>JAZDUA010000120.1:2022500-2622500 GCA_038098605.1 Gryllus longicercus | reverse complement strand
CGCCGAGGCTCCCGTCTTCACGGAGTAGCTGTCTCGCCCCTCGTGTCCGGCAGAGCCTGTCTCGTAATAATGTCTTTCCGGCGAATTCAATTTCGGTGTGCCGTCATGCGGGCGCGGGTGAGAAACTCCGACCTAAATTACAACGCGAGCGTAATTTTTAATGTTCCCAGATCCGCCGCACAGCCAGTGGCATCGCCACCGTCGCCTCCACTCCGCCACGCTTCCGCCGCCTTCATCTTCATCGCTGTTCCCTCCGCCTGCACACGCCGCTGCGCCCGTCGCCTTCGCCGCCACCGCCTTCGTCATTTCCGCCGACTTCATTGTGCTGTCGTCGCCGGTCATTCCACTTTTGTCGTAATGTTATGCGTGTGCCCGCTCTATCGACTGTGCCATCACATCTGCGTTTCTCGTCCTCCCAGTTTTAGTTGAGTCTTCATTTTCGCGTCTTCCGCTTGCTCGGTGCCCGTCGCTGCCATTGGCTTCTCTGAGTCGCATTCCCAATTTCTCCTATTATCTCTACGGCTTCCGTTGGTTCCAACCTCTCCGTCCCGACTGTTCCGCCACATTGATCGCGACCCCTTCCTACGACGCTGCCATCACTGTTACTTGGCTTGGATGCCTCCTCTCGTCCTCTCGCTTCATAAGGTTGACGTTTTCCAGCCCCTCGGTCTGAGGGGCCTTGTTGGCCAGAAAACTCGCTTCGCTCGGTTCAGCAGTTCTCTCTCGGTTCTTCAGTCATCTCAGCAGTTAAATGTACCAAGAGTCAACTCCAGATCACTCCGTTTGGAAAGTAAGATGTACAAAATGTCTTCAGTGCGAAATTCCCCAAGGATTCTCCTACATTGTTCGCCCTTCATTATCATGTTTTTATCACATTATGCTTCACGTTAGTGTATGTAAAACTCAGATACATGGAAATCATAATAAAAGATAGCTGTGCTACACAATTGGACAGACTTTCTCGTACTGTTTCTTGAGTCAGGGCTAGCTTTTCGGTTTTGTCCTCTCCTCTTCCCAGATGCTCTCTTGCGGCACCTAAAAGACCTGTTTGGACCTCTCGCGGTACCTATGACTCCTCTGGGCGCATTCCCAGTTAAGAACACCTTCACGTTCCCCGAACATGGCTAAGAACTATCTCGGTCCTGAAGCTTTACCCAGTTGCCCATGATCATCTTCCTGCATGGCAATCATCATCATGCATTGACATGGTGCATTATCTCGGTGCTTGTACCCTTGTTGTGGTTGAAGGGGTCCTCCTGAGTGTGCATGTTCCCTCTCAGGTCATGAGAGTATGGAAGGAACGCGGTTTAGATAAAATACTCGAGAAAAATACACGAGATCCCTCGCCACAAACACAACGTAAATCATTCATGTTGAATGCGGATTTCGAACCCACGTCCGTCTGCGTACTTAGACTCACCTGTCCTAAGGCTCTCTCTTTCTCTCTCTCTCTCCCTCCTCTCCCTCTCCCTCTCCCTCCCCCTCTCCCTCTCCCTCTCCCTCCCCCTCTCCCTCTCCCTCTCCCTCTCTCTCTCCCTCTCTCTCTCCCTCTCTCTCTCTCTGTGCGTGCACGCGCACCTGTGTGACCTGTGCGTGTCACGAAGTCTATGTCTTGATCTTACTATTTGTAAACGGGTAACACTTATGTAACTAATGAATTAACTTTGGATACGCGCCCTTTAATATGTTTTGCAGCATTGAATCTATGTATCTTAGGAGTTTGAAACCACTCGTTTCCATAGCATCAACATAAACAAAATTACATTTCATTACAAAATATCACTTTCACACACAACAGTGAACTATCTTCTCAATATTAACTAACTCTATCAAAAATGTTATCGAGCGTAATACTATGGGACCTTTTAGTTAACTGTTTAGTTCCCTTTCCTGTAATTTGTGTGTGGAAGAAATTGTGTTTTCTCAAAACGCACGTACATTTTCTTAATAATTGTCAATTTTTCGGACAGCTAATAGTGGTCGTCGTTAGAAATATGTCGTCGTTAAATGTCGTTAAAAATATCATGGAAGAGTACAACTTAGTTCTCGATGCATATTTTCAGTGGCCAAATTTTCACAGAAAACTTTTGAATTTTCAAGAAACTTATTAAGAAATCATTTGAAGCAGTTGTAGTCATGTGTGTAATAAATTATCCAAAAACTCCTGTATTGCAAATATTAACAAAGTGATATATTTAAAAAAAATTCATTTGGGAAACTTTTCGAAAAAAACAAAAGGTTATGTCAAAATGGCGTTTATGTCATATTATTCATCGTATTGAGTTTAATCAATACCAAAATTAATAGAAAAATTGGGAACCGTTTTTTAGAAAATCTGTTTTTTTAAATTGTTAATATTCACTAACAATACGCAAAAACAACACACATTGTCGAAAAAGTCAACGAAATTAAATAGGAACTAATGGAATATCAAAATTAATTGATTGAAGTTAAAATTGAATTAAAATATCTAAATCAATTTTCTGCAGTATTAATGTAACGTACTACATTTATAAGTACAAATACGAGAAAACGACGTAGAAGCAACTACATCTTCTCGAAACGTATTTTTATTTTAGATTCCCCATTTGTAACGCTTTTGTTTCTGCCTCAGTGATGCCATTTCAATTTTACCATATGTTTCAAGTCCGTGACAACCACCTCATCCCAGTTTCTTTCCTCTACTTCAAGTCTTCCAACATGTTACACACTGTCATCGCCAAAGCTGTTATATCACCCCAATATCCCATCTTCATCCTCTCATATCTGCCCTTAATTGACTCTTCCAATCCAGTCTCCTCAGCTCCTGGTCCTTCCTTTTTCACTTTTCATACTCCGGTGCTGCTTCTTGCGTCGCAACTTGTGTTCTCGCTGCCGCTCTTTTTATCCTCTTAGGCACTCCAACCCACACCGATCGACCGCTGTCTGAAAAATCTTTACATTTTTACATTCGCTGGGTTCGTTGCTTGCTGGACTGTGAATACCAGATACAGCGCAAATATTTACAAATGAAATTCTGTTTTTTAACTCGTTCCTATAAACTTGTTGCAATATTTTGTTTTATATTAAAATATGAAGCGCGTGATTCTAGAAAGTCCTATGACATATCGAGTTCATTCTGAGAAAAAATGTCAACGTTTACATTCGAACATTGCTCGTCACAGCGTAAAGAAGAAATTTCTTGGTATTACAGCGTCAGTTATTGCACCACCCCCACAGTCCTCCCACAAAATGTAATAATCGAAATGACATGTTTGTTAATAGTATTACATTTATGGAAAATGTGTCGCAGGAATATGTAGAACTGACCCCTTCCTATGAACATTATACTAATGTATAAAATTGCCTGATGATGAAGGTGAAATACAGAACGAAATACTGGGCACAAATATTTTTTTAATATTTTTTTCCATTCACATTACGAAGACATTACAAAATATTTCAAAATCGATGTTGCGTTTTCATTTTTCTCCGCGTGGAGTCGCTTGGAGTAACTGAACACTTGATCTATTTTTCGCAACTCGGTCGGTGGGGCCGGAAATATAAATGCACCGCTGGAATATCTCTCAAACATTATTTTCTATTTCAGGTAGTATTGAAACAGCATTGCGTTCTTAATTATAGTTCGGAAAGGCATGTAGATGGACGGACAGACAGGCGACGAACAGACGGAAGGACAGAGACAGTCTTCCAGACAGACATACGGATAGTGGACGGAACGATAGACAGATGTACAGATGGACAAACGGGCAGGCATAGGGACAGACGGAGTGAGAGCTAGACGGACACACAGATGGGCGGAGAGACGGACGGACGGACGGATGGGCGCAAAGTCGGATGGAAGGACAAATGTGCAGTCGGTGAGACGGATGGCTGGAGAGACGAGCTGGCGGACGGACAGACAGACGGACGAACGGGGAAACAGATGGACGGACGGAGAGACGCGCGGACGGAGACACGGACGGAACGAGAAACGGACGGACTTAGAGACGGACGCAGGAGGAGACGGACTGACGGACGGACGGACGGACGTAGAGATGAACGGACGGCCTAACAGACAGGATAAACATTTTTTTGATATTGGGTCTTCCAAAATGTGCATTTCCTTCCATATCTGGACACCAATTTTTTTCTTCAGAATTCATACGTTTATCTCTTCTCTGTGCACGGGAATGAAGAACAAAAGTTAATCCTCTGCTGCAGTCACTTTTAAAATCAATACTAGAAGAAATCTAATAACGGAACACAAGATATAACGAGGGATACAGTAATAATGTGCTCGTAATGAATGCTCGGTTTTGCCTGAAAGATGAGCAGAGAGGAACGCACATACAAAAATTCGTTGCTTGCGGCATCATTAGACGTTTCATATCAAATCACATTGATATGTAACTTGAGTTTACAGAAATAATTTTTTTGCCAGGATCAAGTCAGCAAAGGAAACCGAAAACGCAACCGTTAAAACCCTTTTAGAGGGGAAACTGTTATGAAAACCGTTATTCTGTCATTAAATGCTCATGGAACCGGAGTTTAATGAAAAATATTCGATTCATATTCCATTTTTAAGGAGTTTTATAATGGTAACTGAGTTTACATTTCGAGAAGTGACTCAGTGTATAGAACAGATTTTTGAATCTTATGCAAAGCAGACATTTTATTATTATATCTTTTCTTAATTCAGAGGTATGAACGAAAAGAAGGCCTGCGCAATTTTTAAGCGTCCTTTTCACTTTCGAGGGCGAAGCCAAATTTAAAAACATTCTTTCCTTTTCTCAGAAACGTTTTAAAATGTTGAGGCATTATGTAAAAAAAATCTTCAAAATCCAAATATCAATTTCGTATTCAAGCGGCCCCTTCATCAGTCAGAGCGTCGGGGAATATCAATTTTTGTGAAAATCCTGCCTACAGTTTAGCCACCGACGTTGTTCACAGCCGACGGACAGACAGACTTTTGTCGTCAATCGATTAATTAATTATTCGGTGTCGAGAAACCACGAAATCTTCGCTTTGACTAAACAACATGTTAGATGAAGTAAAGTTCTACATATACTGTATGAATAAGATTTATCAACGTTTTCGCTGCCAGGGTCCCAAAATCGGATTTTTTCTGCTGAAAAATCACCCATTTGTACAGTAATTTCTACAATACTCTCTGTTTACTACGTACGTGCGTAGTGCATAAATACCTCTAGCTTCATGATATAGGTGTGAGATGATATCCTATCTTGTGTACTTTTGCAATTTTCGAAATTTTAGAATTTTTAATAAAAAGCATATAAATGCTATTATTAAAGGATATTTTGCTAGCAATATTATTTGAGCAAAAAATGTAAAGAAATAATAGAGAATAGTTTGAAAATATAGCGACAGCTTATGCACTATACATTTCACTACTGCATCAAAATCGGCGTTTATAAGTCGATTTTTTTTCATCTGAATCTTATTTATTCATGACATACTTGTGTGTCTGTGTTTCTGGGAACGAAATTCTGGTTTATAATTAGAAGGGGAATTGTAGAATTTAATTTCGACGGATGTAAAATGTTACAAAAATGACACTACACTTCGGATTTTCCGCCTTTAGGAAATACTCCAGGGAACTTGAACCAGCAATCTGGGCTTTAAGATGTCAGTGTGGCTATTCCCCACACCGCTTTAGAAAACTAATAATTTTACACATTTAAAAAAAAATCCCTTCGGAATACTTCTGCGTTGAAAAAACAAGAGCGACGACCTCCCTGGGCAACAAGGTCAGATCGGACATCGGAGATGGTGAGATGGGAGGGAGAGGTGGCAAACGCGGTAACAGAGCGTTCGATTATCTGCATTTGACGTCAGCAGACTTCAGGAAACGTCTTTTATAGTGGTAGGCTATTCAGAGGCAGCTCTTTTCCCCCACTTTGCTGAATCTTTCCTTTTTTGCCTACCTATTCTGATCGTTCTTATCTACTCTCAGTAAGCAACTTTCTCATTACAATTGTTATATACCCTTTCCGACTACCTCAATCTTCCTCTACTTACCTCAATCTACCTCTCTCCTTGCTATCCTACTTAATTAATTCTCACATAATCACGTTCCCATGACCATGATTCTATCTTCTCTCTCACACACTCTTTCTCTTATTCACTCTTTCTCTCTCTCTCTCTCTCTCTCTCTCTCTCTCTCACACACACACACACACACACACACATTTCCTCACTTACTGATCTCTGTCGTCTCCTCTTCCTCTCTTTGTGCCTCTGCCCCTCTTCAAAAGACGAAACCCCTACAAACAAGCGTTCTGCTCACATATTAATGTTTCCGCTGTATCGACGACTCCTCCTATGTCTCTCTGACCCAACCACTCCCCCTGCTCTCGCGCATTCGCGGACCATTACTCCCAGCGTTCACGATTTCCTCTTCACGTCACTGAACCACCGCCACCCGGCAAATGCGCACGTCCGCTCGCACGCCCTCCTACCCCCGCTCGCCGTCTGATTTCTCGTCCGTTCACGACCTCGTCCGCTTGCCTCCTCGTCCTTTCGCCCTCCCATCCGTTCGACCGCACGCTAGCCTATTGGTCCCCCCACCCTCATACACCTCTTTGCCCCCACTCATCCTTTGGCCCTTTCCCACCTTCCCGTCACTCCTTTACACGCTATTCTTTCACTCGCTGGTCCACCTTCCCGCCCGTTCCGTACCGCACCTCATCCTCATCCGAGCACACGCCTGCTCACTCATCCACACCCGCTGCCACCCACCATCATGCACTCTCGGCCCAGGATAAACGATCCACCCGCCCTCATCCACTCTCACTTGCCCTCACCCGCCCTCAGCCGCCTGCACACGCCTGCACTCGCCCACACCCGCCCTCACCCGCCCTCACCCACTCTCACACGCCCTCACCCGCCCTCACACGCCCTCACCCGTCCTCACACGCCCTCACACGCCCTCTCCCACCCTCAACCACCCTCAGTCGCCCTCAGCCGCCCTCAGCCGTCCTCACCCGCCCTCACCCGCCCTCACCCGCCCTCACACGCCCTCATACGCCCTCACCCGTCCTCACACGCCCTCACCCGCCCTCACCCGTCCTCACCCGTCCTCACACGCCCTCACACGCCCTAATCCGCCCTCACACGCCCTCATCCGACCTTATCCGCCCTCATCCGCCCTCACCCGCCCTCACCCGCCCTCACCCGCCCTCACCCGCCCTCACCCGCCCTCACCCGTCCTCGCCCGTCCTCACACGCCCTCACCCGTCCTCACACGCCCTCACCCGCCCTCACCCGCCCTCACCCGTCCTCACCCGCCCTCACACGCCCTCACACGCCCTCTCCCACCCTCAACCACCCTCAGTCGCCCTCAGCCGCCCTCAGCCGCCCTCACCCGTCCTCACCCGTCCTCACACGCCCTCACCCGCCCTCACCCGCCCTCACCCGCCCTCACCCCTCCCTCACCCGTCCTCACCCGTCCTCACCCGTCCTCACACGCCCTCACACGCCCTCTCCCACCCTCAACCACCCTCAGTCGCCCTCAGCCGCCCTCAGCCGCCCTCAGTCGCCCTCACCCGCCCTCACCCGCCCTCACCCGCCCTCACCCGCCCTCACCCGCCGTCACCCGCCGTCACCCGCCGTCACCCGCCGTCACCCGCCGTCACCCGCCCTCACCCACTCTCACCCGCCCTCACCCGACCTCCCTCGCCCGTTTTCTCCCTCCCGCCTTCGCGCTGGAGTTCATCCTGCGTCGCTCGCGAACTCTGGAAACAAATTAAATCTCTTTTCGCTTCTGCAAACCCTTATTAAAAGGACGATCTCTTGAGGGGCGGAGGTGGCGGAGGCGACGGACCGGAGGCGAGGACCGGACCCTGCCATCCCCACCCTGCGCCCCCGGTGCCCGCTCTCGGCCTCACCTCCCTCCCCACACCCTCGCCCCTGCCGCAAAGCCCCGCTTCGCCAGAACTCGTTGCCAATTAAAACTGTTCGTTTCAAGGAGAAATTCTGTATTAGGAGAAGAGAAGCCCCAATGCGACGCCCTGGGCGTCTGTCTTTGCGTGACCTAGTAACTCTCGAGGAAACTACCACCTCGGATTACAATGATCTAGCGATTGGAATAGAAGCTGCCTCCACGTGGTGCGATAATAGAATTCATTATCCCACTTCCAATTGTTTCTTTTCTTTTCTTCTCTTGTTCCCTTCGAGTAACGAACTAATTTGAATCTGTACTTCGATATTTTTCTTTATTTTTGAATGCCATTTTCAAGGAACAGCTCTTGACCTATTTACAGTAAAGAATGGTCTACTGACTGAATGGAATCGTCGTACTGTAAATGGATTACGAAAATACCAATTTTCACATTGTTAAATTTTGTTAGTGCGTACATTCTTTTTTTTCAATTTGTTGAATATAAATACATCTCTTATTTAACTTCTCCTTATTAAAAGAAAATACCTTTATAAATCACCCGAATAAATTACGTGTCCTACAGGATACGTGAGTATCCTGAATAACATATCTACAAATTTTTCATGAATTGCATTTAATCCATTGTTTATTTATGCTTGTTTTTGACGTAGAGACTCGGAGCGTTTGTTATTTCCCTTTTGGCTCCCTTTTGGCTCTGTATGTTCGGCCGAATTCATTGAACTAGACATATCATGCAGCTATCCTGTTGTGGCTACATCCAACAATTTTATGTACAAAAGTAACTTTCTAGTTCAATTTGAAATGTTTTTCATTCTGGGCGGATCTGCGTGATTTCCGAATATTGACTTAACCTCGTAATTGAGTCCGATAGTATACCTGCAAACATTCATGTCCAGACAGTTTCCAACTACAGTTGCAATCCCCAATACAATTGTGGCGTAGGTAATCAATTGCATACTGTTTGCTTTTGTATAACAAAGTATGTGTATCTGACATTGCACCACTACAATTTACTCTGTACGAAATTAAATGTCCCGAAAAGTAACATTCAATATTAATTTTTCGCGCATTTTGGTGTAATATCCAGTTATCGTATGTCATCTTCCATACAGAATGCAAAATATTTTCAATCTTTCATATCCGTGAATAAATGTAACTTGGTTTGAATAATTTCCTCTTTCACATTGGTAAACCGAATGCTTGTGTACACCTCCATGAAATGCCTCCTTACACACGTCACGTACGTTGGCAATATATTTTTGCTCCCCAGAATTTCTCTTGGAGCATATTTAAAAAATTGGTTATATTATAATGAACAATTGTAGTACGTGATAAGAAATGTGCATGAGACATCAACATTAACCATTGAATGACACTCCGTAATACACGTGACACTTTATACAGAGAGCTCAAAAGTAATGCAGTGGACTATTTTCGATTCCCATTCAAGTTCAATTCGAAAGCTTTCTGAGTAAAATTATCTAATGAAGTAATGCTAAAATTAGATTAATAGTATTAATGCAGTTAGTGACAACATAATAAGTAGTACATTTTATTTTTTCAGACCTAGACAAAAATCATGTTACTTTAATTTTTATTTGCAATAATTCTTAAGTATATTGATGTAATTGTAATAATTACCCCTCAAACATAATGCAACATTATGTCTTCTTTTTCCTACGAACGAGGTTTATACGTCTTTATTTTATATGAATGGGTTTGGATTACTAATTTCGCAGCAAAATTTCATTATTGTAACTTCAAATATTTTGTTATTTAAAATATAAATCATAAACTTACATGCATTAATCTCAATACATTTTCTTACTCTCCAACAAGCATTCATAGAAGGAGAGAGAGCAGAGAATCGTAAATAATATTGCGCGTCGCCTCTACCCTCCGAAGTCTTCATCCAGACCATGTGTGCTTAGGGATTAATTATGCCAGATTACATTTTGTAAAAAGTTTTTCTTTTTCGGTCACCTTATCACAAACGTGTTTTGTACTTTCCTGTGACGCTCTCACTAATCTAAAAATGACATTATAGAGATTCAGAGATGATGGTATGTCTTTATTCCTACCATCATGCGTGTGCTCTATTGATATTGTAATTGAAATATGTTTTTACTTTTGTTGACATTCTATAAAAACAAATAGAAATAAGCATTCCTTTTAATTTTAAAACCTTGTAAATGAAGGCGAGAAATTGTATATTTATTTTTCTAGAAAATTATGAAAAGAACATTGTTTTTTAAATAATAATAGACCATTTATTAGAAATAATGAACATGATTGCATGGCACTATGTGGCTGGACTAAAGTCATTTGAGCAATTAAGCCTACACTCTACAATGCTAACCTGTGAACTCCTCGCATTAACCCCCGAAGGTCTCTCCGTCACAATAAAAGTCATTAAAAAGAGGATGTATGGATACATCTTGCATTTCTTACTTTGGTAGCTATATTTTGGAAATGTTAAACAAATTACATCCAGTAAGATTATCATCTGTCGACTCCTGTCATGAATACCGGAAGTTCTCTCCATACTAGTAAAGACACAGAAGATGGTATGGTGAAGGAAAAAATCTTACTGTGAAGTGGGTTAACCTCCTGTCTCGAGGCGAATACACTTATCCACTAAACACTTTCTAAACTGAATAAAGTCAGGCGCGAATGTTACGTCTTCACTCCTTTCGAGCTTCAAAAAACGGTGAGCAACTCAAACAATATCGCATCTGAAACAGTGCTATTGACCCTCGCACGCAACTCAGTACCTGGACTTAACCTATTCTACACTCATGCATATATTCCACGTTCACATACACATTCTTCGGTCTAGGCTCAGCTCCACTTACAACTAATATGTACTACTTACAACTAATATGTACCCAGTCACTAATGAACTTCCTTTAACATCTCTAACTGTATTAAAAAATCCCAATTGTTTCAAAAAGTATAATATCTTAAAACATCCTGAGTAAGATTTACATTTTTATGTCGTCCTCATTACCGTTAATTGGCCTCTACATGTTGTGGTGACACAGTAATTTAAAAGAATGTGAATCCAATCTTCTGCATCGCCGCAAAAGAAACAAATTCCATTACCATTTGAATCACGTTATACATTGCATCCATCTCCCAACACTAAGCTACGAGTAACCCCCTCTTTCGGTCTTTAAAAATGAATGTGACGTGAATGTAACTTCTATTCTTTATGCTAATGTCAATTTGTGAATCAGTCGAAGATTTTTCGGACGATGAATGTCTTGTCGTTTTACGTATCAGAAATTCTAACCGAAATAAACTAGTCGACCTCGCGGGTTTCCTTTTCCTCAATTATGTCAGCTGAGACGTCTCACAGTAATATGTGAACTAGTAAGTTCCTGCCATTTGGAGGTAAAGTAGAACTGTGAACTTTCCTGTAATTGCTGTCTAAAGCATCTACTAACCCACATAATAGATTTCTATTCCTTCTCTTTCTGTAACGCCCACATTATTGATCTCTTATCACGACATTTGCTGCATATATTACGGATTGCACAAGTATTAAATTATAATAATTCTTATTTAGATTACTCAGATAATGATAATGTTGACGACAATGCGGTAAAGATGGTTATTTCATTTTCCGTACCACACTCTAATCACACGGTGATGTTTATTTACCATGCGGAATTCGAACTCACAACTCTTTCCGCTTGCACAGTTACGCGGATCGGCACATGTACTATACTCTCTTTGTACATACCTCTACAATATTCTCTTATATTCAAATTTTATCTACTAACTCTTAAACCGACTTCTAAATCCAAACAGTGTGTGCACGAATTTTACAAGCCAATAAATACTTTTTTATTAGCTCTAGATAGTGGTTGGAGTATAGTAGGGGGACCGGAGTTGATTGGTACAAGGAGCTGGTAGGCGCTATGATTCACACAACGGCCATGTAGCTCCTATATATTTTCATTGTTCATTGATTGCTTTCCATTGTGTCGTGAAGAAAATATTTTTCTTCTCCAACTTTTTCAACTGATACCTTCAACCAATCTCTGGATTTTCATGTATCAGTTTTTTTAGTTTTTAAATCACGTGTCACCGGTACAGACGTATCTATTTAAAAACTCTTGCTACTTTTCAGTTGAGATTGGTTCGCACAGTTTCAACCAGGCCAATCCCGTCTGTCAACCATCTCCTCGAAAATAAAGCGTTTTTCTGATATTGGTACTTACACACAGGATGAAAGTACTTACACCAGTAGTAATCACAGTGAAGAACATTATCGTACTTTCCTCTATATCCTTGAGCCATAGCTAAATTTGATGCGTAAAAATCTATGATCAATTCTAGTTAGACAGCTAGGTGAAATTTACTCGCTGTCTGGAGGAGAATTCTGCAGTTTCTTTGATGTTACTCTGATGCAGTTACTCTGTTTCCATAGTTACAATCAACACCAGGGAATGCCGGAACAGGACCTTAAGAAACGGGGCCCGGACCACGCGCGATCTTTCCTTCCTCTTTCTTGTCGTATCCTCACCCCTTACTTACATACACTTACACATACATGCACACTTAGGGTGAGATATTAGTGTTTGACACGGCTGGGGCTGTGTCCTGGTGGTGGGAGGTGCCTGTTTGGGGAAAATCTCCCGCAATCCGATGTTGGTCGGCGCCGGCTTCCGTCGCCATCCAGAGGGGGAAGTTAACTACCTTCTCCCGCGATGAAAACATTCACTAAACGTATGGAACTAATGACCTTAGTTATTTACACACCCAGAATCACTAATAAATCAATCAACGGGCAATTCGTATACATCATTCTGAATAGATAACTTGCCCCAAAATGGCCTATTTTGAATTAGCTCTATTTTTTTTGTTAATTTATTTCAAATCCGCGATCTTGTTTTGGTACTGTCGGCTTAAAAATCGCCAAATTTTGCGTAGTGGTTCGATAGTCGATTCAATAGTGACCAATCGATATTGTACCCCCTGAACATGTCTAATACATAAAAAGCGGAAAAAAGTTTTTTTTCGGAACCCTTTTTCTTGCATGAATGATAAGCCAATATTAATAAGATATTTTCAGCAAATGTTTCAATGGTTTGCAAATTTGAAGCTAGTGAAAAGGCCTCAATTTTTATTTCTCAAATGTTGTGCTTCATTTTGTACCCAACTTCCTCTCATTTTCATACAATCTTGAGTCATTTCTGACTTTGAAAAGCAGTAATGTGTTCTTTTCAAAAAGTACCAACCTTTTAATGGCATTTCGAGTTAAGTGTTGTGCTATGGACGCGTGTTTCGCCCACTGCGCGGCAATGCAATGATCTCACTGGTGGGTTCTCCCACCAGTCGTGAGATGACACGGGCGGGCAGCATATTAGAGGCAGAAATCACATAATAAGTAGTATTAATCGCGCACATTTTTGAGCGCCGGAATACCTTCATTCATTCCTTTCCTAACATTAGTTGAAATCAGAATAAATGATAGTAACGATAGATGTTGACAAAATGTGGTAACAAAATCATTCGCTTCCGTGTAATGGAAACAATTTTGCAATCAAAAATGAGCTGCAAATTTGGTAGAATAGTCACGTCGATAAAACAATCAACAACTCTCGTACAGAAAGAGCTGGCCCAGGGCATTAACTGATGGGTCCCCCAAGAAACTCTTAACCCCCGCGGAGTGATATCGGCTAAGAATAAGCCACTTCGCTCTCCATACTTTTCTCCATTTTAGGAGTCATATTATTATTGTGAACTAATTACATTTAAACTTTTAATTTTCCGTTCATTGCGGATAATGGCCTCATTTCGACTTTCTGCACTGGGGCATCCGAGAAAATAGCTGCACAACTTCTTAGGATTGCGAAGAGGAGCGAATTTGTAATTTATTATAGTCAGTTCCCTTTTGCTGTATATCAGAAAAACATATTTCGTGCAATACGTACTGGAGAAATGTTATGGCGAATTAAAATCGTTCAATATTTTGTGACAATTGCACAACAATGAAGAATAAGCAGAACCTTAGAAACACGGCTACTCAAAAGTGGAAGCGTCTTCGGTTATTGAAAATCTAGATATTTATCAATGTATTGGTGTTCGAAATTGTTATCTTTCAGACATGCATATGCAATTCTTTGTGTTTAAATTATGTATGATATATTATAGAAAACGAAGTAAGGGAGTCCACAGTTCTTTAAAATGTCTCTCCAGCGAAAAAGGTTGGGAACCCCTGCTCGAAACCGAAACTCGGTATAGGAGCAGGCCGCAACTAAGCCGGAACGGGCTATGCCGGGCCTCCACCTGGCCGCGGCGTCTGGCTGGAACGGCGCCTGGTCGTACGTTCCGCCGCCCGTGTTTCGGCGGCGGATGCCGAGCGCGGGGTGCGGAGGCGGAGACGGCGGCGGCGGCGGCGGCGGCGGCGGCGGCGGAGACGCGGCGCGCGGCGGGCGCGGGGCGCGGCGTGGAGCCGTGGAGGGGCGCTGGAGCGGCCTAGGGGCTAATTATAAGTTGCTGTGGTAGGGCGGGGAGACGCTGCCGACGCCATGTGTTCGTCGCGCGCCGGCCGCGGATGAAGTGGAGGTGGAGGCAGCGGTAGAGGAGGAGGAGGAAAAGGACGGAGGCGGAGCTGGAGGTGGTCGAGGCAGAGCTGGCGATGGAAATGGAGGCGGTGGTTTAGGTGGAGTTGGTGGCGGTCTTATAAGAGGGGGAGGTGACAGTAGGAGTGGTACTGGAAGAAATAAAGTTGGAAGCGGTGTCGGAGGTAGAGTCTGCGGGAGAATGAAAGGCGGGGCGGAGGTTGAAGTTTTAGGAGTGGAGATGGAAGTGAAGGAAGTGGTGGCGGCAGTAAAGGTAGACGTGAAGGGGGAAGCGACGGTGGATACAAAATTCCAAGGAATTGGATGTGGCGACGGAGTTGGAGGCTATGTGAAAACGAAAGTGGAGCTAGAGGATGTAGAAGTGTATGCCTCGGTGAATGAGATGGCAGAGAAGCAGCAGGCGGCGGTAGAGACGGTAGTTGTTGGGAGGTGGATGCAGTAGTGGCAAAGCAGGCGGCTGCAGTGGGCTGGAGGTCGCGGTGACGCGTGCGGGGGCGTGACAGCGCCGACAGTTATCACCCGACCGCACATCCAGCGCCCTCACCACGCCGTCACCTGTCCGCCTTCACCCTCCCGCTCTCTCATCCGCTCTCCCCCGCGCGCCCCTCCGCCGGCCTCACACAACCGCACCCATCCGTCCCCGCCCACCCGCACAGCAGCGAGACGGCGGTGTAGCCCACTCCTGAGGCGCGGCGCGGCGCGGTGCGGCGCGGTGCGGTGGTGTGAGCTAAGACTTATATTTGACTCGGCGCCCATCCGCTGCAGACGGGCGTCGCGTTGCGGCGCGCAGGTAAAGCGGTCGTCAGCCACGGCGTCGCCGCCGCCGCACTTGCGACCGTCGTGCTCCTGCCGCAGGCGGTTGCTCGAATCCGACAGAGATCGCATGTGTTCGTGATACCTGACAGTTTTACCCGTAACCGTGACTGCTATTCGTTGGGTTTGGGCGTATCGGGTTGCAACTAGTTGAGGTGGCTCAATGACAACTGTCGTCACTGCATTGTCTCTCACAGGGAGGTCCTAGGATTCGTGTCCTCACAGTAGTGGATTTGTCGACCTTGACTACATTGTCAAACCTGATTCAGCCACAGCCTGGAGGAGAATTCTAGGGCCGGCTGCAGTCATTGGTACTTTATCGTGGTATTCCCAATCAACACCAGGCGATCACCGGAGCAGTACTAACAAACGGGCCAAAGACTGCGGATGTGTTTCTTCGTCATCGCGTGTTCCATCCTCACCTCCACACGCACGTGCACTTACACTTACATGCACTACGCCACATACCGGGAGACTAGTCTGGAACTTGCAGGGTATCCCGACATGGTCTGCGTTATGGGAGATGTCTGGGGAAGAGGATCCCGCAAGCCGACGTGCAGTTGCCGTATTGGCGCACTCTGCCCGCAATACTAGGTGAATGCGGAAGCAGTAACAAAGGACCATGGACACCACGCGATGTTTCCTTTCACATCCTTACGCTACAGTCTCCTATTTCTCATACAACGTACGTACAACACACTACCACACATGTAGGCAACGGAAAAATAGAGCTTGTCCCGTCTAGGGAGAACCCGTGCTATACTTGAGAAGATAAATCCCCTGCAAACCGACGTGTGGGTCAACGCCGGATTTCACCACCCAGCGGAGAAGGAACAAAGCCACCTCCCGGTATAAAACTTTCGCAACATCAAAGGGACTAATGGCATGCCCAGAATTATCAATCAATCCATCCTTCACGACTTCCATCATTTTCTGAACGTATCTTTTTCTTTTAAATAATCCTTATTCACCCATGTCATCGTGCCTTGCTATCTCTGCTTTTCCTAATTGTGTACATCGTCTTTAATGCTGCGCATTTTTTCCCATTCTGCACTCGCTAACTATCTCTCCAACTTATACACATTCTCCTTATCTCAATTCGCATGCCACATTTAGTATCCCCAAAACTTATTTTTCATCTAAGTCTTCTTCGTCTTTCAAATTTCGGATTCGGATTCTGATTCGCATTCGTCTACGTCTCTGTCTTGGCAACAACTGCTTGTTCTTTCAATGCACGTGGTATTTCTTTCGCGGGTACTGGATGTAGTCAATAATAGGGCGGTGTGGCACGGCGGCCCGGTTGACTATTCCCGCTCCTTTCCTCCCGTCACGTCACAAGCGCGCTCCGCCCGCGCCCCGCCTGCACATCGCATCAGGTTATCAACTGACATTACTGCAGTGCCTCTGACCGAGAAGTCGTAGGTTCGAGTCCCGACGGTGGCAGGATTTTCGACACTAGCTAGACGGTAGATCGAATTCAGTCGCTGTCTGGAGAAGAATTCGGGCGGCTCTGATCAGTAGGTTTCCGAGGTTTCTCCGATCAATACCAGGAGAATGGAGCAATACCCTATCAAATGAGCCACGGACCGCGCGCGATCATTCCTTTCTCTTCCTTATCCCATCCTCAACCCTACTTACACACACATACACTACACTAACGCACATACCGGGAGACCTGTCGGGAATTTAGAGCTTGTCCCGACTGGGGCGGTGGCTTACTGGTGAGAGATATCTGGTTGGTGGGAAACCCGGTTAGCCGATGATAGGTCGGCTCCTGATCTTACCATTCAGCTGGAGAAGATCACTCCCACATCCCGCGATAAAACATGCTCTATACCTATGGAACTAATAACCTTAGCAGTTGACGCGCCCGCAATCACTAATCAATTAATCAAACGACCTGCCCCTCCCGCGTCCAGCCTCACCCAGGCCCCGCCTCGGCCCACCGTTCCCCGCCTGGACCCCGCCAAGCCTCCCCTCGTCCGATCTGCCCGTGCTCGAACCAGCCAGCGCCCGCTCGGTGGCTCACAGCCCTCCGCTGCCAAGGGCTGTCATGTCCTCGCGCCTCTGACAGCCGCAGGTGTGGGCGCGGCGACGCCAAGCGATGGCCGTCATTCCGCCACGCTCTTCACCTGATGTAACAGCGCCGTCCACCTGAGATTCGAAGTGCGCCCGGCTCAGCGAGAGGGGGCAGTGCAATTCCGACAGCCGGAATGATGGCGCGTTTAAATTATACAAGCTAAGATGCTCCAATAGAGAGACAGAAGGGGATGAAGCTGAAGGGTTTTCTGGGGAAGGGACAGTCAATTGCATTAATTCGGGTGTTTGAAATCAGACAATGGTAAACCACCAAAGAAGCAAAATTGAGATATTGTATTTTCCTTTTCAGTTTCTGATGCTAGACGGTGGTAAACCACTGGGAAGGTAGTGTAATACAACATAGTAATGAACGAATAATCTTTTTATTGAGTAAATATTTTTTTAAATACAGTATTTTGATCGCCTGATTTACATTTAATTATCTCCCCTACAAAAATTACTTCTGGTGACACCATTAATCTCGAGGACTTCAAATAAAGAACAACTATTTTGGCTACAACAGCTCACACAAAATTGAAGATAGAGATTTTTGTATTAAACAAAGTTCTAAAAATTAACTCTTTAAAGAACGTCATGAACAATTGTTTGAAAAATGTTTGCTGGTGAAAAAACTATTGCAGGTTTATGTGGTAGTATTATATAGAGGAGCTGTTAGAACTAACGCGAAAAAGGGAGTTGTTGTAGCACTACTATTTTATATATGGGCCCCGCCATTTGTAGGTTTCTATCATAAAATTGCTGTTTTGTAGAAGTATTACAACACTTTCTCTGTACTAAGTAAATAGTTTGCGAGAAAGTAAGAAGATAGGACTCACCTGTAGTAGGCAGCAATATGTCCCGTAGGCAACAATATGAAAGATCCGAGAATACCTCATTCACCACATCACGGTCAATGAATTCATTGCAATTATGGTTTTTATCGTTTGCCACCCATCCTTAGAACAAACGTTGAAACGATCTCTTGTTTGCTCTGGACACTGATTTGCTTTTATCCTCCAAACATCACATACTGTTTGTACTGTTTATTAGCGTAAATTGAAAATTAAATTAAACAGTAGGGGTGGCTGAAAATGGATTGAATTAAGCAAATAATGGCATTTGAACAATTACAAATCTGTTGTCAAAAAGTAAGTAACCTGCGTGGAAGTCAAACTGATTTTCGCAATCCGAGTTTTGTAAATATGGACAACTAAAAATGTGAAAAATGTGGCATATATTGTTTTGAAGAAAAAACATAATGTAAATCTTCAAATTGTATTAAAGTACATTTTATTAGTAGGGACGGAGTAAATCTTAAAAAAGGTTCAATTTGGGAAACTGGAAGTGATTTGAAATATATTTTATTACAATACAAGCACTTTTCAATCGAATTCAAAATCCTTAGTTATACAGTTGAGTAACACATTCATAACAGAATATTTATCAGAGTGCACACGACATATTAATATTTTTCGGGCTCTTCAGTTCTGTAGATAAAGTGATATAGTTTTCGTTAACATACAAATGAAAAGACGCAAATAAATATCGCACACAGAAAAACATCCATGGACACCGTATCTCTTCATACTGAGGAAGTTAAACAAAACTGAAATCGTCTGTGTCATCCAATTTGGCTACAGAAACATAGAATTTTTAATGGCCTCTGCAAAGCACTCGTGGGATAATTTTATCAAAACGTAAATATTTAAATCAAGGGCGAAATCGTCAGCACTCTGGCATTGTCTCCGGATGCCAGATTTCTGGACCAATTTTGTGGAAGCCAGTTTACGTATTTTCCATTTTGGTTCCTAAATTCAGTACTGGTCTCTCTTTGTGGAAAATGTGGTGGGCAAAACGGGTTCAGAGCTGGTAGCATCGGGGTTATGCAGGTTTTTTTTCCCTGTACGGAAGTCCCGCATGTTTCTATTGCTACCCAGCACCACATTTCACTGCTCACCTACCTTTCACTCTCTTGCTTTCGCGTTCGTCGTTAGGTAGTGTGTCACAGCACGTCGCTCTGTTAGAAAACGTGGCGTCGAAACGAAATATGGCGTCGGTAGTTGCAGAGGTTATGGTAAATGAGGGGCACAAACGACCCCTGCATAATTCCAAATCCTATTTGTCTAGCAGTTTAACGGCTCGATCGGCCAACGTACTTCACACTCACCGCATCGCCTGTTTTTAATGTATGACCCATCGTCATCGTCATTATATCGGCAACGTTTGTAATAAGATGATCCGACTGCCACATAATGGCTATTGTCAAAATAATGTAATATATTTCTGTTCGCAAATCCGCATTTCGCTTTCAAAAAAAGTGTGCTTTGCTGGAGAGACTTAGCTGACTTTGAGAGCTCCTTCCGAAAGGTTTTTTTAAAATTACGTTATTGTCATAAAGTGGGTATGCCCTTAAAAATAACGGAAGATTTTAAAGTGCGTTGCGCGACATCCATGTTCATTTGCGAGTAATGTATTAGAATTTGCAATCGTACTAGTAGTAGATCCTGCCACTCTAGGTGAATCATTTACCGTGTACGCTCTTCTTCCTGCCAATGTTTTAACAAGCTCCTTTACATCTCTCCAATTCATAGGAGAACTAACAAAATTCCTGTTAGCGGGTTCTTCGAGAATTGTACTTCAACAAAGAAGATTTAAAAGTTAAATTACTGATTTTTTACAAAATAATTCACTACGGGCTAACAATATCAAAACAAGGACATGTAAAATTTACGTTTTTGTGGTGTCATGTCGCTGGTATCTTCCAGGTATCCTTCTCTGGTTTAATCTATATATTGAAACAGAAATACATTTTCGAGTGATTATTTGCTAATGAGAAGATTTAGGTGGACCGAAACCTTGATATCAAGGGTTTCAAAATATTTTTTGGATCTAGCGGATCAGAAAAAGAAGTGAAGAAGAAAGAAGAGACTCCATATCTTTCCACGCGCTTCTAGAGGTATGTGGCTAGAGCGGAAATGTCAGTTCGCACGGAGTGAAACGATTCTGCTTTTAGACTACAGCTCTTTACGCGGGGAACCATCTTTGAACAGATCTCTGGTGAAACTCATAACTCAACGAAAGTTTCAGGTGACACCTTTTGAAATGCACTGAACGCGATGTAGGTAAAGATTTCATATTTCTTTAGCTACAAATTCCAAATCATTCTTCTTCTTCTTCTTCTTCTTCTTCTTCTTCTTCTTCTTCTTCTTCTTCTTCTTCCTCCTGAATACTTTATAATACAGCAGTTGTTTTGGAACTGTGTTCGTTATCAATTTTTAGAAGGTAGTGTTTAAATTTACCTTTGTTTTTCGACTTTTTGCTTACAATACAGATTGACGCGTAATAAATATTAATGCTCCGCCACATTTTTTCAAAATGAAAAATTGATATTTATAACTCTTTCTGAAATGCTCTAAACCTGCTTCTGAATATTAAATGTAGGATATTCACTTCCCAAACATCAGATGCAGATTTTACTTTATATATGTATATAAATTTCGCGGAAGAAAGTTTGTGTAAAGATTTCGGTATTTTCCAAAAATAAACGTTATGCAGGCAACAGGACATTTTATTTCGCCTGACCCTTATATGTTTCTTTAACGTCTTTAGTGCACCTAAAATGCAAGTTCGTTTTGAACTCCTCATTAAGTCACTTAACAACGTATGATTGCATTATCAATGTTGTCTCTCCGTTGTACACCTCACTCACTATGCTTCCTTCTGTGCCCACGGATGTGTTTTTCATTTTCTCGAACTTTGAACTGCGTCACACGACGTCCTTTTTCTTACAGTACTTCATCATGGCTTTAACCAGCATGTCACGTGTTAATGGAGACGGCCACTTTGGTCTTGATCATTCGGTCTTTCAAACATCTGGAAATTCACGACACCATTTCCGTTCTTCCCGGGCAGTAATTATGTCTTGTCCATATATCTTGCTCACAGATCCGTATTTCTCTTTTTTAAAGCAAATAGACAACTAGGAACACATCCGCCATATTTGACAAATTTTAAATTTGTTTCGCAAGTAAGGCGTTAGTAGGTACTTAAGTTATAAAGAGCAGTGTCTTCGCGTAATAAAGTAGGGAAGTTAGGACCCTGTTAGGCGACTGTGTTAGTGCGTGTACCGACCTAATACATCTTTCCAGAAGTTCATTGATTTGAATCCTGAGAGTACTAAACGGAATATAAAATTCACCCTTAGCATTTCATTGTGTATTTTTTTCATTTCTGTTTAATTGATCCCCAAAAAACTGAAAATCAGTACATTGTGGTCGAATAATTTTTAATATTTATTTTTAAATTATTACAATTAACTTGACACATATTTAGAACAATTCATAAAAGATTTAAAATGTTCATACATATTTGCTGCAGTTTGCTCCAGATGTATCAAAAGTTCATTTACATCAGAATCGAAAATACAAGAAATGATTGTTAATTGATCTCATATTCATTTCAATTAAACAGTTCACTTATTCAAACTTAATATCTGATGACATATGAATGGACGAAGCGTTAACAGAAGGAGAAAAAATCTGTCAGAAATAAGATATTCGTACTAACAATCTTGGCATTTGGATTATTTCATTTTGCTTAAGTATTGTGATGTCCAGTGTAAGTTATATGAACGATTTCGTCGCTAACTGAATGTTTTTATGCTGTATTAGAAATGTTTTCCTTATTTTTTGTGCTCTAAATCTCAGAAAAATGTGATAATTCGACAATCCGACAATTCAAAATACATATAACAATTAAGTCTTCAGCAGCATCATGTACACAATTCCAATGAATTAATATTATCTATTGTTGAGATAATAATAATAATAATAATAATAATAATAATAATAATAATAATAATAATAATAATAATAATAATAATAATAATAATAATAATAGTCAATCATATCAATGGACCTTACAAGATTCAAAAACATACCAGGTAAGGCAGTCTTAAGATGAGATGACGATGATGAAGGATGAAATAATCACGAACATACTACCACAAACACACACAACCAATGCCCGAGGTGGGAGTCGAACCTGCGTTCCTTCTGTCCAAGATCGCCATGGCACTACTGCCTAACCATCACGGATATCCAAAACGGCTTTTTTCCTCTTCTTCTTCTTCTTCTTCTTCTTCTTCTTCTTCTTCTTCTTCTTCTTCTTCTTCTTCTTCTCCTCCTCCTCCTCCTCCTCCTCCTCTTCTGCTCCTGCTCCTCCTTCTCTTCTTCTCCTCCTCTTCTTCTTCTTTTTCTCCTCCTCCTCCTCCTCCTTCTTCTTCTCCTTCTTCTTCCCCTCGTCCTCCTCCTTCTTCCCTCTTATTCTACTTATTGTTATTAATATATTATCATTAACAACATGAAGTAACCTTAGCATCATTATCGTTACTACTGATGGAATACGTTCTCTAGCTTTCATGACCTGTCGTTATCCCGAGCAGTTGTTAGTCTGCGCACTCTACGCTAACGTCGCGATTCTGGGTGCTCCACTCTTCTTACTCAGTTCCGATTGCCCCGGCCGTTTTCATGGTTCTGTTGTGGGCGCTGACTCTCAAAGAACACGGCCTCTCTTTATTTCATTGCCCATCTCGTCATCCATCTACTTTTATTTTGTTTCGCCAGCAGTCTGGCCAGCTGAGATACGATGCTTGAAATAAATATTATTTATTTATTTAATAGGTAATTATTACACACAAATTAGCTTACATGATCCTATGTGGCTAGGCCGAAGGCCTTTAAGCCATTACAATACCTACATCCTTTCGCGTTCTAATCTTTCGAATTCTGGTATTCACCCCAAATGGTCTCTCCATCGCATCAAAGCCGCGGAAAAGAGACCATACGGTACGGCTCAAGAAAAAACCCCTGAAGGGGCAAAAACCTGCCGTCAGAAGCCGAATACATACTAATCTATCCGACGTTTATTTTAACTATTTATTTTCTGGCGTGGGCGTCCCGCCGTCTCCTTTCAGTGCTTGGCCTCCTCAGCACCTGAAATCAAACAGCGCCACAGAAGATCGTCCGCATCAGCGCCTCTGCCCTTACATTTTCGATCCCCCCTTACCTCCCCCCCTAATGTGCTTATTACTATGCCAGTTTTATTTTATTTATTGTATTGACCTGTTACTTACCAATTGACTACGACTTATGACTTATTTCTTAACTGTTTACTAAACATAAAATTACTGATTAACTTACATATTGTTAGCTTATTGACTTATTTATTTCTCTCCAGTCTAGGCTCCGCTCAAGCTAACCGGTGCTGTTTTCCCCACTCCCTAATTTCAGTTTCCCTAATGGTCCGAACCTTTCCTAAAAATGTTCCTAATTCTTTCATGAATTTAGACCTTTTATCACCTAAAATGTCTTGAGCGAGCGTTACGTTCCTGTTTAGGAAGTAGTAATTTCCCATTCCCATCCATTTTTTTCTCTCTCCATGATTCGGTTGCACAGCAAATTAAGAGGATGTGGATCCAGTCTTCCCTATCACCGCAAAGCACACAGATGCCATTACCACTTGCGTCGAAACGAATGTCGGAGGGAATCTACCACCTCTCAAGCGAGAACTAGCTTTCGAGAACCATGCGCAGACCTCCTTTCCTATTTTGCACCGGAAACGACCGCCAAGCAGATTGGCCACTTGCGGAGATACAAGGTGCGTCAAAGCGCGCGTGTGAAGATTCATTAACTGAGCCTAACACCAAGTGATGTACAATGCAATGTCGTTTGAAATGCAATCACAAGGGGATTTTAATCACATTCGAATGCGAAGAGACCAGTGAAAATCCTATGGTCCAACCGGGATTCGAACCCCGGCACTCTGCGCAGGAAACAGGCGCGCTACCCTCTCGGCTATACAACCACTAAAATAAATGTGCGACAAAGCCCGGAATGACGCCATTATCTCATGTTCCTAAACTCATTTCTGAACGGACTCGAAGGACTTTCGTTTCTATTTCTCCAACAGGTGAACGTGGTGTGAAATTGTTTTTTCCTTCCGCTGCACGAAGAACGAAATGGTGACAAAATGTGATGGATTTTGATGACTCATGAATGATGAATACATGGGTACATGGAGTTACGAGAAACGAACCAATCATTGGCGATTTAATATGTTCAGGGACTATAACCATGGTCAAACTATCAGGCCCTAGCCAAGGGGGGTATCAGTTTTCTATTTTCCTTTGGTCTCGGTTAGCTATTCGAACTTGCCACATAATCTTGCCTGCTGCCATCTATCGTTACCCAAAGTACATTTTTTGACGTTTTCTTAATTTTTCTTTTTCCTAATTGTAGAGCGGAAATATTATTTTAGATTATTAAATAACAGTAAACCTCGTTCTAAATGGCAATTTTCTTTAAAAAATTTAATCGTTTTCAAAAAACTGGCGTTTAAGCGCTGTAAATTCGAAATTTCAAGCTCTTCTTCACAGAAAATGGTTCGGTTTTGGAAAAACCGAAAAGCCACTTTAAGTACTTAAACAAACAAATACAACAGTGTTTACGAATTGTTGGAAATGTGCGAGAGAGGGGAAAAGGGCTTGAGAGATCTTTCAAAAAAATTACATTTGTGTAATTTTTGAAAAAAGCAATAAATACACCCAAATTAACTTATCTTAATATTAAAAAGTGCAATTACTACTATCCGTTCGGAATGTTTGAAGAAAAAATTGTAGCCGTTTTAGAGAAAATGGGGTTTCAGCATTGCTGAAAATGCGGAGTTTTGAGCTAGTTTTCACACAAGTCGTAGAGTTTTTGAGAAACTTTATATGACATTATTTAAAGCACATATACTCATAAATACAATAACGTAAACAAATTGACGCTAGTGTAAACATTAACGACTTGAGAGGAAAGTCAAAAAATTACATTTTTATAATTTTAAAAAACAAAAGAATAAAGCAATGTGGCGTATATGTCATCTAATAGAGTACATTTAGCACTATCCCTACCAAAAGTTTAAACAAAAAATATGGAGCCTTTTGTGAGAAAATTTTGTTTTTGTAATTTTTAAAATTGCCCAGTTGCACGCAATTATTCGCGAAAACTACTAAAATTTTCAAAAACAAATGTACATGACTTTAATAAAAGAACTAACTCTGAAGAACAAATTTTAATTGAAAGAAAAATCTCTATCTTCAATTTTGTAGTTATAAAAAGACACCGACATTTTTCAAAACCTCAAAGTTTTGACTCTAGTCAGATGGACAGAGGTTTCTTCAATTTGGGAAAAACTTCCCCCTTGGTTTAGGGGATATTAGTGATCACAGGCACCAGACGGACGGACAGACAGACAGACGGACGTTTTGAAAGAAACCACTTTTTCGGTATCACGGGACCCAAAAACGTGTATTTCTGGTGAAATTTCGAAATCGATTTTCCACAGCATTACATAACTTACCCTATGCTACGTATATTACTAGGTATATACGGACGTATATGGGAAAGTAAAACTGAGATACAAAATATACAGTATGACTGAGAAATAATCGCGGAAATAACGTATGAAATATGAGGAGACAAAATTACTCTCCCATTTTGGTAATTCATTATCATGAATAGGGGAACGCAATATAATTTCCTTAATACTAAATTTAAGTGTGTATTCATTTCAAAATCTCCTTTATTTTCAGTAATAACTTTTCAAACTAGGAACTGCCGTTATCTTGGGGAACACGAAGCAATTTTAGGGAAGCCCAGAACGAGCTACCAGATCAAAGTATGAGCTAATTGATTTTGTTGCCACTGGTTGCCATTCTTAATTAATAATTCCAAATTAGTTCCTCAGAAATTTGTTATAGTCGTTTAGTCATAGTTGTCGTTGTCAGAGTATAATACCGTGAGAATTAAAGATTAGGTCCACTGTGTTCCCAGAAGTCTTCCCATTTTGTTGAAAGGTTTCCAATATGCATGTCCGATTGAGAGGTTTTCTCCTTGTATCTTGCACAGCAGTGTTTAGGGTATTGTAATGCATATTCGTGTAACTGCGTGTAAGTAAGGGGTGAGGAAAGACAATAAAGAGGAAGGAATGATCGCTAGAATTGTCCTAGTCAGCGGCTACCTTCGACCTAGCTAATGTCGAAAATTCTGCCACCGTGGGAACTCGAAACCGTGGACCTCTCGATCAGAGTCACTGCAGTGACTTCAGACGATGCCCTGAGCCACCTAAGTCGATTTTTTTCCTAAAAAAATTACAGATAATTTTCTAATCGATTTCCTTGAAATGGAAACCTGTTGATTTTCATTTTTGTTGAAATCCACTTGACATCTAGATCACTTTCGTAAATACAAGTTAGGGAATTATTCAAACGCAGACGTCGTTCGGTGCAACTATTATTTTTACTATATTGATATAAATCAAGTTTAATTTCTATTATTAAAAAATCTTAACAAAAATTTAACAATTCAGTCAAATGAATAAAAAATATGGAAATCACGGATTAATATCTCACAGGAATTGTGTTTTGATTTGATTTATTTAGTCAAAAAAACAGTAAAAACTATATGTGACGTATGAGGGAGATGATTTACTGAGCACGTTTTCTTGAGTTCCAGAATCTCTTCCCGTCATTTTAATTATAAATAGTTCAAAGATGAGTAAAAGGTTAAAATAAATAAATAAAAATATATTGTAAAAAAGCGCAAGATTAGCAATATTTCACAAAAATATACATTTTCGTCTCCTAGTTACAGAAAATTTATTTGCATCGGTAAAACGAATTGAAAGTATGATTTTTCTGCATTGCTAACAAAATAGTAACTCGCCCTTACCTCTACTCCTACCATTGCAAGCAAAAGGAGAGCTCAACAATACATGCGCATAGTGCATCTACATTATCTAACATAGCCAACGAAATGTTCCAACGAAAATTGTAGCAGTGGCGTGACATAATGAACGGAATCACGTTACGAATATCTGCGAAAGATTTTTTGCTTACATTATGTTGCATGTTTGTAGTATTTCTTTTATTAGGGACTTCTGCTCCACAGTTCTGCAAAATGGATGGAGGGCACATATTACATTAATTAGATTTATATAATCTCAACGGACGCACACTCCTGAAAATGACTCTCTTTACACGACAACCCTTTTTTTGACGTTTCGCGTGTCAAAGAAGTAGCACAGCACTCTTACGACAGCTTCATCTTAGTCCAACATCAACAGCTTTTCTTAACGGTTTTAGGAAGATTGGAACTTAAAAATTCTGTGTGATCTTTCTCAGAGAAAACATCGTGTGAAACACAGAAATCTGAAGTGGATAATGCATTCCCTGCAAATTGCTTTACCTACGTGTGTAAGGTTAACTACGTACGAGATGATATCTGTTTCCAGCCTTAAAGGTGTAGCGTGGAGCCGGACTTGGACGGAAAGCCCTTAACAAGAATCAAATTTTTAAATGTGTATTAAGTAATCGATATTCCATCAGCAGGATCGATAAAAGATAACTGGCTTAGTCTAAAAATGTCCTTCAGAAAATGTCCTCGGAATAAAAATCAATGAAAATTATAGTCCATTTCAAAAAGTTTACATTTACTATATCTCTCTTTAAAAATTAGCTAGACCCCGCCCACCTCTGATGAAAAGGGGCTGTGTTAGACGTTTTCATTGCAGACGACCAAATGACGAAAATGTTTGGGAAGTTTTTCATCTCACAGAATATTATTTTCTTTATGTAAATACACAGCAGATAACAACCAACTTAAATAAATTGATTTGTTTCCTCAAAAACTAAATATCAATATATTTTAGGAACCCGGCTATATTACTGAACATTTTTAACATTCGACATTCTCATTACGATAGTCATGTCAGGTTTATCAATATAAACAGCATTGTTTTATTAATGTCGCTTAATTATTCCCAAATATTTTCTTTGCGCACATTATTTTAACCAATAATTACATTTTTTTCTTCAGAAGTTGAACATCAAAGAGAAAACTCATTATATCATTGAAAAACAACACGAACAATGTTTTGAGAAAGGAGTCTTTTCCAATTGGGCACAAAAATAGCATGATCAGAGAAACGAAGATATTCAGATTAGCCTTTTCGTGTGGTATAAAGTGCTTTTTAAATGATGTAACTACTATAAAAAATATATATCAAGTAAACTTGGTGTATGAAGGAAATCAAGTACTATATCAGCCGTTCCCGGCTGAGGGCCACAGGCCAAGCAAGAGTAAGTAAGTTAAAAAAAGAAAGACTTTTTCCAGAAAATAAAAACCGAGTATTAAAGAATACATGAACAATGGCTTGGGTGATAAAAATTATGCCTAACTTCGCAAGCGTATAATTTTCTCGGAAAAATTCTGTGGCAATGTTTCTCCGAAAAGATTTTATCAAGTACCGTTTCTCACTAATTTACTAACAGCCCATCATACATCCCATACACTTTATATCTTCCCATTTTTAAAGTTGAAGAAATAGTTTGCGATATGATTACGTACTTTCCACTCGGCATACTTTCATGATTTGTGCGTATCAATACATCGACTGAAAAAAATGCTTGTGGAATATTTGTTAGTGTGAAGACTTGAATATTTTGTTTGGCAGATTTATAGTATTGCCAGCTATTTACCAAACAAGCAATAATGTCCAATTTAAAGAGATATGCTGAAGTGGGATAACCCAAGGTGAATGATGATTTCGTTTCCTACGGCGCGGTATACTAAATAAGACTAAATAATATTTTTTATGTAATGTAATACGCCTATTACCTAAAACAAATTCATTCTACTGTCCTTTTAATTTAACCTTTATGTAAAATGAAACCCGTAACAAACAACAAAAATCAATTACCGGTGACGGGCATTAAACATAAATTTGAAGTGCAATACCCAAATAAGTTAATTTCTCTGACTCATTAAAATACTTTCGGTTTTCATCCATCTTGTTTTTCACAAGAAAATGGCAAATTTTAAACTGTTTAATCACTGTTTTAAAATACATGTGCAAATAAAATAATTTTGTAAATAGTGCCTGACACGTTGCATTTTAGTCTCCCAATCTTTTAACTACGGAATTCATCACTATACTCTGTTGCTTGTACCAAGGGACCTGTATTCCGTCTACGCAAAATCTAAGCGCCACTGGTCATTCCATTTGAAGATCGACGATGTACTGGAGTGTTCTAACATTTTCATCCCACATAATTTTCGCACGCTCAAATTACCCTCATTATTTGCCAATCATTATTACAATGACGCCGCATGGGGCACATAATCTCGTTTGCGCCACCCATTAATTATTTGAAGGAAGGTGATGGCGTTTTCAAGGCGCAGGGGATGCATAAACCGCTTAGCATTATTCAGACATCCCATGGCTCATAGGAGAGTGTCGATCATGTCCTACTTATCGACATTCAGTTAATGGGAGTATCAATCACCGCCACTAAAGATGATTTTCTGGTTGACGTTAAATGGAAATACACCGTATATTTATGCAAAACATGTCTAAATTATTTCAGAAAATGACAAATATTATTGACTGGACTACACTGATTTCCTCAGCACTTTATGTGGAAAATTCATTTAAAAATTGTATTTTGTAATTTAAATTACTTATGAATAACAAGTAGATGTTAATAGGTTTGAAGAAATTTGCTCCAAATATTCTTAAATATTGTAACCCAAAGGTATCAGGTACGTTTATTACTCATGAATTGAGTTGCACTCATTTGCTGAAGCATTAGTGAATGTATTTTATTTGCAACACGATGCTTCTCATGGCGGCATTGTTTCTATCGACATATTGTATAGTAAAAGGAAATGATTCTTGACATGGTTGCGGCATTTCAGCATTGATACACTTACAGATACCGTCTGAACGACACCGCCGGCAAGAGACGCGCCACATTGTGCATGCAGATAACGCATATCAACATGTTCCTTGCTGACCAGTCATTATTGTTTGTACGCACATGACGGATAAGATACGGACTTGTGATGGCAAAATATCCCAAACGACCGTGCCAAATGTTACGAGCAACCCAATGAGTACCCTCCATACTAACTGGAAGCATACTTTATTTAATATTTCCTAGATGCTGCACCTATATATTTTACAATGCATTTACAGTACAATTTTTATCAATCAAATTCTTAAGGAGTACTAGAAAAAAAATTTTTAGAGACATTAGTTTGACTTTGATACACAAAGAATATGGTGTGATTAATAAAACGAAACAAAATTGTAGTAATTTCAAGAAAAACGCATCATTAGAAACAAGTGACGGTAAATGTCTGATCTCTACTATTGGGGTAATTATCGTTGAGACCGGTTATGAGAGTGTGAGTGTAGCAAACAAAAATAAGAGGGCCACAACATCTAGAAATGAAGGAACCAGTATATGTAGTCATTCCTTACTGATCAAAATAGAAGAAAATGTCTCTGATCACATGTGGCTGCATGCAAAAAGCTTCTACTAAGCAAAACAAAAACTGGACAAAAATCAATAAAGTATTGAGGTAATTTGTGTTCTAAAATAATATTATTTTATGGCAGAGGAGAAAAACGACATTATCCTCCATTTCAGGAAAGCTTTTGTCTTTTATATTTAAACTAAAGCAAACTTTTCAAGTCCGCGAAGTCAGAAGCACCTTTTGTCTTCTGGAGCTGTCTCTCAAGCTCTCGAGAGACTCCAGAGGAACATAAAATTTCATTTTCCACAGTTCTTTTTCACACAAGACAGTCACCTACCCGAGAGACTTAACCTGTTCCCATTGTATTTCAACTTAGTCATATTTTGCAAATTGTTATGGATTAGCCCCGGTTCCATATTATTTTTTGAGAGAAACAAAGAGATTCGCAGAGTACGTTACACGTTACTTTCTAATGAGAAGTATATATTAGATTAACATACTTTAATCATAATACCTTTTACTTTAAAGTAATACGGTTAATAATGTTTCTAAATATACGTCTTGTTTAATTTTAGATATTTTCTTTCCTTCGTCAACACAATTGTCGTGTATAATCTAATTTAAAAAGTATTTATTAGAAATAGAGAACGCACGCAAGTTGTGATTTTACTAGACACGCCTGCGGTATCAGCACTTCGTCACGCATTACAGAAAACAAGACTCTCGTGTAATCATTGTGCAGTAGTTAAAATCTTACCGCTTATCGAGAATCTAACATTGGTCCGGAGTTACAGAAGTGTTGCGAACGACATTTCTGGGCACGCAACGAACCATCTAATGCAAACTGTAAGTTATGAATTCTTACGTACATCTCTTACAGCGATGCACGCTGCAAACCAGATACCAACAGCATTGCACCTGGAATTTTTTTGAAAATTTGAGAGAACGCCGACGGGTCGTCACGCACCAATAAGGAATCACAAAGCAGAATCAGGAGAGACGCGATGCATGGATAGTCGCGATGCGCGTCGGATACATGACGCCGCTGCCCTGCCCCATTTTCACTCACCCCAGACTTTGCCCAGCCCACTCACGTGCCTTGGAACATCCCCGACTCCCGAAGTCCCGCCTCCACGACTATGGACCATCTCAGCTCTTCGTCACCCCCGACCCCAATACGCTCTCAATCCCCACCTTGCCTTTTGTCCGCAACTCACCGCAGCCTTTACCTCGAACCGGGTGCGGTGGCTCAGGAATCACCTGATGTCACTGCAGTGCCTACGACCGGGATGACCTAGGTTCGAGTCCCGATGGTGGCAGTATTATCGACACTAGGTAGATAGCTAAGTCGATTTCAGTCACAGTCTGGAGGAGTATTCTAGCGGCCAACAGATTCCATGGTTTTCTCCGATCAATACGAGGCGAACGCCAGACTAGTACCCTAACGGACCATGGACTACGTGAGATGTTTCCTACCTCTTCCTTGTCCTACCCTCCCGTTTCTTACACAGACTTAAACTTACATACACTACTCTAATACCTTCCGTAAGACCGGTCGGAAGCTTAGAGCTAGGTTCCCCATTGGTGAGAAATACCTGGTTGGGGAAAACCTCACTATCCGGTAGGTAGGTCGGCACCGGATCTCACCATCCAGCGGGGGAAGATCACCGCCACCTCCGTAGGAAGAAATATGCACCAATCAATTAATCATTCAAAAAGCCTTCATCTCACCGCCCCCTCCGGACCAGACCGCGATCCTGTGCCTCTACCTCGTCACCGCGCCGCCACCCACGCTCTTTGGTTTCACATCAAACCCGGAAATCTACCCCTCCTCCCACCTCCGTCTCCATCTCACTTCTGTTCCTTCACCTTTCATTGAGCGAGCTGAGATGGCTTAAGGAAACAACTGTTGGTACTACAATGCCTCTGGTCGGAAAGTCCTAGAGTTGAGTGGTGGTGAATTTTCGACACGAGTTAATTAACTAGGTCTTATTAAGATGCTGTCTGAAGGAAAATGCATGCGACGCCTTTCGTCTGTAGTTTTCCGTGGTATCTCTAATAAATTCCACTCGAATACCGGAACAGTAGCTCTCTGGATTCGAGAATTTCTCAGCTCGCGTACACAACGGTAGCGAATTGGGTCAAATTTCTCTTCGAGGGCAGAAGTAACATCCGGAGAGTCACGGGGAAGTGTTCGAGATCCGTTGTTATTTATAGCATTAATTAATGATATTTGGAAGGGAATTGAATCCAAAATACGACTGTTTGCAGATGACTGTATCATGTATTGGGAAATTAAAGATACACGTGATAGAGAAATATTTCAGGCTGATTTAGATAGGCTAGAATCATGGACTACCACAAATGAAATGAAAGTAAATCCCAGTAAGTGCAAGTTTATAATATTTGCGCGTTATAGAAAGACAGATGACATCACATATCAATTGGTAATCAGTATATTCCGAGGGCTAAATGCTGTGAATATTTGGGAATTGTACTAAATGATCTCAGGTGAGCAGAACACGTAAATTATGTAGTGAAAAGGCGTGGAAGACATTACAGTTTGTGATTAGAGTGCTTAGGAAAGGAAGTAGAAAATCAAGGGATTTAGGGTCGACATCTCTAGAACGGCCGATATTGGAATATGGCTCCATGTGTTGGTGCCCATATCGTTTAGGGAAAATGAAATCTCTAAAAAAAGTACAAAATTATTCCGCAAAATGTGTTAGGAGGGGCGTTCAAATTCTGAATTTATATCTTGGGAACTTAGGAAAAATCGCGTCTTTGTGGGTTATTCAAATCAATACGAGGTGATCGTCCGTGGGGGAAAGTGCGGACAAAATTATCAAAACCCACATACGTCGCACGGAAGGATCATGGTTCTAAAATTCGGCAAAGAAAACAGAGAACAGATGTAGGTAAATTCTCATTTGTAAACAGAACAATACAAAATTGGAACTAATTACCTGCAACAGTACTGGAGACTTTCCCTCACAATGTCAAAAAAACTAAAATTAGATTAAATAAATTGTAATTGTTTTTAGAATATGTTATGATTGATTTTTTAAAATTATTATTGTTATTTTATGTCAGCTTTAGCATGATAGATTTATTATACTAATCTTGTAAAACTGTATCAGGTAATCAGGAGAACATTATAATATGTAAATATTGTAATGTTTTCCTGATTGTGTTGTGTTTTTGTCGCAACTACTTAGAAAATGCTACCACCGGAAATATCCTATGTATTCCTAAGTAGCAAAATAAATATTATATTCTATGCGATTCTAAATGGGCCATGGTCAACTCGTCATCTTTGCCTCCGCGTTCCTGACACCCCTCGTCCCGTACATAAAATCACATGCCATGTACAATCACACATATCTGGGTAACAGTGACGTGCTTAGAACTTGTCTAGGTGAACGGTCCTCCATGGCGGAGATACTTGGAGAGAGTAAAAACCCGCAAGCCGTGTACATCGGGGCCGTATCTCATGTTTCAACGGAACGATCATTAACTTAAATTGTAACGGAACGGGACTAATTTCGATAGTGGTTAATGCACCCAGAAAGAAAATAATAAATCAATTTATCCACTTCCCTTCACAGGTTATACCCGATCCTACTCATTCAGCACGCTCGGACAGCCATCTGAAGCTCACAGCGCCCCAAAACCCAAACTCAACCAACCCACATCCAAAATTAAAGGCTAATATAGGCTAGTAAAATGCTTTATTCCCGAATTTTAGGCTCTTTTGAATTTCCCCAAATCTAGGTCTCTGCTAGCTTAGTTTAAAGCTAGCAATCGTTCCCTATTCATTCTTCATCCCTTCGTCCCCAACACACATGACATTTTATGCCGTACACAATCACACACTTTAGTCAAAAGCTAGCAGCGCCCTCGAAAATGCAACTTCCCATTATTGCAAGACAACGAAAATGCATCCATATTTAAATGATAATTTTAGGCTCTTGGTAAAAAATGGTTGCAACTCATTTTTTCCAAAAATCAGGGAGAAAGAGTCTAAAATTAACCTTTAATTTTAGATATGGCTAGGTTGAGTTTGTTATTTTGGGGCTGCTATTTTTAGATGTCTCGCTCGGACGCTATCACCCGACTGGTGCACCTCCATCGCACCGCCACGCCTCCAAAACTCCCTCGCTCATCCATCTCCCCCATTCTGCGCCATCCTCACACCGCTTCGATCCCCAGTCCGCGACTTTACTACGCTCCCATCACTCCGCAACTCTTCCCCCTTCTGCGACCTCGCACGCATTGACCCCCTCAACCCTGCAGCCCGACCCACGCAACGCCTCCCCCTCCCTTCCACCCTTCCCTCGCACCGCTCTCCCCTGCGCCCCGCGTCGCGGCCGTGCACGTCCCATTGCAGCCGAAAAGGGATAAAGCACGGCCGGGCGGTTGGCGCGCGTTTGAGCTTCGCCGGGCGGAATTCGTAACGCACATGGACCGCTTCGCTCTCTGCTGCTGATCGCGTTGATCGATAGCCAATTATCGCCGCTAACTGTCGACCTTTCGGGGAGCGGCTCGCGGCCGGAAGCTGTGCATTTTCTGCGCGCGCACCTTCGTATGCAGCCGGAAACGGGGCTTGATGGGACGAGCCTACGCAAACCTGGTTACCCGCCGCCGGCCCGACCCGACCCGCATCAGCAGTCGCGATAAATGCGCTACCAGAATGCGAGGGGGCCGGGCGAAAAATTCGGTTAGCGAGGCCCCACCCCGAGGCTGCGCGGAGAGGTCAGCGTGGGGTTATAGTGATCTCCTGAAAGAACCATCCAATCTCATCGCGTCCAATCCCACTGAATCTAATACGTCCCTTCCCATTCCATTGAATCCCGTTTCGTCTAATTTCGTTCTACACAATCCAATTCAATCTAACACAATCTAGTTCAATCCAATCCAAAATAAACCGATCCTATCCAAAACAATTCAATCCGATCTCATTTCGTCCCATGCTGTCTCATCACTTTCAATTCCATCTTCACTAATCCAAACCAATCCAAACCATTTCAATTAATCTCAGGCAATTTCTGCTCTACTCAGTTAAGTACATTTCAAATATTTTTTTAATCACATGCGTTTACCTCTATTTAATTCAACCACGTTCATTTACATTAACGTGGTCAGTTTCATTAAAGTGTAAAATTGATTCCATTTAATTGTATCCGTTATTTACCGTCACGTAGGTTGAGAAATGAAAATTAATACTGATGCAGTCTAACGCTGTAACTCTTTGTAGCATTCACTGGTTGTACAGTAAATGTATCCTTCACCTAGACAATAATACGAGTATATGGTCAAGAGGCAACGGTATATTTTGTTCAATTGCTAAAGAACACGAATTGGAATTGCCTTATGTCTTCATTAAGACATCAGAAGTGAAACCCTGAAAACTCTTGTTAACTAGAATATGTATATTCTATTCTTACTTTATACGATAGGATTCCATTTCTTTCACCATACACTAAATTTTACAGGTATTCATCAGAGTACATGTTCTTGTATTGTTTCTTCTCTCAATTTTTTGTGAAGTATATCTGCAGTGAAGAGAGTTGAAAAGGCGGGCAAGTCCGTGATCTTCCGTTTGTCTTTATAATTGAAAGAGACGCAACTAATACAAATCTGCAGCCTTTGTGGTCAAGTTTGTGACACGCACAGAGAAAACACGAAGGAAGGTAAAAGGAAAAAAAGAAACATGAACTACTCTTAAATCAGTTACAGAAGGAGGAAACCACTAAAATACAGATGAAAGATGAGAGTATTTATGAAGATATTACTAAAAGTCTAGCACAGACTTCGAGGAACTGTGAATCGCACCGAATAGTGAATGTACACGTTACTCTTCCCTCTGAAGTTATTCGTAGAATGCAATTGACGAGACTCATTTCTGTGTACGGTGAAGTCAAATTCCCCATCCCGAACTCTCAGCCACTCTAAACACAGATAAGAAACTCTTTGAGTTTGACAACTGCAAAGAGATGAAAAGGAAATAAAGCTCCAAGCAAGCCCGAATGCTTGGCATACATAAATGAAAATGAAACGAATAATGGTATACCACTTCCACTCATTTTTTGAAAGTATCCTCGCATTTCACTAAGTGCTCCGAGAAGAAAATAAATATTCAAACATTAAAATGCATTCAGAAAATAAGTCGGACTTTCGTAGAAAGCTATGATCTGTCTCTTGCCAGGTGCTCAAAATAACTGCTTTTTACGAGAGGCCACAAAGAACGTGATTTGCTGATGTCGTGACGGGTCACTTACATGGCATATTCCAAGTTCATTGGAAACTTTTCATTTAAATTTGCGTCGCACATGCAGTAATCTGATAGAATAAAAATTGCCACTCCCCTCTTTGACTTTCCAAAGGTCTGTAACGTACAATACGTTTCCGAAAATAAAATAACTTGCACTATAGTTCCTTTTTGAACATTTTCTCTTCCCCGTTTTCATGTCAATACTTTATAACGCTAAAATTAACTTCAAGAACGATATAAAGACTTCACTTGCGAAAAAAAAGTATCAGTGTAACGTCCATACTAGGAAATGCAAATGCAAAACTAGGAACAAAAGATAATATAGTCATTCGTACAGACCATTACATGAGAATTTTGAATTACGTTTACTGGTACTCTGGATTTGAATCAGTAAGCACATTTTTCGTGCACAGTAAAAAATTTGCCAGATAAAAAAAAAATTGCATGCGTATTATATTTGAATATTATCTGTGGTTCGGGTGGCAGTCAACATTCAGATCCCGATTGGAGTACGGGGATTGTCTCTTTCATTCTGAAATCTCTTTGTAACGGATTGCTGGCTTAGGGCAATGTTAATGTTTGTCCGCAAATACTAGTAATTAACATATGTGATATTCCATGACAGTGGGGAAATGCTGAATCTGCTGAATATGTGTTTCATGGATTCAGGGATTTGACTTTTTTGACATTCATTATTTTATGATCACCTTAAACGGATCTCGTATGAAAATCGTAGAGACATAGTATTAAATATAGTTCAAATATGTGCCAAATGTGTTTCCGCTGCCGACAGATTTTTTTTAGGGATTTAGACTAGTCGTATTTTTCATACATGATTTAGGACAAAAATTTAAACATTTATTTAAATCAGAACAATGTTGACATCACAGCATTGAAAAGATACAACAATGAGACATTCCTATGAGTCATGCGAATGTCTCGGGGACAAGTGGCCTAACTGAGACCTGCCGCGAGAGGGAGAATAGCCTAATTGGCATCTACCATCATAGAACTTAGGTCGATCTTGATCTGGCGGAAGGCTTTTGTGATTTCAATGCCTCATATGCATGGGTGAAAACCAGAACGGTACAAGTGACATTTTATAAATTCTGAGAGTAATGTGTTTATTTTGGGCTATATATTTCAGTTGCAATGTAATTTCGTGGTTTTAATGAACAATTGAAGTGCCGTGGTTTTATTGATGAAACAATCACGACTTTACAGTAATATTAAATTAAATAAAGTTTTCTCAGAATTAATGAAATTTCACTTACACCGCTCTGGGTTTCCCCCATTCATAAGTGTCAATGCCTCAACTGGAGTCTTTCTATGTTACCCCGACATTTATCTTCTTCAATTAGACATGAAAAGGAACGAAATCTATGTATTGTGTAAAATTAAAATAATATTCTTATATCCCTTTCACCCGTTACCGTCCCCCTCCACCTTTTCTCAGTCTCACACTTCTCAACTTCACTTTTTTTGTGTTATATTTTAGTTCTGTAAATCATTATACTCATTTCTACTCAAAATTATTCTTGGGTCTAAAACTAAATTCACTGAAGATAAACACATTAGCGTGACGAAGAGCCCAGAATATGCACTTCAAGGATTTGTAGCTGTATTCTAGTGTCAAAAGTGCCAAGCTATGTATTAGACACATTAACATGATGTAGAACAAAATATTCCTCTCCTTCTTAACACTGGGCTCATGATTTTCATTGGGCCTCTCAAAAGCAATTATGATGAAGTCTATAATTTTATTATCTGAAAATTGAATTTATTTTTCAATTTCTATAAAATGTGACGCGTCAACACACAAATAACAATGAACAAAGCTTCCAACAAAACAATTTCAGCATATTTTGTAAGAAATTCAAAAATATATTTACGAAAGTTAATGAAAACAGCAATACCAAGATTAGTTAGCTAATTACTAATTTAAAAATTTAAAATTAAATTACAAATCTAATTACAAATAATACGTAAGTTAGGTATTAATTAGAGTTTCATTATTCAGCGTAGTTTGTGGTATTTGTGTTAAAACAATGACCTACCTGAATTACCTTATATTTTACAAATATTGATGTTGTCACCATGGACCTTTAATTCGCAGAAACTATTTGAAGGCAAACTAAACGAGTAATAGAAAAATTCAATAAAATACTCTACCTACAAATTGAATTCGTATGGATCAAATTATAAGTCCAAACCTTTGATAAAACGCATCCTTGTATACGAAATATAATACTGGGAAATAATATTTTTTATTAATGAGAATTTTGTTAAAAATAGTAACTTTAGATTCCACATTTCTAAACACATTAACCAAAGAGTTATCTCTAATACAGCAAACTGTAGAAAATAAATATCATTAAACGTTTTTGTAAATACGCGACTTTGTAATAATGTATGATCAAATACCTTTAGTCGTGGTTTCCTGTAATGTTACTATTCGTTAAATATTCATCTGGCAACCAGATCCTCCGTCACATAGAAACAAAAGCCAATCAAGCAAAACTAAAATTACTTCCAGAAAAACCTGTTGTCAATAGAAATTAATCACTACCATACTGCACAGCCATAATTATAAACAAAGCCATCTTCAGACCCCCTCCTTTTATACGCGTGCCCCATATGGATTAATGCCGCAACAATTAACATTAACAAAATACATTTTTCGAAACCAGTACGTAAGGATAGTCACCAAGCCACTTGGTTTGTTACCAATGATCAACTCCGTGAACTATACATCAAACTTATAGCCAACCTTATCAATTACCTCACCTTCAACTTCTATATCACATCACTATCCTCATTAAATCATTCACTCAACCTCGGCCGTAATCTTACGTATCCAACCCGAATTCAAAACAAATTTCCTTTCCAATATCAAATAAAGAAAATTGTCTGTCATATTACTAACATGTGTTATTATTCAATTAATTTGGCCACAGGATTTTCATCGACAGTTTATACGTATAATAAAGGACGAATAAATTTCCTTTCCACATATTCCCGAAAAAAATCCCTGAAATTGACCAGTGACAGATGTGTCTAATTGGCTTCCTCGCCCGTATATTATATTAAGCGTACTATGTACGTTAGCAGTAAGCAATCAAAACATATGAATAGTATACCATTTTTCGTATATTCTAATCAATAAGACAAAAAGAAAAAAAGCTTATCCGAAAACTCCGATGACACAGGGAACACTCGCAACTTAACGCGATAAACAGTTCTCCCTCTCAACGCGAACACGCCAACGAAAACAAAACAGTCCCCGAGAACGATCCGTTAGCATATCGCGCTCCAACGAACTTTAATTAAAAACCGAGGCATCAGCAGTTTGAAGTGGCGAGCGGGTGGCAACCGAACCCAGAAAGGGCGGAGAGCACGCATCGACGGTACGAGGCCGCGTTTGCTCTGGCGAAGCAAAAAGGTAGACGAAAAAAAAAAAAAAAATAAAAAGAGGCGCGACGGTGGGTTAATTATTCCCCTCTCACCCCATCGTTTCTACCTTTGACGTAGAGATTGACACGCAAAATGTACGCGGGTTTCCAACATTGTCATGCACAGGCAGACGAGTACCGGTACCCGGAAACCCCAATTAGTTGAGACTTTTGAAACATTTTTCTGAAGATTTTCTGTTTATTATCAAATCTATCTTCAAAATTCGTATGTAGAGTATAAACTAATGGTCCGAAACAGCAAAAGTGCTGGTGAATAAAACCACACAAAATTATTTTTCAGAAAGCAGCACACAGCGCAAGAACAACAAATGAACTACTCATGTACAACACTATAGTAAATTAAATAAGTTAAAAAAATCTTCACGAATACTGCAGAAAAATAGTATAGTATATTTATAAAGTACAACAGTTTTTACATAAGAATATCAAACAGCAGAAATCAAAAATCATAAATCAGCCAAAAATCATATTCTTTACAAAAATATCTCCTGATATCCAAAAGGTTGCTGTTCCTTTAAGCAGTCTCTTGGAGCCTTGCTGTCGCATGACGTCAGATCCGTGGTTGTTAGTTTCGCACTGAGTATGAGAATTCAGTTGATAAGCGCAGTACGAGAATAGGCGTAATAACACAATCATAGACTTAAATTTTCACTCAAAATCGAAAACATTGTTTTTTAATTTTTTCCGAGTCCCTGGATATCTTACAAAATCATAGACTACCCTCAAAAGGCTAAAAACTACATAGTTTTCTTTCACATTCAGCGAGCATTAGAAATTAGTAATGTAGATACAATTTCAATATACCTGTAATACGTTCAAATACCTTTTCATATTATGCAATAATAATCGGAATAAACATGAACGTGTTGTGAAGAGGATTTGGTCAGTAACATATACTTCCGCATGAATGACCTAGTGCAGTACGTTTCATCGAAGTTAACGCTAGAGCTAGAAATATCTCTTGCTCTGGCTATAATAATAGAAAAACAAGATTCTTCATAACATTCGCATATCAATTATTTGGGTCTCTCCAAATTCATGTTATCGAGAGTTACACATTATTGTTTATAGTATATTAGTTAACTATATTTAGTGTAATCGATGTTTTCCACATGCTGTGCAGATACAATGTTTATTGTTCTTATGTTATTAACATAATGTGGCCAAAAGTCCCCGGTCACTCTTTCCAACGCATACTATGTGACGTCAGCCTACGCGGCTGCGGTTATTGCGTCAACATGAGATCTGTAGTGTGACGAAATGAGTCAATGGAGAGAACTGGTTTCTAACGGGGCAGGATTGTCAGAGTGCACAAGTTCGAATATTCCGTCAGAGAGATTTCGCAGGAGTTACTTGTGCCACTGTTCGCCATGAGTCGACTGTTAATGATGTTAATTTGAATTGGAAACGTCAGAAAATCACTGCAACCATTCAGGCAACTCGTCATCCATCCCAGACTCGCGTAGCAGAACATGTTCAGTGGTCAGTTACAGACTGCTGAGAAACGATAGAACGATTTTATGTTCGTGATTCCTGGCTATAACTGGCTATATCTCATGATTCTTGGATGTAAGTAACGACGCATTGGCTGGTGCAAACACAGACTTCGTTCAACCGTGGAGTGTTTTGGAATAACGAGTGACTAAATAAGATGCACTTAAATGATCGTGTGTGGCTCTGGAGGATGCCTGATAAACGCTATTTTTCGCGTGTGTTGTCGCAGAATGTGAAATTCGGTAAAGCAGGTGATACTGTTAATTATGTTAGTGTGAGTGTTGTTGTTGTTTTTGTTGTTGGTGGTGGTGGTGGTGATGGTGATGGTGGTGGTGGTGCTGGTGGTGGTGGTTGTGGTTGTGTTGATAGATGTACTGGTGGTGGTGTTGGAAGTATTGGTGTTTGTGGTGGTGGTAATGGAGGTACTGGTTGCGATGTGACGGGGTAGAGCTGTATTACTTTCTTTGATTTCGACCATTAGCTTCGGCCTGTACGTGGTACAGTTTATATGAAAATATTTTAGACAATTAGAATGTTTCTGACAATGAGGCAACAATTTGCTATTTTCTGTATCAACATGGTAATTCTTCAGTCTTCAAATCAAAAATCATTGAGTCGCGATTCGAAGAAAATCGGATGAACTTGTACGCCTTCTCAAACCCATAATCTAAAACCCAATTAACATCCTTGGGATGGGTTGGAGTGTAGGTTACGTTCCTAAGCGATTCACCCAACAATTTTGCAACAAACCTTTGCGATGCTTTAAGAAAAAAAGAAAAAGCTCCGTCTTCTGAAAATCGGAAGTTAGTAGATAATCTTCCGAAAAGAGTAAACTAGTAATCGTATAAAAAAATGCTCCTGAATGCCATAGTTACATGGTAGGCATTTTTGCAACGCGTGGACGGTGACTTTTGTCCACATAGTGTTCAATCATAAACAAATTTTATTATTAAATTGGAGCTATTTAATTGGCATGCATATCAATGCACAGATTGGCTATTCAATTATTAGAATCGGATTAATTTTTTTAATTACTTATGATTTTTAATTTAAAAGGATCTGGACATCCACAATACCAAAATCTTGTGCACGGCAAGGCACTCAACAAGCGCGAGTTACCATCATTAACCGACTTAATTCGACGCAGGTTAGTATCCATTAGCCTACCAACATAATGCCGACATTTCGTCACACAGATATTCTTCTACGTCTTCTTCTTTTTCTTCTTCTTCTTCTTCTTCTTCTTCTTCTTCTTCTTCTTCTTCTTCTGGTTCTCTTTCTAAGTACATCACTGCCTCACAATTTCTCTATTGCTCTGATATTTTTGTGTCTAGAGGTTTGGGTTCTTGCTGATTGCTAGCGAACGGGTACTTGCACATTTATTTATTTTTAGTATGGCTCTGTGTGCATGGAGTCAGCATGTGTAATTGTTCCGAAGCTGAGTTATTCAGACCCATTACAAAGTAGCTCTTTTTAATCCCGAGATGAATATTAAAAGAGTGAAGGGAGTGTCGAACGAAATTATTATGCCAGAGAGTAGTGATGAGGTGAAATGCAAGAGAGAGGAAATAGAGATATCTGAAGAAGCTTGCTGTGAAGCCGTTTGTTCATAATAAAGTCCACGGGTAATGACCACTATGAAGTACCTGATTCTCAAATATAGAAGTTGAGCTGTCTGACAGTACACCAGAAGTTTCCCGTGCACCGGCACCTGTGCAAATCACTTCAGTGTTCAGTTTTCTCCTACACGATCGTACTATACATATGCCACTTTGGTGATTGGTTTTGCTCGTATCTATTCCACATTACTAATATGTAACGAAACTTTCTTCCCGGCCTACGTAAAACCTTTATTGGTCGAATATCGAAATTCTTATTTTTCCATTTCTAAACAAAAACAATTCTTTAAAAATATCACTTTTATTTTGGAGACTCATGTTATTCATGTTATGCAATAGCGCTATAAGTTTATACTCGTACAAAATTTAAGGACTCTTCGCATTGGATTCGTCATTGAAAGCAGATGTGAGCCGTGTTCCCATCTGATGTGTGTGTTTTCTGTCGTGTGGCTACGGCTCTTGATTAGCGTTGGCCTCTTACTCTTGGCTACTCTCATACTGAGCTAATCCTAGAAACGCTCCTGCTCGAATACGGACCTCGACAAAAGCACCCGTGGGGTGGGTACACGTGTGCCTGGCTCCATGATTAAGTAGAACGCAGTTGCTACTTTACAGGCAAACATATCTTCAAGCGGCTTTTGTGTGCGTCTGGTCTTTGCCGCGGGGTTGTGTTTTAGGTCATGTAAAAACATCGTATTTCTCGACTCTCTCCTAGTAAAATCGTGAATAACTGGTAATTCCCCTGACAGAAAGGTGCACAGTAATGTGTGTGTATGGCCGTACATCGATCGAGGTCGCCATCCAGATTCTCTCGCATCACTTAGAAAATGTTGAGCGCTGCTCTTATTTATTCACAGTAAAGAAAACTCCATCATTCCTAAAATGCCACAAACGAATTTTCTTGTATTTTAAAGAAATGTTACCTTTTTTTCATCTCTAGATTTCCTTACTAAAATTAAAAAATAAACATTCCAGAAAAGTTCTGAAAGGGTTAAAAGTATTATTCCTATTCAAAACAGCTGTCAAACCGACAGAGTTAAATTACAAATTTATAATTTCTGAAAAATAAAAATGGTTATCTTTCATTCCTGAAATATTTCCTTTTCAGTTATTCTAACATAGGTGTTTATGGTCATATTTTTTGTATGCCATATACGCCAGTTTATGCTTGCATTGTCTAGACTTAAACACGTGAAAAATTTCATTGAAATATGTTTGGAACAAATAGTGTAAATGATTATTATATTAAAGCATTAGTAATGTCAAAATTACGTAAATATTTTCAGCATTATACCTTTTGATCTCTGCATTCTAACTAACTCTACTTCTAATTTGTTTTAATTCATATGCATAAATCCAGATGAAAATGAATCATATTGTTTTTTAAACGATGTCGTGTCTACACTGTGTTACTGAAGGTCATTGTAGTGGATTAATCCAGGAGGTTACAAGTCACGTGAATGTGTGCATTTGACATTTTTTACTCTCTCGATTCATGTTTCCCTTTTCTTGCACTGACTCAGATGCACTCCCTCGCCTGCTTACTCACTCGCGCCTCCCCCTCCCCCGTCGCTCCGCCGCCCCGCCGCCTCCGCCCCCGGCTCCCCACTGCTCCCTCCGTAATCCCGCCCTCGTTCCCACTTCCGTCCCGTCCCCTCCCCGTCCCCGCCCGCTCAAACCGAGCTCAGACGATGCGTAAGTCTTCCAGTCACGAGCTCAACTCGGTGTATGCTCCTTACGAAAAAACTCAGCCTCTAGCCTCCGGGAGTCGAATATCACAAAGGCAATGAGTGTAAACCTAGGATCGGCCCCTGAAAGAGACGCTGTCTGTGTTGTCACTCAAACTCACTATCTGCAATAGGTGATCTTTGCAGTTAGAATTTTAAAGTTTCTCTGTTAAATAATGCATTCAACTGAGACAACAATGAATATTTTAATGCATTTAAACCATCGGAGAATTTATTGATATGGACAATAATTTTAACTTACGGTATAGACAACGCGTCTTCAATAGCAACGAAAATAACTCAATACAGCGCCTTCGTTCGATATAAATAATAACACATTAAAAATTAAGAACAACTTTAAAATTCAGCATAAATGTAAAATTATTTTTAAGAAAACATTATGTTCAATCCCCTAGTAAAATCCACCTACCGTCTCAATCACCTAGGAAAATCCTTCTTCCATGACTGTTCTCGTGGAACATTTTCCATTAAATTACGTATATGAAACAAAGTACCATAAAAAGTACTTGGGTCTTTTTTATTGAATATTCAAGTTTCCTCAGTTGTTTTTGCATGAATTATTTGACAATTCTGTGCATCCTTTTTATACATATACGCTAAGGGGAAAAAACGGTAGTTTTGAACGATATAAATAGGCAACACCATCGGCACAAACCCCCGATTTTTTGCTTTGGAAATTGCCCCCAAAATGGTAGCAAAATGATTTAAGCTCAAAATATAAAATGTAGATTATGCAATTAAAAAATCATCATGCATACGTGGCCCAAATGTTTTTGTGCTAATGAATATTAATCAACTCAGAAACAAGATACACTATGTAATCAAAAGTATCCGGACACGTGGCTGAAAATGTCTTACCATTTCGTGGTGCCTTGCACCGGTAATGCTGGAACTCAATAGGGGGTTGGCCCACCCTTAGCCTTGATGACAGCTTTCACTCTCGCAGGCATACTTTCAATCCGGTGCTGGAAGATTTCTTGAGGAATGGCAGCCCATTCTTCACGGAGTGCTGCACTGAGGAGAGGTATCGATGTGAAGACGGTGAGACCTGGCACGAAATCGGCGTTCCAAAACATCCCAAAGGTGTTCAATCGGATTCAAGGCGGGACTCTGTGCCCGCCAATCCATTACTGGGATGTTTTTGTCGTGCAACCACTCCACGACAGGCTGTGCAGTATGAACAGATGCTCAATCGTGTTGAAAGATGCAATCGCCATCCCCGAATTCTCTTCAACAGTGGGAAGCAAGGTGTTTAAAACATCAACGTAGACCTGTGCCGTGATAGTGACACACAAAACCAAAAGGGGTGCAAGCCCCCTCCATGAAAAACGCCACCATAACACAATTTTGGACGTGTCCGGATCACATAATGTAGATGATCATGATATTTATTCTTCTTGAGGATTATTTTCATTTCTTGCCTCAATTCTTGCGTGTTACAAGAATTAAGACGAGACAGAAAAATAATCCTAAAAACAATATTTTTTTGGGTATTATATTTTCCTGATTACTGGATATGCTAAAAATTGTACTCTTCTTTAGGAAATGTGGAAACGAATTATTAAAATGGCAATTTTTAACTATTGTAATATTTTCAATCCATTATTTATTAATTTACTTAACACCAAAAATATTTAACTAAAAATGTGATAAAATATTTAACTAAATAAATATGTAAAAATAAATGTGATTCAACTGCAAAAATACACGTTATCATACAAAATCCTTATACATTTTTTAGAAATAAAATAGTTTAGTGTAAGTAAATGTGTACTGTGTCGTATGAGAAAATGTCTAAAAGTAGATTCGGGAGTAGATTAGAATATTTAATGATAATGATTGAAAATGGATTATGAAGATTATAATTTTTCAGTAATCTAAAAGTCTGAGTAGAAAATGATGTAAGAGGTAAAGTAATCGATTAGTAAATTTATATTTGAAGTATGAAAAGGTCCAGAATAATCTCTGAAATTTTCCACACATTTTCTGTGTGCATGGAAATAAACTCGATAGTTAAAAATTATCGCATAGTGTTGTTGTGGTACAAAAATTCTCGATTCATTATATATATATATATATATATATATATATATATATATATATATATTTTATTTTCCTGCCTGTTCGGCATAGTATGCCTTTCAGGGGTTTTAATTTACAGTTCATCATTACAGAATTTTTTGGCCATTCGGCTGACAGTATATGAGGAGGACCACACGGCTACCTCGTCAACCAAGTCTGCAGAGCAGTAATTCAAAGAAATTTATTAATTTATTTATTTATTTTAATTAATGTATTTATTTAATTTTTCGGCAGCGGAATTGATTAATGGGAGGGGATGGAAATTATTCTAATTTAAGGTGGTTTAAGAGAGTCTTTGGGGTATCGAGAGATAATGCGGGTTGGGATGGAAGCATTTTTGCCTAGATCAAATATTTGTGCACTTGTACATGACGGAAGAAGGGTGAAAAATCTGTTACTCATCCGTTGAATGTATTCGCTAATGGAAGGAATGTTAAGCTCTCTGTGAATTTGCCTATTTGGAATAAACCAAGGGGCTTGCACGGCTTTTCTTAGATACTTGTTTTGAATGATTTGTAGTTTCTTTAGATGTGTGTTTGCTATATTGTTCCAAATTTGACAGGCGTATGTTAATGAGGGACGTATTATCGTTTTAAAAATTGATAATGCGCAGTCCAGACTAAGCGATGATTTGTTGTTAATTATTGGGTAAAGTTTGTTCATTTTTGCGTAGGTTTTGTTCGTTATTTCTTGAATGTTGTTTTTCCAAGTTAATTTTTGATCCAGTAATACACCCAGATATTTTACGGGCGTTTCATTATTAAGCCAAGGAATTGCAGAATTATTAATTTTGATTTGTAGTGGTTTATGTATTTTTCTTAGTGAGAATATTTTAGGCTGTGATTTGGTAGGGTTTATGGCAATTCTCCATTTCAATGTCCATTCGACAAATTCATTTAAGTCCAACTGGAGATCTTTGCAAGCGTTGGTAATGTTTGAATTTGCATTAAATAATACTGTATCGTCTGCATAGAGTAATATTTCTGAGTAAGTCATTTGTGGATAGTCAGCTATATATATGTTGAACAATAAGGGAGAAAGTGGGGAACCTTGCGGCACGCCGGCTTTGATGATATGTGCTCTTGATTTATTGTTGTTTATACTAACTTTGAAATCCCTCTCTGACAAAAAGCTTTTAATGATGTTTTGGAGGTAATCGGGGGTTCCCAAGGTTTGCAACTTGTAAAGTAGCCCATGATGCCACACTTTATCAAAGGCATGTGCGATGTCGAGAAAAATTGCAGCTGTGTACATTCGGTTGTGAAATGCTTCAGCAATGTACTCTGTTACTCTTAATAGTTGATGACTTGTGGAATGGTTTGGACGGAATCCGAACTGCGTATTTGGAAGTGCATTGGTTTCGGTGAAAAATTTGAATAGTCGGGATTTTATAAGTTTTTCAAACATTTTGGTAAAGGTCGGTAACAAACTAATTGGTCTATAGCTAAGAGGGTCTTGTGGATTTTTGTTCGGCTTGCATACTGGTGTTATAATGGCAGTTTTCCAGGTCTTTGGATAATATCCTAATCTTAAACAAGCGTTATAGAGCGCTTTTAATGCTGCAATTGCATTGCGAGGTAATTCTTTCATCATTTTATTATTTAATAAGTCATGTCCTGCTGATGTTCTCGGTTTTAAAGCCTTGATTATTTGATATGTCTCAGACGGGGCTATAAATTTAGTTTTTATTGGGACGGAATATCGCGGTATTGACAAGTTTGTTTCCACTTTTAATTGGAAATCAAAGTCGGTTACCGGGTTAGTTGTAAATATTTTCTCAAAATGTTCCGCTAAAGTTTCAGCTTTTTCGAAATCCGTCGTTGCTAGACCTGAGTTAGAGGATAACTGCGGGATGAAAGATTTTTCCTTTGTAATCATTTTAATTGTGTTCCACATTGTCCTGGAGTTTGGAGGGATGCTGCCTAAAAAATTTTGGAAATGTGTACACCTCACTTTATGTAGTTCTTGTTTAATTTTTACCGATATGCTGTTTAATTTTTGTTTCACTATTTTATTGCGTGAATATTGCCACAATCTACGAAGGTTATGTTTTTATTTAATTAGATTTACAAGTGGTTTAGGAAGCGGAATATAATTTTTGGTGAAATTCCTAACTTTAGTAGATGACCTTTTAATAGCATTTTTAATAATGTTTTCGAGAGAGTTGATACAACTGTCGATATCAGATGATGTTTTAAGATTCTCAGGAAACTGACATTCGTTTATTAGTATGTTTCTGTACATGTCCCAATTTACTTTACCCTCTATAATTTTTTCGTTTTGATAAGTCTGAAGTTCGGCTTTGAAAGAAATTATTACTGGATTGTGGTCTGAGTCTAATTCTGGTTTTACATTTTGGTAAATCGGAATGTTTAAATTTTGTGTAATAAGTATATCTAGAATATCAGGAACTACATTGGGGTTATAAGGGTAGTATGTGGGCTCTGGAGGAGCTAGTATATTAAGATTTCTTTGCAATGCGAATTTATGAAGAAGTTTTCCATTATATGAAGTAGAATTACAGTTCCAAATTTGGTTTTTACAATTTAGGTCTCCTGCTAATATTATTTGTGACCTGCCATCAAACAATGCTTTCAAGAAACTTGACGGAAACTTTTTGTTGGGAGGTTTATATGCTGCAATCAAAGTTATGTTAGAAGAGATCAGTTCGATGTTGATAATAATTGTTTCTATTTCATTTGAGGATGGGGATTGTATCAGTGTATGTTTAATTTTTCTATTAATGAGAATTGCTACCCCACCTGATGCTATATGCGAAATTCGATCATTGCGGTATGCTAAATATTTTGGGATCGAAAATTTTTCTACCGGCTTTAAGTGTGTTTCTGAAATACACGCAACATCTATGTCGTGGACTTGTAGAAAGTATCTTAGTTCGTTTTCTTGGCGCTTTACGCCATTTGCATTCCAGTTGAGAATTTTGAAGTTTTCTATTTTATTTTGAGCCATTGATATGAACAGAAATAAGTTTTTGAACCATTTGTTGCAACTGTGGAATGATTGCAGAAAGAATATTATTTATAATTGTTTGGATTAGGTTTTCGTTTATTACGTTCATATTTTGGAGGACTGGGGGAGAATTCCTGTTATCTGGCCTAGGCGGCTGGCTAGCGCGATAAGCAAAAGAATGCAAGGGCGTTGAATTAAGCGGCAGAGGAGGAAACTCTTGTGGGGCATAGTGATAAGGTTGTGTGTTTTGGTTTAATTGGCGATTTGAGAACTTCCTATTTGGCAGGTTGTAAGCTGAAAATTTATGATTAGCCTGATTTAAATTATATTTTTTAACTGCTTCTTTGTAAGCTTTGCAGCCTTTGTAGTTAGCCGTGTGTTCCCCGTTGCAGTTACAACACTTTGGTACATTATTATGTTTAGGTTTGTCACATTGCGAGTAATGATGGTTTTCTAAGCATCTCACACATCTAGGTCTCCTTCCGCAATTTGCCTGTGAATGACCGAAAGTCTGACAATTTTTGCACATTATTGGAGTTTTAGACTTTACGCGCATTTGAACTCTGACAATGCTGTATATAAGCTGATTTATTTTTAAAATTGCTTTGTTATTTTCATTATCAGTTAGATCGATCGCAACGGTAGTTAACGGTTTACGTTCTCTTCCGAACAGTCTAACAACTTTTAACACTTCAAAGTTTTTCGAAAGTTCATTAAGTATTTCCTCTTCAGAATAGGTAATTGGCAAATCTTTTATGACAACTGAAAAAGTTTTTGGGTAGGATCCCTATATGTGTGATGCTCGATTTTCTCTTTTTCACAGAATTTTCGATATTCTCTATAGTCCTCTATTGAGTTGAATTTAATTTTTATAGTGTCTTTTTCTAATTTAGTAGAAAAATTGTTTTTGTAATACTTTTTAGTTCACTGATAAATAGGGGATAATCGAGTACTTTATGGACATAAAAGGGGGGTATTTTAATGATGGATTCTTCACTTTCTTCCCTTTCGTTTGGCGGATTTTCTTCGGTCATATTTTGAAGACCTTGGTACCTATTTTTGACGGTCACGTTATACAGTATTCTTTTAGAAGCATTGTTTTCATCTGGTAAATCTACGTGCATGCGTTTTAGACTTTTACTGTTTTCATTAAAACCACTGGTTGACTGTTGAATAACTGTTTGTTGCGGGGCAGCACCATACCTGTTATAATAAGCATCTTTAGTGCTTACTGACTGAAGGTTGGTCAGAGTCCCTTCCGTCTCTCCATCCAGCTGCAGGACGGGCGGTTGTGATGTGTTGAACTGTTCCAAGGGTTGAATATTTTCCATTTGTGGTGGAAATGGAAGCACATCTCCATTCATTGCTGTGAACTGATCTGGTGTGCCACCATTTAAAACGTGGGCTGCAGACACCAATTGGCCCCCAAAAGCGGGGGCACTTGTTGCGAACATACAGCTTTCGCTGCACCACTACACTTTCACTGGATAACACAATATTTCGTTATTAGCAATAAACAATTCTATTGCACAAAAACAATCACTGTTAGAAATATGGGGAGCCGCTGGTGGCGGCGCCCGTTTGTACTGGCACTAAACACGAGTTTGAGCGTAACACCGAAGCACAGCGATAAGCGGAGCGATGCGATGCTTACTCCATGACGTCTAGAGCGAGACTGGATTATAAATTGAAGAACAATCTATCAAAAAATGCTTTCACGTGAAAATGCTTTCACACATATCTTTCCAAATACACATTTCATGAATATGCATGTGTTTATTATTTAAAACAATGAATATTTCATGTCCACTTGCTGCTCTCAAGTAACTTCATAGTTGTAATGTTTAGAAAGTTATACAAACGCAGGTGTTGGGTTTTCAGGCAAGTTTCGCATTTATTATCATTTGACAGCTATTAATTCTTGTCGACATGTTGCGTTGAACGCATGAGGATGCATATGTATTTCACTCTCCTTCTCCTTCATGTTTTTGTTACTCATTAAAATTTTCTTGATCTCTTTTAGTGAATTCATAATCTGTTGCATATTAACTTTTTTATTTCATAATTACTTGCTGTAATATCACATAGTTTTAACGCAAATTTAATGTTACTCTTATATTTTCAGTTTCTATCTGATAAATAATAATTACAGATCAGTGAAATTTTACTCTTGTACAAGAGAAAGAAAACTATTCAGGGACAGAAGGGGATTCATGTTCCATATGTTTCGAATATGATGGGGTAATATAAGGCCTCCGACAGGAAATAATTGGGTGTGGTAATAAAATTCAAGGGTATGTGTGTGTAAAAAACTTAAGTTGAAAAAATCGTTTTATCAAATTTATTTTTATGGCAACAGCGTTGTTGATTTTCGAGACTGCTACAGATATTATTTTAAATATTAAGTAATATATTATTAAATATGTACATAAAAGTTAATCATATTCCACAAAACCATAGCACTGTAAACCCAATATTGTTTAAGATTCGCAAAGTCCTTGTACGAGTATTTTTTAATTCTTAAATGTGTCTGTCATATTCAAATCGTAGAAGCACTGAATCAGACATGAGGCAGCGTCTAGTAGTTCGCAAATGTCAGCCTTGTAGCGCCGGGATTCCAACCAGTTCCCCGAGTACTTCGAAAACAGCTGTCGTCTCGCTCGGAATACGAGTGGCGTTCAACGGGCGTCCGTAACGTCGCGCAGCTTCCGACGGCAACCGGAAGTGCGAGCGGCGAGAGCGGGGGGAGCGACCGAAGCGAAAGGTTCATCGACTGTGACGCAGCCACTGAGGCGCGACTCCACACCCCCGTCCCTTCTCTTCGTCCCCTCCTTTCAGCCCTTCTTCATACCCTCCAGCCTTCCCTTTCTATTGCCCTCAACTTCCAGGCACCCTCTTCCAGCCTCCCCACCTTCTTATCTTCTATTATCTTCTCCCCAATACGTCACATTCAGTTTTTTGACTAAAGAAATCTAAAAATTCTCGCCTACTCCCTTCGCATCCCTACATACCAGAACTCCTCCTCTCATTCTCTCTCCTCCACGCCATTCTGTTTTGCCCTTCTACCAGCATCAGCATCTTCCCGCTTCCCGTTTTCCCGTCTCTCGTCTCCACACATGTTCACCTCTCTACCTCTCCCACCTTTCCGACTCCGCCGAGCAACACACTCTCAAACCCCCATGCCATTCTATTCCTCACCCCTCCTTTCCCGCATCCCCCCTCATCGTAGGGCGATCCGTGGGGTAGCGGGCACACTACCCGATTTCCATTGCTATAGCGGTGACGTAATACCTGTCCGATCCAAGTGGAATTTCTGGGGAATAGGCGGATTTTTTCCCATGGTTCTTTCGTTTTCAATGTTCCTCATTCCACTATCTTCTCCTTCTTTATGCTAATTATTTACGCCACCATAATCATCATCACTATCATTGCCAGAAGACCCGGTGGCGGCGATGTTGAGATTTCTGAGTTCGCCAATATTACTGTACGGTTTCCTGACTTTCCCCATACGACCAATAAATGATAAATATCATCTTCACAGACCAATTCTCTCATGTTTCTGCCTTTCGATTGGAATATTTCTTCGCGTCCCGATCCCAGAACCCCAACGTTCCCATTCTCTCGCATGATCGAAATTTCTGCATCTATCTCATTCTACGCCCCCTGCATTCCTCCCCACCCACAGCCCCATGGCCCCCTACAGCTCTGTTAACATGTGGTCGATCCGAATCACAGATGAACGAAGAAAGGTAATAACCTCAGTACGAGTAACATCAACGCATTTTGTAAATAATATTTCATTCGAATATTGCCTACTCACGCGTGGTATACGTCCAAGATATTTATAATATATAAAGAAACATTTCAGATAACATATATTTTAAACAAATTCATAGTAAAATATGTTAATAATACACATAATGCTTCATTGGTTAGTTTTCATGTATATTGCTTCCTTGAATCTGCTAAATGGGATACATCGTTTGGAATATTATAATGTGTAGGTAATTAGGATCAAGCACCCCAAATAACAGCAGAAACAAAAAAGTATTGAATGGAATTATACATTTTTAGACGTGTCCTATTGGATATGATATTCTGAGGTTTAACGACGTGGTATCATATTCGAAATCAGCGATTTCTATCGACGAGCACAACATGCAATTTTATATACCTGGCATGTATATGTGTGTGTATTGCCACTTCTCCCGCAGAATTACAGCAAACCATTTTATCCATCAGTTTTCCCTGCGTCTTCTACTCCAGGCCTCCCCTGCCCAAGCCTCTGCCTCGTCTGTTTACACGACCTTCGCTTTCCCACCAACGGATCTCGCCATCATCTCGTGCCCCCTTTCCTCTCCTCTTTCTCGCGCCTACATTCCATCCCTTTCCCCTCCCCTACTCCCCAGCCACGCTCGCCCACTCGCCACGGCCTTGCCAACTCACCTGTATTTCCGGTGATCTATTTCGAACGCACTTTATTCCCTCTCTCTGCTCCCGTGTTTATTTCATTAGTGAGGCGAAACCTGGCGCGGTTTCACTATCGTAGCAAATGCTGCCGATTATCTGATTTTCATGGTCATTTTTCACAGTCTTTTAGTAATTGGTGCAGAGAGGTATGTCACTAATAATTTCACATTCCTTTTCATTACGAAGGGAACTTCATTATTTCTATTTTCCAATATTATTGAGGTTTTAAGAACTAATTGGGATTTTTTGTTTTACTATTAGCTTTACTTTTTTGTGCACATCAATAGGTTTTGGTCGTTTGAAGATCCAGATGAAAACACAATTGAGCGTTTATTGTTTTCCAATTACCTGATGCCGTTGACAAAGTATTTTTTTTATTTTTTTATTCGAGATAATTTTGATAATCGATTTTATGATTCATGATTGTCAATTTTTTAATATTTACTTTGTGGAATTATTTTATTTTTTATTATTTATTAACAATATTTAACACTATGTGGGTCGACCGACCGTTAATCTGACTGAAATGACTTCCATACCGAATGTTGTATGTTGTTTTGACGTGAATATCGTAGTGGTAAACTCCCAAGAAGTAGAGCAAAAGGCCATTACAAATACACTGCACGTTCATGGGACGCATCCGAGTAGGATTAAAACCTCCAAGTCCCCGTTTGTGATTGTCCTAGGCTAGTCACGTCCATAGAAAGCATTGTGTCGTCGTCGTAAATTTTATGTACTGAAAGAGCAGGATTCCTTGTTCAGTTGGAAGATGAGGCACAGAGCGACAGAAGCACAAACGGCGACGTGCGCATTTCAACTTTATATACACACTCGCGATGATATATGTTTAAGTGGCCATTATTTTAGCGGACTCCAGTTTTTTTACTTCGCCGCAAAATCTTCATTCTAGTACTACAAAAAGTTGAGATCTCAAAGTGTTTTAATTAAAACGCTACAAAAAGACTGTGAGAGCAAAATGAATTTGGATTACAAAAACCTATGAAGGCCAGAATTTTAATTTTGAAATGACAATTTTATGTGGTTCTCTCATGCTTGAAAAACTTTGATAATACCTTTCTTTTTTTCATTATTTTAACTTACAAATTAGTGCATTTATGAGATCATTATGTATTGCCAAAACCGACCTTAAGTAGCAAAATTTGCTCTTATTTGATAAAAAGAATATGAAAGTTAGATAACCCCAGATCCAGACAGACCAAGCTTTTATGCGAGATTGTGGACGTAGAATCTAGTCGTAGAAGTTATATACGTAGAAGAATATGAAGTGACAGTCGAATGACCATTCCGTTTCGCACTGTTTTATTGAATAGCAGTATTAACACGTGGAATTATTTCCTTTGTTATATTTTTCCCGTTAAATTGTTCTGAGAAACTTTCATTATCAAATACGTTCTTTATTCTCGAGGGGACTACATGAAGTTGACCCTGGACAAAGTAGTTCTTTTAAAAACATACCCATTAAAATATTGACCCGCACCAAACAAAATCATGAAACTCGCTAATCGAAATAAATTTAGAGAAGCTATCTGGTGTTGCTGTACTTAGGAAATCCCCGAATCCGCAAACTCACTACTATCATCCGTCCCCTAACCCCAAACTCACTCACTCCAACTGCCAAATTTCGTCTTCATAAAACTACCGAATTGTGTCGCCCGATGTCGTTTCCATAGCACCAAATTCTGCGTGTTGCGGGTTCACAGAGATTGTTTTTTTAATTTTTTTTATTTCTAATGGGGACTCCATATCCGAAATATATATATATATATATATATATATATATATATATATATATATATATATATTTGCGGCATGTTCTTAAACCGTAATAAATATTTTTTTTAAAAAATGCCCTATCGTGTTACTTAAACTTTACGATACAAACGTGGAGTCGTAGTATATTATATGATAGATTTGAAACAATTCTGTTTACACCCTTGAAACTCACTGAATTAGATATTTTGAGTCCATGTCTAAATCGAGGCATGCTTTCGAGGCCAATGGGCGACCCTTTACTCCGTTCTCAGTGACCGGTTGGCGAGCAGCGCAGCACAGTGTACCGAATCGCAGTTCGAGCCGAACAAATTCAAATTTTCGAGTTGAGGAACAGTTTTTCTAATTTACAGCAGTTATTTAGTGTAAAAGCTTTGTAAAACACAATTTGAAAAAAATAGTTATCAATTGTAAAATTTTGATGAAAAAAATGAAGTTGTCACCAAGATTTGAACGACATTAAAAGAAGATAACATAGTGCGACTGTTAACATGATGGCGACTACAGTTGGTGCTTCATACCAGAAAGTACTCACGCTTACGGATGAAGCGCAAAAAAGAATAAAATGTTTGCCTGTGAAAATATAAATTATATCAGCTGTGGGAATATACGTCCATTAAGTTGACAATTACATATAATGCAAAATTATATTATACACAATTTCCCTAACGATGACAAAGATCTTGCAGAAGAGTATAAACATACACATCGGTCATGGGTAAACATGAAAATTTTGTTTTCATTTTTTTAAAACTGGACCTAATAGAGGAAAACTGATTACATATTTGGAATTAAAACAAACAAAAATTCAAAAAGTAAAGCAGTGAAATTGCAATGCAGTCTTATAAAAAACACACCTAATTAAGAATAAAAACACAAAAGATTTCCAATTTAAAATACAACAAAAACAATTGAATTAATTGTACAATATTTGTACAATGGATGGTTTCTTACGGCGTGGCCACTAAGAAAACACATTAAACTTTATTCCAGTATAAACACCACTATTGCTAATATATCTCCTATAGCTATGATAGTTTATTTGATAACACATTTTCAATAATCCTAAAATTACAAAATGAATTATTAACTATTTAAAGTTAACACATAAACAATATCACTATCAATAAACATGAATGTGTTAATTCTTAAATATAGTAAACATTAGCAAAATCTCCTTGTATTTTCGTCCGCCTTTCCTCGCATCAGGACCATAGGGCAGCGCCGCGTATTGGTCGAGCGGCTGCGCGCCTCTCGCCGTGACCCACTCGGCCACTGGGCTCGCGAAAGCAAAGCGCGCGGCCGCAACCACTGGAACGCCGGAACTAAAGCCTGCCCCGAGCGCTCTCGCGGCCGCCGCCACCACCGCCGCCGATGCCGCCGCCATCACCTCCGCCGCCGTTCCCGCCGCCGCCGTCCCCGCCGCCACCGCCGCCACCGCCGCCACTGCCGCCACCGCAATCGCTATCATCGCCATTAGCGCCAACACCGCCGCCGCTGCCATCTCCTGCGCCGCCGTCCCCGCAGGCCCCGCCGCCTCCTCCGCCATCACCAACATCACCATCACCGCCAACACCACCACCGCCGCCGTCTCCTCCGCGGCCGCCACCAGCGCTGCAGCCGCCACCGGCGCCGTCACCGCCATCGCCGCAAACGCCGCCACCTCCACCACTGCCATCACCGCCATCACCACCATCACCACCACCACCGCCACCAGCACCACCAACACCACCGCCACTGCCGCCACCGCCGCCACCTGTGTCACCACCGCCGCCGCCACCGTCACCGCCCCTACCGATGCCGCCGCGGCCTCTATTTCTAGTGCGTGTCGCAAGAAGGCCGCCCTGTTCCACCCCGTGGCCACCCTGCCATGTCACGCCACACCTCATCGCCCCGAATAATGGCGACAAAGTGCAAAAGGAGATAATTTAAAGAGCTGGGGGCAGAAACTAGAGAAGCCACGCAATTTATATGCCTGCGCTTCTCGCTATTCATAAATGTAAAATATCGATTTTTATGTAAGTACGAAGTAAGGCGGGATAGTAAACGATAGGACAGTGCTGAAATATTTAAGACTGTAATCTAGCAAAAATAAAACTTTTATTTGTCGTCAAAATTAGACCAGATTTCATTTAGTTAAACACATTTGTTTCGGAGTTGTAATTTCAAAATATTCTCCTTCTTGGTTTCTGTCCTACCATTTTTATATGTGTTCCTTAACGAAACCAAGTTAATGGCTAACTGACGGACCGGCAAATGTAGCTCGGGGAATCAACGGATGTCATCGCAGTGCCTATGACCAGTGCCTCTGACGGTGGCAGGATTTTCGACACTGCCTTTGAGCTACGTCGACTGCTGTTTACAGGAGAATACTGGCGGCGACTGCTCTTGTGGGTAGGTTGCCGTGGTTTCTCCGATCAATACCAGGCGAGGGCTGGAGCAGTACCGTAACAAACGAGTCACGATCTCTCCTTCCCCTTCCGTATTCTATCCTCACCTTTACTTGCATGCACTGTACTACCACACTTGCGGGAGATCAGTCGGGAGAGGTTGTTCCGGTTGGGACGGTACCACGCTGGTGGGAGATAACTGGTTAGTAATCCCCGGAGGCCGTCCTAGGTCGGTGCCTGATCTCCCCATCTATGAGGCCGGAATCACTAATTAATAACTGATTGTGTTAGATCGCGAGCGGCTGTAAAGGGGGAATGAGAGAATTACGCACCCATATCCAACGTCATCATCCTTCGTACTCTGTGGTGGGAAGCAGAAAACATTGCAAACAAACCAGTTTCCTACCGAACCAGAATTTCCTTGACCATACCTTTGAGTGGTTGCGTGGGCTTCCGCGGCCGGAGTTTATGTTGTCTAGGCTATCCGGGACGAGCCGCGTCAATGTCATGGTGGCTAACGTTTCGGCCAGCGTATAGTGGCCTTCTACAGAGGAACACACCTTCTTCAGTATACCTTTGAGTGTTGATCTGACAGTGCGCATGGGATTCATCTGCTATGCACTTTGTGGTAATCCAATACGCCAGTGAATTTCTGGATAACATTGTTTCTTAATTCAACCAGACGTGCAAATCCTCTAAAGGGATGAGACTGTCTCCTGGTCCCAGATCCTCGACACGACTGGCGTTTTTGTCATTAGCCGGTCTTCTCGGACGACCAATATAAGGAAAATAATCGACGTCAGCTTTTCCGTACTTGAAACGTATGACCTAATGCTACACTGAATACATTGCTTCTGGAATCGTTTCTGCAAAGTTTCTTACTGGATCCTCCGTGCTTACCCGGGAGAATAACGTCAACGTTCTCTCGCTTCCCAGTATATTACAGCGACTATATATTTTACCTATTCCATGACCTGTTTTACTCGTGGGAAAAGGTGATTATGATTTTCAGTATTACTCTTTCAATATTCAGTAAATTACTCTGTGAATCCAAATAAATTAATTTTTCATAACGAAAAGAAGTTAAGTCCATCGCAATCAAATCATATAAAATGATTCGAATCATATAAAACTAAACATCAAATAAAAGAATATAGATAAACATTACCCAAAAAAATACTATACTTAATATTCTCATAAAACTTACTTGAATTTTCCGCTATAGAATCAATGCAAATCCACTTGTTCTATTCTACCAATCACAACTGAAAATAAATTTTCTACGTTAGTTTGTGACACTAAGTTTCCAAGCATTTCCACCTTCCATTATCACTCCAATCATCACCATGTCCAACCTTAAAACAATGCAAATTGGTTAGCAAGCGCAAACAAATAAATACACGCAGAGTTTCCCACCCTGTGCTGCCAAAAAGGTATTAATTTTAGCAAATAACCATCGACGACAAATCTCTCTGCTCAGTGGGAAACTCCCATTCAATCCCTCTGTCGAGAGTGTGTTTAAACCTAACTGGAGGTTAGCGAGAAGTAACCAGCGTGTATGATACTCACGCTAAACTCTCGCTAGACGTAACGTAGTCATCATCATAAGAAGGCAGAAAGACATTATCTTGGGCGGTCACTTTACCACTGACCAATGTGATGACTAACTACGTGCCGCCCAAAAGTGGCAACCTAGTCTCAACTATGCCCTCCCGGTACAACAAACCAACACCATGAAAATAAATTAGGCACGCAAACAACCAATTGAAACTTAATCTGAGAGACAAAAATATACTATTTGAGCTGGACTTTCTCCAAGAAGGGCACTTTAAACAGCACGGTCTTCATCTGAATCGTCCCGGACAACATACTCTCGATAACGAGGTAGCAAAACATATTCTTTCACCACCTCGGCAGTCATGCCCATTATCCATCACCCATGCCTAGTTCTCTTCCATCCGGGCCCTCTTCAGTCAGTTACCTGTCAGTTACCTGCACGTTCTGTTAAATAGTAACAATGTTACAATAATAACAACTAATTTATCCACGTACTAGCGTCGAACGTGTGGTGAAGTATTCTTCCTTTATCATAGTTATCGTCAGTAAGTCATTGATTTCAATCCCTTCGGCCATGATCTCGGTGCTGTTAGATCCCCGGCGTTCCCAGACGGTCACCCATCCAGGCACTCGCGATGTCTCGAGTTGTTTAGCCACTGTGACTTCAGGGAGAAGAGTTCAGCAATTCGGTTTACGACGCCGGTCTTCTTTGTGAGTGATCGACATCCAGCTAAGTAGCTAGTGGTGAAAATTCGCCAGCATAGAGACTGTAATCCTAGGACTTCTCGATCAGAGGTGCTACAAACACAACGGCAATGCTGCCTCTGAATCATTGCAAGCGGTAAACTTTTCTGGAAATACTGATGTAAAGACATTAAAATAAAATCCTTAATGTGCGAAATACTATTTCAACTGAAATTTTTATCCACTATAAATGTTCGTAAGATTTCAACTATATCGACGAAAAATATCCGAGATGTCATATTTAGGAAGGGTCCAAAAAAACGGATGGCTTGACTTATGAAGCAAATCTAGTGTTTTTTTTATATTTTCAATCTACAAATTAAAAGAAATTCTGCGATGTGTTGCCCCTGTCACCCGGCTGTGCAAGGTGCCGAGCGACGGCTGCGGAGCGAGGCTCGCCTGATATGACAGAGGCCAGGCGCCAGACCAGGGCGGCGCCGCCCCGCGCCCCGGAGACCGCGCGCAAAAAATGAAAAAATGTAGGTCCTCCCTCCCCTCGTCCCAGTCGACGCGACACAGAACACGCGCTCTCGCCATTACCCCGAATTAGACCGGCCTCTGCAATTGAGACCTCCAGATGGAACCTTCCTCCTCTATTTGTTATTACTACTACTTCACACCGCTTTCTGCTCTGCTCTTTTATGCAGTTTTTGTTCTTCTTGCCGGCTCAGTTCGATATCTGTTGTCACTGTGTCTCTGCCCCGGAGGCTTTGGGTTTTAGTCCCGAAGGTAGAGGATGTTCGACACTATATCTAGATAGCTGAATCGACTTCAGAAGCTCTCTAGAGGAGACTTTTAGCGGCCGACTCCTCTGATCGGTAATTTTATTGACCTGTGTAGGCGATGTCCAGCCGATCAGAGATACCTGAATGGAGAAACCCGCACGCCGCCGTGTAGGTTGATGCCGGATCCCACCAATCAGAGGGGAAGATCACTGCCACCTGTGAGTGGGAGTTTCCGTAAACATTCGCTACTCTTACGGGACTAATGGCATTAGCAGTTGACGAGTCTGTAAACACGAAAAAAATCATTCAATGGATCAATCATGTGTCCGAGAGCAGAATATTCCCAATAAGAATTCATATCCTAGAAAATTTGTATTTTATTGAATGTGTTTACGTTGGAGGATACGAATTTAAATCGTCCCCTCCCTAAAATGTTTTGGGTGCACGTCTGCGAAATTCTAAAATACTCGTTCGTCCACTTTTGGAATATCTGTCATATTTACCGACTTTGGGAATTAACAGTACGATGAGCGCATATAAATTATATTAAAAAGATAGTCCCTTATCAGCTTTTTTAATATCTGCATTATGTGTTTAATCATTTCATCTATTCACATTTTCAGTTTTTCCATATCTCGGAAACACATTCAACTTTGATGTTATGAAATACACATCCATCAAAGTTTTCTGGGTCAACAGTGAAATTTTTTTACAGTAATTTTATCATTGATCATTATGAAATATAATACATTCAAAGAGCTGCTGCTCATACCTGGATTTTTTGTCCGTATTCAAGCTAGTCCCCCTATGGATTATCCAAAGGTATATATCATGAAATTAACATGACCTAAATTGAATTGTTTTTAATAAAATATTTGTCTTTATTAATTATTTTACATTCATACGCGAGAGCTCTTTGAAATTAATTGCATAAGTTTTCCGTTTCTAGAGAGCGAAATACACAGCTGTTATTCCTATGATACGAGCTGCATTAATTTAAAACTTTCGTGATTATCAGAGTCATGTCAGAATCATGTTTGGCAGCGTTATCTTTTTATTTCTAAAGAACATCGACCGCAGTAGTGTTTCATCCCACGTCAAACGCATTCTTCAAGATGAAACATGCGTTCTATTCATAAGACAATTCTACTCTTGTAGCTAATTTTAACACTCAAGAGCTTTCTGTAAGGTTATGTTGGCGATCAAGAGACGAAGCAACCCTGTGAAGTCCCTCTGTTGTCAAGAAGGAATATCACATGGCAAAGAACGGGATTCTTTCAGTCTCTATTCATAACGGGAGCTCGAGTGAACTATTGCCAGGAATTTTCTTGAACTGACATTAGCTAATCTTCACACAAAATGTGCGAATTAAATTAAGTATTTTTTCCTTTGTAAATTGTGCCTCATTAACTTATTTTGCTGAAAGCGTTGGTCTGATGTGCGTCAGAGCTTATCTTAGACGCAATGCATAGGAGAAATAAGACATCTTCCAGTATATTATTGGAATACAGTAAACATATAGTACAAATACATATAGTACATATAGTATTAATGAATAATACACATTTTTTTAAGATTTAGGCAGGCATGTCCAGAATGCAGGCATGATCATTTACAAAAGCTGCGCTCGGCTGCTGTGAACTGCTTTCACAGCAACTGGCACGAGATTTGAATGTAAGGGTTGTACAATTGGCTCTGGAGAGTCCACCACTTGTTACTTCGCCTGTGTCAGTGTTTAGAAAAGTGAGTTGCCAGTTATTTGCTCCAAATTTATCTGTATTCATTACCTTTTTCTCTACTAAGACAAAGAAATGATTCACTAAAATGTAGTACCGTAGATTTCAAATTGTCATCTTAGAGAATATTATCTTTTGAATCGACATATCTTGACTTTCGGAATCTGTTTATTACGTATAATTGCATTATTTTCCTACATACCTGTAGAAGGTGTAACTGCCAAACATTTTTGTAAAACAAAAGATCTGTCTTCTGAAAAAAATTCGCACCTATACGAGACTTATTAATTTGTAGAAATTGTTAATTTATTTAATATAATTGACATGTACATTAAATAAAATGTAATGTAATGTTAAGGTACCAAATTTTTTGTGAAATTTCAATACTTGCTAACAGAGTCTATGCACCTAGGTTTAACTTTCAGCAGTTTTAGAATAAATTCACAGTCTGATTAAAAAGACTTTCCTCTGGAGATATTCCCCAAAATATAAAGTATTTGGGAATACTAAAAACGAGATCTGAAGAGAGATTCCTCCCACACAGTAGCGATCTCTTGAATACTACTCTGAAAAATACGTCTTTCTGTTCGAGTTGTCAGCCGTTTCCGACTGGATAGAGTGCTGTGGGTCTGTTGTAGGTTTTGTCGAAACAAATGACACTGTCATTTTCCGGAAAAAATTGAGTTGGTGTTTTTTCAACTTGATAAGTGTTTTCTTTAATGGTTCTTATGTGAGATGTGTTGTGCATCAGAGAGATACTTCTCTTACTTCTTTCTTTATGGATTTATTTAATAATAAACACCATATGTGAAATCTGTATTACATAGCTGATTCAATTCATATTTATGTTTTATGTCGTATGCTGCATTATGCATTAATTATAAAAAATATTAGTTAGGAAAGATTGGACATTCATGAAATATAGAAATGAATAAAATAGATACAAAAAATTATATTAACAGATATTTATGTCTATTGCGCTATTTTTGTGATGTTAGTATGATTCTATAATAGGTACTTAAGTTAAGGATTTACACATCAGCAGCTCTTCGGACCCGGTATTTCCTTCATTCTTTGTTTATTTCAAACGACGTATTTTTCTATGCGTAACTCCTATAAGGTTGAGACACCTTGGCACTGGAAAAGCAAAGCAACGCCCACAGAGAGACCTGTGTTGTTGGGGAGGCAGACCGCGAGGAAAATAAGAGGATTCCTGGGGGTCATATTTATAACAAGATCTAGGGAGAAGTGACGCCAGACTTTTTCCCGATCTGACATCACGCGATCCTCGTGCAAAATACGTTGCTCGCGCTGGGAGCGCTCCAAGAGTGGGCAGCGCAGGCGGCGCGGTGGTAGTGGTAGCGTCAGTGCCGGTAGGATGGCGGTGGCGGCGGATCCGGAAGTAATAACAGTGACGGCAGCGCGGGTATAGCAGAGTGCCGGGGACGGGGTCATGATAGCGATGGTGACAGTAGGGATGCACAGACAGGGGTGGGACGGTGGCGGTAGTGTTGGGGCTGAGTGATCGCTGCGACGTTGACTACAGGTTTCCAGACGTATTTTTAGCGGCGGCGATTTAGCGTATCGGACTGTTATACCCAGTTAGCAGGTTCAAACTCGATCGAAGCCGTGGATTTTTAAGGACGAGAAAATCTTTCGTACGACTTCCTTCGGAGGGGATATAAAGCCGGCTGACCCATATTAGTAGATTTACTTGCATGTAAAAGATCCTCAAGCCTAATTGACGCATGTGAGCTAAATTCAAATCGCCTGTTTCGTCGCCCAAGAAATACCTCCTTTCTCCGCTAGTGAGTGAAAGGAGCGTAGCGGAATTTGCGTGGTCAGACGGAAGAGCGGGACTGATGGCCCGAGTCTCGCCACGTAAAATAAAGCATTCAATTCAATTTTTCTCCGACTCGGGAGACGTCACTCGTTCCGCTGGAGAATCGAGAGTATCGGAAGGGTTTCCTGGCGCAACTACCTTCGCCCTTTCAGAGAGCGGCCTCGCCTGACATTTCGATGCGATCGGTGATAGAGGCCTAAATGCCTGTCGGTCGAATCGGTATATTCAGGATTGCAAAATTTTCAACTATTGTGAGGGTCTTTACTGAATTCGTGAGCCTTAAAATAAGCCAATCTTTTTTTAATATTGGAGCTCAATGATCTCAGACTTAATGCTGTTTTGTTGGAAGAGTCTGAGAAAAATAGTGATTTTTTTTGAAAGTAGGTGCTCCCGCAAGACCGAGAATGCACAATCCAATCTGTAGGTATCATAACATATGTCACGCTTAACAAAATAAATGGGTAAAAATTGTTAGGAAAGAGTTAGGAAAAGTATTTTAAAACTTCAAAAAAATCGAATTCTCGTGCTCCTTTCCTGCATTACCATTGATGTAGTGCGACATTTATCTCCGTACACATACTCCGTCTCTTTCCTCTCGATCCCTTACCTCTTTTTTTCTTTCAGTGCGTTTCGGAAAGCATACGACATTAGCTCGTTCATTTCCAGACGGTGTGACCTGTCGAGCAACTTCTCATTTTTGTTGTCCTGCAGCGATGAAGGACATCCAATGATGCCGTTGCATACATTTTTCAAGCTCGTTCTTCTCTAATAACGCTAGAGAACAAATCTTTTTTTTTTCATACCTCCAGGATGAAAGTAGGTAATTTCAAAGGACACGATCATGCTGATTTCAAAAATCATTATAAAAAGTTTTTATCACACAGGGTTCAGAAGATATGAACATATTCAGTATTTGAAATAAACAAAATCCTATACTGATTTCTGCATTGTCACTTCGGTTATATTACTCCAAAAGTTTATGCTCATGCTTCACAAGAGGTAAGAACACGTTAAAAATGGAATACGCACATTTGTTTAATATAATGCAGATTTAAAATGGTTTGCTTTGTATTCACCACAACATTGGTAGAGCTAATGACAATGATTTGAGTTTTCCATCTAATCACAAACTAAGGTTCGTTGTACAAGTGACAAAACATTGGTGAACAGCCCACGGTTTATCATGATTACGAACACGGCTGTATTCGAAGGCAGCCAAAGCATAATGATAACGCAAATTTTATATTTAATTTTATATTTTTTCCTTTGAAGGAGTTTCGGTGTAAATCTTCCACACGCGTAATAGAAGTTATTGGATTGATTTGCACACTGTCGATTTGCATTGAAGTGAGGAAAATGTGTTCTGACATCAGGGTTTCCTTGTCCCTGCTTCTCATTTTTTGCACCACCCTCGTTCAAAACGCTGCATCACCATTAACTTCTTTCATCAATTTCATTCACCACTCCAAGTTAGCAATAAAATTCTCTGATAGCAATAAATTCCCTTTAGCGATATCTTCCAGTGCGGTTCCGGCAAATTTTCCTTTTTATTGGTCTGTCCAGTGGAAAGTCCTTTGCTTGTTGAAAAAAAAAACAGTTGTGAAATTTCGAGAGTTAGACTAATATGGAACAATTGTCTTCGTTGTAGGCAAATTATGAATATATTTTTGATGAAATATCTTCTGATAAAATATGTTTATACTATATAATAATATTTTATGTGTCAATAGAACTGCACTATTTATTTCTTAGAATAAAGCTGAATTTCATCGTGGTAAAAATTAGTTTTATATTAGTAACTTTGATGTTTCTGTAGTCTCCTGCTTTCAAAGTATCTTTGCAGCAATTTCGAGGCTTCACTAACCCCCCATCAGACAGGAGAGAACTTACGATCTGTGTTTACATGGTTGAAAACATTTAACTCGAACGTTTACTTTTTTATTTTTTAAATTAAAAGTCAGAATGACAACGAATATGCATGGTTATGCAAATTGCCGTTATGCAAAAAAATGGTTATAAAGTATTGCAATTTCATCTACCTTGAAATAAAAGAATAACAACATAAAAGAACAGTTCTTATTCTAAGTTTTTGAACGTCTGTTTTTTAAATTTTACTTTTGAAGGGATAACTATAGTACTGGTAGAAGAGAAATGATCTTGTACCTTTCGGTGATCTTCAAATAGTTTTCTCAACCGGAAAATCATCGGTCTAATAATGTGATATACAATGTGTTATTTTATAATTTCATATTTTCTTATAAATTCTACCTTTATTCGCCACTTAATCGAAACATGAAAGTCTAATGATTTTTAACGTGGATAGTTTATACTTCTTCCCCAACCATCACATACAGTTTTTACTGGACTTTTTATGGAAATAAATCAAATCAAATTAACTGGAACTCGGAAACTAGAGTAGTCACTCTCGATATTATAATGGAAAAGTTTATATAACTTATTCATACGTAGTTTGTTATTTCAATAAAATACTATAGGAACATAAATTTATATCTTTTATAGCATCTCATAAAATTAAAAAGTGGCATTGACGAACAAATGCTCGAGGAAGAATGTTCGTACGAAGCAAGTATCGGATGAATTGAAGAATGATAAAAGAGCACGTAGAAGAAAGTCACGTACCCTATTCACTTTGCACAAGTACATATAATACAGTTACTGTAGAAAACATTGATTACATAGCGTGTCCAATTGTGTATTAGGTGTTTATACACGATAGCTTCGAAAACAACTGCCGTGAGGATTGCTATTATATTTCACTTTTTTTATTAGTTTTAATTTAGTTTAGTTATAATTAGCATTCTACGAACCAGAGCGCTTATAATCGACAGTTTCATTGAAATTTGCTTCACCAATGATTATTCAGGTGTCCAATCATTTCACCTAACTGAAATTCGTATCAATATATAAAACCTTTCTTTACACCAAGGTAACTTGAAAAGAAATAAGAAAACTTGTGAACACTTGCTCTAATCAACAACGGCGAAAACCCCTATATTGAACTATAGCACAAATACGTATCTAGTGAAGTCTGCCGTTAAATCATCAATATTTTAACAATATAAACAACATCTTCATACTCTACAATAAGTCCCAATTCCGTGCGCGTAGATAAATCTATCCGATTATCATAAAAAGAACAAAAAAAACATTCCTTTCCGGACTGAACACAAACATTTGTTTAGAGGAACGTATTTAAAGCATTAATATTCCGTGATAGAGAATTCAAAACGCTTCTTTCGGCGGTTGCTTCGCTCAACCGCTCAAAGCGGGCGTTTCCAATCCACTTTAATGCAAGCGTATTAGGTTACAGAAGTAGGTCACAATCGGACGACTGGCGCACGGAGGGGGTTAAGCGCGCTCTGTAGATTGCGTTGCACGGTACGCCACTGGAACCGCTCCTTGCATTTTTAAAAAGAACCCCTCAGACAAACACCCATTACGCCGCGCGTTGCTAACATGTGTACGTACGTCTGTTTTCGCACTCTTTGCTACTATTATTATTATTATTATTATTATTATTATTATTATTAATAATATTATTATTATTATTACTATTACTATTATTATTGAATTTTGTATACTTACATACTGTCATATACTATTTGATAGCAAATGGAATTCATGATTTTTTTAAGACATGTTTTACCTCATTGGTAGTGATAATAGAATTTAGACGTTAAATTAAAAAAAAAACAAGAGTATATCATTTTACAACACTATAAAAATTATGATTTCACATGTTTAGCATTTATTGATAAAACTATTAAGGGAAGACTCATTGAAATAAAAAAAATATTTTGATGCTTTTGTAATATTTTCCCATTAAAATCAATAAATAAGGGAAACTTAATATTTCGGCATTTGTGACCTTGAACAAAATAAAATCGTAACAAGTAACGCTGTCGCTTTAGGGTCTTCCTCTTCTTCCTGTGATCTCCGTATGGTGAACTCAGGAAGATGACACTCCTTCAGATGATCCAGAGCGCTCAGACTCTCAGGATAAGATTTTTAATGGTTCTTATGTTTTAGTTTGCAATTACCACTTTTCAATTGCATGTGTTTAAAAACCGATGTCTTGTTACAGATGTCGTGCGAAGAAAACCATAAAATACAATTTAGCAATAATATCGCAGATTCACACTTTGTACGTTATTTCCCACTTTATCGCAGATTGAAAACTTTGAGAAGTATACTGCAGCGACCATCAAACAAACAATTCCTATTTTTTTCAGCATCTGGTAACATTTCGCAATTTTAGCAATTGCTAAAATCTACCACCTCTACTCATTGGATTTGTACATTCTAAGTTTTGTATCGCTTGTAGTGGAGTTTCATAATACAATTTGTAGGTTGTTGCAGTTGTCCGTAAAACTGACGTTAAATAGAACCTCAAACCAGCTAACAGTGAACGAATGCGCACATTAGCATGAGTGATGTTTTCAGGGTGCCATTCAAACCACGTTGATCGCACACCACAGCACATCTCGAGCCGCTAATGAAGCTTTAGAGATTCTCGCCCACGAAAAATGAATGAAAATTCGATCGACAGCTGGGTTTGCAGGCACTATTGCAAACCTCGTTGGGTGGGATATTACACAATTTGCTAGTGAAAGAATAAGAATACTGTTGGAGAAATAATGTTTATTTATTCACAATAGTATAGTTGAAATAGTGAATATATAGTAATAAAGTTTAATATAAATAGTGTACACACTTGAGAATCAATTAAAGAATAAAAGCGATAGATGTACAAATCTGCAACCAAGATAAATAGCCCCCGAAATTTCGTTGTCTCTTCAAGCATATTGTGCCAAGTAAATACAGCTGGACTATTTTGGATGTTCGTTCAAATTTTGGACGTTCGTTCAATCGTATTAAATTGCTTTTAATATTGCTGTTTATGGTTCTAATTAAAACACATATTACTTTGTGACAGTGACAACACGTGTTTGACATATTTTACTTAATATTTTGTTAAAGAATTAAAAATTGCAATTTTACATTAGTACACACTTTATAAGCTTTTGTTTATATACATAAAAATGTATTAAATTATTAGCATGTGCACATTTGATTATTTGGTCTATAATGTTCGTTACAATATGTAACTAAGATTTTAATTTTTTCGAGTATACTCCCAATATACAAAAAAAAACTTTGTGTGTTCACGGTTCTTAAATTATTTTGCAGTCAGGTTTGACGTTCTTTTATTGGCAAGATTTCACTATGATTAGAGAAAAGCCTAAGTTAGGTGAAGATTATTTAAATATGTATTTTACTGCGAATGAGTTAACGAAGGTAAAAGGCATCAAGATGGAGTTTTCCTTTATTTTCATTAAAGTTCCAACTCATACAACTTAATAACAGTTATCCAACATAATATCCAAGTACAACTGGAAAAAACTGCGGTAACCATGTGAGAACTCTATTACCTCAAAATATGGAAAAATAGCTTTCCCCTTACGTCTGCCTGACCTACGTTTCATTTCAATATTGAAATGTACTGCTTTCCTTTTTCTGCAATCAAATAAATTGTAACATTGAACAGATCAGTCGGAACGTATTTCTGCAACATTCTTAACTTTGTATAGACGACAGGGGAACGGCCGAAAAATACGCGCCTACCTTGACGCAGGTGCCGAAGTGGGCCGCTTCGCCGCCGCGGCCAGCGCAGCTAAATCCGCGCACGCGGGCGGCGGCAAATATATGTCCGGCTGGAATCGCGCCTGGGCAGCCCGCTCCGCCTGGAGGAGTGTGCCGCTGGTATTTTTTCACGAAGCCAACGTGCGCCCGACGCCGGCAGAGAGACCGATGGCCTGCGTAGAGACGGGTCGCGGACGGGTGCAACGCAGATCTGACATTGCCCTCTTCGCGCTTGCAGTTCGCCGAGTGACGTGTGTAGGACTTAAACGAGAAATAAAATATCCATACAAGCCGTAAGCCTAAGAAGACGTTGTCAAAAGAAGTTTCTAACTTTACCCGTAATGTTATTCATTGTAAAAAAGTCCCTGTTTGGAAATTGATTTTTTTTTCTTTTCTTTTCCACAAAGGCAGCGTGCACCCGACTCATGAAGAGTGGCCGCTGGCGTGTGTAAAGGTTGGTGCGGACGGGTGTAAGAAAGATATGACATTGCTTTTTCGCGCTTGCATTTCAACTAATATACATGCGTGTCATAAAAAATATGAAGTGGTTGTCAAAAGAAATTTTCCCGTAATGTAGGAAGAGTAACCGATGGTCTGTGTAGGGACGGGTTGCGGATGGGTGTAACTCAGATCTGCCATTGCCATTTTCGCGCTTGAATTTCAGAGAATGACGTGTGTAGGACTTCATCGAGAAGTGAAATATCCACACCAGTCACAAACCTGTCACAAAATTGTCGTGAAAAGAAGATTCTGACTTTATCTGTAATGTTTTTCATTGTATTTTCTTTTTGGAAATCGATTTTTTTCTATCTTCACGAAACTAACTTGCCTGATTCAGGAAGAGTGACCGATGGCCTGCGTAGAGGTGGGTCACGGATGGGTCTTACATGACCTGACACTGACTCTTCCTTGTTGTAATTCAGCGAATGACGGGTGTAGAACTAAAACGAATAACTTATCTATACCGATCATAAACTTGTGAATTGGGTGTCTCATTAATTTTCTAAGTTTTTCCGTAGTATTTGCCATTGCAAGATTTTTTTTGTTTTTTCAAATAAGATGTTTTTCACGAAACCAACGTGCACTCGACTCAAGAGAGACCGATGGTCTGCATGAAAATGTAAAGTTAATGAAGTAGGCAGCAACTATTCCTGAAGTGTATTTATTTCACAACAAATGAAAATATTACAAAGACTAACACTACAACTGACAACAGCCAGGCAACAATAAGTATGTTACCTTCTGGGAAATGAGGAGTTTTTTTTTGTTTTTTTTCGCCGAACGTGTTTACTTGTCACGCTAAGAAATGCTAGCTTATCCTACAGTGGGCGGACAAACGTAGAAACAACTCGCAGTTTTAATAATATCATCCAGGCCCTTCTGTTATTCATTTTATTTTAACGGTCATTCACGAACGTATTTTCCATGTTGATGTTTGGTTTCTTTTCACCCCGCAGCCACCTTCGTGCTGGGCAGTGGCTTTCAACTGAAGTCCAGCTCGCGAAAGGGTATATTCCCGCGTCTCAACGCGTTAATCGCATTTTGCGCCGCACGTGTCCACTGTTGATTACAGAAAAAAGCTCTCGAGCGAGGCGCCTCGGGCGCTGGGCGCGTGGGCGGGGTGGGCCGGCGGGGACGGGGCGGGGCGGGGCGGGGAGGGGGCGGGAGCGGGGCGGGGCACTTCCTCCGCTGGCGCGGGCGGGCGCGGTCACGCCAACTGCGCTTCAAGGGGGCACGAGGGCGCACGCAAGCCCCCCGAGCGCCGACCCCTGCGTGAGCGTGCCATAACCTCAGCGGGGCCTTGTAGCCTCGCGATGCCTCGCGCCGCCTCGCACCGCCCAGCACCGCTCTGTACGGCTTCCTGCCTCACACAACGTTCCTTCTGTTCCCGATCCTCTTCTGTCTTGACATATACACGGTTCCCTCGCCCTTCGCTCAACGTCCATCGCCCACCGCTTTTGACCCACGGCCCTTCGTCCACCATTCCTCGCCCTTCGCACCGGGAGAGGTGGCTCAGGGCATCTACTGAGCATTGCATCACTGCATTGCCTCTGACCGGGAGGTACTGGGTTCGAGTACCGACGGTGGCAGCATTTTCGACACTAGCTAGCGTCGTATTCAGTCGCTGTCGAGGTGAATTCTGCTCTGATCGGTAATATTCCGTGGTTTCCCCGATTAATAATAGGCAAATGCTGGAGCAGTACTCTTACAAAGCGGCTACGGGTCGCATGCTATCTTTCCTTCCTCTTTCTTGTCATATCCTCGGCTCTTACTTAAACTCACTTACACTTATACCTACTACACAACCTCACATACCGGGAACGATCGAAATGTTCGTGTTTGTCGAGAAGCTTAGTGTTGGGGCGGTGCCCCGCTGATGGGAAATACCTAGTTGGGGGAAACCCTGTTAGTCGATGAAAGGTTGGCGCCGGATCTCATCTTCCAGAGGGAAAATCACCGCCACCTTTCGAGGAAAACACATACATTACACTTACTAACATTTACACTATGGGCTAAATGATCTTAACAGTTGTCGCGCCCGGGATCACAAATCAATCAAACGTCTCGCCTTTGGCCTCTCGCCACTCCGGATCCCGTTAGTCCTTCGCTCTTCACTGTGCTTCACGCCCAGACCCACTCAGCTTATCTCACCGAACTCGCACGTCTCTCAACGCTCGCGACGCCTCAGTCCGATATTATTATTATTATTATTATTATTATTATTATTATTATTATTATTATTATTATTATTATTATTGTTGTTGTTGTTATTCGCGTATCGGACATTTATGACCACGCTACTCTTACCTTCCGAGGTTGTCATATTTATTCCAGAGTGATTAACGTGTATCAGGGATCAGATATTCAGTGTAACAGGGATCAGATATTCGTATGTATCCCTTGTCATGACAAGGTTGTTACGCCTTGAATTATGAATTATGAGGTGATAGAAAGATGATTAGTGGTAAAGGGACGATCACAAACCATGACTACGCAGGACTCAAATCTGCAGCCTCCTCGGCGCAGACGACGCGCAGGCGAAAAAGTAAAATTGCTATGGGAATTACGGCAGATTGAGTTGTCATGTTAGAGTCTCGACATATGCACAGGACCAAAATTTGCTCGGAGAATCAAGGGAACCGGTTAAAAAATTTGGTGGTTTACGAAGACGGGATCCTCCTCATCCTGACTTCATCTCTCGTGCCCGATCGGCTCGCCATCTGAACACCAACTGCTCTCCTGTCTCTTCTCATCTGGCCTCTTTCTGGCTTCTTCCCAATCGTCCCACCCCCTGCTTCTTCTCTGCTCTCTTGATCGCTCTGATCCCTTCTTGCTGAGTTCGCCTCTCGCTTCGTGACCGCTGCTGCGAGGGCACCGCTTCCGCTTTAGCTCCCCTCTGTCGTCCCAGCCCGCCCCCGCACGCCCCGCCCGCCCTCACCAGCCCCCGCCCGCCCTCACCAGCCCCCGCCCGCCCCCGCCAACCCCCGTCCGCGCCACCGCCCGCCCTTCACCGCGTGCGGTCGCGTGCGCGTTGCGTAACCTTGACTTGCACCCTTTTACTACGTCCGCGGTGAAGGCGGACACGACTGCAAGCGCTCCGTGTAGACAGTTAACCTTGCTCAACGTCCGAAGTTTGAGGTCAGCGGTACAAAGTGCTGCTGCTGCTGAACTCTTTTAGGTTATAAAAACCTGATAAAAATGTCAATGATTTTCATCATACAAGTGAGGTGATTGAAGTATATTACCTACGTTAATGATTAAATCAATGACAGATTGATGTTTTTACTTCGTTTATTTTAACTCCAAAATTGCCGAGAACTTTTGTGATCTTATTAGGAAAAAAGTATCCAAAAAATAATTGAACATTTCCAGCTCGAAGCTATCAATTCCAGATATCCAAGGTATTATTCATTTAACGGCATTTGGATTGCCCTTCAACAATTGGATGAATAGCAAGAACACTCAGTCAAGACATCTTTTAGCATGAAAGATCAATAACTATTCACGGTAGAACGCGGAAATCATTACTAGTTATTAGTTCAAATATGGCATTGATTTTTTTCCCTTGGAGCACAAGAAATGTCCGTAAAGAATTCTTATCCCGCATACAATTCTCTGTTTTTTCACGATAAATAAGTACAATATATAGTTTTTCCCGTTTTTAACGGAATTTGAAGATAATACAATTGAATCGGAGAAAAAAAGGCTCGATGTCACATATTTCCGGTTTCCAGTTAACAGTGGGAAACTGTTCTTAAAATATAAATTCAACTTTCCATGCATAAACGTTCGTTGTCCGTGACCTCTGTGACGTCTGTAGAGCGTCCTTTAACTATTAATGTAAAGAAAAAATGTTCGATTACCGGAACTTAGAACCTTTTTCATTGTTCTTCAAAATTTGAAGCTCCTGGACATCGAACGTTTTTGTTTTCTCCGATTCATTGTTGCATATATATATATATATATATATATATATATATATATATATATATATATATATATATATATATATATATATATACATATATTTGTGCAGGAAAAATTTTTCTATACAGCCCAGTTTCACCAAAATCAAAATTTGAATAAGAAATAAAATTTAAATATATTGATGCAATTTAATTTTAAAACCAATTTATATGCACGAAAAGATGTCTGTAATTTGAAAAATGTAGTAATAGATAATAGAGATTCGAAAAATGAACCTGTGAGTGTCTGACTTCTATTTTGAAACTCCCTGAGTGACCATTAGAGGATATTAAATGCCCTTGCGTGGAAAAGTTTCCCCTTCATGTGAGAGAAGTTTTGTTGGGTGTGTAAACATGGTTCACTTATGAAAAGTGATAAAAATCTAATAGAATTATTGCTTCATATATACTATTGATGAAAATCGTGATGCTATGAAACAACTTCTTTTTGTTCGTAAATTAGTTGGGATGTTTTACTCCGCCCATTGCTTTTTTTGCCTCTTCATGTTATTTCTCTTCTTATCTGATCAGTATAAACCAAAAGCGATTTTCCAAAATATGCTATAATGATTTGAAATTGCGCTATTACCTTACGGAATTGTAGTGAAAATACTACAATCCTTCAAAGGTCTGAATGTTTGAATATCTCTTATGACCATGCCTTTTCGATCCGCATGTGAAATTGCGTGACAAAAATTAGGGTTCTCTACCTATTCATGTCCCTTTTCTTTTGCAAGAAAACGAAACATTATAGACGAACGGGGACCGTTAGCATGTTTGAAAGGCAATAACTATGCAATCTGACATACAATTATATTTTTTATTAACAAACACTTTCTAATAAGTAAGATGTAAGATGCAGACACTTTTGGTTTGGGCTTTTGTCACAGCTGTCACTTTCAAACCATCTTAACCACCATTTCAATACGAATGAAATGTGTGGTAAGCTACATCTGCAATAGAAATAGTGCCTTCAGAACGCCTGGTGAAGGATATCATAGAAAATCAGTCATAGGCACAAGGAAGATTAGATAATTAATCTGTACTAATTTATTGAATCGGGTTATTTGAATTAAGATTTTATCTCAATGTTCAATATTCGAATATTATTTGACCTCCCCCTCAAGAGAAAAATCATGGATCCCGGGATTGGAAGGGGAAAACAGGTATGGTGCCTAGTTGACTTCAAGTTTTCGTCGTTAGTGTATAAGATTATTAATATATATATATATATATATATATATATATATATATATATATATATATATATTATATATATATATATATAATTGGCTATATTATATTATTAGTTGATTCAATATTGAAATGCGAATTTGTAATGCGAATACTAAAGAAAAGTTCTGCAAACGCAAAAGAATTAGCATATCTTACGCTGGTTCGCCCTCTCATGGAATACGGAGTTGCGTGTTGGGATCCATACAGAAAGGCGCACCGGAAAAATCTAGATAGAATGCAGAGAAAAGCGAATAAGTTTACCTATAGAAGTAACGCAACAAAAAAGTTATGGGAACCTCTAGAAACGAGAAGAACAAAGGCGAGGCTTTGCGCTCTTTATAAATCGTACGTAGGTCAACCAGCTTGGAAGGAAATTCAGATTAGACTAGAAAAACCAAATTATTTCGGCCGAAGCGATCACACCCACAAAATTCGAGCAAGGAAACAAAATTCAATCTTGGGAAGTTTTCCTTTTGTAACAGAACAATTAGAGATTGGAACAGTTTACCTGCAGCAGTTTTCAAAGCTTTTCCTCTCAGTATCCGAAGTTTCAGAAACAAATTAGAACAAGATATTAAATGAGTATGTGCTGTGTAGTGCGGTGAAGTGCTGTGAAGTGCTGGTCAGTGTAATTCAAAGCAAAACAATGTAATGTAGTGAAGTGAAGTGCGGTGAACGTGATCAATGCACTTTTCAATGCTGCTTTTCGTCTTGTACTGTATTGTACGATATTATTATTATTATTATTGTTATTATCGCTATTATTATCATTATTAGTATTATTATTATTAATGTAAGTGTTGTAATCTTTGCAATTATTGACATTAACTGCCACCGGGTCATACCCAATTGCAGTTCTAATAAATGTAAATGTAAATTATATATATTGTGACGTACCTGATTGTCGGTACTTTCCACTGCAAATCTAAAGGTTATAAAGGACGGGTGTCTTGCTCGTGAATGGGTTTTCTGAGGGACTCGATAATACATTGGTAAATCAAAGTAGTAAATTAGTATAAACACAAATACAATTTATTCATGAATCAACGTCTAATACACCTGATTACATACATAAAACCTCGATGTCTTGGTACCAAGATCCTAGTTACCATATAATCTTATCATACCTGGGGCCCCCATTAATAATTCGACTGCCGTAGCTGCTCACCCACGGCGACGGCGACCGTTGACCTTCACCGCAGCTCGGCGTGGCCCAGGCGGTTGATGACGCAGACACGTGCCTCGCTGGTTCGCAGGGGCGGCGACGAGAATTCCTCGGCGGCTATCCCAGATGTTCCCGCATTCGCTTCCACACACGCAATCAGAGCGTCTCGTGGATGTCCATCGCGTTCACACCATGCACTCGAATTATATTACTGTACCCTTTCTCGGTTCTGTTCGGTTTCCCTCTCGCGACCGCTGTGCACGTGGCCGCACTACGTACCGGCGTTCATTACACGACGCACTGTTCAATTGTTCTTTCCCCTGAGTTCCGTGTTGCGAACACAAATGGAGTTTCTACAGGCCGACCTCTCCCGACTTCCAAATTACCGGCTTCTAATCAGCGATTCTACTAACCTAACACTGTTGAATGTCTTTCATTACTGGTAGTGTTTTACTCTGCTTGCCGTCGTCCGTCTTCCCTCTGCCACTCACTCTCCGCAACTGTCTTCAACGGCCGTCTCCCGGGCACCGCTTTCAACCGTCGCGCCCGACTCCTAACGGCCGAAATCCCCCCCTCTCTCACTAGGCCACGGCGGAGGCGACGACCACTCTTCCCCCCACCGTTTGTCCTCGCACCTGCCGCTATGCCGCGCAGTTCAAAATGAGTAGTAATTATACTCCTGTACTTCTTGTCTTTAATTACGTATGGAAACGCTTTCCGCGTTTCAATATATATATATATATATATATATATATATATATATATATATATATATATATATATATATATATATATTCGTTAATCGGCCAACTAGGACCACGCAAGCAAGCATCCTGCATTTACCGTGGCTCAGTTTTTATTTATTATCACGGTGGCAGGTGCTTGCAACAATTCTTTGGGGGGACCAGCATTTTTTGCTGGATCCGATTTTTATCCCCCACGGTTGTTAGCCCTGGGGGTATGGAAGATGAAATGATGATACGATGATAATGGGGGTGAAAGGACAACACATACTGACATACACAAATACATCCATGCCCGAGGCGGGACTCGAACCCGCGATCTTCTGGTCCGAAACCACTCCGACACTACTGCCTTAGCGATCTCGGCCATCTGATCGGCTTATATATATATATATATATATATATATATATATATATATATATATATATGATATATATATATGTGATATATATATATATATATATATATATATATATATATATCACATTCGCTGAAATCCGATGAGCCCACCACCACCCTTGGGTGCGCCACTAACTTTAATGTACTTTTCTTCCTTATAAGATTTGAGGAGCCACTGTTTATACTCCAATTTAAAAAAGTGCATTTGAAGGTCACGAGCTTGGAAAATGAGTATATTCTCATCCAATCGAGAGCTGTAGTACCAAAAATTTAAGTCGTTACGAGCAGCCTGATTGGATGACAGAGTCTCCCTCTCCATCCAACTCGTGACCTTGAAGTGCCACTGTGTTTAATTCGGAGTGTAGGTGGTCGCTTATATTTATTCCTCCTTTTCTCCACCTCCGCAGACCGCCCCCCCCCCACGCAGGGGCTCGTGCATTACCCAGGTGCGGCCCACCCGGCACTTGTTTGATTCCCATACCTTACCACTGATGCAACACGCGGGTCCCTGTTAATTATTCTTCTGCCTAACAAAGCCCACGGGCCCATCGTGCGGGCCACGAGTTAACGAACGGGAATGAGAGCTCAACCTGGTGACAGCACTGCTGTGATTCGTAAGGCGTGCTTCTGGTAGCAACCACGCTCAATAATGCCGGAAGATAGGCGAGGACTTAAGGTCAACATGTCAAGGTCACCGGCAAGGTCACTAGTTTACAAGGGCTCAGAGCAACTGGCGCGAGGTTTAAAAGTAAATTTTGTACAAATGACTCCGGAGTGGCGACACGTCACTGGATACCTGGTCCGTAAAAGTCACTTGAAGAAACAGTTGAAAAGTATTTCCTCAAATATATCTCGGTTATTTCTCACTTCCTCTACTAAGCCAAATAAATCAAACATTAAAATGTAGTAATACGTCAGTCAGATTGCAAAGGATTAAATCAGACGACAATTAAACATTTTAATAACAAGTATTTTGATTTCGTAATGTGTTTACATAACAGTGCGATAATTTCCTTCACTTGCTACGATAAGGATAGGAGGTTGAACAAACATTATTGTCTGTTAAATGATCTGTTCAGCCGTAAGCTAGAATTGTTAATTCATAGAATGTTGTTAATTTATTTCACAATATTGTTATATTTAACAATTAACGAAATTATTTAATAAAATATCGCGCAAAAATTTAACACGGAAAGAATTCCTTATTCAAACACATTTCTGGTATGAAAAAATGTTTATGTAAGTCATATATATGTGCAGAAACTACACATTGGCCTGTTCCATTGCTTTTGTGAAGTGCAAAATCGAAAAATCAATTTTTTTTAAAAGTTCTGTTAGCTTCTTTTCGTAACAACATTCTCAACCATGTACTGGTATCAACCGTGGAGTAATCTTCCGACAACATAGTCAGTGATCGTCAATCACAGGAAGGCATTGCCTTTTACTCCTTCGGCCAGGGCCTTTCGACCCCCAAAATCTTCTTGCTGCTCGTAAGAGCTCTGTGCTGGGCATGGGCACAGACATGGGCTCCAGAGAGTGTTCAAATCATCGTTTTTCTAATCCCAACAAACAGAATTTAAAACTTAGCGTTTGGTCGCGTTACTTAGTAAGCACGTTTTCTTTCTGCATAAAAGACAGTGTAAAGCTTCACTCTATGGTACTTTGTATCTTCGCGTTATATACCCTCTTCTTCTACACACTCAATTCATTTCCTGTTTCACGATCCGCTAGGCTAACTGAGACTGTAGCAGACTTTCGTAGAAGAGAAGTTCCTTATTGGAACATTTGTGAGCAAAATACCACGGACATCTTTAGACCACTCAGTAATCCAGAAAGTGAGGGAGGATTTAATGTCTTCGGACATATCGACTATTCAGGCCATTCGACCCTTACGTATGTTATATACCAGGGTGTTCCCTCCCAGCTTGGACATGAGATCCGGGGTCGAACTAGACGTCGAATTGCGGTATTTCCCTCCAGGTATCATCTCCCAGAGAGGCATCTCCACAGATAGGATAAACAATGAGCTCCTTTCAAATTGTGTCTTATCATGATTGGTTGGGTAGTGCATGTAAGTGTGTGTGTTTGTTAATGTGTGACGGGAGAGATGAAACAAGGATGATGGAAGAAAAATCACGCGCACCGTTGCTCGTTTGTTCGTATATTCCTCTAGCAATCGCCTGGTAGTGACCACATAGAAATTACCGATTGCGTCAGTGGTCCTGTTGAATTCTCCTCCAGCTCGCAGAGGCCTTCAACCTATACAGTAAGTGTCGAAATTCCCTCATCGTCGGAACTTTCTTCAAAACCTTCAGGTCAGCAATGTTGGAGAGGTAGCGACTGTGCCTCTGTCACAGCTATCGCAGCCAGTTATCCAAAAGACTTCGGTGCAGGTTTGACGCGTGTCACCTGTATGAATACGGGCAAGCACCTTCACATACGATCCTTTACTGCCTGTTGCCACGCCCTCTTCCGGCACCCAACGCGCGTCCAGGAATCGACGGAGCCTTCCTCCGCACGCCTTCTTGTTCCCTCAACTCGGCCTCCGGGCCCCTGCAAGTGGGGGCGCGCTGCCGCACTTGCCCAGTTGCCCCAGCCACGCCCATGACACTCCTTTTCATGTCCGCCTTCTTTGTGAGAATATTGGGCAAATTAAATATAATATTTTAAAATAATTAATATTATAAAATAAATTAATAAATGGTATATATAAAATATAATATTATTTAACTAAAGCAGTCTTTAATGCGATCACTGCAAAATTTTCGAGAGAAACCACTCCATAATAATAACAATAATAATAATAATAATGATAATAATAATAAGAAGAAGAAGACGAAGAAGAACTCATCCTTCATAATCATTCCATCGTCCATTCTCTCAGGATTAGCAATCGGGGTATAAAACCATGGGGTATAAAAAAGTCACATGACTTCCCACGAGAGAAATGATACTGAGCCTTTGTAATTACAGGTACTTGTCCATACTCGCCTCCCATAGTCCTAACAATTTCACTAATACCGGAAGCTACCTCTACTGGGAATTGAATAGAACGTTAGATTGCCTCTTCTCAGAGTTTCAATTGTAGACTTCGTAGCCACGGGCCACCAGTCACAGCAGCCCTTGCCATCATAGTCAGATTCTCGGAAACCGATCTTGTGCACTGGAGCCTTACTTTGATCTGCGTCCAGAATTCACCTGCCTAGTAATTGAAATGTGGCGGATGTCATAAAAGATGAAATAGGAGCAAAGTTATCACACTGTTTAGTAATACAACTCAAAGGAGACTTTTTGCTGTCCCCATTTGTAAAAGGAAATTATTAGCACGACACTTACATAAGTTCAAATCTCATTAATGAATTAACATGAAAGGTTGTTTCTGTTTCCAATGAAACAGTAGCTCTCTGAATCCTCCAAGAAGATCTCTGAATGGCCCCGCTCAAAGCTGCAACTTTCTGTTGAATACAAGCAGGAATCTCTATGGTAACGACTCGTCGGTTCAATGAACGTGAGCAGGTACGGTGAAAGAGACATTTGCATTTGTAGCCCCGCTGCACGAGCAACTTTCATACTTCCATAAAATCATGTTTCTCCCTCATGTTATTTTTATAGTTATTAATTATTTACGCAAAAACACAAAACGCGATTATTTCAAAGTTTATACACACAGCACTTATAAAATAAGGGGAAGTTATGTATAAAACTTTTGAAACTGATAGGGAAACTTTATGTAATACTCCGTTATCTGAAAGCGTCGACATTAAGTTTCCCAATCAGTTTCAAAAGTTATATACATAACTTCCCCTTATTTTACTACTGCAGTCTGTGCACACATTAAAATGATCGTGTAATGTGGAGATAGCCATATGAGCGTTGTTGGCGAGTTCCACAACGGAGTTGCATGATTTCCACTAACCTGGGAGCTAACCACCCATGTCGAAAACTCAAGCGGTGCATTGTTAATATCAAAACTCCCTTTGCATAGGGGCACGAATTACCCTTTCCAAAATTCGCTGGTTGTGAGATAGACTATCTCAGGTATGATGGAAATTACATATCAGGACACTGAACCTCAACATTCGTATCAATTTTCAAACCGTTTTTCCACAACGGTCTTGCGTGATTTCTCTGGAAGAAAATAATATATATTCTCGAAATGAAAGAAGCAGCTGTTTCATTACTAACCCCCAGATACTTATACTTGAAACTTGCGCACTTTCGCAAAATATCTATGTGGGAATCTTTGTGTAAACGAACAAATAGCATGCTATAAATAAACAATACGTCTTTAAAAAAACTAAATTTACACTTCAGCTTGTAAAGAGACTTTTGGCTGTTTGGTAGGTGATTGAGAATTTGCCTTAACTTCATCTATTCTTCGCCCATGTCTGAATATAAATTAAACGATGAACGAAAACTCAGTTTCTGCGAGTTGTGAGACCGGCGTAGGTGGGAATGAAGGGGGGAATCAATTGCTTGAACTGTAGTTCATCTTATCGGGAGGACGTAGGGTTCGAGTTCCGACGTTGACTTTACGACACTAGCTAGATAGATAGCCGTTGAATACAGCCGCAGTCTGGTGGATAATTCTAGCGGCTGTTTCCTCTGTTTTCCGTAATTTCTCCGGTCAACACCCGACGAATGCCAGAGCAGTAACCTAACGAACGGGCAACGGACCGCGCGTGAACTATCCTTCCTCTTCCTTGTCCTATCCTTACCTCTTATTTGCACACACATTCCCGCACTACACTACTGCACATGTCGGGAGACCAGTCTGGAGCTCAGAGTTTGACGCGGCTGGGACGGTGTCCCGTTTGTGGGAAATACCTGGGCGGGGTAAATCCCGCGTGTTATGAGTAGGTCGGCGCCGGATCTCACCATCGAGCGGGGGGAGATCATAGCCACTTCCCGTGAAAAAGCATGCACTACACTTACCGGACAGATGGCCATAGCATGTTACGCGCCTGGAAACACGAACTACTCATTCAATCAATCAATCGATCGAGTTGTGGTGCACAGCGAACGAGCTGTCAGTGACGCCGGCCGTGTCTTTGTGCAGGGCCGAGCACTAACCTGGCGCAGCGAGTGCTGAGGACGAAGACAAGGGCGCTCTCAGCGGCGACGGCGGCGCCGGAGGCGGTAGAAGCAGCGACGGGCACCGGCAACGGCGTGGGCGACAGCGGCAGCGCCCACCTCAGGCGACCCCACGCGCCCTCCGCCTTTCTCTGATGGTGAGTGCCCGCCCTCTACACGATGCAGACGCCACTTCGGTTCCAGTTGAAAAAGCATTTACACGCGATCAAGGAACAATGTGTCCTATAATGTGTAATGTGTAGGATGTTCGACGCAATAAGGCAAACATAGTCATAAAATTCACAGTTCTCTATTCGATGCTAATTGAGTTAGATTAAGCTTTTACAATATTCCCTAAATGTGATCAGGGACACCATGAAATTTAAAGTTAATACTAGCATTATTTGCGGTATCCGAAGCTAGGGTACAGTTTAGCTTGTCCAAAGCTGTGCCCTGCCCTAGAGACTGTGTGTGTGTGTGAGAGAGAGAGAGAGAAAGAAAGAAAGAAAGAAAGAAAGAGAGAGAGAGAGAGAAGGGGTCACTGGTTAGAAAACTAGGTCACAGAACGCCCTTAGATATTTTAGAGAAATATTATTCACAGAAAATGCTTGAACATTTAATTAATCTTCCAACATACTGGAAACCAGTATGTACTTCTTCATTCTTATAAGGTGGAATGGTTCGTATTACTGTTTCAGGTAGCGAAATGAATACCTGGAATTCAAAGATTTTTGTACAGTATGACCTACTACGTTTGGAGCAGAAGTCATGGCATATTTTTTTCTCAAAGAAGTGATATAAGATGTACCAATTTTATTTGTCTCGTGAAAGAATTGCTGTACTAATATGTGTTTATAACATCAGATGGACCTGTTAGTGTTTCTATTTTAACACAGAGCAATTAGTTATCGGACTACCGCCCTGCGAGATCAATCTAACCCGTTTCGAGCAGTGCTGATACGCAAAGATAGCCTTCTCCCCGCGTGAAATGCACGAGAATATTACAGGGAATTGGTGGTTGATCTTGGGAATGATGGCATGCCTCAAATCCTAATAGAAATAGGAATTAAATTGGAAATCGAAGATGATCTTGGAATAGTAAACGAAAGGGACGACGACGAAGCCTGTCGAAGAGACTCTTCGAAGAATCACGTGGTTGGGATTTGCTTATTATTCGTACTATTATTTTCTGTAATCAAAAACTGGAAGCAATAGTACTTGTTTCCCCAGAATATTTTGCCATATCTCAGAGAGGAGTGGAGAACATTCTCAAAATACACGCAACTAGCTGCATGAAGGTTGGCTGAACTTGAAAGTATTCTGAATGCCTAATATAATGAAATTAATTTAGTGTTCAATTCATTTATATGCATGTTGCATTTGAGGTCTGACAGAATTGAGATATCCATAAATGTTGTTAACTTAACATCAACCAGTTGCATAATGTTGATTTTCAATGACGCATGAGACTGCCTGTTTGAAATGCAAAACTGCACTGAAACCGTTTTCCCTTCGTTTACTATTAATTTGTTAGAACTAAACCAATTTGAAACATCTGAAACCATACTATTCTGCTTGCCTCATTTGTCTCCTTTCCGGCAAAAATGATTTTAAAAGCGATAGATTGCTTTTCATTGATTTTGAAGCTGTAAAAGTATCACGATAAAAATGGACACGGAATGACACTAGTGGTGCAAAGCACATATTTTCTCGCATTGTCTCTAAACGCTCCGTAACGTTACACTACTACATAACCAGGAAAAGTGTTGTCAAGCAGCTAATTATTCTATCGCTCAGAGACTCGAACTTAGATCCTTAGAGCGAACGTGCAGGCACGCATACCAATACGCCACAGAAGCGCCGCTTGGTTTGACCTATGACAAGGGTATTAAAAAAGGTAAATGTTCGATTAATGTAAAAAAACCTTCAACAATCAAAATATCCGCTAGAAACTCACAAAACTTCCAGTCCGTTAAGATCAATCAGAGTATATCATTTTTTTTAAATCAGCTGAATTGTTTAGGCGCTAGCGTTAACCACAGACGGACAGACAGACAAACGGACAGGCGGACTTTTCCCGTCAATAGATTTTTCGATATTAAGAACTAAAAAAACATGGACCACGAGCTAGAGATTTTTTTCTAATTTTAGCAACTGGATTTATCGATTTTTTAGTTATCAGGGCGCTGTAATGAGAATTTTCTGCCGAAAATTCACCGTTTTTTCGCGCAGCATTACGTAACTTTCTCTCTACTGCGTAAGCACTAGCGAGAAAGTGTAACCTAAATATAATTTTATAATATAAAATTTCGAAAATCTGTTCTGTTTTTATTTCTGATAGCACTTAAACATGTTTCCAAAATCTCAACTGAGTGTTCAGCTTTCGAGTGTCTTCTATTTAAAATACCTATTTTTGAAAGAACTGAAATCAGTTTCTTGTATATAAACACTAACCTTAAAAAAGTGTACGTTCCAACACAATGAATATCGAGGTCTTCTTTTGTGTGAACTCAGTCTAGGCCGGGGATTCCCCAAGTTTTTCTTTTCTACCTTCCTTTTAAAAGAATTCTTTGCTCCACCGACCTTCTTTCGTTATTCTCTATAATACACAGGTTACATAATGATGATACAAAAAAAATGCACGTAAATGTCTTAAAGAAAACAATTTCGTACACCAAAATTTTGGAAAAAATCTAGATTTTCATTAATTTAATTCATTTTTCTGCATTGGTTACAAAACGTTAAGCGCTTTAACCGGCCTTAACATACATTCAGTGCATATTTCAGGGAGTATTGTCTTTCATTCTTCGTATAGTTTCTTTGTGAATATTATAATTTATTCGGTTTTCTACACATTCCAAACTATGGGGTAGCTTGTCTTTCAGATGTCCTGGCGCAGAATGTCGAATCAGTCAATCTGCAATCTGTCTGCAGTGAACCTGAAATTAAGAGTTTTAAATCTAATTGATTTAATAAAATGTCTAGTGCGATTGATAAAATAAGCCTGGAATGAGATTTGCTTTATTTTTTTCCTCTATCCTTCCGCGGTTCTTTTTAAGACCCCTTACTATCGGGAGACCAGTGTGGGGCACCGGTTATACCAGACTAGCCACGCCTCTAATGCTAATAATCGAAACGAAGACGAAAAATGAGGAGGTAAATTGTAATTTATGATTTTATGTTTTGTTGCTTTGTATCCGAAAATAATTAATTATCAAGTTCACTTTTTGTAAGCAATAGGATCTTGACTATACCTATTAATAACTTGTTCATATTTGGCAATAGACCCCTTGATCATTATTGATATCCTGAAAAATGTCACAGACTTCCAGGGGGTCGTACCGACCCAGTTTGGAACCCCTGCTTTTGTCACATTCATTAGACGCCACCGAACACCCCATACCAGCTGGCGGTGGTTGGGCTCCCATTCATTCTGGGAGTCGCCGAGATAAAAAGGGGCTTCCGACAAAAAAAACTGCGGGAAGAAAAAGAAGACTGTCCGCACACAAGAAGAGAGGAGAAACGAGATTTTACGGACGCAGGCGAGTTTCCCTTGATGCCCCGCACAAAGCAGTAGAATACCCTCAACGTGGGATTAATAGTGAACTCTTGCTTTATACTGGAGATTGAATAATTCGAATTATTGAATAATTTAAAGCAAGGTTGTTGTCTCATGAAAAAATTGCTTCAGTTTGCGTAAACTCTGTAATTAATTTTATTTGTGTGTCTGTAACTTTAAACAAACATTTACATTTATCGGTTACATACAAAATTGGCAATAAATTAATCAATGATCATATCATGTTAGATGTGTTCTCCAGATATCCTAAAATGGTATCGAAATATTTACTACACCATGCAATTCATTTCGTATAAATATATTTCAAACATTGAGTACATACCTAAAAGATGTATTTATTACATGACTGATAATATGTAGATAGTCAAAAGATTTTTAAAAAAGTATTACCAACGTATGTATATTATTTGCTGTTACACTACCAATTGTATTTAACATATCGATAAATGGATGGAGCGAAAGCCACTGTGAATGCAGGCAGATTCGAAGTAAGTGACAACGAAGAATTTGAATCCCGCATGACGCATGTGTGTTTACACACCATCAGGCATCCTAAGTGAACCATTATCCTAATCGTAGTATTTTTCTCTCATCATTCACCACTCATACCACTCTCTCCATGTTTCGTTCAATTCAGTATCGATCACAACTAACCCTACTAACAAAGAGGCGTAGGAATAGGCCTCCTTCCTCCCTCAAAAATATGTGAAGGAGTAATCACACAGAACATACACGCGGATTCTAGTACATGCAACGTTTCCAATGTGGTGTTATTTTATTATCTGAACTTTCGCCATGTCCAATTACTGACAGTCGACTACAACATTCGTGGAGGGTCTTGCAGTGTCTCCCTTCGCTGCAGGATATTGTTAGGAATTGCAATCCCAGAATGGGGCCATGAATTTCATAGCGTAGAGAGACAAGGCGGAAGTGGAGGGACTGACGGAAAGGAAGCAGTATTGGAGTGGGGAATTCTGCTCGTATAATCGTCGAATAAAAGTTAGTGCTAAAGTGATTGGGTTGTTGAATGCAAACTGGAGAATTTGTGGGTTAGTGTTAGACAAAGTCGCTGAAAATACAATTATTTAAACACAAGCCAAATTTTAGTAACGAAGTTTCTTAATTTGTTGTCACTTCAAGACTCGATAATAAATCTGTATTCACATTTTTATCTCTGTGTAGTGTGGAAGTGCGATTATTTAAATTTATCGTTAGCGACCTTCCGTTTTTCAATATTTTAATATATGCTATAAATTTAATATGAATATACATTCGCAAAGGATAAAATTCATTTTCGCCGTTTCATTTAGTCGCTGAGGAAAGAAATATATTCCGATCCGTTTACAATCTCACCAAAGCAGCGGTGCATTTTTGAAAAATCAAGAATTGGAAGGCCGAGCCAGAGATTTCTTGCACGATTCACCGCCTTGCCGCCGGCCCCCGACCCCCGGCCCCCGGCCCCGCCGCCGCGGCCGTCCGCCTTCGGGCGCGGTCGAGCGGCGGCGCGGGCGGGGTGTGCGGGGGAGGGCGGGGACCGCGGGGGGAAGTGGGGAACGGGCGGGCATTCGTCGGCCTGCGCGGATCGATGCGCGCTACACGCTCCTCTAGCAGTCCACCCCCGCCGTCCTCTCACCCCCTTCGCCGTTCCCGCCCTCGCCACCCTCATCGCCTTCGCCGCTCTCGCCGTCCTCACCGCTCTTTTCGGCCTCACCGCCCTCACCGCTCCCACTCCCCTCACCGCCCTCACCGCCCTCACCACACTCATCTCCGTCGCCTCTCTCGTCATTTTCGCCGTCTTTGCCGCCCTCGTCCTTACAGACTTGGTCGTCCTCACCATCCTCTGCGTTCTTACCTTCGTCACCGTTCTTGCTACCCTCGCCGTCGCCGCGGTCGTCGCTGCCCTCTCAGTGTTTCTTGTGGGCGTCGCACTACCTCGCCATCCACACCTTCTCGCCAAGGTCTGCTGCCGCCGCTGCCCTCTTTCTTTGTCCGCGCACCTCGCTCTAATAAAGATCCCTGCGTCCTCGCCGAAACAGAGGCTCCACACGGGGCCACGCGGATTAATGTTGCCTAACTAGGAGAGGTCGTCTCAGGTGTTGCAGGTGGTTGCTGAGGTGCCCGCCTGTCACGGATTGTTGTTTTCATTGCGGTGTGTGAAGACTGCCAAACAATTATTTGAGTGAAGACGAGGGAAGAGACTTACCTCTTTATGCCAGGGGCGGTTTCTGGCTGGTATGTTTGTACAACATCCCCTTTTATTCCTTCCATGGATTTTGAAATCATTTTTATTTTTTCATAATATTTTTATTTATTGAAGTTCTTTTAATGATGCCGACTGTTTCGTCTCCACTCGGAAGGTTTGTAATCGTGACCGCAAAGGAAATGTCTTTCATTTTTCGTGCGCCCATCTCTCCGCAGCTTCATCAGTGATTCAATATGTGCACTGGTTAACGACGAATGTAGTTTGCAATACGCCTGGAGACATCGATCGGACAATGTGGACTTTCGTGCGGCGTTGGCTTCTATTTCGCTCAATATTATTAGGATTCCTTATATTACGGACAATCACTGTTTAAAACTGCTGAAACACATTTATTTTTAATATATTCTTATACAACGTTTCGTGGTTTAATATGATCTTATCTTCAGATACGCCGCAACAAATAATACATTGGAAATGAGCTCGTATAAACAACTTGTAAATTTACCGTTATTTAGTACACAAGATATAATAATATTACAGGATCACCTAAATTTCTAGCAATTCTGCCTAAAGCGCTATGCACTTCTATTTATCATTATTGCATAATACACCAGCATTGCATAATGCACCAGCATTGCATAATTCACCCAACGCGTCAGTTTCAAGTGTGATAACTGCAACCTCCGACAAATAGCCCGCGACGTACCACTCCTGAACGTCTTCTTCCCTAGGACGGTTGAAACGAGAAGTGGTTGCCTTTGCCTTCCACTGAATGAAGGATCATAACATGATCGTGAGGGGTGCATGTTTATGAATGGTATGTTATTGAGATGAAATACGTGGTAGTGGGACAAGCCAACTTTGCAGAGCCTCAGATTGAAAACGTCCATGTCTTACACGGAACTCACTCATATAGCCCTCGGCACCGCCTGCCTCACGCCGCTTCGGTGGTTCTTCAAAACAGTATGATTTATTGCTCACCGAATTGTTCGTTTTTAAAGTCGTAAATATTTACTATGTGTTCTTTTCTTTTCTTATGTTTTGAAAACGTACGGTTGGTGTACCCTTTTAGAACTTTTGTGATGATGTACACATTTCCTGAACAATTTCGTGTTGTGTTTTCTGCTCTTTTCCTTGTTGTTTTTATTAGGTTAAATATGATCAGTAAGATTGCAACATGATAATTCCATTGCAGTATGATATCGTCTGAGATTCTCACGTTTCTAGTGATTTATCTCCATGATCCAAAGCCTACACATCATACATCCATACACAAGCACAACCATAAGTAGACACTCCATGATTCAACCTCGTTGATTGCTGGCGTTCACCCCAAAGCGTCTGTCCCTCGCATCAAATTTGTGGAAGAGACACCGTATGTTTGTACCACACATTCCTTAAAGTGAACTACTCAAATTCAAAATTGGACTCAAATCCCTTAAAACGGAAATTTCCCAACAAGCAATACAAACGAACAAAACGCTGACCTTTGATCGTAACTACCTCTGACTCGTATCTTAGTCCTGCAACATTTACCCGGACACTCCATAAAAGCACATGTGACGTACAGTATCCGCCAGTCTGGTTTAATGAAAACGAGTGACAGGGCGGACGGGTGTGTCAACCGCATAAGCCTCTCTTCCCAAAGGGGTATTCCTAAGCCTATTGAACGACCGTTTTTAACTGAATGTGTGTTTTGCGACCGCTACGCATCATCATGGAGGTTCATGAGCAGAAAGGTCATCGGACGGGAAGGGACGGGAAGGGACGGGAAGGGACGGGAAGGGACGGGAAGGGACGGGAAGGGACGGGAAGGGACGGGAAGGGACGGGAAGGGACGGGAAGGGACGGGAAGGGACGGGAAGGGACGGGAAGGGACGGGAAGGGACGGGAAGGGACGGGAAGAGACGGGAAGAGACGGGAAGAGACGGGAAGAGACGGGAAGAGACGGGAAGAGACGGGAAGAGACGGGAAGAGACGGGAAGAGACCGGAAGAGACGGGAAGAGACGGGAAGAGACGGGAAGAGACGGGAAGAGACGGGAAGAGACGGGAAGAGACGGGGAAGGACGGGAGGGTCGGGGAGGGAGCAGGTAGGAGTTACAGGGATCCGCGAATGTGCTTAGAGCACTCACTGTTTATATACCCTCTTCCAGTAACGAATACAGATTGATATCGAATGTCTATATGATCAATTTCCAATGCGCGCAGGACGTAAAAAAAACCATGCAGCTTGGGACCATGTGAGAGATGGTTGTGCCTTTGTTAATTACCGAGGAACAGGGGAAAAATCTCGTATCTTAGCATTCAATTAGTTTCGGTTGGGACTGATAAATGCGAATATTTGATTGCGTTATTCCACTAATTGTTAGACTGCGTGTGCTGATTGAATTCTCACACTCAGTGCGTCATTGTGTATGACCCAGCAGACGTCACTTGACAGCAAGGATCCAAGGAAGAGTTATGAAATAGCAACTTTTTCAAAATATTCTGGTTATGTAAAGAACTGTTTTACTGCCGTTTTATGGAGACTATATTATGTTTCTGCAGAAAGTTCGTGACAACTGTTTTTGTTAAAATATTTAATTTATAGTAGTGTTATAAGATAATATTTTATTTATTGTTCTAATGAAGTGCTACTTTTTGGATTGACATTTTGTGTGGAATTCTTCATGAGAATTTCTGGTATTACAGGCCATTAGAAGATTACAAATGTTGATTTATTCAAAATGCGTATAACGCTTCGGTGTCGAAGAAGGATACAAAAGAGGCTGATTTTGGGCGTATCTAGGACATTATGAAAAAATGGAAAATAATAGTATTGATCGTCCATTAAATGGGAATAATTATCAATTTATTTTCGGTTTTAACATTACATAAGCATATTACATTTTAATCAATTGTCACCGATACAGGACCCATGGGCGATAAAATAAAGTTTAGAAAATATTTACGAATTCTCAATGATACTTTATGAGTCATATTCAATCAAATTCTTCACAAGTACAGACGAATGTTAGCACTTGATTTTTACAATTTAATTTTAATTAATATTTAATTTTACATCAGTCATAAAAATGGATTTTTTCCAGTTTATATTCCTAAAAATGGTAAATGATTCTTTGACTTTGAGTTCTCATTAAATTATTCTTGTATTATGCCGCATTCTCCTTATGCACTACCAATTGATTTGCATTAATAATTATGGTTTATATTGATTAATTATTTCATGTACTATTATATCTGCTTTTTTGTTTAAACACCTGTTTTATAAAAACTGAAAGACATTTTTTTTGTGAGTCCCATTTTAAAAAAATGTTATTCCTTGGAACTCTCGATAATTTTTTCCCTGTTTCCAGCAACGGAAAAATCACCAAATTCAAATGGAAGTTGCTTCCCTTTCCATCTCTTTTTCGGAATCCGCGAAATTCTTTTTTTTTTAAATTTAAATCAATTCATTTCATCCAAACATCTCTCAATGTTTCTCAGAATATCTCTAAAATAAATTTATTGTTGACATACTTGAGATTTGAAATAAAACATGTTCAAATGACGGTATTAGAAATATTTTATATTTATTTTTCCACACCATTTTTACCATTGTATCAAATCTCACAATAATTCTAATAAAATGAGAGAGAAAGTGAAGAAAACGAAGGCACATAAACACGGCATGATAAACAATATGTCAAATTAATTGAATGTTTTAGTAAAACATACCGTGAATAGAGATTGTCACTTAACTAGTGAAATAAAATTATCATGGAATGTCATTATTAAAGTCTTTATTTTGATTCATAATGATTCCGTGCATCAAGCCTGCCCTAGATACACCGCATAATAAAAGCCGTGAGCGTATGACTCGAAACGCGTGCCCAGGGGAAGCATCTCATTGTAATCTCTCCATTCGAACTCTTCAAAATCCCCGGGCGAGAGCGATTGCAACAAGCCATTGGTGAGCTGATGCGACGCATTTGCACTATATGTCATTTCCAAGAGCATCAACGGTCACCGATACTGAACGCGTGGCGACATCACTATTTCGTTTATTTTATTCCATAGCAATCCTGTGAATCCACAAGTAATCACATTACTGTACAAATTGATTCGCGTTGTATAATAGTATTTATTGTTTTTGAACGTGACTACTTACGTCATTAGTTCCATTACCTCAAATGCAAATTTTTGGAAAGTGAATTCCTACAGGGAATGTCTACTCGGACTTGGTGGGTTCCTTTTGAATGTTATGTGGTCAATATGAAGAAAATATTTTGTATAAATCGAGTAAAATTTAAAAAAAATTATAATCTTTAGTTTCGTTAGAGTAGTGCATGTTTTATCACGGAAGGTGGCAGTGATCTTCCCCGTCTGAATGACGGGATTCGGCACCGACATACACTGCGACTTGCGGGTTAATCCTGTAGATACATCCCTCAGCAGGGCACCACCCACCCGAAACTAGCTCTAACCTTCAGATGGGTCTCCCGACATGTGCTGTCGTGTAGTTCATGTAAGATGTATGTGTAAGGGTAAAGGAGTGGACAATAATGACGAAGTAAAGATCACGCGCGGTCCGTGGCTCGTTTGTCAAGGGACTGCTTCGGCATTCGCTTGCTATTGATCAAGGAACCACGAAAAACTACTGATCATACAAACCGGCCGTTAGAATTCTCCTTCAGATAAGTGGCTGAATGCGACCGAACTATGTAAATAGTGGCAAAAATCCACCATCGTCGGGATTCGAGCCGTACGAATTACGCTGCAGACACAACGATGTAGTCACTGAGCCATGGCAGCCCGTAAATCATGTTGAACAGCGTGTATTCAAAATGTTAGAGCATGCACAGTGAAAGATTTTTTCGTCGTCGTTTAAGTACACACTTCAACATTAAGATGATAAAAATCGCAATCATATCTCCTCCAAAGTGTGCACACAAAAGTTCACAAACAGTACAAGACAATGTGAGAGACTTTCCTCTCGATTTTATAACGGTTGACTAAGATCGCATCTTCCTTTTGATTCCTTGATAACTGAGTTATTCTTTTTCTTGGAGTTAGCTCACTGAACCGACGTCGAAATTCGATTTGAGCTGCAGAAGAAATCCATTTCAAAACCCGACCAAAAGCAAATTGTGATGGTAAATTAGTTATCTGAAAATCGAATTAAGCATAGTCGATGAAAGGTAACATTGTATCATGCTATCCACTGTATAATAATTCTTTCGCTGAAACCACAACCGCAAGCACATTATTTCCATTCTGTTAAATTATCGAACTTCGCTCAATATTCAGTCGTTTCCCGATGCCGGTGGATCGTGTCGAGGGACATACGTTGCAGAAGATAACCTGAGTTAACCAATAAAATAGAGTAAATTTCAAAAACTGTCGATTTTTGATGATTCGATGATTATTTAGTAAAGTATACTCGATTATGGAATCACAATACTACAAACACAATTCATACAGCAAATAATTGCAATAAGAACATATTACAAATTCGGTTTAATCAGTAGCCAACGACGAGTGTTGTAGAAATGAACTGAGATACTATGCATTCCTCTTTGTTGACTATTTTGTAATTGAATTTACTCTCTACACCAATATCACACGATTGAATTGATTTTCAATGGTATCTTAGTGTATCGCAACTATTGCCTACATATTTGTTAGTGTATTTAATTATCTTATATTATTTCAAGAAAAAAACAGAATTCATTTTATGGGCTCTGAGAACTTTATATATTAATCCAAATATAAATATTTAAATATGCTGCATATCTTTAGGCATATAATTTTGTCTTAGCAATATTGAAGTAGCTAAAATTCCGTCGCAAATTTAGGAACGGAACTTCAGTTGTGTGTATCTGGTACTAATCAATATTTGATTACCATTACCCCCCAAAAAATGTTATAGTATTTGGGCCCGTTTTTGCTGTTGTTTTGTTATTTAAGGTCACATCAACTTCCAGGTCATTAGCGAACACTATTTGACTTAACGTTATGATAACTATGAAGATGACATGATATGGTGATGATAGAGGGTGAAACGACTAGCACAAATACAACCATGTCCGATGCGGGACTCGAACCCGCGATTCTTTAGCCCGAAATCGCACCACCACCCGCCTTAACGATCTGGGCCATCCGGACGACTGGGTCATTGTTTCTGTTCTACTGTAATTGAATTAAATGGTATCTAAATGTTCGATAATCCAATGCTAATATATTGGGTTGATAGTACAACATTAATTTTTTTCAAATAAAAATAAATCCACTTTTCAAATATGACAATATCACCTCCAATATTAACGGAAATCAGGAATGTGTGTAGGCGTTAGCTCCATATTGTGTATGATTTCGAAAGCTACACTCAACTGAAATACTGAAAACGAAAATACGGAGTCTAGTAAGCTAATAAAAAGTTCATTGCAGTAATACCACCATATTAGAATTGCTACTGTTTATATTTTGCATGCATCGATGATTAAAAATTTGAAATCTGCAATACCTGTCATTTATATTCAGCATTTAGGACACAGGTTACTGTAAACAATGTTTAAATTGAAAACCAAACACTGACAGTAAAGGAAAATACGAGATATCTTCATACTAATTCAAATTATATTAATATATTTCTTTGCTTAATTACTTATTTCATAAACAGTTGAAAACTTTTTTTGACATACAAATATTTTGACATACAAATATAAAGGGCCTAACAATAAGAGGCAAATGTCACTTGCGTAACTACATTGTATGTAGTTCCCCACCACATGTTAATTGTCAAAACGTGATCATACTTAATAACCACGTGCTCTAGAAGTTTGTAACATTGATTCAGAAACATCCTTTGAATATGGATACATTTATATTAGTGCCTTAAAAATAGAACGCATAATACAAATTATTTTACATAATTTGTTTTTAGTCTCAAATAAATTACGGTACTTCATTCGAATAACAGATTTGGTCTTGTAATATTTCTCTAAATAATGCTGTTGCTATTCGTTCATTTAGTTAGGTCTAGATTTAGTTAGTGTAATATCAGTGATTTTAATATCGAAAGCTACATTCTAAAGCTCGTATTATAATTTTCTCTTGTAATTGAATTTCTAGCTTACAAGAAGAGTTTAGAAATGTCAATCACTGAATTATATATAATCTGGATTTGATCATATGTTTACGAGAGAAAAAATATCCTCTATTCATGAAGAAGAACAATCGAGTAGTTAATGTTGAATTAGTAAATGCACAATCAAACACGATGAAGAACATTTGATTTCGACATAATTGAAAGAAATTAGTCGCATATGAAATCGGACAATAGCGACGTACCTTTAATTACTACTTCCCTGAACTACAGCAGTGTCCCATCAGCCACACAAGTATATTTCGGCTTCGCGCGCGTGTGTGTGTGTGTAAGCTCAATATCCGCGGATCGAATATCGAAAGCCGCATTCAAAAGCCGGCATAATAATGCGCGCTGTATGGGAAAGGCGCGGCGGGAATTGAATTCCTAGCGCAGACGGCCCGGTGACGGCGGTGGCGGTGGTGGCCGCGGTGGCGGTGGCGGCGGTGGCTGCGCGCCCTCCACGTCTCTCTTCGCTCCGCGAGGGGCGTGGTCGGCGCCGGGCAAGTTCAAGTGCGACGCTGCGGCAGGGTAGGCCGCGGCGGCGGAGGGGCGGGCGCGCCTGGGCTGGAGGGCGGCGCGCGGACGCGGCAACGGTGGCGTGGGTGGGTCGAAGAGTGGCGTAGGAGGAACGAGGAGAGAGTGAGGCGCGACTGTGAGGGAGGGTGGCGCGTGTGTGTGCTAACGGTGGGGTGGGTGGGTCTGAGAGGGGCAGGGTGCGGGCGGGGATGGGAGCGGGGCAGAGGGCGGTGCGGGACGGGGCAGGAGGTTGCACGTGTGCGCGGTAAGGGTGGGTCTAAGTGGAGCGGCGGGTGGGGTTGAGGTGAGGGACGTGGAGAGGGAGTGGCGCATGGGCGCTTCAACGGTGGGGGAGGTGAGCCTGCCGGGGGCGGGGGAGGGCGGTGCGCGGAGCGATGGAAGCCACCCGATGCGAGCCGATTCACATGCATCCCCGCCCTCATCAGTCAGCGCCCTCTGCTCTTCCAATGGCTTTGGGAAGGGGGCGTGGCTCGCAGCGTAGCGAGAAGCGCGCCTCCCTTCCCTCGACTCTCCCGCGCGACAGCCCCAAACTCTGCGTACCAGCGCTCAAATATCAGTTTCTCCACCTGGGAGAGATTTGGGAACATGGCGGGTTGGCGAAAAGGTTGAAAACTAATGATAGAATGTATGGTCCTGAGAAGTTGTAATATGAAATAAAATAATGTAAAACTAATTTTATTAAAGGGTAAATGCTCAATTGGCTGAGTGCTTTACGCCATACGCCAGAATGCACAATTTCAATAAATTTTCCCCACTTCGCAAGCTCTATGGTGGCTTATGGGTAGCATACTAGCTTCTCGTGATATGTTTGCGGGTTTGCGTCCCCGTCGGGGCAAAAATAGAGTTACTGTTTTCCTTTAAATCTCGTCTCAGTTTCTGAACCTTTGTGACGAAGAAAAGCTGAGGCTGGCGGAATTTTCTAGTTATGCGAAGGGAATACGTCATGTTCGCCACATGTCTCTCTTACCTCCAAGCGTGGGAATTAAACCAGGGAAAAGGTCCAGGCTTGGAGAACATCGCTACCTAGCCGGCAAAGTCGGGCAATAGACCCAAAGTGACAAATGCATTCACATTTCCCCCTGAATCTCAGTAGCAACTAGTAACTCCTTTATTCTAATGGTTCTATTAGAAGAATAATTTGGAAAATGACATTTTAATAGGAAATGAATAACTGCCAAAGAAGGGCAGAGAACTAAATTTCTAAGATAGAATTGTCGAAAAAGACGAAACATCCAACAGAAGTAGATATTTAATGCCAAGAGGAAGGTCATCTTCTAGGATATTATTTTAAAAAATCTCCAAAAATGTTTTGGAATTCACATTTGTTATTTTTTGAGAATCATATAGAAAAGTTGAAATGGTAAAAATGTATACTAATATTGGATCAATTATTAAACACAGTGCACAACACCTACAAGGATACAAAATTCATGCGATATTACCGTAATGATTCGTGAACACCTCAAGATCTGGAGGAAAATAATAAACAAAAATAATACGTTGTTTATTGAAAAAACTAACATAAACATACAAGTAATGATATCACACGCTCTCAGTCAGTAAGTTCTCTTAGTGATGGCACAAGTCTATTGAAATAATCGATTAATTATAGTCAAAACAAAAATCTAATTTCAATTAAATTGGTTGAAATGTAGCAATTAATCGCCGGAATTGACAATTTTAGAGTTCAATAGCAAATTATGTGTACAATGTTATTTCGACATAATTAAAGACAAATATATTCTAGTATAAAAGTAATAGTATAAAAAGTAATTTCAAATCAACGTTGCATCAATATAAATAAAATAGAAAATCAATAAAAATTAAAATAAGTTTTGTAAGTTTCATTGTTATTTAGTATTCAACATGAAAATAAACTACACCAATACATCACAGCACAGACGTACAATATAATACAACAACACAGACGTACACCATATCACAACATAGACGTACAAATCGGCAAACAAAATAAATCAGCGAAAAATGTACTTACCGTTGTAATAAAGGTGTAAAAAATTATGTTATATTATTTTCCTGCCAATTCTAATGACATATAAGTTTCTTACATATCCAAATGTAAGTCATAATTATTTATTAAATACAATGATTAATTCGTTTCTTTTAATTTAAGTTATTTGTAATGGTCGCATAAATATTTAGGTCTTCAGCGAACACAAGCTTGTAATACAGAATCAAATGCATTTACAAAGTATTTGTGTAGTAAGTTACTTTAGAACAAATACAGGAGGTTATTATACATATTATATTTGTGCACGGCGATGGTGTTTTCGCGCGGCGATGGTGTAGCGGTTAGCGTATCGGACTGTTATACCCAAGTTGGCGGGTTCAAACCGTGGATTTTTAAGGGCAAAAACATTCTTCGTACGCCTTCCTTCGGAGGGGAAGTAAATGTGGCTGGCCCGTGTTAGTAGATTTACTTGCACGTAAGATCCTCAAGCCTAAATGACGCCTCTGAGCTAAATTCAAATCGCCTGTTACCCGCCCAAGAAATACCTTTCTCTGCTTGTTGGTGAAAGGAGCGTAGCGAAATTTGCGTGGTCAGACGGAACAGCATGCCCACGTGGCTTGAGTCTCGCCACGTAAAATATGGCTTCAATTCAATTCACTATACGTTATTATGAATAGATCAGACACTGACCTGGAGGAATATATACATACATACATATATATATATATATATATATATATATATATATATATATATATATATATATTATTTTATTGACTCATGACCTGAGTTTGAAATAGCAGTAGAAACCATAGAGATTAATATGAATATTAAATGTAAACAATAAGCATCTCAAGAATAATAATTCATGTATTAACCGAGATTAACTCTCCTGCGGTATTTTGCAGTGACTGGGGGATATACAGCACAGTGTATGTGTTATATATTTATACATATAGTAATGGGACTGTCGCACGCGTCAGGTTGGGAACCGTATTTCACCATTTTATTTAGTATAACGTTGAATAGCACGAAAGCAAGAGAACCTGGAAAACGACATTTTTCTCTGCCTGCGCGTATTTTGTGAGCGCCTAGGACCGCAGAGGCCAGAAGCTCTAGAAGTTCCTTTTACGTCGATCGGGCAAAATTGATTTTCGAGAAGATCGTTTGAAATGTTTAGGCAATAGTTGACAAACGGACGGATGGACAGACAGACAATTTTTCTTTTTCGCTTTATCTAGTCTGGAGGTGCTACTGTAGCTTTCTAGTACACTTCTCGAACCAGTGTAGATTACAAATTTTGAATTTGACATATCTTTAATGTATTTTAGAGCTCTGTATACGACGTAAGCCTCATAATAATATACAGAACATATCACTAAGCTTGAAAGATTGTGTTTGACCATCAATTAATGGAGCCATTAGTGGTTCGTGAACCATCTGAAGATATGCTAGTGTATTGACTGTAGTTAGATGACAATTCATTGAAGAGTTCATTATTTAGTTTAATTTTCTAAAGGTTATGAAAATAAAAAGTAGAAGTGCTACAGCAGCACATACCATTCTCCCATTAATTCTGTAATTGCAATTTTTGAAATTCAGATAGTTCAACAAAAATGATCCCTAAGCCATTCTTGAAAACGTTCCTTAGTCTATCCGTGAAAAAAAAATAAAAATTTTCGAGCAGTTTTTTTTAATTGTTGAAAAAAATTATATCTATATTACACGCAAAATTACGCAAAATCTACTCATCTTTCCAAAAAAGGAACCTTACTTTCTTTGCAGTTCTATTTAAAAGTAGATTTCATTAAAGAAAAAATCTCAGTCTTCAATATTGTAGTTTGAGGAATCAGCGAAAAAATGGCATTCTACGTTGGATCGCGAAAAAATACATTTTCTACGAATACAAATATGGCGTGCTACGTTGATACCGTGGCGCTGATGAAAATTTTGAATGAGCATACGGATAGATATTATGATAATTGATAATTGAAAAAGATTGATGATAAGGACAAATAGTTCCTTGAAACTGTAGCAATAAAAAAAACCTAATACTAAATGCATATTCATAATGTTATGTAAACACCACAATAGTTAAAAAGATATGTTAAAAATTAAAGGGACAAATAGAACAATCATGATTCTCTTATTATTATTGCATTTCACTTCACACTGAGACAGGACCCCGACTGATTACTTTCTTTAGCTTTCGCTTTAGTTTTCGATAGCTTTCTTTCTTTATTACACAGTTAATTAAAAAATCAGAGATTAAATATAAAACATAAAACCATTGTTTGTTCTGTTATATTTTGAAAGATGGCAACACTACATAGAAGTGTGTATAAGTGAACTTAATGCCTTCTTGTCAAACAAAGGCTCAGTTTTCACTAACTTTAAATACATTATTCGACTTCATTTTAAACTTCATTTTATAATTTATGTAGACCATTGAATTAAAATATATGTTATCATTAAACAATGAATGTTTCATTTCAGTACAAATATTATAGTGGGATGGAACACAAAATATTTAATTAATCGATAAAATGTATTGAAATAATCGATTAATAATCGATTTACATAATAGTTGCCATCACTAGTTCCCTTCTCTGCCGATTGATTACACGACTTTCTTTTGTCCTTTATGCAATTCGTAAATACGGTCCCATTCCGTGCAATGTTATGCTGTGGTGTGGTCTTATTGAAACAGTGTTACTAATCATTGTGACGTGTGGTTATCATTTGATTGATATATCTCTTTCTTGAAAATAAGTAGCAAATCATCGAATAGGATTCACGCGTACCATTTAAAAGCAGATGCGAGACGTACGTTTTGTATTGAAAATTTCGCTTCAAAATACTACTTACATCTTCAAGAAGTGTGTTAAGCATTGACCTAGCTGTGATTGCTGGGACGTGATAAACAAAAAGGTAATCAATAGTGAAATTCATTCCTTTTATTTCCTTATTTTATGGCTACTTTTTATTTTTAAATATTGTTTCAAAGTTAAATGATTATGATGTAGCAAAGGCGTTAAAATAATTTTATTGTTGTATTTCGTAAGCCATTATGGGCAGAGGGAGTAAGTAATTGCAACTTTTATGCTACATGTTTCTAAGCTACTTCAAACCCTTCCCAATACGCACAACAAGAGTTTGACGTTGAAGTTGTGCGGTCTTATGTTGACATTTAAGAGAATGAGAATAAGAAAATAAAGTTCATTTCACAAGATCACATCACGATGACTGTATCTAACTAATTCTGCACAATATGTTGAAAAGCAAGGGTAGAAGATATGACAGTGCGTCAGGGATGTAGATTACAGGTTCACACTACAGGTGTATTGAAATAAAATTTAGCGTTAAGAAATTTGTTAGCTCAAGTTGCAGAGATGGAATGTGATGTTACTAAACTTAATGTTTTTATTTCTTCTTCACAGACGATTAGAAAGTTTTTATCCAATTTCTCCTCACCGGTTTTTTGGTATATATTTTGTGTTAATGTAATAATTTGGAGAACATGGAAACAAAAAATAAAAATAATTCTAAATTAGGCAACTTTTCCTACTTAATATTTTAGCTTCAGTGTAAAAATGTTCTTATTTGGAAATGCCAATTACGACGGACATAATGTCATAATTCATTCATAAAATAGCGTTTAATTTCTACATATGGTTATAAAATATTATTTATTGAATTTAAATTGTGTCGCAACTAGCATGTTATAATCCTGGTGCACAAGAAATATGTTTATTAGATCCACGTAATTACTCAATTCTTATTCTTATAATTGATAATCTGTTATAACTATCCTGTTTTTTAAGAGATAAATTTATCGTCTTAAAACAACTACTTATTATGTTCAATTGTTAATTTTTAAAGAAGGTAAGGAGGTTTGTTAATGAACAGGGATTCATAAATAAAAATAACATGTAAGTAATTTTAGCCAATAAATTGAAACATTATTCATAGAGAACATTCTCTTTTATATTTTAAATATTCCCTGTCAGACAAGTGACATCTCAGTAGCTCAATATCAAAAATTACAAGATACAAATTAAGAGGTGTCCAAGCGTGGGTAAGTGAGTATCAAAATTCTCATGATCCATAATTTACTTTTTAATAATAGTCATTCTTCCATAAAACATTATCCAGAAGACAAATCAAGATTTTTAGCCATTGATCTCATATACATTAACTTTCAGATGATGTAAATGAACAAAATATGCCAAAAACGTTTCTCCTTGTTAGTGATAATATCTGTTACTTTGGTTTACTAGTCGTACGACTATTCTACAGACATTATTGAGGTATATAATTTTCTTCTTCTTTTCGAATTATGGAAACGTAAATGACAAAAAATTAAAGGAAACATATATTCAACGTGGACTTCCCTTTTCAAAAAGAATAGCTTCACGAACACACTCTCTGATTGAGAAAGAATTTCTTTGTGTATGTTTATTATGTAAAAACAATAGCAAATATGTCCATTTAACTAAAAAACGATTGTTTCATTAGGAGATAGTATAATTCCCTATTCACAAGAATTAAGGATTTTATTCATTGGTGAATTAGCGCTTAATTTAGTAAAATTAGAACTAATACTTCAATCTACAAATCTCTGTGAAACATGTCATCTACCTATCCTATCATTCATATATTAGTGCATTGCCCAAATTTTCATTATTTGAGAGAAAAATATAATCTTTCAAACAACATACAAACACTTTTGAATGCTAAAAGTTATGTATATATTGTGATTCATTTCCTCATTGAGCTCAACCTTTATAAATATCTGTAAACTCCTGTAGGTTGTTCATGTATGTTTGAAGATTCAACTACTTTTTATCACTAACACTCCAAGAATTTTAATGTATGTGTTGAAATTGAATTGTTTTGTGATATCACCTCAGCCATATCTAATACATATTACAACAAAATAAAAAACAATAAATAAAATCCATTTAGATGCCTTTCCCCTTGGTGGAAGTATGTGTAAATATATGTGTGATAATATATGTGTAAATATATAAACAGTACATACACAATAGTGTATATCACCTAATCACTGCAAAAATATGCATCTGTGTTACTATATGAATTATTGTTCTTGAGATTCTTTTTGTTTACATTTAATTTTCTTATGCAACTCAATGGTTTATACTGTTACTATTATTTCAAACACAGGTCATGTGTCAATAAAAGAATATCTATTTGATGCCTTCCGCCAGGTCAAGTGTCTGATCTATCCATAATAATGTATAGTATGTATAAGTACCTTGTGTATTTGACAGAGAGTAACTTACAACAGAAATACTTTGTAAATACATGTGATTCGGTATTACAAGTTTGTGGTCACTGAAGACCTAGATATTTATTCGTCCATTATTAATAAATTAAATTAAAAAATAGATCTTAAATGGTCATGTGCAATATTTCGAAAATATGCGTAGTTTGGTGTACCTTTGTGAGAAATACATGCAAACGATTATTTTCTCAAAAATAGCAGCAAAAATAACAGTTGTACCATTTTCGGCAAACTGTGTTTTAAAAACTGTAAAAAAAATATTTTGCAAAAGTACAATATACCGAATTGAGATGTCTTCTTAAATAATCTGGTCTAAAAAATATGAATAAATTCTTGTACAATATTTTGAAAAAACGAGTAGTTTTCGCGAAATTTCTGCTTGATCTCATTTTCATTAATTCCCTATATTTCGAAAATTGCGAAGTTAAAAATAATGCGAAAAAGTATATGCTGTTGCGGCATCGCTAGATAAAAACATTTTTAACATTCGTTGAAATAAGAATTTCAAGGGGATCACATGATTTTCCTCGCACGGTGCGCCAGTTTGGAAAGCACTCCTCAAAATGTTGCTTTACCTCGTGGCTGATGGGCCCCACATATCCCCTCCCATCGTCCCCGTCCCCTCGTCTCTCGGAATGAAAAAAGAGAGAACTAGAGAGGGCACGTGCACAAGAGAAGAGTGTCGCAACGAGGTTGCCGCAACGCCCCCACTCAGCCGGAGGGAGTATTATGTAAAATCGATCGAAGAACTCCTTTGAAATCTGGCGCGAGTTCCGCTTACCCTGTCAGCGCTGGAGTCGTTGGGGAACTCTGGTTGAGCCTGCCGATGCCCTCACCACTACCTGGTAGACGATTCCAACGGTGAAATACCAAACTGCTCAGGATATTTTTTGGATTTACGCTTAGGAGACCTGTGAGTATTGGTTAGTCAGTTTAATTCCGGGATTCCCATACTTTTTCTTGCATCGACCCGTTTTAATGAATGGTTTGCTTCGTCGACCCCCTTACAGTTTTCGCTTTAAATAATTGCTTAAAAACTGTTTTTCATTGTTGCCAATGATATGAAATTACAAAAGAGCAAAATTTTTAATTTATCATTAGATTTTGGTACCTTTATATCAGAAAACAAATAATTTCCGATATAATATTTATGATTTTATTTTATATGTTATTTTCTGTGTTGTCAGTTAAATACCTGTATTTTTTGGTACCTGTATTAATACATCAGGTTGCCAACCATTTTAATACTAAACAATGACTTTACACAGGAATAAATTGAATTATTTTGATATATTTCCATTTTGTTATTAATTAAACTGTTTGGAAATATTTTGGTTCAGAACTGGTATAAAATATTCTTTGATCATAAAATGGGGTTTTTTTGAGATTCAGGCTTCTCATTGACAGCCTAATATGATGTGAGAAAGATATAGAAAGGAGGAACGGAGGATGAAAAATTATCAGTTCATTCGTAAGTTGCCTATTCCTACACGCAAACGTTCTTTTATGACGGGCATTAGTGTATTCCCTTTTAAAGAAACGGCAGTACCATGGATTTGGATGAAGCATGAAAGCGACATTACAGTTTTGGTATAATTGATTTAACTGTCACCTGCCCATGGACATCTATATAAGCTGAAACACAATACAAATATGTTAATATGCATCAATTTCTAATTAATATTTTAGTTGACAAGAATATCTCTTTTACTGGACACGCTAGGGAATGTAGTTCGCGAGTTCATGTTCACAGATCGGGAGAATCTATGCTCGAGTTCCATCATTGACGACATATTTTGTAAGGTGAAATTAGTTTTGAGCTATCACTCATGGTTATAAGGAAAATCCTCATCAATAGGCCTCTAAATGAACTTAGAGGGTATTCGAAAGGAAGCCTAACTTTGTTATTTGCCTTGAAGTTAAGTACGAGAATTTACACGCCTTTTTAACACTAAACTTATTTAAACTAAAGCAAATACTAAACTAAAACAAAATACCTAAAGCTGTTTATCGCGCGTGCCCTTACGCAGATTGTACGTATACCAAAAACTCAACTCCTTGTTTTTGAAAACGTTCTCAGACCACTGTTGTTGTTTTTTTCAACCATTGGACAATTTGATTTCCAACTAAGCAAGAAATGACTATCCATATTTTGAAGAAATATCGGAGTATACATAAAATAATGTTTGTTTATTTCATTTGTTTGTATACAACTGGCAGGTTGTTTTCCTCATTTTTCTGCGATGCTATTATAATATACATGGTGCAAAGGCAATCATATCTTCTTTTATGATACAGAAATTAGTCCCCCGCGAACTAAACAACTAGGTATCACTGTTAGAAATCTGATTTGGCGCCCTGACGCGGAAGGAAACTTTACTTACAATAATACCTGTAAGTTGTCCGCTTCTTACAGCCATACGGTTCGAAACCGCAAAGTTGCCTGTAAATTGTGACCTTCTAATAGTGGCTAATGTAAGAAATGTCCCGTTGGCTGTGGAGCCAGATGGCTGTTTAAATGAGGGAATATAGAGGGGGGAAATGTAATTAATCACAGTGGCAGTTTCCACAGGTTTCATGGTACCTGGGTTAATGTCACACCCTTGAAGAGAATTGTAGAGGTTTGCTCCTCTTATCGCCATTTCTGTGCTTTTCTCCGGTAAATTCTAAGTGGATGTTGGATCAATGTTGTAAATAGCGGATCATCAATCACGCCCAATTCTTGCCTATTACCAGAGGTGGATTTACGCATAGGCACAGTAGGCACGTGCCTACGGCGGCAAATTTTCAAGGGCGGCAAATTTGAAAGGCGCAAAATTTTCTTGATATTTTCTAAAACAAATTTAGGTTCTCTAAAAACTATAACAGCATAAATCATATTTTTATTTTAAAAATATCATATTAATATTTAATACAAGCTATTTATTTGTGTACTTCATTAGAGTATACCTTATGATTTCAGAAGTATATGAATCTGAAACTAAGGCCCGTTGACGAAAGAAAAGATGTTGCAATTCTAGTTGTCATGTGTTAGTTTCCTTTTAATGTTAACGTTTCAGTGTTGAAACGTTAATAATGTTGAACGTTACTTTCTACGAAGATACAGTTTATATCCAAAATTAGCTAATCCAAAACAATTATTTAATTTATGAAAACAATGTGCAAATATAATGTTACTTTTAAAGTTAAAACGTTTAAATTAATGAGGAATTGTTACTGAAACGTTACAATTAGAAATGTAACATTAATTTTAAACAGGGGGCGGCAAATTTGATGTGCCTACAGGCGGCAAAAATATTAATCCGCCCCTGCCTATTACCCTTACGCCATTGCATAGAATATATATAGAATGGAGACTTCACTGCATTCCGCGCTCCAATTCCATGCAGTGTCCACCATATTACAACCGAGTAAACTGCTGACCCAACTGGGTCACCTGTACCCTGCGTGGCGTTGTCCAACTGTTGATATCTGTTCCTTGCTGTGTTGTGATTGTTTGCCGTTGGCTTTTTAGCAGTTTTTAGTTCGCGAATTTTGTATGTAGTAATTTATCATTGCTGATAGTTAACTTTTTTCGTTGTGGACATTAAAATTTGCAAATATTATATATTAGATAATGAGTTTTGGTAAGTAGAAAGGTACAGTCTATCTATTTATTGTTTCTTCTTCATATGTGCGTATTATCCTCACCGAAATATACTTTTTATAGTAAGAATAGACTTTTTTCTTAAAACTTCAATAGTAAAACACGTTTTACGAGATATAGTATCCTAAATATACTCCAATGTCCAAATATCGTGATAACTCAGTTTCAAAATGGTGACCACGACCTCCGAAGATCAAAGTAACAAACGCCAATGTTTCCTATCCCTATACTTTTTCATATTCTGAGTTCGGGGGATGAGTTGATTTTCCAACCTCATCTAGCTCTTCCTCCTTGATTTCGTAAAACTCGGTCAGTAATGCAAATAAGCGAATATCACCGGACACAGACGAATCTGGATTGTAACGCCATGGAAGAGACACAGCGAGAAAATAGAAAATGCCTGATTCATCAGATTGTCATTAACGTGAGATTCAAAGCACGTTGATAACTACTTTTTTTTATTTTCGGCGAAATTATTACAAATTTTACTGACCATATAGGAGAAGTAAAGCTGAATTAAATGTTCATACACAAAACAGGGGACCATCCAATCATTTACTCAGTTAATCAAGGAAAAGTAGACAAAACCTGATCGGTATCGGGGACTCATGTACACCCGAAAATCAGTTAAAGCCATATTTAATTGATTATAACTAACAATGCGAAATGTTATTAATGCACTAATATCATTAAGAAAATTCGTAGTAACCAAAGATTATATTAGTAATGAAGATTGAAAAGGAAAATATAATTTAGGTTCATCATCTTCCGTATGTCATCCCAAGACAACGAAATTCAGGACTGAAACTTAAAGTGAATTTCGCTACTTTCCCCTTCGTTGGTTGGGTCAAAGTGTTTTCTTCTTTTTTCGGCGACGCGGACTCCACATAAAGCAAGACGATCTCGAAAATGTCTTCCCCGTTAATTTAACGGCAAGAAAACACGCCACTCTCTCGGTCAAATGGGCCGGCGGTCGTTCTGGTCTCAGCGGGATTCTCGGAGGGCTAACCACTCACCCCTCGTCCAGCTCAGACTCTGCTCTCGTTATCAGATGCCACGATAAATTGAAAGATGGCCGCTACAGGAATACCAACGTTTCAAGTCACGGAATTCGTAATAATATATCATTAATGCTTCCTCAGGGTATGTTTCTAATCCAAAATACATTTTACATTCAAATACACTGCGTCAAATGTGATGATGTTAGTAACGATTATGATTGTATCAATGTTGTACAATTATGCTGTACACATGTACACAGAGGCAATTTATTGTTTTCAATGTATCTGTATCTTGAATAATGTGCATTATTTCAATGTTTACAAAAATTGCATATCATAAAATAAATATGTTTCCATTTAATTGCTTTTCCAGGTAGTGTTGCTAACCATGTCCAAAAGAAATAACTAAGTTAGAAGCAGCGAAAACATGATCTCTACCTTCATTCAGAGGACGAAAACTTTTGAAACTAGTATCGTGTAAAATTATGTGAATGTCAAATAGAGTTTTTTACCCCTAATCTGAAGCTATTCTTTAAAAATCAGAGAATATGCAAGTAAAAGCAATATTTAGTTCCAGTTTTCCAGATAGAATTGAAATTAAGCCAATTTCATACTTCTATATTGAAAAATATAGATTTTACTAATTTTCTATACTAACGCAAGTCATTTAATACAACAGTTGTTTACGTTATTAATATTAACTATAAGAAAAACAACATTTTATAATCAGGCTAGATGAAAAATTCTTCATAAGAAAACATCATTTCGGCTAAACACTATAGCTGTATCCCGATCCCTATGCAAGAAACAGTTTCACAAAATAGTATTCTAAGATACATACAGAAAATAATACAAAACATGTGTTGAACAGAGAAAAGAAATCGAAGGCAAACTATGTTATGATTACAGAAATTTAAATAAAGAAATTAACGAAGAAGGGAAAGCTTCATTTTAATTACTTGAAATATGAAATTAATATGAAATTTAATATGTTTCATCACTTCATCAGTGTTCACGAGTCACTACTTGGACGTTTGTGACAGTTTTATGAATAGAGCATAAAATTAGTAATTTACTTTATTCAAGAATTTTAAATACATTAATTTCATTAGCGTTGTAGAGTAATATTTTGGTTTATTGAAGCAACGTTTGATAATGCGTTTTTGTAGCGATTTCAAAGGTTTTTGACACATATCCCTTACATCATTCATACAGTTATCGCCACAGCTCCAACAGGTTTAAAATAACTATTAGTTGAAGCATTCATACGGTTATCGCCAAAAGGGTTAGCGTTTGGCGTTATAACAAAGAGTAAAGAACAAAGATCTAAAGGAAATCATTGAAAATAGCTACCGGTTTATGCCAGTGCCAATATTCTCCGAAGGTTGACCACGGTCCGGCGATCCCAGAGGCACGGTAGCCTTCCACCTTGATCGCAAATTCCGAGAATAATACGAGTATGTATTTCACGTGGTTATAATTGGAGCGCCCTTCGCCGAAATTGCCATGTAAATACCTGCCTCAGTGCACGGTGACCCACAAAACGGCGGCGGTAGCGCTCAGTGTATTCCTCCACCCTCGCCTGCAGGCATTCCTGGCTCCGCACGGCGGGGCCGCCTCCCTCCCCCCCCTCTTCCCCTCCTCGCCACCCCCAATGAAGTTTGCAGCGTCCCGCGCCACCACTGCACGCCACTCGCGCCGCCAGACACCCCCCCAACCCTACCCTCTCGACCCTCCTCCCACCCACCCGCCATCTCGCTCCGCGTCACAGACAATTCTCCTTAATCCCATTATCAGGCGGGCGGCAATGAGGACGCGTGCTGGGAGGACGCCGATTCCACGTCGGATTCTCCTCCGGCGGCCTCGCCGCCGCCGCCGCCGGCACCGCCATCACCACCCCCGCTGTCATCGTCCCCTGACGGCAAACGCTACGGAAATGAGTCTCGTCGTCGTCGTTGTGAGGGGCGGGGAGGGATGAGACGGGGGAAAGGATGGGAGGACAACAGCGGGAGGCGGGTGATGCAATGGCGGGGACGGCGGGGCAGTAGGATGGGGCGAGGATTGAACCGAACGCCGCAGGAAGTTGCAGAAGCGAGAAAATTGAACAAGACTGTGCGTCAGCAAGGCTGTCTGCTTCCCCTTGCTGCAGGACAGTCCCCTTCCTCTTAGACAAGATCTTCAAACTTCATTTATGCCGGGTTTGTACGTACGCACGTCCGACTCTCTGCAGTATGCGTAGGGGTTGACAAATGTACGCTAATAAGAACTTGAAATTAATGAGGTCCAAATGCGGTGAAGAGCGTTCTTCACTTGCTTGTAGTAGCACACTTGAAAATCGTATCTCAGATTTGGACGATGTAAACGATTTTTTCAAAACCAATCGTGATAAATTACATTATTTTCATTGGATTGCAGCAGTAACATTGAATGGATGGTGAATGTTTTAATTTCGCATGTAGACATGTAAGTACATCTCAGCATACGTCGTAAGTGATGAAGAGAAAATCGTATTTAAGATGGCGGCTTAAGAGTGAGGTAAACAGTAATACACACGGTATACACATGGGCAGGTGGGTAGGAGTCAATCAAATAATTACAGAAAGAAGATTAAAGAACAATGAAATATAAAAAGATGTTACCACACACACGAACCATCACGTGCTTTTAAAGTAGTAGTTTAAAGCGTAGTAATAAGTTATGAGTTTTAACATTCTCGTGAAACTTCATATCTGATCTTTCTCGCGACATGCTGTTGAAGGGGGGTAAAGCCGGCTGTCCCATGTTAGTAAATTTACTTGCATGAAAAAGATCCTGATGCCTAAATGACTGTTTCGTCGTCCAAGAAATATCTCCTTTCTTGGCTAGTGGGTGAAAGGAGCATAGCGAAATTTGCGTGATCAGACTGAAGGGCGGAACTGATGGCCCCAGTCTCGCCACGTAAAATAAGACATCAATTCAATTCAAAACAGTATTCTACTAGTCTCAGATTATATTTTTCTTCCGTGCGTCGCAAAGAGTTTTTGATGTTCTTTGATATTAATATGTTTCGGTCCGACTTAGTGATGAATATTTTAGCAAAACATTGAAACATCGATACTGCGATGCATCATAAAGGGTTTTCGATGTCGATGAAAACATCGACAAAAATCATCGATGTTTAAAATATCGATGTTTTAAGTATGATTAAATATTTGGAAAAAACGTCCTGGTTCAAATGGTATTGGTCAACATTGGATTAAAGTATATACTGCTTAAATTTGGCTAGCATCTTAATTTTTTTATCGAAGTTGTATGTAGTCAAGGTTCAAAATGCAGTTTAACGATATTACTACGTACAAAACATTCAAAACCGGTATCAACACTGGGGAAAGGTTGGGAATAGCAAACGGTTTCGTGCCGCTTGGAGATCAACTGTGACAGTTGGCAATGACTGTTGATTGCGAGCAATCCACAAAAATTACACACTGAAAATTTTACTTATATCACGAGATTTTTGTTTGGAAATTATCGATGTTTCTTTTCAAATACATCGATCTCAAGAAAACATTGAAAGTAAAACATCGATGTTTTAATATCGACGAATGTGCTCGAAAATATCGATGTTATTAAAATATCAATGTCTTTTTTTGACTATCTCTAATCCAACTACTACATCATGAATCGCGCAAGAACATTTCAGTACTTGATTCAGGTACAGCGAGTTGCCGAGCGCAGCGCCCGCGGACGCCTAAGCGACGGAATGGCCGATTGAGGAGATAACATCTTGAGCGTTTTGCTCCATTCTCTTTTTAACGTTATCGTATTCGCTGGCGGAAACTCTAGTGCAAAACATTTTTTCTACCTTTTTCCCCGGGCAAAAGTAGGTCTCCAGGTTATTTCGCCCGATCATTACAACTACTGGGATTGCTTTTTTTTCTTTCTGGTATGAATTAGAGATATTGGTCAATTAGAATAGTTCGATAATCGTTGTACGTCTATCCAATTATTCTTGAAAATGCACGGCCATTTGGAACTGTTCTCGTAAATATTTCTCATCTTTTAGAAATTGCATATCATGGCATAAATGTCATTCTTGAGTCATGTTGTGGTTGGGCCCCCCATGCATGTACCATATTCCTATATTGGTTTTACTAAAAAGATAAAACACTCTGGACATAAATAGAAGCAGTACAATTGATAGAGAGAGAGAGAGAGAGACAGACAGACAGACAGAGAGACAAATAGAGAGGGGAGAATAAACGACAAACAAATAAATAAATGCAGATAAACTTAGTTTCTTGACTGTCTTTATTTGATTGAAGTAATAAATGTGACAATATTTCAATGCAATAATTAGTGGTGCTGCAAAAGCACATACTTCTCGCAAACTTTCTAAACGCTCATCAATATTATATTGATTTGAATATTATAGTGAACAATTGATTTGATGTGACATACGTTTTACAAATATAACAAGAGAGCTGTACACTAATTTAAAATTTCAAAATACGAAAATTACATACAGCTGCTTTCAGATTATTTACTATCTTAATAGATTGTATATGTGAGTAGAACTGAGTTTCAACTGAAATGATTTTCAATAAAATTTTTGAAATTCTCAATTGTTTTCTCCTGCATCAGAGTTTTGTGACAAATAATTATCCCCGAATCAGGCTCCATCCAGTGACACTTTCCCCGAAAGGTTGCGTTTCAACCCGACATTAACCTTTTCGGCCACCAGGGTTATAGAGATAATAGGCATTTCTATAATAGTCATAAACGCCGGAAGACAACAAATGATTTGTGGAGACATACGTTTTTCAAATCGAATATGAAATGTGGAAAATTGCTACTTTTCTACAATTTTTCTGAGGCAAAAATATCTTAAATTTTGTAGTTTTGATTTTTTTAATTTTCGAAAACACGAGCAATACACGAAAATGGGACTAGAGCCGTATTTTTACCTTCCCTTATTGCACATGTGGAGAAATTGTAAAGGAAAAATTTCGAGTGTGGGTTTTGAGTTTTTTTTTTTTGTTTTTTGTAAATTTCAAGAGCAAGTTACGCAAAAATTACTCTTTTTTCAAAAACATTAACATGATATTTTTAGAGGTAATTTTTCACAACAGACTGCCTGAGACAAAAGCTCCAATCTTCAATTTTGTACTTTCAAATTATTTTTTGTAATTTATTAATCTCCACACATGTGGAGAAATTTTAAAGGAAAACTTTGGAGCGTTTTTTGAGAAAAAAATCGTAAATTTCAAGTGCAAATTACGAAAAAAACACTAACATTTACAAAAAATCCACATGTTGTTTTTTAAAGACAATTTTGTACAACAGACTTTGTCTGAACCAAAAACCCCTATCATTTTGCAGGGTATTTTGTTGTTGTTGTTGTTGTTGTTGTTGTTTTGCATTGTTCGAATAACCGGAGATCTCAACAAAAATGAGATCTAAACCATTCTCTTAAACATCCTTCGCACACTATCCAGCGACAAAATTTAATCAACTAGTTTGGACTCGTTTTTGAGAAAATTTTGAAAATGGGAGTGAAGTTCCCTCAAAAATCGAAATATCTGTTTGAAACCCCCAAAGCCACGAGCTCATTCAGATCGATTAAGGAACATCAGTTTTGAAGAAAATCGGCTGTAGGGTGCTAGTGTTGCCTACAGACGAACAGACAGACGGAGTTTTTGCCGTCAAACGATTTTTCGGAACGAAAAATTAACAAAACATGGATTCTGGGGACACGACGATTTAGAGGACATTTTTTTTAAATTGAGCAACAGGATTTATCCACTTCTTCGTTACCAGAACCTGGCAACAACCTTTTTTCCGGAGAAATTTCGGCCTTTTCTGGCACACACAACTTTCTCTTCTTACGAATACTTCGTAAGGCGAGAAAGTAATAGATTTCTACATAAATACTAACATACCTCAACTTAGTAATTAGAATGTTCCAGTAAGGTTCAGAAGTTAATAATAATAATAATAATAATAATAATAATAATAATAATAATAATAATAATAATATTCAATTTGTTACAGAAATAATGTAGCATAATTATAGCATTTTTTGCATAAGAATTATCTCATTCAATATAGCCAAACGTTAAGTACATTTTCATATCAGTGTACAATTTATTATCTACTCCGTGGTCGGGTAGATGCAAAGTCCTAGACACAGATGGAAAGATATGCCGTCATGCTGCGACCGTTCTCAGAACAAAATACAGTGTAAAACTGGTTTGACAAAAAAAGATATAGAAGAATGATTCGCTTGTACATATTTCCCAATTCATTTAATATACGACAATAATTTTATTTTAAAATTTTCGTAATCATAATGCAGTTTACGATCATCGCATCGTGCAAGCCAGTCGCAAACGTCGAAAAAGGTTGCACTACATCTAACCAAGAAATGAAAATTCCCAACTAAAGAAAAGAGCAAAGCAACGAACCGAAATGCAGACGAGCAATTTTGAATTGCACACATCTACGTAAAATACACACTTTATGCATGTAATAGTTAGAAAGATTTTTTCAAGCATATTTTTAATGTTTAATAATTTAATCATCTGCCAGAAAATTGTTTCCGTCAAGATTTACATAAGCGTTACTTAATAAGAATACGTATTCTGTTTGGCACTCCATAACTTGTCAAGAAAAGAGTGTGACTGTAAGAGAGATAGCACACGCCCGCGAAGCCAATCGGTAGGAACGGAACGTCTCATTTCTCTTTGGGGATGTCCCGGAACCTGTGGCGCTGTCGAGTGATGTAACATGCGGCACGGCAATAGGTCAAGGCGAACACAAATAAGGCATGGCGCTTTCTGGAAGCTCATACTTACGAATTCAGTTCGCTGTCTGAAGGCAGGGCGACGGCGCGGCGTCGAGGACGTCGATCCCGCTGTCCCAGATGCAGCAGCGCTCTGGCTTTTCCCCGCTGGGTGCCGGGCTTCGCGTCTCTCCGTCTCACGCTCTACGTGTGTGCTGCGGTCTGACCGCTTGCAAACCTCCCGCTGGAACCGGACCGGAAACGGTTGCTCAGGGCATCACTGCAATGCCTCTGGCCGGGAGGTCGTAGGTTCGAGTCCCGACGGTGGCAGGATTTTCCGCATTAGCTAAGTCGAGTTCAGTCGTGGTCTGGAAGATAATTCTTGCGGCCGGCTGTTCCGGTCGGTAGTCGGAAAAACAGGCGAATGCCGGAGCATTTCTCTAAAAAACGGGCCACCAACCGTGTGCGATCTTTCCTTGCTCTTCCTTGTCCTATCCTCACCCCTTACTTACACTAACATGAACTACACTACCACACGTGCCGGGAGATCACTAGGGAACTGAGAGTTTGCCCCGGCTGGAGCGATACCCCGCTGATGGGAGATAGCTGGTTGAGTAAAATCCCCGCCAGCTGACGATTCTCACCACCTACACTTACGGGACTAATGACCATTGCAGTGTGCTTGATGCGTCCTGAATCACTAATCAACCAATCAAAACCGCTGGTATTGAAATACCGGGCGATCCATGTGGAATTTGTTTTGGGAAAAAGCGGGTTCGCGTCAAGGTTTTCTCGTGGTTCTCCAGTTTCCGCAATCTCTCCTCCTTATTTAGTAATTCATATCATGTTTGTATAATTGCTTACAGATCTAACTCGCTGATGTAGCTCGGCGGCAGCGCCGAAATCTCTTTAACCTAGTTGACAAGGAGGTCATTGCGTTCGAGTCCGACGGTGGTCGATTTTCGATGCAAGCTACGCTGCTGGACCCAATTTAGCTACTGTCTGTTGACCAAATCTAAGGTCCGGCTGCTCTTGTTTTCTTCGAACAATAACAACTTTCCGCAAGCAGAATCTTAGCAAACAGACCACGGACTGTGATCTTTCCTTCCTCATTCCTGCCCCCTTGTCTTTCGGTACACATGCGCTCCATGCGTTATATTGTGCGCATGGCTACACTACTGTACTTGGTGCTTAGAGCGTGTTCCGGCCTATCGTGCACTACACTTACACATTAATAATCAGTTTAGTAATCTAAGAAGTCGACTCGCCCAAAATCAACAAATACTCAAATACCTATCAAAATGATTCATACATTCCAACAAGTATCGTAATAAAGAATATATCTTACAGTCTATGGGAAAGGCTTTGGCCAGGTAAGATCTGTGAGGTCGCGAGCCATCCGGAGAAAACGTCGGCTTCCAGTGTACTCGCGCGTAAAAGATTTAGTGTAATACCCATATTCATTTATATCTTGGCGTTTAGATTGTCCTGTGTTGTCCTGCTACTACGTATAACTGTGTACTTTTGTAACATTCTACTCACGAAATCTTTCCTTCCGAGAGATTTTACCCAGTTATATATTTAAGCCACTTCAGCAAACATAAACTGTAGGGAAGTTGAGGAAGAATAGCTTCTAGTAGAAACGTCTCAGGTTCGTTATACATTAAATATTTATATTTATAAAAAAAATAGTCCTAGATCTGGCTTTCAGGACCATTCTTCCCATCTCCAGTGGGGTCTTTAACAATTACAGAAATAATACATTTTGTAAATAAGGGGCACAAAAAGAATAGACTAGGTATACGAAAATGATAATCAATAATGAAATGCAAACTGAGTGAAATAAAGTAAAATACATTAAAAATAACATGTGAATTTTGCTCCTGTTACATTTTTCCCGCCAATTTCCTTGTCGGTTTACGATTAATGGGAAGAGCCACCTATTTGGAAATACGGAATTTGTGTATTCGTTTTTTCCCGCTTCGTGTTACATTTGTGGGTACATCAAAGGAATAACTATTTGTTGTAGTGTGTCCTGAACTTGCACGACTAAATGCTGTTATCCGTTTATTGTGGCCGCCCTTTGGTGATAACGGCAAAAAAGGATTTCGGCTATTCAGTGTTTGGCAAGTACCACATGCGTGCCGCCGCCTTTTCTCCAGCCAATTTTTGGCCGACAGACTTACGTTTCGTGACCTTGCTTATATGATATTTGATGTGATATTTGTCAGGACATCAAAATAACAAGTACGGCCTTACTCTGCTCTGAAAATCAGTAATACCGTAAATTCTCCCGTCATCAGAGTGTTCTCCCTTTAGACGATAGACGGAGAAAAGCTCTATGAGCACCTCAATTATCGTGGAGTTTGGCGTGTATCACATGTCTAGCGTCAGCTATATCCCTACCCAATTACCGGCTCCGGTTGCTCAGGACATCAACTGATGTCACTGCAGTACTTGCGACTGGGAGGTTCTGGAGTTCCAGTCCCGACGGTGACAGGATTTTTTGACAGTAGCTAGATAGCTCTCCGTTGGAGAATTCTGGCGGCCGGCTTCTCTGATCGATATTTGTTCTCTGGTTTCTCTAATCAACACGAGGCGAAGGCGAATGCCGGAGTAGTGCCGTACCAAACGAGCTACGGACCGACCGCGATCTTTCCTTCCTCTTCCACGACCTATCGTCAATATTTACTTACACACACACACACACACTTATTTGCACTACTCTGCTATAAATATCGGGAGACCAGTCGGGAGCCTAGAGCTTGTCCCGGTTGGGGCGGTGCCTCGTTGGTGGGAGATACCTGGGTGAAGGTAGCCCCGCAAGCCCACGCATTGGCCGGCGCCGGATGTCGCCATTCAGTGCGGGAAGATCACCGCCAACTTCCGTGATAAAAACATGCATTTCACGTTCTGGACAAATAACCGTATCAGTTGATACTGCTCGTAACATGAAGCACTCAATCAATCCAGTCAAATTTTTCACGACCTTCACCTAAAGTTTCGTGACCCCGCACGAGGTCGCGAACCGCAGTTTAAGAAGCTTCGTGCGGCCCCCGGCCGGCGCTACAGTCATTGTTCGGGCAAGCAAACCTCCACCCCCGTCAGCTCGCCGTTACCCGCGCTGCCACCCCCGCCGCCCCCGCCGCCGCCCCCGCCGCCCCCGCCGCTTCTGCCCGCCGCGCCCCGCCCCCACCTTCGCCGCCGCCACATCCCAAAATCGATGCTCCAGAGCCCGGCGCGTTCCCTGGCCCGGGCCGCGGCATTGTGCGGGCTAAACAGACGAAAATGGCGGCGGCGGCGGTGGCGCAGGCGGAGGCGAGACACCGGGAGATAAAAGCTTAAGTGTTCGTGCCTGCTCATGGCTATAGTTAGTGACGTTGATTAGATAAGTAGAAATCACCAGCTCTAATGCATTGATATATTAATCCTTATACTTTACTATATGACTGATATTACTTCATCTTGTCTTTAAACATACCCATTACTAAGTTTCATATGATTTATTTTGCTAAATTTGATAACGGTTATTACAATCGTTAGCAATTGTCAACCTCGGCATATAATATTCATAATCTTATAGATAATCAAATGTTAGATAATGTACCAGTATTTATCGTTTGCTTTTTTTCTGTGCTCTTCCTTCCCCTTATTGGACAACATACCCTCTTTTTTCAAAATGATTGTTCTCCAAAGGTATGTTAAATATTTCGTTTCGTTTATTTGTAGTTTTTATTAATTTTTTCTTAAATTTCTTTTTAGTTTCTTATTAGGTATCTTATCTTTGCAATAAGTGTATATTCATTTCCTTTTTACGATTTATTTAAATTCCTTCTCTAAACCGTACACGGGATCTTGACAAAAATGGACACATTCCTGTCGATGTGGGTGATGTCATGGCCCTTCGAATTGCAAAGGGGTATCTCAATTTTGGGAGGCACTTGGCATGTAACACCTACAATATTATCAAATTTTCTAAGAAAAGACTCAATTTTTACTTTCTTGCACTTACTTTGTAGAAAGAGAAAGTTATGTAATCACGCGCCTGATAAAGGCGAGGAAAACACGACAGAAAAATACTTATTGCCAAACCCGAGTAACGAAAAAGTGGAAAAATCCTATTTCTATATTTGGTTAATTACCTCCTCTAACCCGTGGTTTTGCCAGAATCCATATTTTGTGTGCCCTTAATACAGAAAAATCAGTTGACGGCGAAAGGTCTGTCTGCCTTTTCGTCTGCCCGTCCTTTCATTGGTGCATCCGTCCGTCTGTGGTCAACCCTAGCGCCTACACCGTTCAGCTGATTTTCTTCGAAATTGATATTCCCCAATGGACCTGAACAATCTCGAGGATTTGGGAGTTTCAAACGGTAATTTTGATTTTCGAGGGTTAGTTTACATGACGTCATAAAAACGATTTCTAAATGTTTTGAAAAATGGCTCCATTTTTTAATTAAATTATGTCCTCGGAAAGCATAAAGAACGCATAGGAGAAAGTTGCAGTCCCTCTCTTGCACAACAATATAGATCATTTTGCTGAGAGACCAGTGCGCAACGCCACTGCGTGACGTCTTTGTCTGAGCTCGTTCTCCTGTTTGAAACAGCTTTTCCGAGCGAGGAGATACGGAGGACAGATGGAGCAGAGAAATATGTGTCTCGTAAGCATGCAGTTCAGCAATCGCGAACAGGAATATGGAGATCGGATCGAGATGTTTCGGACGTCTTTGCTTTTCTCTGTCCTACTTCAATCATGAGGTACTTTTCTTCCGTGTTTACCAGAGTGTAGCGAAAACCCTGGAAGAGAAAATACATTGCACGTTATATCTAATGTAGGTCATTAGGTGAATTACTCACTTATCGCGAATACGGTCTTCTACTGGGCTGTATTTCAAGTCAAGGTTATTAGAAAACTGTTTGCCCGTTTTCACGATCGAATATATTAAACTACATTCCAACTGAATATTTTTTCCTCAGGCTCCCAGCTTCATTTATTAAGCAATACTAGTATGTCTCACGAATATTGGGTGTAATAGGACTTACGTCTCTCTAAGCACTTTATTACCTCTTTGCATCGTATAATACAGTTTACTTCTAATTTATATCCTGTCAGTGCCACCTGCGCCCCGACTGAAAAATGAATTATTAAGAAGTTACTGCGTAATATCTTACACAATCTATTGCAATGTCTTAGCAAAAGGAGTTCCACGCTATCTAGTGAAATACAAGCAAAAAGGTATCAAGCAGAAGGCCGATATTATCAAACCACTATAATGCAAAAGGGTATGAGTAATATATTAATATGAGTATATTTAACAATTCAATGAGAAAACAACTTCTATATTTATGCATATTACAGTTGCATATTACAGTTGCCGAGCAGTTGGTAATCACAAACACCCACGGCCGAGGTTCCAATTTAGCTCAACCCTAGCATATTAAGTGTCCTTATCATGTAAATATGCGTAATAACGTACCACTGTACTCGTATAATTACACGAAGATTTTACCTCAAATTCATTTATCATATGTACTTAAGATATTTCAAATTTGTTCCCCACCCAGTTCAGTCCATGAAACGGCCACCAAAAAGGAAAATAAGTGGATGTAGAAATTTATATCAACATAGAAATTTATATCTAGCGCGCGCTTTCCGAAGTGATGACAACGTACAATGCGATAAGCAGTCAGCAAATCCACGGATACGTCGCCGCTTGGGAGCTAGATTGGCGAGAGCGTCGCTGGCCTCGATCAGCCACAGTGGGATCGCCCGGCGGTGGCTTCCGGTCGGGCGCGCGTGCGCTTTCGCTCGAGCGACGCGGGCGGACGCATCGGCTGGTGGCGGCGGGGCGCGGCTGCGGCGCCGGCGCCGGGGCGGGCTCGGGGCGTCTCGGCAGTCGCGTGCGGCACTCGCATCCCGCTCCAGCGGCGGCCCGACGGGCGTGAACGCATGGCTCGTGGCGCGCCCGACATCAGACGCCCGCCGCACCTCCCGCGCAGTCGATCGGCCGCCGCGACGCCGTGCCTCGCCTCGCCACCCCGTCTCCGTCACGCCCCGCCACGCGCGGGCCACGCGCCACCCTGCTCCCGTTCCGAGAAGCGGCAGCGCGGCCGCGAGCGTTGCTCTCGTCCACCCCTCGTCCTGCTTCGGCGAGTCTTTCCGATCACGTCCAGCTCCGATCTACCCAGCCTCGTCCCCTTTCTACTCGCCTCGTCCCGCCGCCTACCCCCGCGCCACGCGCCACCCCGCACCCTGCGTCGCGTCCGCTTGCCCCCGTTCCGAGAAGCGGTAGAGCCAACCTCAGCATTGCTCTATTTCGCCTCGCCCAGCGCTCGTCCCGCTTTGTCGACCGTTCTCCAGTCACGTCCAGCTCCATTCTGACCTTTTCTCTCGCTTCGCTCCGCCTCGTTTCATTCGTTTTATGTGTCGCCCCCACCTGCTTCTTTTCGCCAAGTTCCATCTGTTAAATACCTCTCACTTCGTCCTGGCTCACCTCACCCCACCTCGCCCCGCCTCTTCCCGACTCGACCCGCCTCTTCCAGTCTCGCCTCACCGTCCGCCTTGTTGCGTCTCGTCACTCCTCGTCAAGTCTCTCCCCGCCTCGCCCCACCTCACCTCGCCCCGCCACGCCTCGTCACAATTTCCCTTCCACGGGTACTGCACTGCAACGCATCGTAATGCTTCTTCGCATTTATAACGTTACGATATTTTTTCTTAATCCCCGGAAGTAACATTATCGTGTCTTTCTCCATCAGCTTCTTACATTAATCATGCAATATTTCTCATTTCCCAACTCTCCTTCATAATATTTTTCCCTTCTTGTACGACGAGTCATGCTTTTGCAGCACATTTTTTCGCCATTTTCTGCGTTTGTCGATCACCTCATGTCACCCCATCCTTGGAACGACATTAGATATTTTACACACGTGATGTTTCGCTGGAGCGGAGTCAGCACAACTCGCGACCTTTGCGAGAGAGAACACGAGAGGATGAACAAACACCGACGCCTGTAACAAACACCAGCGACCCGATTCGAAACGGCGTTCCTTCGGACGGCAATTGTAAGCGGTACACACAAATACCAGTTCGCCGAAGTCGACGCAATCTTGTTTTGTCTGTACCCGTATTTTGTCACTCCAAGTCAAACTCATTAGTTTCTTAATGTGTCCAACTGTATGGAGTAATATTTCAATCCCACTGAATAGTAAAGATAAAATAGGAATAAAAGAAAAAAATTAACGAGCAATTTCATAAAAAAACACCTTTAATATGGAACCTGATTTTTCGTTGGTATTTTCAGGTATTTTAGATCTTTTGAAATCTAAAACTCATGTTAAATACTTTTCGTTATTTTGCATCAGTATTGTTCCTCCTTTCGCCTTACAATAGAGAACAGAAAAAAATAGTTAATTTTTAAATTAATATTTAGATCATATCAGTCCTCCCAGCTCAATAGAAAATGTTTTAAAATACTGCCTGTCGTAATGCATCAAATGGAAAGCGATATAAAGAGTTGTAACTGTTTGAAATTGCTTTATAGTTTACATATATTTCATTACATCTTAATAGAATTATGAGAGTCCATTTTGTCTCGAATTCGAATCATTAGAACAATAATCGCCCTAGCGGTTTTGCTCATTGGTCAGCATGCTCGCTTTCTATAACGACCCCGGGTTCGCGACCCCGGGTTCAATTCCCGGTCGGGCAAGATGCGTGTACAACCAGTACAAACAGACCAATATTCACTTAATAATATTTAAAAATAGAAAACAGGAAGTCCTTGGTTACGAAAAGGGGTTGTGTTATTGTACAATAAAGTTTCAATTGAATTTGAAATTTGGAAGACATTACATTTAGAATTTTGCCGGACTGTATCTTGCAATTTAACTGAACATCAGATTTGACAAAATACAAAAAATCAGATTTGTTAATTACTTCACCAATCGATTAAAAGTATATATGTGTGTTACATTTGGCCGGTATACAGCGGCCAGTTACATACACCTGTTATCCGACTCATCACGTCGTTATTTACACTAGCAAGCCGTTCCACGCCGATAAAAAATCTAAATCAAATCCTTGCCTCATCGTCCGCGCCATCTCTCCGTCAATCCGACTAACGTACAGTCCAACCATCAACTGTCAATCACCTGTACATCAACTCCCCTCCCCTCCGCCTGCGCCCAGCCACCGCACCGCAACACGAGCTTCCCTCCCCTCCCTTACCTCCCCTCTCAGCCTCCGGCCCCTCGCCGCGCTCTCTTCGCTGCCCGCACGCACGCCCCAGCGGCCGCTCAGCGCGCAACAGAGGAAGGGGTATGACGTCAGAGTCGAAACGCGAAACTGCTCCCTCTCGCGCTGCGCCAGCCGCGCCCGCGCCTCTCTGCTGTTACCGCCGCCGCCGCCACCCCCACCACCGCTGCCGCCCCGGCACTGCTCTCGTCTGCGCCTCCACCTGACCCCGCGCACCCACGACCGCTCCACCGTCCACGTAATCACCCGCGCAGCTAACGGTTCCGACTCCCACACTCCCAACACCCAAGCCAACACCTGCAATGCCGAACACGTCACCGCCCTCGTCATTCCTCGCGGCATCACCCACGGCGCGGCACCGCCCAAGTCGCGGCGTCACCCAAGACACCACCCTCGATGGCGCTCGATACCACCCACAACAGGATCTACGAGCCAAGCTTGATGCCGACCATGACACCACCCAAGATTCCACCGTCCGAAAGATCGCACTCTCGACGCCAGCCACGTCGCCATCCCACGATACCAATCTCAACCTCGACACCAACTACAACGCTTCCCGTGACGCCCACCAGGACACCACCCACGATTCCACCGTCGATACACGCCGTCCGAAAGACCGCACTCTCGACTCCAGCCATGACGCCATCCCACGACAACAATCTCAACCTCAACACCAACTACAACGCCACCCGTGACACCCACCAGGACACCACCCTAGATCCTACTGTCGGTACACCCAGAACGCCACCTACCAAGTCACCCAAGACACTAACCTCGACACCAATCTCGACACTACCTGCAACTCCTCTACACCACCTTCGACACGCACGACGCCATCCACGGTGCTCCCCGCGATGCTATCACCACGCCACCCACTACTCCAGCCCGGCACTTGTCACGGCACCACCCTCGACACTACCCATAACACCCACGACAACACACTCACACACGACTACACCCACAACCGCATACATCTCCCTTTTCACACTACCACTAACATTACTATCTACACTTTCACCCACACTATATTCCATCCCGGAACTTCGCCTCCGCGCTCATCATTCATTTACCCACTCACGCAATCATTCTCAACAGCTATTTTGGATCCTGCATTTAATACGCTTTGCCCAACCTTCGTTTCGTCTACTCAACATCTCTGACTAAAGGGTCTCCAATCAAGAAACTGCTCCACCTCCACCCACACAGCGTTGTATTTTCTGCCACACTCAGAGTATTTATGTCTGCAAAACACTCGTCAGAAAAGCAGCGTCAACAATAATCTTCTAAATTTGAAGTACCCTTCTCCCTGTAATAATACAAAAGATACTCCTAAAGTCATGAGAACTGTTCCATAATACAATGTGTGAGGCAAGTGTTTATTTTGTATTTTCTCTCGCCTAATACAGTTCTCTGGTAAAGAAAACTCATAAATTAAACATTAACATGTAACGCATCCTTCGAACTGTATCGTATCCTTCCAAATTTTATTTACCCTTTCCTTACTCGCATTTTCTCTAAAAACATTTTCACAATGGCATTTGCAGAAACTATTGTAAACTTCGATCGTAAGTAATAATGATAAAGTTACTTAAGTAACAGTCACCATTGAGAATGACAAAAATCGTCACATTGCCTTCGACAGAACTCTCACGACAACAATTTCCATAGATAGAACTCAACAATAACCTCTACCAACAGCCCCCCAACAATAACAATTGTTCCCAACAACTCTATCCAACAATGCCCAACCACTACGTTTACCATCAACGCCCACAACAAACTGACATTAACCATTTTCTACCAACTAGATCTACGAATTCGCTTCACAACAGACTTCTACGTACCAACAACAAATCACGTCATACTATAAAAACACGCATCAGATTCCATTCTATATTCAGCGATGTCCTTCCTCCGTAGTTTCATTGTGACGACTCCCACCCATTCTACAGCTTGACAAGCAACACCTTAGGATATGGACATGGCGAAGATACCCTCAGCTCGGCGGAAGTCGATGTGTAGATGTCGTCTGCTTTAAAAAGTCGATAGCGTTTATTACGACCGTGCGTCCCGGAGACGCTCGCAGTATTCATTCTCGCATTTAATCGAGTTCTAGAGCCGTGTCTCTGTCAGAATAAATTATTTTCTCCAGCGTTCTATAGAGATAGGCATCGCAATGTCGCGCATCTGATTGGTTTCGTGAAGGACACACGCTGCTTTCCTTCCACGTGGTAAGTAAATCGCCGAATACTACAATGGATTTAAAGAATCCTGAGAGTGAATTCTACAATTTTCAAATATATGGAGGAATGTCATCATCATAATCATCTTCGTTTACGAATTAGGTATATTGCCAGTTCCAGCATTTCCAGCCTCCATCTCATTCATGGCCTTCCAATTTTTCTCTTTCCTCTCAGCTTATAATTCAGGGCTGTCACTGGAAGTCTGTCTTGCGGCATATTTCCAATATGGGTCACCCATTGCTGTCTGTACTTCTTAATTTGTCATGTACTGTTTCTTATCGCCCTAGTTCCTCTCTTATTTTCTCACTTTTTATTTGGCGTCTTAATGTACATCCCTTTACTCCTCTCAAAAATCTCTTTTCTGCTGAGTCAATCCTCATAAAATCTACTTGTTTTTGAACTCAAGTTTCACATCCATACAATAGAACTGGGAGGGCCATAATATCAAAAATTTTACCTGGGTATCTTTCGTGCTTTCTTTTTAAACGTTTTACTTATAGTACCATATATTGCATGAAATATTTGGGTCTTGCTGGTGATCTCAGTATCTCTTCCGTGTGTAATTCTATATCCTAGGTAGTTAAAATGCGTCACTTGTTCTAAAACCGTATTTTCAAGCACAATATTAATCCTTATTGATTCTTATCCTTTAAAAGCCTTTTGTTTTATTAACTGATACTAACAGATTGTACTTTATATATATATATATATATATATATATATATATATATATATATATATATATATATATATATATATATATCACAAATATATGATAAGACTTGTTGGAAGACTGTCTCCCTGTCTTACTCCTTTATTCGCGATCCTCTTTCCGGAACAAATCCATTGTATTTTAATTAATTAATGTCTGGCATTATTAAAAACATGACATTATCTGCATTATTCTTCAAGTTTGCATAGTATGCTTTCCCATGATCAGTCAAGTTCGCGATGTAAACATCGACCTTGACCGTGATCTTCACGGCGAGCAGCAATGTACTTTCGATTTATCCATGTCAAGGGCCTTGATACCAAAATCTTGATTGATGACAAACGTCTGTCTGCCTGTCTGCTCGTCTGTCCTGTGGTCAATGCTAGCTCCTTAACTGTTCAAACGATATTTTCCAAAATGTATATACCCTGATCGATCTGAACGAAGACAAGGCCCTTTGAGATTGAAACGGATATTTGCATTTTTGATGGTTGTTTGACTGCGTAATTTACATGAAGCTTCGACATTTTATAAATTTTCTACAAAAAAATTACTTCATATTTCGATTCTTTAATTTTGAATTCGGATAGAGTAAACGACGCTTAAAAGAATGCTCTAGGTCCAATTTTTGTTGAAATTTATTGTTTTTTTACTCTTGCAGAAGCTAATTTTTTGCCTCTTCCTACAATTGAAAATATAATTTTTTTCATGACTGAAATCACTTGTTCCCGAAAGTCCTGAAATAAGGTCAAGTACAATTGTTCGAAAATGGGAGTAATTTTCATGTAATTTGGTGTGAAATATAGGAAACTTAAAAAATCATTTTCTAAAAAATCTTTTTCTTTAAAGTTTTTCTGGTAGAAGGGACACGACGATACAAAAAATGGTGCACGTTTCATTTGCAGCGAACTCATTTTCGAAAATTACAAAAACTTAATATTTTTATTTTATTTATTTATTTATTTATTTATTTATTTATTTATTTATTTATTTATTTATTTATTTATTTATTTATTTATTTATTTATTTATTTATTTATTTATTTATTTATTTATTTATTTATTTATTTATTTATTTATTTATTTATTTACTTAATAGGTAATTATTACAAACAAATTAGCTTACTTGATCCTACGTGGCTAGGCCAAAGGCTTTTAATCCATCACAATACCTACATCCTTTTGCGTTCTAATCTTTCAAATTCTGGTATTCACCCCAAATGGTCTCTCCATCGCATCAAAGCCGCGGAAAAGAGACCATTAGGTACGGCTCAGGAAAAAACCCCTGAAGGGGGAAAAACCTGCCGTCAGAAGCCGAGTACATACTAATCTATCCGACGTTTATTGTAACTATTTTCTGGCGCGGGCGTCCCGCCGTCTCCTTCCAGTGCTTGGCCTCCTCAGCACCTGAAATCAAACAGCGCCACAGAAGATCGTCCGCACCAACGCCTCTGCCCTTATATTTTCAATTCCCCCTTACCTTCCCCCCCTAATGTGCTTATTACTGTGACAGTTTTATTTTATTTATTATATTGACCTGTTACTTACCAATTGACTACGACTTATGACTTATTTCTTAACTGTTTACTAACTTAACATAAAATTACTGATTAACTTACTTATTGTTAGCTTATTGACTTATTTATTTCTCTCCAGTTTAGGCTCCGCTCAAGATAACCGGTGCTGTTTTCCCACTCCCTAATTTCAGATTCCCTAATGGTCCGAACCTTTCCTAAAAATGTTCCTAATTATTTCATAAATTTAGACCTTTTATCACCTAAAATGTTTTGGGCGAGCGTTACGTTCCTGTTTAGGAAGTAGTAATTTCCCATTCCCATCCATTTTCTTCTCCATGATTCGGTTGCTCAGCAAATTAAGAGGATGTGGATCCACTCTTCCCTATCACGGATGCCATTACCACTTGCGTCCTTTAGTCTACGCTGCATCCATCCCCCAACTCTGAAAAAAAACTTAATATAGCAAAAGTGCGATATAGAAGATATTTGTCTCAAATAAAATCTGTTCTAAAAATCACATCTTTAAAGAATGTCATGTTCATTTTTTTTTTTTTTTGAAAACCGAGTAGTATTTGCCTCATTTCTGCGTAAAGTTAATTCAATTGATTAAAAAAACACTTTCTCAAAAACGATTCCCACGATCTCTAAACTTTTTACATGGATAGAACAAGGAGTCTTTAAAATGGCACGGGTCTCATTTTAATGGAATTGTTTGAAAACTCCGTAAGTTAGAAATAATACGGGAGGTCATGAGTTTTTAAAAGTCTGCAAAGGTGTGTACAGCCGAGTGACTGCGTCACGTAGAGGTATTGCACGTGGTGAGATAACGTAATGGCCTGAGGGCAAATCTCGTCGCTAAGAAAACTTTTGGAGTTTCCTGAAGTGGATAATATTACGTAGCCGTTACAAGTTAAGCGAAAAAGTATGTGGTGTTTTAGCAAGAACATTTCTAACCCTACGCACTGGAGCTGAACGTTCTATTATCGATCTTTTGCTTGGCTTGCTTTCGTAGTTTCGGAGGGTGAACGCGTTCCTCTTATGTCTGCGAAATCTATACGTAGATCACTGTGAAGGTTCAGAACTATCGATTCCGCTCATTCTCGATTGTTCTCCACAATAACGGCGAAGCGTAATCTGTGCGCAGTTTTCTGATAGTTTCTGTGTGTTTCGTCTGTGTGCTCCTTTACAAAATAGAAAATAATGTAATGCAAAATAGTAACAATGAAAGACCATGTAAATCAGAGTTTTGAAAACTTGACTTCATTTTCGTGCTCGAATATTTTCAATTGCATAACTAAGCAGAGAGGATTGCAACGTGCGTCGTGCGATCGCTTTTTAATTCAGTTTGGCATAGAGTATGCCATACTCGTTTGTACACATAGTTCATTCACCACCGTCCTTGACAGTAAAATAAATCATGCATGTAAGGTTTTTAATTATGTTTCATACATCGACTAACACTTTCATCTCACATCTCAATGTAACCGTGCTCAAACTACATATTTTCGGACAAGAATAAAAAAACAGGATCCGGATACACGCATTTTTGAACATGTGTAGTTGGGCCGATCATTTTGAATTTAATTTTTTAGGAGGCACGTGATCTTAGCTGTGTTAAAAATATCTGGAAATGTTCCAGTGCTAATATTTTTATATTGTTTTATTTATTTAATGTCAATCAGTTAAAACGTCTAACAAAGATACCCTAATTCCTCTAAACCGGCGAATTATTATTAATTATTTAGTTTACCAATTATTTTGAGTGTATCATTTAATGGACTCCTGTAAATAAACATAGTTTGGAAAATTTTGGTGGGAACTTTTGTTGTTGAGTTTTTCGGCTTTAAACTTTTCGTAGATTAAACGCTATTCTCGAAAAATGTTGGTTGCAGAGACAGACCATTATTTCCAGAACGTTCACATCTCTATTATTATCTTTGCCTCCAAGGTTTCTAGTTCATGTGATCATATTTCTTATCACATTCCATATTGTTTTTGTTTAGATATTTCATTTTAAAATAACCTCATCATGTAACATAAGTTTAACTCGCCTTATAACTTTTCTTAACAATGGTTTGTATTTTTTTATTTCAATTTTTTTATATTTTTTTTATTTTCTTAACAATGATTTGATTTGTATTTGTAGTTAGAATTAGTATTCAGTTAGTATCTGAGGTTAATGCAAAGTCGCCAAAAATTGCATTCGGAAACGTTCTGCAGTACTGATTTATATATCTCATTATCCAATAAATGTAGTAAATCAAAATAAAAAATGTTTATTAAAAACGTTTGAGCAATCGGGATATCCGATGACCTCTTCAACATTCGTTATCGTTCGTTGCCTTTTCGGTCGTAGACGTGAAGGACTCACACCGATAAAAATCGTTGTATAGGTATCGTTCCTTCTTGATAATGGCAGTGCTTGTACGTATTCCGCTCTGGCATTCTTGGACTTAGCGGTCTTTCCGCACTGGTCTCGTCGTAGAGGACGATCGGAATTGAATGTGTCTTTGCGTCAGGTTCTATGGTTCACTTTCATTGGGAACTATAGTATTTTTAACAATCATTTGCAGCCTACCTTTCTATCTTATTATACCATCGGCGGCGCATCCTACGCGGCGAGATAATGTGGTAACGGTGGAAGGAAAAGCCACTTTGCTATTGCGTGCTCGTAATTTGCGCCTCTCACGTTAAGATGAGAATTATGTACTCACACTTCACATCATTTTATTTAACATCCTAAACCTAAAACTAATAACAACGCAATCATTTCATTAACTTGTTGAATTTTTATGTATCTTCTCGAGAGGGAGATAATGAATGAATATGTTAAAATGAGGGGTTGAACTAAAATATAGATTTTGTGCAAAGAAATTAAAATGTGTCGGTGCCATTCATGTGTTGAAAGCTGAGCGTCCTATAATTCACAAAAATTAAATGAAGTCACGCTGACAAGTTTTGAAATATGAATAAATAAGGGGTTTGGAATTACAAAACAGGAATGTAATTGCCGCATTTTGTGCACTTTTTTTTCGAAGCGAGATGAAATGGGAACTTGGAAAAGAATTGGTGTAGATTTCATTTTTTACAAGCGTGTTGAGTTTCACAATATTCGACTTCCCATATCATTATATAATTTGCAAGGAATATTTATGTAACGAAATTTATTGAATTTTTCAGAGATTCAGATGTAACCTAATGCAGAACATGGCCTATTTATATCCATCATGTTTTCAATAACAACTCTAGGAAATTTATTTTTGCGTTTTTTATTTTCAATTATTTTTCAAATGAACAAATGTCGTATTCCAGATTTTTGCATAAAAATAAATTAATATAACTATTCACACCAATATCTCATTTGAATTTACCGTTTTTGGTGACATTAAATAAAAAGAGTGACTTTCAATAATTTTTAAAACCATCCCCATGAAGGGATATCTGAAATTCGTACAACTTCGTTTTCAGAACCAGACATCAATCTTTTTCAGATGGGGAGGGTTAATGATGAGATCCATATAAAGATTCTAATTCCCAATAAAGCTTCCATATAAACTTAATCAAAATAAGAACTGTAACCATAATTTTGATTAGGTTTTCCTGGACAGTAACTATAGGTTACCCTACGTTTGTAGAGCAAATCACGGTCACAATGTGGGGGGGATGAAATACAATAAAATATTCTTTCAATTTTAAGAATAGAATTTATAGACATTAAAGAATTAAAAAATACGGACTACATTAGAATTACCCTGATTTGGTACTTTTATTTTAAACATCGTCTCAAAATCACCGTGAAGTACTATATGTAAAAACTGCAGCTGTAGGATGAGAGTCTACATGTCTATATTATCGTCTTGGTGCAAACCTGTTGAAAATGGTATTTTCCTTTACTCTCTCGTGCAAACTGCACAGGATATATCGTCGGAGCTAAAATATGTGCAAAGTCGCTTCCACATTTGTCGCAGGCGACTGGCAGACAACGCGTAAAAAAATACACACTTCTTCCTTGAATGTTCTCGAAACCAAAGAGACGATCTATTGTAAAAAGGCTGCTGTAGTTATTTGTGTGGTTACCAAGGATACGTAAAATACTGTTATGCCTACGTGTTTGACTATATTACATCTATTTATTTAGTTCATTAGCAACATATGATCCTTTTATGTGTATACAGAAAAGTAAGGCCACTTGAGTACTACTCTCGATAATCATGAAGGCTCGTAGTAAAATCCCCCGCCACTTTATGATAAAACCACAAAGGCGGAAGAAGAATTAGATTATGCGATGGTTCCAATTTTTTTCATTAAATTTTCTCACCGTATGTATCAAGGAACGGTAAAAAATGGTGCTTTTTCAATTTTCGGCGAACTCTGTATTTTCGAAAATTACATGAAGTTAACATTTTAAAACGATGGAACTGAAGATTGCCTCTGTTTCAAAAAATCAGGTTTTTAAAAAAGGTATTATACAGTTTTTTAAACAAGTAGTTTTCGCGTAATTTGGACTTGAAATTAATGTAATTTATAAAACGTTCTAAATTGCCACTCCAAATTTTTCCTTCAAATTTTCCATGGTTAGAAGAAGGGACGTTTAAAAGATCGGCGCAAGTCTAATTTTCATGGATCAATCCCTGGATATTCGAAAATAGCAAATTTAGAAATAATGCGAAAAAGTATGTGCTGTATATCACCAATAATTTTAATTTCTTGTTCGTTCTGAATTTGTACGTCTCTTTCGTTCTTTCTTCGTTTCTTTCTCTCTCTCTCTCTCCCTCTCTAATCTTCCCTTTCTCCGCCTTTCGTGTGATGATTATCACCAATCTTTTTCCCCCCTTACAACCATCCCCCCACTCCGCGGCTCCGTTCGACGTGGGCCATCCCTCTGCCTACCGCTGGCTGGCCGAGCTCCGAGCGACTCCGGTTGCTTGGCAAACAACGCGCCAAGAAACAGTAAGCGCTTTCCGCGCGGATTCCTGGAAGAGCAGAAACGCGCGTCCCGAGGAGCGGGGGCGGCGCGGGGGCGGGGCTGCCGGTGTCTGTCGGCCCGTGGCGTAAACCTGCGCTGCGCCGGAGGGCCGCCCGTCCGCCCTCCCGGTGCGCCTCGCCTTCCGCCTCCTGGCGGCGGCAGGCGGCGGCGTCTACCGGGCCAGCAACAGTTTACCATTAAAAAGGCCATGAATATATCAGAGAATGTTACAGCAGCATCAACAAACTTTGGGAGCGCGCGCGGAGGTCTCTAGAGCCGCGGCGAGCGACGCGCGGGCTCGGGCGTATTGTCAGGCGGAGGAGCGGCGCGCAGCCAGACGCGGCAGCGACGGGGACCCCGGGCGGGCCTAGCCGCCAGTGCTAGCTTTCTCGCTTTGGGCAATGGGGTTGAAAGCTCGGTTGGCGAATTTGTGGTGGATTTTTTGAAGGATTGATTGTCTGAGTGACTGAATGAGTGATTCCGAACGCGTCTACTGCTAAGGTTTTAGTCCCATACGTGTAGTATATGTTTCCCTCTGGAAGTGACAGTGATCGTCCCCCGCTGGCTGATGAGATCCGGCGCCGACCTAACTGTCGGTCAACGGGATTTTCCCTAACCAGGAATCTTCAACCTGCGGGGCACCCCAATTAACGAAATTTCAGGTATTTTACTTAAAAGTCTGCGATATCTGTACTAGCGTACTTCGTTTCTTTTTTTTTTTAGCAAAAACGACAAAGAAAAAATTGGTGCCGTTTTTAAAAAACTATTACGTTCCACAGGCTACATGGTAACCCCAAAAAAATTAAAATCCGGTTCAGCCTCTAGAGACTGCGACATAAGATCGATCAATGAATATCAATTTGGTGAAACTTATTGTATATACACCGTATTACAACAAACAAGTGCAATTAAAACAATTTTCTTTGATGTTTCAAAATGGCCTCCTTTGAATATTTTTTTTATTCTCCTCTGGTCAGATAGCATAATATCACAATCGTTGCTGACAGCACAATAGGACGTCTGAAAGCTACGTATTTACAACGCCTCTTGTCGGTTATGAGGCAACCCGTATTCCTAATTACACGGGTAAGAAACGGCGCTGCAGGGCGTTATGGCTGCTCTCCAACATGACGCTAATCCAGCAACACCTGCCCGCTGGCCGGACGGATCTACCACCGCGAACATCCCGACGGGGCGTAATGAACGTCGTTTGCGCCTCCATCTCGGTGACACAGCAGCCGCTCTCGTCGGAAAGGGTTTTCGCTTGGATAGCGGCCCAGTTGCCAGGCCGTTGGTCACGAGATGCTTGCAGGCTGAAGATACCTACTAACACATCGAATTAATTTGGATTAGTGAACGCTGTTGCTTCATGCTCAAATATTTCATGAATTTCTTCAGAAAAATCAGTTAATAATTATTTACATTTACACAATCCTTTTCTTTTTCCGAATTTTGAAACCTCTTTATTTTAAACACCGACACATTAAATAATACCCATATGAGTATACTGTTTACTAAAATTAAAGAAAATTATTCATCAATTACTTGCTGCAAGAGTCATGGGACGCGGTTTACAATACTCTTGATACAAACGATAAATATATATATATTTTAAAATTTCATTTCATTTTAACACTTGCTTTACTCTTCAACAGAAAATTAAATATTTTATGGAAGATCAATTCTTGGATAACACGAAGCACATGAAAAAACAAACGAATTCTTCTTCCATTTCTAAACATCATAACGTATCTCCAATTTCCCCCTCTACTTTAAAAAAAATAGAAATCATTGTTAAGAAAAGTCATAAGGCTGGCTGGAATCATGAAATATGATCAGGATATTTTGAACTCAAATAATAAAACAAAAACAATGTGGAATATAGTAAAAATTTAGATCAAATCAATTAGAAACTTTGAAGAGAATGTTGTTTTAAAACATAACGATAGAAATGAGAACGATCCGGCAACAGTGGCTAGTCTGTTCAACCAATACTTTTCAAAAATTGCTGCCTATCTCACTAAGGGTCATCAGCCACAAATTTGACATCAGACGTTTTCCCGAAAATTTTAAACACGAAGTTGGTTTCCGAATTCTCCTTCCGATGAAATTCTCAAAATAATCGGTGGACTAAGAAGTAAATATTCGACTGGTGTAGATGAATTTCCGAATTGTTTGTTAAAGACTTGCGCGCCCGCCATTATACACGCATTAACTAACATATATAATGTATCCTTATGTGCACGAATTTTTCCAGATATTTTTAAAACAGCTAAGATTAAGCTGCATTTCAAAAAAGGCAACAAAAATGAAATTCAAAATTATCGGCCAATATCTCTTTTATCGTTTTTTTTCAATGATATTAGACTTTTTTACATACGAATGGAAACATTTCTTAGTAATCACGATCTGTTTTCAGATTGCCAACCCGGGTTTCGAAAATCAAAATCTACGGAAACAGCCATATTTTCTTTTTCTTTAAGATGTCGCCAGATCCATGGATCAAAACGAAGCACCTATTGGAATTATTTTAGATCTTTCAAAAGCTTTGGACATCATTGATTATAACATTTTACTCTCAAAATTACCTTCGTATGGAATTCATGGTGTTGCTCTAGATTGGTTATGGTTGTACCTGAGACGATCTCAGAGGGTAGAAATACCTTTCTGGAATTATGGAATATTATGTACACACCTTTCCGATTCTTTGCCAATTGCATGTGGAGTCCCGCAGGAATCGCTTTAGGCCCTACTCTCTTCTTACTATACGTAAACGATATGCCCTCGACGATTAGAAACGGAAGAACAGTCCTCTTTGAGGATGATACGAATATTCTTTGCAATAAAGAATCCGTAAATAGTACAATGTCAGATATTTCAAATTAGTTCCGTAATAACAAATTAATAGTAAATGAAAAGAAAATTGTTTCAATGCAGTTCTCCATTTCAAATAAACAGCTCTGTACTCCATTCTAATCCAAAATGAACAGTGTGCCATTGACAGATGTTAAGGTAACAAAATTTTTAGGGCTTTCAATTCAGTCAATCCTTAAATGGAACGTTCATTTACATGAATTGAACACCAAATTAAGTTCTTTATGCTACGCTTTCAGAATTCTGTCAAATCCAGTCAGCCTCGATTCTGCTCGTTGTGTATATTTCGCGAATGTTTATTCCCATCTGAGATATAGCATAATGTTCAGGGGAAATACATCTTATAGCTCCCAGAATTTTAGATTACAAAAAAGAATTGTACGAATAATAAGTAAATACTACTCACATTTTTCGTATTTTAAAAGCACCGACGTTTAACAGCGATAATATACACAGTCGTATTGTCCGTAGCCGAAAGTCACAGATTCATAAATTCAAATATTCCATTGAAAATATTCAAAAACAAAATGTATGAAACCAATGAAAATATGAAATTGAAAAATTTCAATTGTTGTCCGCAAACGGTGCATTTCTTAATTAAATTATGTTGAGAAGTGTCCAAATAAAATATTTTCTACAACATTTTGCTTCTGATAATTTATGCTCTGAACAACATTGAGCGCTTATTTATTAATCAGTAGCTGGCCAGTTGTTTGTTGCGTTAATTAATTCTTCGATGAGATGCAACATGATTGATGACACGGGATGAACGAGAGGACGTGCCATTCTCATGTCACAACCGTCGAGTCACAGTAGAGTGACGCAGTGCAGTCGACCATGGACCCGCACTCCGACGCGCACATTTATGCGCCCCGGGCCACCCACGCGAAGCGATTCCCGGGCCACCCACGCGCGTGCAGGATTCCGCGTTCACTCACGCAGCCCTGCTAGGGCAGCAAGTCCCACGTGGACGAGTACTTCTGAGGCAATGACCCCCATCTCGATCGGATTTTCCGAACAGTCTCTCCCGATCTATTGACCAAATGCTGAGAAAGCCCCTTGCTTTGCTTACGAGCATAAATTAACTTTGTTGTCTGCGTATGGGCTCTTGGGCCCTGTGTGGGAGTTCGTCGGGGGATTTAGACATTAAACGAAGAAGAAATGTTGGCCAGTTGCAGCCAACGGGTATGATAAGGGCACAGGTGTATAATCAAAATTTTAGTGCATGCATTGTAGAAGGTTTTGTTACGCGATTCAGCTGTGAAGACTACCACCATCCTTTTTACGGAAGGCAAAGTTAGATCACCGCTGTGGTTACCAGGACAGGAATGGGGAGGGCATACACAAGTGAACATTGCTCCCTTGCCTACACGACGTAATTGAGCAAGGAAATCATAATTATACTAGGAACAATGGATTTTGACGGTCAAAGTTGTTGTCGAGGAACTCTCGCCATATTTACGCGTTGCTCTCTTCGTTTCTTCGCCCCAACAAGCAACGTCCAGCTATCGCTTATATCTTTCGGAGTTCTGAGAGGGAAAGTTGCTGTTTCAGTGAAAGAGAGGGATCTGGGAAGAGGGAAATCTACACCCCTAAAAATTCGTCTTCACTATGTTAGTGGAGAGATGTGAATGATTTCAATGGCGCAGCCAACAATATTTTGCTCCTGTAGATGGACTGGATGGTACCTGATAATCTGGACACCAATATTATTTCTCTACGTTTCTCAATCTTATTTTATAACACACACTTTTGAATAAACCGTTCAGCCACCTGAACTTTCTTAACTTTAACTTCAAAGGGACCAATTCAGCATTTCCTCGACGTTACACATTAAATACTTCATTTATATGAAGAATAATTAGTAATATAGTAGATATATAATATAATATAATATATTACATAGTATAAAATAATATAGTGTAATATAGTAAAGAGTAATATAATATGTAATAACAAAGTACATAATGTTAGAGGAAGCATAGGATACTATAAATAAAATAGGCTAGTAAAAGAACCGTAGACAAAAAAGGTCTAATCTTGTTTATTGTACCATTGCAAACCATCAATTTAATTGCAGTATATTTTATCTTTTTATTTACTTAGTATTCGTATTGTCATATAATTTTGTAATGCAAATGTCCTTATAGAAAATCAGAATTCGGAAATTTAAGGCCGCCAATTTTTGCTAGTTTCAATATCCCACACTGAATGAGTTACATAAAAATCCTCAAGAACAGTTATTGAAAGAGCTTAAAACAAAGGAAATAACATAATATTTTGAATGCATTAATTACCCACGAAATTACATTTTTTAGAACACTAAGTCGATATTATAATAAATAGTTGTGAAGAGTATAAATACAATTTAATACAATATAAATACATATAAATACATATAAATAGATATAAATACATATAAATACATATAAATACATATAAATACATATAAATACATATAAATACATATAAATACATATAAATACATACAATACATATAAATACATATAATACAATATAACTCCAATGTAAAAATTTTGAGAATAAACGACCATTTGCTTCTTTGCTTTACAAGTCAGTATTTCAAATTACAAAATACGTGTTACAGGTTCTCACGTATCACTTTACAAAAAGAACATCATAAAAATCCATAAAATTGTATTATCTTTCTCTCACAAGACCAAACTCGATTTCTCTTCGGAGTTATTCCTTAAATTTTCAGTCTGATTAACTCATCCATTTGCCTTTTGTGTCTGTTACTCTCAGCAGCCCAGCAGTAAATTCCAAATTTAGTGGAAGCCCAGCTGAACCTTTTCGATAGATGAAGGGTCCTTTAATAAAATGAAATGTTTTCTTCTTCCGAAACTGTTTTCATTTTATATCCGTGTGCGGCGATTTTCATTAGGCCAAGCGGAATCGTCGATATGATAATCTCCAGAGATACGCCTGCTCGATACACGCGGAAATTCGGGCTCCCGTCATTCGGGCAAGCCTCCGGCTGGGCCGTAAATCCGCTTCCATCTCGGCGCGCGCCCGGGAAAGGGAGAAGGGAAAGGGCGCACGGATGGCGCAGATGCTGCCCGCGCTCTTTGCCCTTTTGCAGAGCCGCTCGGCTCTCCGCTTCGGCGACCGCCCCGCTCGCCCCGCTCCGGCCCTCCGGCGCCGCCACTCCGCCCACGCACCCGCGACGCTCGCAGTCCACCCACGCGCTCACCTGCGCTCACGACTTCACCCTCGTCCTCTCCGCCGGAGGCAATCTCCCGACCTCGTCGCCCCGCCTCCCGCAACTCGATCCCACCCCGGCGGCGACTGGGAGGAAAGGCAGAGAGGTCGCGCAGTGATGATAGGTAGCGAGAACAGACAGTGAGGACGGACAGGGAGGACGGGCCGGAAGAACGAGCTGGAAGAACGGGCCGGAGGACGGGCAGGGGGGACGGGCAGGGAGGAGAGCAGGGAGGACGGGCAGGAAGGTTGGGCATGGAGGACGTGCAAGGAAGACCAACAGTGAAGACGATCATGAGGACAGTCAAGGAGAACGGTAGGGTGGTTAGTCAATGAGGACCGGGATGGAGGATTTGCTTTCTGTTTGCATGATTATATTTCATTAATGTCTTAGATGGCAAAATTATTCGTTTGATTCAAACGCGCCTTTCTTATGTCTTCAAAAAGAGAGTGTAATAGGGCAGTCACAGAGTAACTAGAGCTCAAATGATGCTTGTTAGAGCATTTTCATGAGATAAGCGCACAATATTTCGTCGTCCTAGATAATAATATATTATGCAACTTGTTTATTATTTTATGCTTTATTGCATAAGTAAACGTTTTGAAAACTTGTGACTTAGAACGAGTTTTCAGAATTGTAAGAATCCAATAAAACAACAGTATCAACGAGTTTCGTGCGCCCTTTTCTTATATAGAAGGATTACAATGTTTATAAAAAAAGCAACAATAATTTTGCAAACAAATATTAGACGCAGTTTTGCAGTTGGCAACATAGTTGGTAAGATGTTACGCAATAAGGGCAACGGGGAATAACGATAAGAGAGGGCGGGCGTGAAGGACGAGCGAGGAGGATGTGCGGAAAGAACGGGCGGGAGGGACGATCTGGGCTATAAAATAACAATTCAAGAACGATTTCTTGCAACGGAATAGATCGTTTATAATGGTTAGCAAACAAAAATAGTATACGGTATAAAGTTCATTTGGCAAGTTTTGTTAGAAGCTAATATAATTTAACATGTAACAATAGAATTATGCAAATGTAATATTTTTCTAAGGTTTTTATTTTATTACTTTGTGTTATTATTACCATTGTTATTATTATTATTGTTATTATTGTTATTATTAATATTAATAATATCAGATAGCCATGAGCTCAATAATAAAGCCGGGTATTTATAAGCAATGCCATCGGGCGCGTCTGTTGCATCATTCCTTCTGATTTTGGACCATGGTCGACCTAACACGAAACATATTCTTTTCGTTGCTTGCAGTTGGTAGCGCGCGACCATGGAGTTCCGCTTTGCAGCGTGCCGTGCACTGGGGCTCATTCATGCGGCGTGAGATAACTCAACCAAAACACTAATTACGAGTGAGTCGCCTGAGCGATCCACAACGGCGCATGGGCGGTCAGCGTAAACCACCAACTAGGTTTGAGTTGCAATCACCGGATCTAGCAACCAAGGAGAACATTTCAGGAGCTCACACATGAATTAATTTATATTATTACTTTCTGTTATCCCGTTTCAAGACCAATAGGCGAATAGTACTGCTAGTCGTTGCTTTGCTTTCACCGAATCAATCGGTGAAATTCAGTGTTCGTCGGATTGATTCAGTGTTCCCGACGGCTTTCACCTCTAATTGATCACACGAAACACCGGAAGCGACCGGTGAGACTGTTCCAAGTATTCAGTCTTCCAATCATAACATGCTTCAGTTCCATACTCGCACTTACATGATGTCGCTGCCGTTGATTTAATTTTTTTATTTATCTAATTTCTATCAGAAAAAAATAATTTCTAACATGGTAGACATTAATCCAATATGAATATACTTTTTGTGAATTTATTGTTTCATTATTCGTATCTTAAAATTTCATGATTCTTAATCTGATATATGATGACATTATGTTATTTGTGCTAATTAACTTTGTTTGAACTTATATTTTCTATTGCAATTACACCTGAATGATCCCCATCTCGGATGTGATTGAGAACGGGTAGGGAGAACTAAAATGCTTTTATATGGATTGTTTTCAACGAAACAATCTTATCCAAAATCTACTATTGCACCTTCATCATATCCTAGCTATCTCTAGTCTCCCTGAAAATTGTGTCAATCACATGCCAGCTTCCATCACCCAGACAGTTTTAAACCAGAAAATTACATATTTTTTTCATATTACAATTTACGATATCATTATTTACATTCTTGGCGTAATAAAATACACAGAACATTCAGACAACACAGTCTCTATCTCAATACACCTCCATATTCTATAACCCGTGTAATAAGATTGTGCCTGAACACTTTGGAACTAATCAAAATTTTGTTTTATTTATATTCTAACACACCCACCTTACACACAACTGGTACCTTCACCACAGCCGCATGAACTGTAAGCGGGTTGATAAGATATTATGCTCGTGAAGCGAGCTTAAAATCTCGGGAGCAGGATCTTCAGGGTACGAGAAAGGTTTGAACCCTTGACACAATAAAAATCACACAAATTGCACATAAACGAGCGTATAATTTACCCAAAACTCTGTGGCATAAGTTAATGACAAAGCGTTGCTTGCTAGTTCGTCTATGATTAGTACGGGCAACGGATACCAGGCTGCGCGTTTAGGTACTCTGATTTACGCCTGCTCTCCTCGCTGCCTGTGGGTGTTCATACTGACGAAACGGTGGTGTTATGGGGTCGCACAATCCCATAACGCCACAATATTATAATAAATTTATTTTCGTTATCAGGCGTTGTTAGCATGACATTTGACAAAAATATACATTTTAACTTTTTTGTTTACGAAAAGTTCATAATTAAAAAAATAATAGATTATTAGTTGTGAAAATGATTTGAAATTTATAGGGTACATGATTCAAGTGGATGTAGTAGATAGCAGCTCCCTATTAAGAAAAATGAAAAAGAACGTATAGTACAAATAGCATTATTAGGGAAATTGTAAAAAAGGAAACGTTATTGAATGGTTTCGATTTAAAACTGAAATATGGGTTTTTGCAATATTTTTTTCTTCAAACTATCATGTTTCATTAATATAAAGACACAAAATTTGGTGTTAAAACACATTTGGGGAATAAAATCCTTCTTTTAAAGGTAACGAAATTTTAAAATCTTAAAGTCCGTACGTGGAAAACGAACCTAACCCAATGCTATATTTGATCACCACGAGTACCGTTCTACTCAACTAGTCATACACGTTTTGTGTTACCTTATCAAATAATTCTTCATTTTACGTACGAGTTGAGTTATTCAGACGAGGCTTATAAGGATCTATATGTCAAAATTTATTTCTGCCTATCACGCTGCAAAAGGCGTTAATTATGTATAGAACAAGCCGTTCACGAATTGAATGCATCTTTCTAACCAAGAATATTGTGCGCCGTAATTTCGGTGTATATTTCCGTCACGTATTTTCTATCGGGTCGAAAGATGGAAAACCCGGCGATGCAGTCGCTGTGGCCGACTGCGTGACGTGAGCAGCGTCCAAGAAACGTTAGAGGAGCGGGGGTTGGAGGGTTGGAGAGAGGGACGGAGCGGGGGTGGAGTGGAGAGAAGAACGAAGAGTTTTGGGGTCACGAAGATTGTGGCGCGCAGAAGAAACAAAGTAGTGAGAGATGATGGAGGTGGCAGGTCACTGGGGGCGTCCGCCCTGCAGGGGTCGATGAGAGCGACCTAGGCGGAGGGAGCAGCCACGGAAAGGGAAGGCAGGGGAGGAAGAGAGAAGCGAAAAAGAACGTTGCTCGCACTGCGAAGCTTCGTCCGCGTGACTGAGACGACGAAACGGAGAGGTAAAAACGGATGTCGACGAAAAGAGGATCAATAATTGTGAAAAGGGATATTGAATGCAAAATGCAATAAATGACGCGCCAAGAACGTAACACAATATGGGTGCGAATTTTTGAAATTACCTGCTTGACCAATCATTTAGGTCAGAGGTTTTCGATGAGTATGTGACACATTCCCATGTGTATACTGTAAGCCGGTGGGTGGTACGTGAACAACCTACAGCAGAAGACTGAAAACAATAATCACATATCTGAACAATTCGAGTAAACGCAGGATTTTCTATGAAATTGAGATCCCAGAAATACTCGTTCATCCGGCTCATGGTCACGAAAAAAATAGGTACGAGTACCTTAATTAACTGAATTTGTCAATAGACAACCTCTTAAAACGCCCAAGAATCTGACAGAACTTCCGTGAACCAGACTTAAGAAAACTGTTCAAGAGCATCCATTTAAATGAAAAGAAAATCCTAATTTTCGAACTCCTGAGTGAAAAGTTGTTGCGGAATCTTAGGATTTCCAATTCAATCTTCAGAGAAGAGATGAGTTATCACAAATTCTGTCACTAAAATATTTTTTCGTGCCGAGCGAATTTTTGTTTCAAACTGTTAAACAAATTACATCTCAATAACGTAAAATAGATTCGAGCAAATAGTAAAATATAACACAATATATCAATGTACGAATTTTAAGGGAAAACAGCTACTCTTATAATTTTTATCAAGCTGCCAGCTGTAGTTACGAGAGGTAGCTCGGATATTCATTACAATCATCTATTAGACAAAAATGAAATTAATTCTCTCTAGAGTGGAAAAAGAAATAATCAAACATAGCTGCTCTCCACTCCGACCTGCTCCACCACCGCTCCGGCCTCTGCCCCGCCAAGTTCCGCTCCCACTGCTCCACACGAGTGTACCCTCGCCGTCCCACCTTCCCCGCTTCCCCCGACCGCAACCCTGCTCTGCAATCCTTAATACTCTATGTGATCAAAAGTATCCGGACACGTTGCTAAAAGGGACTTACCAGAGTTCGTGGCGCGCTCCATTGGTAATGCTGGAATTCAATAGGGTTCGTCCATAGCCTTGATAACAGCTTCCACTCTCGCAAACGTACTTTCAATCAGGTGCTGGAAGGTTTCTTGGTGAATGGCAACCCATTCTTCAAGGAGTGCTGCACTGAGGAGTGGTATCGATGTAGGTCGGTGAGGCCTGGCACGAAGTCGGCGTTCCAAACATCTCAAAGGTGTTCGATAAGATTCAAGTCAGGACTCTGTGCAGGCCAGTCCATTACACGGATGTTATTGTCGTGTAACCACTCCGCGATAGGCCGTGCAGTATGAACAGGTGGTGGACCGTGTTGCAAGATGCAATCGCCATCCCCGAATTGTTCTTCAACAGTGGGAAGCAAGATGGTGTTTAAAACATCAACGTAGGCCTGTGCCACACAAAACAACAAGTGATGCAAGCCCCCTCCGTGAAAAACACGACCAAACCATAACACCATTATGGACGTGGCCGGATAATTTTGATCACATAGTGTATATGAATGCGTTGCGGATTGCATTAAACCAAATAAATCCCCATTTTTTGTAGAAAAAAGTGGGGGCAACATTTTAAATCGGAAATTCACCTCTGTTGTTATTCGGCCGATCAAAACTGTTTGTTCAAATAGTTGAAATTAACGCAAACTGTCCTGACGAATTCTGGTACAAAGAAAACAGATGCATTCAATTTTAAATTATTAAGATGAAACAACTATAGCTTAATCCTTTTATACCCTTTTAGATCATTTTGAACTGTGAAAGTATTGAAGAAACTTCCAATAAAATTATTTTCTTATTTCTTTCTTTAACGTTTGATTAATGGCAGACAATCTATAAATGCCGTCCTATGTTTGGTAATCTCCCTCTAGACTATGTCCTAAGGACAGTACTTTTTCAACTGCCTAAAACTATTATGGCTTTAAATATCTGGTAATAACTCGAACATAAACAAACTATGGTTAATGCATATAACTTAAATAAACTTAAATAAAGTTTTGAAATATCTTGAGATACTTGATACAATCGAACGGTTACGGGACTGTAGTGAGTTATGGACGAACTTCGTCATTACAGTCTCATTCCACACGGCGTGTACTCGTTGATCAACGCAGTAATAACTAACAATGAAGACTTATGCGGAGCCTCAGCCAACCAACCCACCGCAACGTGCCCAATAGATTTTAAATTGCACCCTCTTTGCCTCAGGGCTGTCACCGGCCGCCTGCCAAAGTCCAATAACGCCTCTCATTGACACACACCGCACGTCTCTTTTTTGGCGGATTTCGAACGAGAAAGGTCGCGGTTTTGTTGGAATCACCTCCCTTGCAAACAAAAAAATATATAAATATTGGGAGCATTGATTCGTTTTCTGTTTCCGAATTACTTTGCTGTATTACTCGAAATTACTAGAAAGAAATAAAATGAGACAAGGAACTGGAATGAAAATAGTCGATTTGTACTATCTCGTGTTCTCATGACATTTAAATGAAACAAGTCAATGCATCAAATCCTCGAGTAATGGATTCATATTGTAATAGTGAACATTATCGAAAGTACTTTTGATGTTATAATCTACGCCAGTTACAGAAAATCCAAAAAAATCCGAAATATATTGAACATAATGTTTCGATACACACTAGTATACTACCTGCATCCGCTACTAACTCTTCAGTTTGTAAAAAAATTGGTTTAAAAGTGAAAATTTCTATAAAATCGTCTCCAACTTCCAACGACTTTCTCCTGAACATTACCTGTCTCCTGTGCGTTAAAGACCAGGATCTGTGCGAGAGAAACCATTCTAATTTTCTGAAATCAATTTCCACAGAAAATCGGACTCTTTAATTTAATATTAAGGTTATTCCTATATTTTCGTACAAATTTAATTTTGCATAGATTTCGGGTTTCTGCACATTTACAACCACCTATGTTATATGACGAGAGCACTCAAAACGTAAATGTCAAAAAATGTAAAGAAAAGTTCAAAAATATTTCATTTTGTACAATAGTGCTTAAGAATCGGTTCAAGCCCTACCTGTTCGCGCCTGTCACAGAATTGATCTTTCGGAACACAAAAAAACTGGTTTTAAATGCCTTTCACCCATCGTTTCGGAACTATGTGCAAATAAAATGAATGTTTCCATTATCTGTTTGTATGTCGTAATAAACAACTTTCATTTTTCATCGTCATAAACCTGTCGAATGCAGGACTAGAGAGTCAATCCGTATGTAGCAGTAGCACACTCATTTTTTTTTGTGGCCATGGTTTCTTATAAAAGGCCAAAAACCGTCATCTATCCTAAGCGTATTATCTATAGAGAGATGTCACTGATAGCTCATATATTCTTTCCTTTCATTTTTAGATAATCTTTAAAATTGTGAGTGTGGTACAAATTTGAGTTTGTAATGTTTCCCTCGTATTTGACTAGGAATTGGGCTCTAAGGAGGATTCTAGCCAGGGTACACCACAATTGGGCCATCTTCGTGCCGCCATCTAGTTGCAGTCCAACGAATAATATTATTGCAGGTGCATTTTACTATTGCAATTATATGCAATAGTAAAAAACACTAGAAACTACTTAATTACATGGATTTTCTGTGCGTTTTCGTCGGAGGTAGTGCAAATCAACCGCCAGCCACCCCTAGTATCATAGGCCCTACCCATTGCCTTCTGCCCAATGTCCGCCGCCTACTGCTTGTTGCTCGTGGCCTGCGACCCGGCGCGGCGCCACCGCCTACTACTCACCTCCCCTCGCCACGATCTCCCCTCGCCTCCTCACTCCCCTCCCCTCTCCTCCCCACGCCACATCCACACACCACATCGCCCTCTGCCCTACACCCACCACCCACCCCACGTCACCACCCCCCAATTGCTACCACCCACTACTTGCTGCCCCCTGTCCACTGTGTATCTCCAACCGCCCACCGCGCACACGTCGCCACCCACCGCATTCTCCCCTCTGTCCCAGCGCCCTATCCCAGCGCCCGGAATCCACCGTCCACTGCCCACCCATCGCCACCCGCCACCCACCCTACCCACCCACCATCCGTTGTTCACCACCCACCGCCCACTAATTGCTGCCCAGTGTCCGGCGTGCGGCTCCCACCGCCCACCTCCTGCCCATCGCCCACCTGCCACCACCCATTGCTTGCCGCCCTATGCCCGACGCCCGGTAACCACCATCCACATCCACTACCGGCTACCCACCGCACACCGCCCACTGCCCGCGCCTAACACCCACCGCTCACTGTCCGCCGCCCACCGCCGCTGCCTAGTTCCTCACGGCCCTATGCATCACCTGCCGTCCACGTGCAGTCTGTGGAACGCGATAATTGGTTGTAAGCGCGGCCGTGCGCGCTGGCTCGTCCGTGGAAATACCCCGAGCAACGCGGCCAGTTCAATTTTTAGGATCCTGGGAGTGGAGGCGAGCGGCAGGGCAGACGGCGGAGCAGTCGCGGCAGTTGGAATCCTATCGCTCATGTGGCCGCCGTTGGCGAACGAGGAGTATTTACGGAAGGGAGAAGTTGTGGAGTTTAGTGTGTCTTAGATGGTAGAGGCGACGGTCGAAGAGCGAGTGGAGGCTGTGATCGTGAATGATGGCCGTTTGGCATGTGGTGGTTTTGAAGGTTGGAAATTTGCGGCAAATGCGTTGGTGAATAAGAGGAGTTGCCAGTTGGAGTATGATGAAATAGTTAAGTATCGGCAGGATAAAAGTGCAGACGTCAAGGATGTTGGAAACGGTGACTGAAGTATCGTCCATTCTGCAAGCAATGTTGAAAGGCATGTTGTATGCACTGGTCGAAAAGGTTGACAAACGGCGGTGAAATCGTCGGTTAGATAATTTATGAAATTTTATAGGAATTGGCGGCTATAGTAAAAGTAAAAACGCAGTTGAAAACGGTATTGGCAATGATGCTGTGGAGAATTTAGTGGCCACAGAAAGCCTTGTGGTTGTTGTCACGGAGTATTTTAGAAGTCTTTCGATAAACAATGTATTCAGAAATTGTCTTGAAGCCAACGCGCCAGGGACAATAACAGAGGTATTATTTCATATACTGAACGCCGGAGAAAGTAGTGATGGGGACAGGGAAGTCCATGAGAAGAAGGGGCGTCACGGATGTCTGAAAAGGTCTGTCTGAATGTGGTGATGGGTTATTTGCTGTATTTTGTATCCGCGTTAATATTAGCGAGGCTTCTGCGACATCACTCCGACTCTCTTCCTAAACATTACACTTACAGGTGATTTATTCCAGGTTGAATAAAATTCACTGGCGTCTTCTCAATTATATAAAGAAATGTTTCTCGTGCTATTTTCTGAGGAAGGCTTCGCTTCTGTACCGCAGGCTTTTTTACGATTTCCCTTCTTCTGTAAGGTCCAGAAGGTTTTGATTATAGTGCGTGGAAGCACTGAGGAAGGTTTCAGCATTGACGGAGAAAATGTCTACTTTTTTGTATACAAACGAACGAAAACGAAAATCTGTGAATTGACGAAATATGATTGCAAATCACAAAGTTCCTCTATTGTACGCGGCCCTTCGTACCCGCCCAGTTCTACACCTGAACCCTCCTGCAGGCCGTCATAATTGTCGCGCACCACCTGTCCTAAAATTAAGCTAATGCCCTACAACAGCGCTTGGTGTCGTCGGAAGGTGCGCAGGAAGGTGCTGTGATATACAACCTGCGATGAAATGAAAAACAAAATACCAAAATAATAATAATAATAATAATAATAATAATAATAATAATTGAGAGTTAATGCTTCCGACGCAGAAACGACTAGAGAATAATTTTATTGCTAATATCATTATAAACACGGTGCCGATGGCCGAGATGGCTAGAGCTCAACGCCTCGGTCTGAGGGTCGTGGAATCGAGTCCCGCTATGGGCATGGTTGTTCGTCCCATGCCTTTTATGTATGTGTGTTGTCGCTGGAGAGCCTGCTAGTGTCTACTGTAAAGGTTAAAATGTGTCCCCATGAGGGACGTAGTGGGTACCCTGCGCGTATAGTAGAAATCAACATCCCGTGAAGCTTGAAAAGGCCCCAGGAAGAAAAAAATCATGAGGAAAACGGTGATTGTTCTCTTTACCACCTGAAATTACTCATCCTGTACCTCCTGTACCTTTTACTAATTTTGACATAAATTAAATAAATAAAAAACAAACATATGTAAATAAATAAATTAATAAATAACCTAATATAACAATGAATGACAAAAAGTAAAATGTGCAATTTTAGTTATTCAGAGATTAAGAAAACATACAGGTGCAAATGTAGCTCGCCGAGCACCGCACAACCGGCCTCCATGTGAATGAGATACGGCGCGCGCGCTGTGGAGATGGCGGCGGCCAGGGGCGAGGCGGGGCTGGAGTCCGGGCGGGCGCGCCGGCTGCAGATTAAGGGGCGCAGATAGAGGCGGCAGCGCCAGATGTCACGTCGTGCTGGGTCGACGGCGCCTCGCAGCTGCTCTAGTAAATCATATCGGGAGCTCCGCTTTATTTCGAATCTCAAAAGATCTAACGTCTCCTAAAATTAATCAGAACCGAAAGGATCTGCTCCGACTTTGTGTCTGAACGAAGCCGAAACTAGCTCTAGTGATACGGAATTGGGTGTCCCTGCCACCGCTGCGGTTGCCTCTGATGTCGCCATTACCACCACTACTGCCGCCACTGTCACCGCCACCGCCACCACCACCGCCACCGCCAACGCCAACGACAACGCCATTGCCATATCCACCGCCATCGCCACCACCACTCCACTGCCGCTTCCACCGCCACAGCCGTTGTCACTACCACTATCACCACCACCATCACCACTACCACCGCCATCGCCATTGCCCCTACCACCACCGCCACTACCGCCACAGCCAACACTTTCTCCGCTGCTGCCAGCGCCTCCTCCACCGCCGCCACTACCTCCCTACACCGTCTCCGCAACAGCTACTACATACGCCACCGCCCTCGCACCGCCACCTCCATCACCGTTGCCTCCATCACCGCCACCTTCGCCACCTCCATCACCGTTGCTACCGCTTCTACCCTCCTCCCCCCCCCCCACCGCGGCCGCCTCAGCCGCGACGGGCATCGTCGACGCCCCAGCAGAAATAGAAGTGGGGCAGCCGCGGAGCTGGGAGCGCCTCCAACGGTTGTTCATTAATAACGCGGTATTGGACGGCGGCGGGGGAAGGCGCGTGAACGAGCGCGCGCGTTGGCCCCAGCGCACCCTCCCGTGCTCCCACCGGCCCACCCTTCCCGCTTCGCTCTGCCCTCGTCTCCTTTCCTCTCCCCGACCTGGAGCCGCCACCGCCGTACCCACCTCGAAGCACCCCGCCTGCCCCTCGAGGTGGACATAGCATGCTCCTGGAATAACTTCCCAAATGCGGTTCAGGAGGTAGAGGAGGCCCAGAGAAACATTTGTAACTAAAGAATGACAAGTTTAATGACATCATTTTCTACATCTTTCAGCCGATACGGTTTGTGAATTCTTATTTTGGAACGATTTGTTATTTAATTGTAGTATTTTAATCAATATATTATGCTCTGTTATCTTGTTAAATTGTCATTGTTTTCTATCCTTGTTAAAAATAGACACTAAAGTATTTTTTAACAATGTAATTCATTGACAACATCATCTGGCCAATTGAGGCCTCACATACATGACCACAAACGTCGCAAACAAAACGTTACAAACGTCTAGGACTTTTACTGGATTGAAGGTTTTTTTTACAAAGAATATGTAATGGCAAATTCCATCAATCGAATTTATAATTGTGTTGATTTCCCTTTCTTTTAGACAAATCATGCACTGTTGTTAGGCAGGTTGCTATCACAGCAAAATATACTTCGTGTACCGCGAAACATCATTTCAATTTACCTAACTATCAGGGGATCTCACAACTGAACAACGAACTAAAATAGACATGGCAAAGAAAACTGTAGCAACTTATAGAAGTTAGAAAACCCAGTGCACATATCAAATTAATATACGTACTCCTTAAGGATTCGCACTGTTTACAATATATTCACAGTTGATTGATTAATAGTGATTATGGGCGCGTTAACTGCTAAGGCCATAGGTCCCGTAAGCGTAGTGCATGTTTTGGCATGGCTATATTCGGCTTCCATCTACCGTCCGCTAGCGAGTTTTCCCTCAATCAGGCCACCGCCCTAGCCGGGCTAAGCTCTAACCTCCCGACCGGTCTCCCGGCATGTATGGTAGTGTAGTGCAAGTGTGTGTAAGGGGAAGGATAAGACAAGAAATGGGAAGGCAAGATCGCGCGCTGTCTGTGACCCGTTTGATATGGTGCTGCTCCGGCATTCGCCTGGTGTTGATCGGAGAAACTACGGAAAACTACGAATCAGAGCACCCGACCGCTAGTATTATATAGTGATACAGCATCTTCTTTATAAAAGCGAAATATAAAAGAATCATAAATGGTCAAAAATTGGAATTTCCGCCAACCCAGCAAAGAATATTTTGACAAATTCCCTTTCCTTTATCTTCTTTTTTGCAAACGACACAAAATTGCGAAAGCTGTTACTCTTTATGATAATCGAGGTCGGTACAGGCAGAACAAGGACAGTTGAACCTACAAAGATCTGCAAAAAACGTGTGGCTTTGGACGAACTTTCCCTGCAAACCCCGTCTCTCCCCGTCATCGCCCATCCCACGCAGCTCCCCATTCCACCCTACTCCTTCCGCTCACCCACCGCAACCCACACTGACCGCATCCCTGACCCAACAGTATGCACACTGGGCCGTTCTAGCAAACGCAAGCCCGATTCCAGTCCTTTGAGGGGAACCGTGCTAATGGGAGCAAAGGCCAAGTTGAGCATTATTTTGAGACACAGAGAGACACCTAAATGTCGGCTTCCATTGAAACTGACTGGCAGTGTAGTGAGATTACAACCCACAACAGCCTTCGGGGGAGCTCAGTGGTTGTGCACAGGTAAAGCCGGCCTATTTTTATATACAGTTTTCGTCATCCCTATACCGCGTCTTGTTTAATGCGTAAGTATTTGAAGGTGTTTAAAAAACGTGTGGTATATGGTTGAAGGTAATATACACGAATCTGAAAGAAAAAAGAAAAAGCTCAAATTTTCGTTGAAGTATTGTTTTAGAACAAAACTAATGGTTTCACAACGGCACTTACTTTATCCCCTTTTTAACTGTTACGTAACATTCACTATAGTAGTTGAATCCGAAAAAGTGTTCCAAGGCCGCTAAAATATTCTCCCGTTCTGGGATTTGTATCCAGGCACATAGCTTTCTCAAGCAACAACCAGTAGACTACAGATTCACAAACATTTTATTTCATCGACCCCTTTTAAGAGTGGTTGGCTTCGTCGACCCCTTTACGTTTTTCTCTATAATATACAGCACACAGCACATTTATAACTAAATTGTTTCGTAAATGGTAATTCCACAGAGTATAGGAACGAAGACTATGGAAAACATTTTAGATTTCTGATTTATTACTTTCAATATCGTTATCATTTTCAATTTTACAAATACTATAAACAGGTTTTTAAAAAAAGGAAACCACAGAACTTAATCGCCCAATAGTATTTTCATTCAAGTGAATGATGTCATTTTCCAAAAGAGGAACACAATTACCAATTTATTATTAGATCAAGACACATAATATAAATAGTAATAAATATCATAATACACTTTATATTTTGCAATCAATAGAATATTGATCTAGATTACACAGATGACTCGTTGGTGCAAACCGGGCTATCAACCCTCAATCAACCCCTTGATCATCATTGCCCGCCTTTAAAATATACCTCTTCCTTAACCTCTTCAACTGTTGATTCTGACCTCGCTGGAAACACTTTCACTAGACTCTCTTTTCGATTGTATTAATGCTGCCGACGCATTATAGGCGCGTAGACTCCGCAAGTAAGCTAAAAATTGGTGGCCCGGTGGTGGTCCCGGTCAGAGAAGCCAATTCTTCGAACAATTTAATTATGAGAATATTTATTTCTCGAGCGAAGTAAAATTGTATTATGTTTCCGAATATATATATATATATATATATATATATATATATATATATATATATATATTCTAACAACCCATCTATCACACAACTGGTACCTTCACAACAGCCGCATGAACAGTAAGCGGGTTAATAAGATATTTGCTCGTGAAGCGAGCTTAAAATCTCGGGAGCAGGATCTTCAGGGTGCGAGAAAGGTTTGAACCCTTGACACAATATAATCACACAAATTGCACATAAACGAGCGTATAATTTACCCAAAAACTTTGTGGCATAAGTTGAGGACAAAAAAAATCAAGAATAGAATCACACTTTTACAAAAAAAAATGATCGAAAACACAAACAGAAACCTTTATAGCACATTAAATGAATGAACACATAATTTACTCAAGACTGGTTCTCTGAACTAATTACTCTAATCTACACTGGGAATTCCCTTGGAAAATTAATTATATCTAAATTTAAGCTATCCTAGTTACATTTGCATATGAAACCAAATTCAGTTTACAATCTCTTGCTTTGTAAAAAAAATATTACATGCGAAGAACAAAATGTGTGCAAGTGCACTACTCTCATTTATAATTTAACTGTAACTGCTAACAGCAGAATAATAAATGTTCCAAATAGAATGTTTAAGGCAGGCAATAGTGCATCAAAAGTCTCCTCCTACAATGCTACAATTTGTTGCCACCCGTGTCCTCAATTTTCTGCACTTTCCTATACTAGTCTTTTCCCTGCCGACGTGAACTTGACCTACTTTTCGCAGTTCTAGTGTTACCTCGAAAACTGCCGCTTTCTGGCCTTGATGTCGTGTGCTGGCTTCTGCACCGACGTTGCTCGATTCCAGCCTCTGCGTCGTCTGCGCTGTCTTCTTGCGTCCTCTTCTGTTCTTCGTAATCGGCCTCTTCTTCTCCGGTCTACTCGCGTCCTCTTCCGTCCTTCCTACTCGGCCTCTTCTTCTCCCTCGGCTGCTACCGGCGCCTCTGACTACGCCCACGTTGTGAAAAAAATGTCCCTCGCACTTCCCTGAGTACTAGTGCAAGTTCCTCGCTCGTTACTACTTTTACTCCGTTAAACAAGAACTTTCAAAGCTTTTCTCACAACGGGTAACTTTTTACTTCCCGTATTTGTTAATAGAAGAACACTTTACTAATTCTTCACTATGCGCGGACGACTAACTAGCACGTCTGTTCGACGCCGAAAACTCCTACCTAGCAGTCGTTGCGGCGGCAAATACTATCTAAGCTGACGTTGACGAGCGGTGATGAAATGCTGCTTACCCGACGAACGGCGACAATCAGAAGAGAGCTGCTTACTCGACGCGTGGTGGCAAGAAAAGAGAGCTTCCGCATGCGCGTCTGCCTATTTATTGTCCGACGCCTGGGGAAATTCTCCGTGGTGGGGTATTTCTCCTCTCTCAACTCTTCACAGGGAAAAACGTTGCTTGCTAGTTCGTCTTTGATTAGTACGAGCAACGGATACCAGGCTGCGCGTTTAGGTACTCTGATTTACGTGTGCTCTCCTCGCTGCCTGTGTGTGTTCATGCAGACGAAACGGTGGTGTTATGGGGTCGCACAATCCCATAACGCCACAATATATATATATATATATATATATATATATATATATATATATATATATATATATATATATGTGTGTGTGTGTGTGTGTGTGTGTGTGTACGGAAACATGCTTCTCCGGAATTTTACACAATATATGAAATATTGTCAATTTTTATTGCATAATAATTGCATATTTCATATATTTTAGGTCATAAATGCATACTTTGATAGCATTTTTCAAGATTTTTTCGGGCATAAAAATCCTCTCTCCCGTTATGAGTGATCATGACACTGTTTTGGGAGTTCATAACGGAAGTCAATGAAGAATAACTTGATTGAAAACGTTAATTGGACTTGTGCGGTTCATAAACCGTTCCAGATCCATATATTTAAAGGCATCATATGCCATGTTACTAGGACTATTTTTACCAATGCAGTATCACTATCAAAGATGGACAGGAGCGTGCATGCTACTGAATGTCCGCCTCCCAGCATTTGCCAACGTCAGAAACAGTTATATGCTCAGTCATGATCAATTGCGCAATGCCATCTATTCTGTGGCTCCTCCGTCTATTTTTGTGTGATTCTTGCAATAGTGTTGATCACGGTGGGACGGACGGTCGATCATATGGACGGACGGACGGACCGACAGGCACACGACAATTCGTACTTGATGATTCTCTTTGCCGAAGAATGTCTTAATTCTTCATCCCACGGCGGCGCTGCAGGCCAATTCGATGTGAAATAATGGAAAAGCGTATTACAGGGATTGTTCAGCCCCACTCTTAGAGAGGAAATGAATAACTCACTTGCCCATTGTCTTCGGCTCTACTCCCGCAACCTTAAGAAATAACTCGAGAAAAGGCAGAAACGACCGATGAGAGTAGCCGGGGTCTCTAATTCTCTCAGACGGTGTCATCGTCCGACTCAACTACTAAGCATGTCTCGAAAATCCGCCACTATGGAAAGCGAACCAAGGAATTCTCAGAAAACGAAATTTCTTTTGCAGGCTCGTACCAACATAATGCATGCTGTCAAGATGTCTGATTCTTCCCATTACTGGTTCCCCCCCCCAAAAAAAGTCATTCTGATGTGGATATGATAAACGCACCTACGCTGTAAGGAGAGGCAGCGGAAACCAAACGATTCCGAAGAAGCCCGCCGTGAATCGGCATCATCAACCACAAATTCCACCTCGCGTGATCGCAAATTGAACGCAGACACCCATAAGCTGGGAGCTATCGCCCCATCCGCCACGTTACAGATCGCGCCTTCTCCCTTCCCCGCCGCCCCGCCCACCTCACTCGCTTTCTCTCGCCCTCGCGCTCATCCGTCACCCGGCCACGCCCCCCCCCCGCCCCCGCCGGCCGTCCTTGGCCCCGCCCCCGCCGCGCAGCCTCCGCACCGCCGTGTAGCTATTTTCCCGCCGACAGACGTCAGAAAGCAATCTCTCCGCAAATTAAAAATTATTGCTAATAGCAGGAAGCCCTGGGAAGCGCTGCCGTTGTCCTAATAGCGCCCGCCGCTCCGCAATGGCCATCCCGCTGACGAAGCGTTGCGATGGGTTGCGTTGGAAGAGTTTTCCCCAGCGTACAGTGGTGCTATAAAAGGTAGCAGTTGGCAAATATAGTCAAACCTGTCTAAAAGACCACCCCTTTTAAATGACCACTCCTGTCAGCGATCTGTTTGTTTGTTTTTTTCTTAAAACGGACACTGAAACCTTTATATCGCAACAAAGTGTATTACTATTAACAGACCCCCCTCCCGACCACCGACCACCACAATTCCTTAATAGCAATTTTCTGAATTTTCCCTTTTAAAAGATGACACATTCAAAAAAGTATACACCGAATTTTCTGTCGTTGAAATTAAAATTGGGAACGTTGTAAACAGCATTCGAGCAATATGTTTTGTGCCTCATTCTTGAGGAAATCGGAGGACGGGGGCATCTAGGAATCAAGAAACAATACCGTGGTCACTGATGCGGTATTACGGCTGCTAGTTTCATTTCAGTTTCATTTCTTTTAATCAGACTCTGGATGTTAAAGTGACCCAACATTTCATTCTGTGAATTAATACACCGTTCTTTAACTTACCTTCCGAGAATTACTTCTGATGCGGTAGAATATGAATTTCGCCCCTGACTAATCCCTTGATTCATTGCCTTATTTCTTTCTTTTCTTTCTTTTCTTTCTTTTCTTTCTTTTCTTTCTTTTCTTTCTTTTCTTTCTTTTCTTTCTTTCCTTTCTTTCTTTTCTTTCTTTCTTTGTCTCTTTCTTTCTTTCCTATATTTCTCTCTCTCTCTTTCTTTCTTTATGCATTAATCACATGCTAAATATAAGGTTAAAACGTTGGTTCAATGTAATTTTACGTGTTATTTAATTGCTTGCCCTTGAAATCCTAGGAATATAAAACCACAAGTTTAAGAAACAACACGAATTATTTTTTAATTGTTTAACCAGCTCTTAATAAAGGCAATTTCACAAACAAATCCATATACTTCTGCAGCAGCTATCTGTACTTTTACTTGGTCTCCGCCAGGATCGCCAGTTGTATGTACGCGCATCGCTAACTCGACAAAAAACGGCCTGAGCTGTGCTACTGCATTGATATGAGTACTGTGATTACAAGTTGCTGGCTTCAGAGACCCGAGAATATGTAGATATGTTAAAGTACACGGATCTAAAAGCTGCGGGTTGGATCCCACGTGTCTGTAAAACACCCTTTGATATTTTCACCATGGCTGTAGCCTGAGGCCTTTTTGCGTTCTCATAACAGTATCTATTGCATCTGAAGCATCATACCACCTACAATCATTCATCGCCCATGGACATACCCTCCACAATATCACTCTACCTACCGTCATTCACTGAATGGCAAAGACAAATCACCAATTGTGATCACCAGCCTAGGTAAGAGAAGGTTACAAGGGTGAATGCCTTCTCCATCGCTTATGCTCAATATTTCACTCATTGCGAATATCACGAGTATCTGTTACTATGAGGCCGGTTAGGAAATTGACATCTGTGTATTTGATCTCGAAAAAACCATTCAAAACTCCCCAATGAGTCCTTGCAGAATCCCTGCGGCCCACTTCACGTTAAGGGCCTTAGGAGGACCTAGGACCTAGGACCTTCTAAGTCTACTAAAATGGTGGTATGCGAAGTACTTCATGAGAAAAACTGAAGAAGAATTGATTGACTGAAAAGTCAGAGCATACTCTGAATTTTCAGTTTTGCACAAAATAGAAACCCCATTTATACTCGTTCGTCCTACCCTCGGTCACGAAATAATTTTAGAAGACGAATATCAGTATCGAGTAATTTGCCGGGATCAAACCCACGACCTTCCAATCACAGGTACGCTCTACTCTAGGAATCTTCACAATAACACTCTCTCGGTCTTTACTTCAAGTAAAAATTTGCATCTGACGCGCATTTCCACGTTGCGCTTTTGCCACCTTTTCCTGCGATCGTCCCACTGTGCGTTGGCGCAGCGCGTCAACGGTCGGATCTATTAGCTTAACGAAGTCTTTCAGCGGCGTAAGCGCTCGCTCGCCCCCGCCCGGCTGCGCCTCCCTGCGTGCGCCACGGAATAGCAGCTTCACAGGAGATGACTTCAGCATTGCACACACCACGGTCACCCTCGGCACCGGGGTGGATACGCAAATTATTTGTCGTGAAAGGGGATCGTGTCAAACCAGTCAAAATTCACTGAATGCGCAAATGACTTTTTGATTTATGTTGTTGGTTGTTTTTTGTGTGTGTGTTTTCGGAAGCACCAACTGCTACGGTATCAGTCCTCTAAAGATTGTGCACGGTATATCCCGGAAAGTAACGGCATTGTCCCCGCTAGAAATTGAGATATGCCGCCAACTTTCACATCTGCTTGCGAGAGATTCCCCCTTCATGTACCTTGGCTAGGGAGACAGCGCCTCAGCCGGAACAAGCTCTAAACCCCCGAATAATCTCCCGACATATGTGGTATTGTAGTGTAAGAAAGGGAAGATCGTGCGTGGCCCGTGCACTATTGCTGCTCCAAGATTCGCCTGGTATTGATTGGAGATACCATGGAAAACCGGCGACCAGAACAGCCGTCCGCTAGAATTCGCCTTCAGACAGCGACTGAGTTCGACCTAGCTAGCGTCTAAACTCCACCACTACCGGGACACGAACTTCGGATCTCCCAGTCAGAGGGGCTGCAGTGGCTACAGCTCTTACCCTGTGCCATCTCACCGCTACAAATGCATCATTATTATTTTCTAAAACAGTAACTAATAATGAAGCACGCAACCTCTAGGTTGAATGTACATGCTTTTGTGATTGGATGTTTTCCTTAATGAACCTCAATTAAACAGAGATAAAACGTCTGATGATAATTAATATTAGTCCATTTTTTGCTGCAGCCAGCGACTTGAAACTGCATTCTCTAATAAATAAATATAAATTGTTATGTATAGTGCATTAATGTAAATAGTAATAACTTCCCTCTTGAAAATTAGATGGAGTATATTTTCTATGTGTATTCATCTTTCTGAAATACACAGTTTCATTATTCATTCACTTCACGTATATTCGCACTTCCTTTTGCAGTGATATAGGTCGCACTTTGCATGTCTGCCAATCTTAAATTTCATCTTCTCGATTCTCCTATTGGTGGTTTGCGAATGAGGCACGGATCGATTCGATGCGTGCGAGCCAAGCCACTTTCTATACTGCGTTCGCAAGCTGGGAGTCGGCTCGGTGTGCGCGAATATTGAACAAACCCAACCTGGGATTCGTAGATGGGATTTGAATCCAGAACTAGTGGCGCTGGAACAGCACGTACTTTATCGCCCATAATTTCACGCGAAGTCACGCGAAAAGTACTCAAATTTTCGAAAAATTGTACATAACCTTATTACAAAGTACATCTTTAAGGAACAGATTTCATTAAGGAAAAAAATTCCATCATCAATATTTTAGTTGTAGGAAGACTTCGAACAACTTTTGAACGTTTGCAATTTTTGAAAAATCACGGTTTTTAACGAAAATGAGACCCGCACCATTTTCTTAAGCGTCCTTCACCCAATCAAACAACAAAATTTAATGAAAAACTAGGGAACTGTTTTTTTGAAAATTTGGAAAATGCCCCAGAGGCTTTACGTAAAGTTCCACCCAAAAATTAAATATCGGTTTTAAATTTTAGAGACTGCGATCGCTAGATCGATTGGGGAATATCAACTTTGGAGAAAATTGGCTGAAGGATTTAGCTGCTAACGTTGTTTACAGACGGATAGACACACAGACTGGCATGCAGACGGACAGACAGACGTTTTGCCGTCATTCGACTTTTCGGTATCAAGGATCCAGAAAACATGGATTCTGTCTGCACCACGTGTTCGAGGATTTTCTTTTCTAAATTCACTTTTTCGTTACCAGGGCTCTCAAATAGGAGTTTTCTGCCGAAAATTCGCAGTTTTTCGCGCAACATTAAATACTTTTTTTGTATTCTGTAGCGAGAAAGTAAAAAGTCCGACCCGCATAGGATCTGAGTAACGCGAATAATAATATTAATAAGAAAATTTATTCTTCTCACAATATCTTGAATTTTCTACGCTGGACGGGAGTCCAGTTTCCGACCTAGGATTCGTGCGCATGTTTTAATAAGCGGCGAAACTGTGTAACACGCCAATCTATTACCCTAATGAAGTCGTTCAGGTACGTGCGTGCAAAACTAAAACGCGCGTGGGACGCAAACGCCCTCGAGACTTAAGGTCAAAGGTAGGACGCAGCACACTGGTGCAGAAGGTTACGTCGAAGTTCACTGGTGCAACTTAGTGACTCCTATGAGAACATTTCCATGGTATGTCTGGGCGCATGCATAATGAACTAAGGGCTGGTTTCACCAACTTCATTCAAGTCTCCTTAATCGTGTTTAAATAATCATGACTAATATTAAACAAATATAATTGCGATTATTGTTCTGCAGTTTCACCGTCTAATTTTTTAAATTTATTTAGTAGACTATTTACTGCGAATACAAACTACATTTCTTTATATAATGTGGCTAAATAAAATAATTTAAGCCATTAGAAAAACCTCATCCTACTATATTCTGACCTTCCAAATTCACAAATTCACTCCAGATTGTATGTCCATCGCGTATGTAAACACGAAAATATGGACTCGGTTATGTTCACAACATTTTCAGACTGATATCGAGAGATTGGTACTTTTTGCGAAGAATTCTGGTCGGTAACTTTAAGCGATATATTTTTGCAATTCTAGAACTGCCCGCTATTATATGCAAGAAAGTTATGATAAGAGTAGGTGTATATCCGTTTGGTCCTAGATGGCAATTTTGCGACAAAAAAATGTAACGAAAATCGTACATTCGCATTTTTAATTTATAGAAAGTTAAATAAACATGTTAGTTACGAAAAACATTGCAGTGTTTTCTAAGCTAATATTAGATTTTTTAAATATACAAGTATATTCTCTTAACAAAAAAATCCCACTTGTCTTTAATATTTTATTGAAAAGGCGAGTGTAACCTTCAACTTCATCATATTCCAGAATAATTAATTTTCTTAGGAATTCCTTCAGGTACACTACGAATCAGGTTTTCAAGGCCGTCCTCCTGCAACGTACTGCAATTGACTATCTCTAAATATTGTTTCATGATCAAACGAGACCGCAAGTGTTGAAACGAGAGATAACCACGATTAACGTTTCGGGAACGGCTGTTCTCTGCCCCTTCATTCGGCTCGTATTTAACTTCTACCATCACGTTTAAAGTATGCGTGGAGTTTCCGTTCATTAATTTTAAGATAAACGAAATGTCACACGTATTTGTAACTCGATGTAACGCGAAACTCCCTCCAAGAATTTGCAAATAAAAATCAAGTAAAGAGGGAAGCTGATCCTATGTAAATATATACGTGTTAAGTTTTCCACTAGCTCAGATCGCAATGATCAGTGTACCAACGTGGCAATCGAAAGAACTGACGTCAGAAACTTCGTGGGTTCGATCCCAGGCAGTCCTGAAGACTATAGGGCCTGGATCGGTAACTTATAGATGTATGTGAGTTACATAACATGTTTAGCAACAGATAAAACTACTACTAATTTACTGAACAATTAAAAAAGAATCCATTGTTGTTTACATACTTTATTTGTGTAATTAAATATGCTTTTATTGAAATGTAAGGAATTTCAGATTTTACTGAACAACGTTTATCACAAAAAAATACATCAGGTCTTATATTTAAAATTCACTTTTCACTTGTAGTGCGCTTGCGTAAAATACCATGTTCGCCACAATGTGATGTGAGAAATGGGTGAGTCATCTGCCCTTGTATCACGTGCTGTCTATCCACGAGCATGACCCGAACGCTGAGTATAAAATAACTATTTCACTAATTTTTTTAGCTATCTTTAGTGACGCTTAGTGTGACCTCTATACATCCGAATCGTCCCTGAGCAAAAGTAGAGGGTGCATTACGAATCCACTGAATCCGATCCCCTATTGTGTCTGCGGCGACCTCGCGCAGCGAGTGTTTGCTTTCCTGGCTAGCGGCAATAGCGGTGCACGGCGTGACATACGAGCGTTCAGAGCATGACAGAGCAGCGTTCCACCATATCTCATTTTCCTGGAACCTGTGGCCTCTCCTTTCTCCATTTTCCCAGACTAGGGACGACCCTTGGCATGGCGCCCAGACTTTGGCATGGCGGTTTCCATCGTTGAAACCGGATATCAAAATCCGGTCAATCCGTGTGGAATTTCCGGTAGATATGCTTGTTCGCAGTAGGTTTTTGCAGGGTACTTCCGTTGTTTTGGCACGTGATTCCACTATTGCCATTTCATCATTCATATAATTTCTTCATAATCAAAATTATCCACCCATTTCTACTGTACTTAGGGCCATAAAACTTGGGCACTGGAATCAAAATAAATAATGTCGTGATTAAGTTCCACCAAGTCCAACACTTTCCTGAAGACTTCGACATGCACTTGCATCCGCCGCAACTCAAGTGATGTATATTACAATAAAGTGATTTTTCCAATTAGCCAGAACAGATGGCACTGCAGTGGCTGTGACCGGGAGGTCCTAGGGTTCGAGTCCTAAAGGCGTCAGGACTTTCTCGAATTCAGCAGCTGGCCAGAGGAGAATTAGACAAAACAATATAATCGTGTGAGGGAAGAGTAAAACTCGTAATAGGGCTATTTTTAAATCAATTAGGAATATGCATCGAAATTTACATCATTTTTGTAGAAATACTTTATAACTTATGATCGATTCAGAATTCAATTATATTAGACGTGTAGAGTTCCTTACAGGCTGCGATTTTCATTTTTTAGTCGCGAAAAGCGAATGGTTTTTTCTTTAAACCATATTTTATAGAATATCTGTCAATCTTTGTCTCAGCCCACAACTTTTGTTGTCCCTTGCCTATTCTCTTTTTCCAATCGTTTGATGCGCCCGTTCCCTTTTTTCTTCGAGCACCAATGCTTTGATGAATGTCTTCATTTGATGATGATTGATGATGATTTGAACACGATTCTCGTTTTGTTCTGTCTCTAGTGATGTACTGTTCAGTACATTTAACATTGGTATCTTAGCGACCATAACTTGCTCTAAGGCAGCCAGTCATTTCTTCTCTTATTAATAGTTGTCTTGTTTTGTTTTAGGCGAACGCATTCACGGATGACGGAAATCACTCTCCCAGGAGATCCTGCTTGGCACGATCAAAGCTTATCCTGAGGATTGAGCTCCACTAGGACACAAGTAAGTGAATTCTTTTTCATGGCTTTGAAAGACACGTCAAAAAACCAAATTCTTCGTAAACGAGAAATATCTTAATTGTTTCGCTGTTGTTCTACAATGTATCGTAGGACACTTTATTAAGTTTGCAATATTCTTGCATATATACATTGATGTACAAAGTGTTTCGTTTTTTGTGAAGACGAAATTTTTTTCAAAAAATGTACTGAAACAACTAAAGATTTTGTAGCATGAAGCCTATGCTAATTTGTGATTAAACTAATTGAGTACGGTCATGAACTGTACAAGCCAGTCCGCTAGCCTTAAACCTTGGCAATTCACTAACATTACCCCTCCGGACCAGATTAGACGCCAGGAACCGACTCCTTGGCTTGGAGAAGGAAGCATCTTCAGCCGCGGGGGTCCATACTTCCCAGTTACAAAAAAAGTATACATCCCTCTGTTATTGCTCGTAAAACGGTGGTGTTCTGTTAACGCGGCCCTCGCAGCTATTCTCCGTCGCCGTGTGGGCGGGATGTGAACACGCCGGGGCGGAGCGGGGCGGAGCGGGGCGGGGTCGAGGCGGAGCGGACAGACGCATCGCGAGCGCAGCACGAAGTCTGGGAACGAGGAGTCGCTGTATGAATCTCGATAAAAAAAAGTACAAGAAAAGGAACGAGGTCAATTGTGGCGAAATGGCCACGCGCCTGAGTTGGCGGGCGGGCGAGCGGGGAGTGGCGGGGGCGGGCAGCAGGGCGGAAGGAACTGATGAAGCGAGGGGAGAGAGGGAGGGGCGGTCACGGACGGAGGTCGTCGGGGGGCGGGGAGTGGGGGGAGAGCGGGCGGGTGGGTGAAGCGGGCCGAGGTCGCGGCACGACCGCCACGGTCCTGGCTCACGAGGAACGGACGCCAACGTAATGGTCCGGACAGGGGCCTATTGGATTCGTTAGGGCCGCTGGAGGTTCGCCGAGTGCCGTGATGCATCTTTTCCACCCTGCGCGGAGCAAACGGCCCACAAAGCTACGGCCGCCGGAAAGCTTCCCTGTAAAGACCATTTTGAACGCTCCCCTCTCAAGTTGATTGTACTGACTGTTGGCCGTCCATTTTCTGCTGCGATAAAAAAATTAAACTTTATGTAATGTAATTTTTTATATTTTTATCGCCGCAGGTCCGTGATGACGCTAGTGGCAACATAAGTGAAACAAACATCACATATAGAAAAAACCGTGTAACTATTAGCCTTAGTCCATGTCGAAAGTTCACGTGAACACAGTGAAATTGTTTTTGAAATATTAGTATTTAATGCATATTTCTTTACATTATTAATTATGATAATTTCTTTCGTACCTGCACTTCCAAGTATCACTACTAAACTTTCATGTTCGAGAACATTGTATAATAAAACGTTACTAAAATCAAGTACTTCAAAGTGAACCATAACAATCGGCAACTATCAACCACGACGGAGTATTCACCTTCCATAAAATATACATTTTCTACTGTGATAAAAAATTAAACTTTGTACAATCTTAATTTTATATTTTTCTTGCCCTGGGTTTGTTAAGGCGCTAGCGCCAACAACGGCAAAAGAATAATTAGATAAATAAAGAGTTGTTTTTTTTCATTTTCATTTCCCCGTCGAAGGTTCTCGTATTGTTCACGTATTAATATTTATTTTGAAATATTAATGTTTACGTGATTAAATTATATTATTTTTCTTTGATATAGCATACCTTCTCTTCGATGTAGTATTACTAAGCTTTGATGTTGCACAACCTTATCTAATAAACGTTACTAATGTCAACTGCTACTCTAAACTTGTGTCATAACAATGGGCAACTATCAACCATGACAATAAGCTTTAAAATATTATTATTTCTGAACCCATTAGGATTTTATTAATTTATCCAATATAACAGATGTACATAAAATAGTATTTTACACTTCTGTCTGCCCATCGGCCTGTGCATTTAATCCATGCGCGGAATTTTCCCAAAATGGTAATTTCTGCACTGATCAGGCTAATCTTGATGCACTGTGGATTTGAAAAGGATCTTTGAATTTTATGAGTACTACCCATGGAGTACGTATAATATTTTTTCTCAAAAATATCAACGGAATGATCGAAAAATTAACAATTAAAATAAACAAACATATATATATATATATATATATATATATATATATAAATTATTAAAAAAATATAAAAATTACATAAACTTTGACACACAGTAGAAATGAATGTATGTACATAACACAGTGTGGTGATACTAAAATGCACAGTAGTTACGTTTTCTCGTGAAAACAAAAGTTAAGCTAGTCAGCTAGTCTAAAATGTACTCTTAAAATACTCATTTATATTAAAGTTAGTAATTTAAATGCATGGAAGCGACATACATGGAAGACAAACGTTTGCGTACAAAGCGTTAAGACATTTAAATCAGATGGAGAAAGATGTTGCGGATATACGCATAATCAATGAAGAACAATGGAAGGAACACTATATAAACCTTTGGTGTACTGGAACTGTTGAACCTAAAGAGGAAGAGCTTCGCTACAACAATACTGTGGATTCCATCTCCTTGGATGAATTAAAGCAAGTCTTGAACAGTATAAAAAACAGGAAGGCATGTGGTCCTGATGGAGTTAACATGGAACTCATAAAATATGCAGGCCCCCTAAGCGAATTTAGACTGCTTCATCTGTTCAACGAATGCTGGAAATCTTATAAGACTCCCAATAGCTGGAAAATAACAGAGGTCATATCTGTCTTTAAAAAAGGTAAAAGAAATGAATGTGAAAACTACAGGGGTATCAGCCTCATGAATGCCACTTATAAAGTATTTGCAAAAATTATCAACGCTCGATTGAAAATTATAGCAGAGGCTAAACTACAAGAAGAACAATCGGGATTTCGGAAAGGACGCTCTTGTAACGACAATATTTTTAGTCTTAAAAGAATATTAGAAAAACGACGAGAAGTAAATAAGGAAACCCATATAGCCTTTATTGACTTCGAGAAAGCTTTTGATAGCGTGGACAGACACAAGCTATGGAAAATAATGAACGAAAGTGGCTATCCTGAACACCTCATAAAAACCATCAAAACCATATGTATAACGAGACAAAAAATATAATAAATACTGGCATAAAGAAGACTGAAGAAATATTAATAAATAGGGGACTTAAACAAGGATGTAGTTTGTCTCCAACACTATTCAATATATATATATATATATATATATATATATATATATATATTGATGACCTTATTAAAAAATGGAGATGCATAGCTTGTTCTGGAATACAGTTGAAGCAGAATAAACACCTAAATGTTCTACTTTATGCAGATGACGTAACAATACTGCAAGAAAGTGAAGATGATCTGCAAAAAGCTGTATACACACTGCATCAACTGGGAAGAAATGAGTATAATCTCCGAATTTCTAAAACGAAGACTAAAGTTATGGCCCATTGCGGTAAATACCCCATACGCTCAAAAATAGTTATTGACAACACAGTGATCGACCAGACTTCAAATTTTAATTACCTTGGTTGTGACATCAGTTATGACACAGATAGAGACATAGAAAATAAAACTAATAAATTTCAATCAATATGTGGAATAATAAACAGAACACTACAGAACAAAGCAAGGAAAGACACAAAAATTAAGTTCTATAAGACAATGGCTTCTCCAGTTCTCCTGTATGGAAGTGAATCGTGGATAATGAAAAAAAGAGACCAAAGTAAGCTCCAAGCAGCAGAAATGAGATTTCTTAGGAAAGTTAAAAGCTGCATTAAACAAGACCAGATAAGAAATGAGGATATCCGTAAAGAACTAGATATATACAACATAAATGAAAGGATCTTAGAAAACAGGAAAGAATGGCGGCGCCATATCGAAAGAATGGAGGAAGATCGTATTCCACAATTAGTGATGAACTACCAACCGAAGGGAAGAAGAGATATCGGCCGACCCAGAAAGAGATGGTCCTGAAGTGCAAGGTGAAGACGGAAGAGGCATTCCTGCCTAATCCTTGGAATGGAGAAGAAGAAGAAGAATTTAAATGCATTTGTATTATTTTCATTAAAATATTGAAAAGTGGTGCATACAAATAATACGAGAAAGGATGTAGTGCAGAAGTACAATTGTATGTTTTTTTAACATATACCTTGGGAATATGGTGAATTAAATAAAATGTTCATATAGTGATTTCATTTTCGACATAATCATAACGTTGATGTCATTCCGATGGGTATTTCTGTAAGTCCAAAATAGATTATTCATTAGTGTTAGTTGGACCTACTTTTGTTGGATGTTTTGTCAGTTGGGCCGCATTTTAATAGACGTATTTATGGACCATCTGTCGTTACACCTGTTGTGAGACCTAATAGACAATAAAAAATTAAAAACTATTTAGATCCAATATTTTCAGACCTAAGGACATTTAATCAATGTCTCGCGTCGAATTCCATCAACAAAATACACGAATATCTCCCCAAGTTTTATTTTCTAAATTTGGTGTCGATTGTTCGTTAGCCTTGAATGCCATTCAACTTGTTTGTGTCTGCCTTCTTGCCCAACTTCTCAAGTGTCTGAAGCAGGCGGAGGCGTTCGGAAAAGTTAGTGCGCTGTCTTTCCAATGAGTTCGTTGAAAAAGTGGATTTCGGGCCGCCACGATCGCGCTTCCGGTCCACTGCACCAGAGAGCGGCGGCGTAGGGGCGGTTGCTGTGATGGAGGCCCGGAGTCGGCGGAGGTGATGGCGCCGGATCCGTGGCCGCCTAAGACCGGGAGCCCGTGAGTTTTGCTGCTGCCGCTCCCTCGTTGCCGCTCCCCCGCTACCCACCTCCCGCTACCCACCCCCCGCTACCCACCTCTCGCTACCCTCCTCCCGCTACCCACCTCCCGCTACCCACCGCCCTCTACCCACCTCCCGCTACCCACCGCCCGCTACCCACCTCCCGCTACCCACCTCCCGCTACCCACCTCCCGCTACCCACCTCCCTCCCCGCTATTTTCTACGTCCGCGCGTCGCCGCCCAGGGTGTGCCCACTCCTCACTCAGCTCTCGCTGACGTTTCTGTTGCCGTGGCTTCTTGCCACTTCTGCGGCAATCTTCTCGCATCAGTCTTGCCTCTCCCTCGCCGCCTCTCACCGCCCTCTCGCCGCCCTTTCCGCACCCTCTCGCCACCTTCCTACCGCCCACTCGCTACCCTCTCGCCGTCCAGTCGCCACCCTCTCGCCATCCTTGTGTCGGTCCTCTCGCCTCAGCTCGTCTTCCATCTCTCGTTTTTCGCCCCACTCTCGACTCTCTCCGGCCCCGTCTCGACCCCCTCGCCTCTTCACCTCTGGCCCCTTTCCCTCTCGTCTCCGTCCCATCCCCCTCTCGTCCCTCCACCTCTAGCCGTCAACACGCCGTCCTCTCGCACAACTCTTGCCGCCCTCTCGTCCCTCTCGCTCTCCTCTGGCCGTCCTCTCGACGCCCCCTTGCCGTCTTCTCTCTGCTCTCTCGCCGCCGTCTTGCCGCCCGCTGAGTGGGCGGTTCTCTCCCGGCGATCGCCGACCTTGACACTTCGTCGCTATAGCTGCCACCCGCCCCGCATCACCCACCCTCCTCACACCATCGGCTAGCGGTTACTTTCCACCCGCTATACGCCATCCACCACCCGCCAACCGCCAAGTGCTGTTCGTCAGCGTCACCTGCTCCCCTTCCCCCACCATCCGTCAGCCGCCGCACATCACACACCACGCGCTACTCACCGAACAACACATCTTCCACTCGTCTCCGGCACCCACTTCCTGCTACCTAGCTCGCGTTACCCGCCACCCTCTAGTCGCTACACGCCTCCAGCTACTCGCCTCTCGCTACCAGTTACCCGCCTCACGCTACCCACCACACGCTACCCACCACACGCTACCCACCTCCCGCTACCCACCTCCCGCTACCCTCCTCCCGCTACCCTCCTCCCGCTACCCTCCTCCCGCTACCCTCCTCCCGCTACCCACCTCCCGCTACCCACCTCCCGCTACCCTCCTCCCGCTACCCTCCTCCCGCTACCCTCCTCCCGCTACCCACCTTCCGCTACCCTCCTCCCGCTACCCTCCTCCCGCTACCCCACCTCCCCCTGCCCACCTCCCGCTACCGACCTCCCGCTGCCCACCTCCCGCTACCCACCTCCCGCTACCCTCCTCCCGCTACCCACCTTCCGCTACCCTCCTCCCGCTACCCTCCTCCCGCTACCCACCTCCCCCTACCCACCTCCCGCTATCCACCTCCCGCTACCCACCTCCCGCTACCCACCTCCCGCTACCCACCTCCCGCTACCCACCTCCCGCTACCCACCTCCCGCTACCCACCTCCCGCTACCCACCTCCCGCTACCCACCTCCCGCTACCCACCTCCCGCTACCCTCCTCCCGCTATCCACCTCCCGCTACCCACCTCCCCCTACCCACCTCCCGCTACCCACCTCCCGCTACCCACCTCCCGCTACCCACCGCCCGCTACCCACCTCCCGCTACCCACTTCCCTCTACCCAGCTCCCGCTCCCCAGCTCCCGCTCCCCGTCCCCCCGCGCCGGCGGCGCAGCCGCAGCCACCGCTACTGTGCGCCTGCCCGCCCTTCTCGAGTTATTGACGTTCTGGGTTTGAATGGCTGCTCCTGGAATGTGCAGCGAACTGGGACGTCGAATGGGCGCAGGCGGGATGCGGGTGGGCGCGGGTGCGCTACTGTGAGGTTGTGCTCGGTGCGTCCAACGAAGAGAGTAGAGCATATGTGGTGCGAGTGTGGAAGGGTCTGAAGAGCACGGTGGCGTAGGATCGCTGGTGTGGCGATTCAGTTCGAAGCAGTAAACGAAAATGTTTGGGACTTACTTTGCGTGGATGTTACTTACCAATCCCGTCTCCAAACACTGGATTGTTTGTAGTATCTGGGCATTATAGAAAATTGGGTTCATGCCGATTGCAATTTTTTTTAAATACTTTTTTTTTTTGAAAAATCGGGAATTTTAACGAAAAGTAAACCTGCGCTTCTTTGGAGCGTTGTTTACGCAACCGAGAACAGAGTTTAATGAAAAGAGTTGAAGCCATTTTGAGGATTTTTCAAAAATTGTGAGGCTTCTTGTATAGTACCACCAGTAAATATCTGTTTCAAACTCGCAGGGACTTGAGATTGTTTAAATTGATCGGGGGGTATGAATTTTGAAAAAAAAAATCTTCTGAACGGTAGAGGCCTTGCCTTGACCACAGACGAATAATTTTACAATTTTGTAGCTCGTACTTAGCGATATCCTCATAGATCACGTCGCATTAACGTGTCCTAATTTTAACGTTCTGTTTCTATCTCCAATACTTTTACGCACAGGTCTAAGCACATGATGGAATAGAAACACGTTGACAGCAGAACGCTACGCGATGACTATTTCATCTTATCTTTGGGTTGGCAATACATTCAGCCGCAACGCAGGGGTCAGAATTGAGGCGCTCAGGGGGTGGGGGTGATGATCTGATAGCGTGACAGGCAGGGTGGGGGAAATCAAAAGAAAAGTCGGTAGCGGAGACGGCAGAAGGAAAAGCAAGAAACTGGGACACGAAAATGGGAGTTTTCCCTATCGAAAAATCACTCTAAAAATGAATCGAATCGCGAATGCTTTTAGGGAAACGTGTAGAGGTAATGTGGGTCAAAATATTTGGTGTTATAAGCTTTCTGAATTAACATTTAGGTTTTCAGAGTAGTTAGCTCGCAATGTATAAATACATTTCGTGTGAAAATGGAACGAGGTCTATTCCATGCGATTAGGAAATAATTATTATTATCCTCAGATTAATTGTCCAGCAATAAAGCTTCTTCTGTGTAATCCACACTCTTTATCGAGTTCACGAGATTAAATACCTATATCTAAACGTAATATAGATTATTTTAAATTTTGGTATTAAAAAAAACAATCTTAATGGTATTTAATTCAATTTGTGTTGAGGTTTGAAATTACATCACCTGATCTGATGTTCTATATATTCAACACAGTAATACGATGGGTCATAATAAGCAAGGCGATACGGCTCGATCATATTCGTGATTGGTTTTTATCATCGGTATCATCAGCGCCTACCAGAATCGCATGCGTAGGCCGGTCAGTGGTTTTTCTTGATTGCCTCCAGACGAATACCGGAGTAGCACCCTAGAAAACGGGCCACGAACCGCGCACGATCCTTCCCTGTCCTGTCCCTATTCTCCATCCTTAGGGCCGAGCGAAAGCTGATCATTCGTCCTCAAATGGCTCATCCCCCATTCAGAAAAAATCTGCGCGTAGTGTCGTAAGTGTGGGAGAAATGCCGAAACAAAACAGGAAGTGCTGTTGAGACGCAAAACGAAGAAGACGAATTCTGTGGATGACGGAGAGCAGGTGGGGTGGTGGAGCGCTCGCGGGGGCGGGGCCGGGTGCAGCGCCGGGAAGCTGCGGAGGGGGTGCATCACCCGGGCGGTGGTTGCGCGCGCGCCACCGCCGCTCGACGCCATCTTCCCTAGATCCGGCGGAAGTGGGCCCTTTGATGAGGCCCTGGGCCGGATTTCCGTCGGGAGTGCAGCGCAACCTCCTGCTCCGGCCCCAGCCCCGCAAGGAACTTCTCGCTACTACCCCCCTCCTCCAACCCCTTCTCTCCCCTTTTCTGGTCACCAGAGCGTTGCCAAGAGCAGGGTTTCGGATCTCTCGGAGCGTCTAAGATGAAAAAGAAAGAAGCTGGACTATCTTGGCGTCTGTCTTTACTGCGTTGCTTGGTGATGAGGGAGTTTCCCTCTTTAATGCTGTACACGGGAGTTGTATCAAAGGGATTTGGTAATTGGTTTCATTGCAAAATAATCACCGTACAATTTTTCGTAATTCGCCAAATATAAAATCAATTGAGCTTAACGGACAATATTTCCTGCAGCAGCCCTCGCAACTCTTGATTCGGGGAAGGAGGCCTTCACGGCGCCGAGACTTTTGATTAATTTAAAATCACATATCAAAAAGTCTAATTTTATACTCAAATTATTATCTAAATACTAACATATGACACATCGTTGTATTCCTCTTTTTATGATCTATCCATTATTGATAAGAAAAATATATAGCCCCATTTAAAAAATCAAAGATAATTAAATTTCTCGAAAACGAAAAATATAATGATAAATAACTTTACAGCATATTTACTTGCCTATGATTTCGCATTGTTGAGGGGAAATTGCATTTCGATTTCGTGAATCGTTTAAAAGTTAAAGGGTGGTCCATAGTTGGTAGAAGACCTGTATACTATTTCGTTCATCTCCTTTCCCAGTTATTTATGCATTACTCTCTACTAGTTGTAAACATGAAGTGTAAATTATTTGAAGTGTGCATTCATAAATAATGAAAGAGAAAAATCCTATTGTTGCACATGTATGACGCTTTTCCTAGGGTTCGAGTACCAAAGCTGGCAGTATCTTCGTCACTAGTTAGCTCGAATTTAGTCGCTGTCAGAAGGAAAATTTTAGCGTCCGGCTGCCGTGATCGGATCCATGCGAAGGCCGGAGCAGCCCCAACAAACGGGCCACAGACCGCGCGCAACCTTTCCTACCTCATCCTATCCCTAACCCGTACATACCCAGTCCCACTTGCATGCACTACACTACCACACATGTAGGAAGACTAGTCGGGAGCTTAGAGCCTATTCGGGCTGGGGTGGTGACCCCGCTGGTAGGAGATACCTGGATAGGAAAAACCTCGCAAGTTGATGTGTAGGTCGGCGCCAAATTTTACCATCAGCGCAGGAAGGACCCGTCACCTCCCGCGGTAAAAACATGCATTACACTTGCAGGACTAATGACCATAGCAGTTTACGCGTCCGGATGTACGAAATAATTTATCCATCCGTGAATGTCGCTCTTGTTCTAAGAATTGTTAATGAATTTGTTATTACTCCAAACAATTTTTATTTGACCAAGCTGACTTTGCGTGTTTAGGTTACAGATTCCTATTTTAACAGACAAATTCTAATTTAACAGTTTTAAGTATATAATTTCAAACGCGAATAGAATATATACTTTCATTTTGCAATTTGTTTGCCATCTGTTAACTTTTGTTGCAGAAACAAAATAGAACATTGATATTGAATGTTTGCTTAATTTCATAGTATGTTTACACTTGTGTGTTTTTGTAGTGCGTGAAGACATGTTCATTCATTCCCCTATTGTATTTATCTTTTAGTAATAAACGCTTTAGCCCTAGTAGTTATGTGTTATCATTTTTTTGTTTTAAAATAAGTATGAAAATATAAATGATCAGAAGAACATGATTAGACAATACTTGTTGGGGTTGTATAATACGTGTATTTCATTATGGAATTGACTGATGTAATATGTCATAAGCACCTTAGTTATAAATTTTATTAATGAAACAATGTCTCGTACTGGCAATAGTGTCCTATGTCAAATAATTTTATGAATTCAACAAAAATTATTTTATACTTTTTACTTCGTTGCTCTTTTATATTCTTTTGAGAGCTTACTTCACTGTGTTCTGCCGTGTTCGTGGATGATCTACGATTATTGTGCGTTTTTTGCGTACTCTTGATACTGCGTGCAACTCATTTTAATGAAAGCCACCCTCATCATCTTCGTTGTATGTTTTCCACTCTGTAAAGTGGTGTTCATTTTAGAATACTATACTACTGTATCACACATTATGTCATGCATGTAAAAGTCTTCACATGCTATAAATTTGAAATATATAATAGTCCAACCCACTTCCCACAAAATGCGCGGCTAAGAAATTTCGTCGAATTTTGTGACCTTATTCCACTGTCATCTTGCATTTCTATAGCTCCCTTCGTATCAAATGTTAAGTACAATATAATCGAATCAAAACTATTACTGTGAAGGTTAAAAAGCCTATTATCATGAAGATTTATATTGCCCGCCAGAAACAAATTTTCCTTATCGTTTCTTAATATACATGTTTCAAATTCAGTTTTTTCACGCCACTTTTTTAGAACTGTTTGAACGGAATCTAAAAGAAAATACACCAGCTATAATTCACCTAATTAATTTAAAAGAATTTTTGAAAATGTAACGATTTCGCAAAAAATGTTTAACTTCATTAAAATATTAGTTCATACCGTAGGCTGATTTACAACAATACAAGACACTTTAACCAAGAAATTCGCGAGTCGGTATGACACAGCTGTAACTGCGACGATTAGATCAGTTACGGATTTGTAAAACCATCGATATAATTGCTTCCTTGATTCGTAGATTTGTGAAAATGAATTGTGAATGAAAATTTCTCCAATAGAATTTTTCTAATTTTTTAGCCGCGAATCTTTTTCTTCTATTTCTTCTTCAAACGCTACCGCTCTTGTGTTCCCGCCTGTCACCGCAGACGTTGGGAGCTTACAGATTGCCCAGGCTGGTTGTGCCCCGATGATGGGTGATACCTAATAGGGAAAGTCCAGCAAGCCGACATGTAGGTTGATGCCATCATCCAACGGGGGATGAACGGGGGAAAGAACTTCACCCCCTCCCATTAAAACATGTACTACTCTTACGGACCGAATGACCTTATGACTGAGCAAATACCGCGCCCGGATACACAATCGCCCAGTCAATCAATCAATCGAACTGGCGCCCTCGCTCTGAGCTCATACCGCCGTTGCACTCTGGACGGCCCTTAACCCACACTCTCTTGAGGTTGCCTGCCTCTTCGGTTGAACGCGCCGCTGTGCCGTCTGCCATCTCAGGCTGGCCGCCTGCTAAGGAGCGCACTATCTTTTGAACACCCATTGAGTGCGCATATCGAACAAAGAGTTATTTTTACTCTATTGAAAAGATTTTTTAGTACCAATCTCAAATACAAGATGTATTTAAGCAAACATCTACCGACCCGACACTGTCACACTAGGTGAGGTTGAAAAGAGGCACAGGTCGCGAAAACTGGCATACTTCGATAAGATATTCTGGCCTAGAGTCGTCGATCTGTGAATTTTATTTCATGAAGATAATTAAATTATTTCCAAACAATTTGCTCCTCTGATTGGAATTGGTAAGGGAGAATGTAAACAATAACTAAAATAGTATATAATTTTTTATTATAATTTTCTTTTTAGTAATAATTTTAAGTTACGTTAATTACCCTATTAATTTGAAAATCAAGAAGTAATTTATATTATCACCTTTGTAAGGCGCATATCTCAATTCAAGCTTGAGGCTCACATCTGGGTATTCAGTGTTCTACCAGAATCCAACGAGATCATGGGAGAGAAATGGACCGTGAGGGGAGGAGCCAGATCCTAATGGGATAGAAAGAAATGCGGGAAGGAACGACCGCGCGTGGTTCGTGTTCCATTCTTGAAGATACTGCTCTGATGAGCGCCAGGGATTGATCATAGGAAAGAATGATAAAAGGAGATCAGAGTAGCCAACCTCCAGAATTCCCGCCCATGGCGTCATCTGACAAAGGTACGTAACTGGTGTTCAAAATTTGCCATCGTCGATTGCTCTACGGAGAGGGACAGCAGCAACGAGATATGAGTAGTCATGACCTTGCACTGATATCAGTCTCCAACGTAGAACTCAATCTACCAAGCTTCAGTACTACATACCTTGAGGCACTCTGTATGTTTTAAATTATAGTGAATAACATTTGAGCTTGCATCATTACAGTTCTTCATTCTTCATGCAGACGATGTAAATAAAAGCGGGACACCGTAAAACGGAAGTAGTAAAGACAACGACACCGTCACAATGCGTCGAGCTCAAGTCGCGCATGTTATGCTTCAGGGAGTACTATACTGCTCCGGAGAGGGATAGCAGCAACGAGTTATGTGCAGTCATGACCTTGCGCTGGTGTCAGTCATTTAGCGAGTTGGAATGATTATTACCAGGGCATAATACTGATACATTAAATGCTTGATTATGGTTGCTGGGAAACGGTAACGTTGGACATAACCGTATGTCTAAATGACTTGATGCTGTCACGGTGTCATTGCTATAGTTTGCGTTTGCACATGTGAATTGCAATGTAAATCACGAGTCGTCATTAACACTCCAGTTAAGTTAGAGATGTATAGTATCGTTGCGACAACGTATAGATGCAGGAAGGTTTATAGGGCTAATTGTGAGCATTTTGCAGTACATGCTAATGTTCTGCATGCAGTTCATTTGTTACTGTCCACATATGTTCAGAAAACGTACCATAATTCAATATTGTTCATTGTCCTCATACTCTTACAATGTTTTAATATATTTGCTATCCTTATTTTAAAACTTTCACAAATTTTCCTCATTTGATTGTTCCCATAATACAGAATTATAATGAAGAGAAACCGTGAAAAGGGGATCGTAGAATATATAGAAGAGAAGGTATAAAGATGTTAATATAAACTGAATTTTAACTAAGACTTTCTAGATTTGAAATTTTTCAGGTTTGCTGTTTCTGTAGAAAAATACAAGACGTTAGAAAAGAGAAATAAATGCAGACCGAGGAGATGGAAGGTTATGCAAAACAAAACACAAAACGTTTTCAGAAGTTTTATAATATTCCTCGAATTCTTTTCTACCCAATTGAGCACAGGTCTTTCGTGAAAAGGAGCAACAAGACTTACTAGCGCTCTGTGAAATACGCCCCACGGTGGTATTTTCGTCTGCACCTTCACCGCCGCCGTCCCCGACGCCGTTGCCGCGCACGTCATTCCCGCCGCCACCGTCGCCCTGCCGCCGTCGCCTCGTCCGTAGCTATGCCCATAATTCGCCAGCCAAAGATTCTTTCACGAATTTCCCAACTTTTCATCGCGCGCGTTTCTCTTCTGTTGGAGGCATCTCCGAAACGACTCACTCCTCACGGCTCCTCCATCGCTCCAACGTCTCTTCTCAGAAGCAAGACGGCCCGGATTGAACCTTGACGGCCCGGATTGACCCTTGGGACGAAAAGATTCATTCTCTCTTTATATTTCCGCACACTCATTCCTGTATTTATTATTTATTTATTTATTTATTTATTATTTATTTATTTATTTATTTATTTATTTATTTATTTATTTATTTATTTATTTATTTATTTATTTATTTATTTATTTATTTATTTATTTATTTATTTATTTATTTATTTATTTATTTATTTATTTATTTATTTATTTATTTATTTATTTATTTATTTATTTATTTATTTATTTAAACTTTGCCTTCAGAGCATAAACATGTACTACACTTACGATACTAATGACCATAGCAGTTGACCGAAATCACTAGTAATCAATTAATCAATCGGCTGCCTCGTTGGTAATTGTCGGTTTTGCCACCACCTGGGCGCCCAACGCTTGACTCCCATGTTCATTCTAAGGGACCAACTATCTCACAATCAATCCCAATCCTCCGTTATTTGCGTGGTTGGAATGCGAATGGTAATCATTAAAAAAAATGTAAAAGGATTCTTTTACATGCCACAAGCATGACATGCCACAGAAAGCATTTACCGTCCTTTGAAAGTCTCAGCCGAGTTTGAACCAGCAAACGTGGATTTTGTAAGCCAGTGTGTTAAATCCATTCCTCTGGAGTCGTCTTTTCCCTATTAGCAGTATTTACTAAATTTCATTGAGACGGTAACCCAGAGACATATGCCAAGAAATTCCGTTTTCGTTTTATGTGAAACCGCAGGTTCTGCAAAGTCGTCAAAATTTATTGGAATATAGGCACACAAGTCTGGGATTTGCTAAGGAAGAAGTGCATTTTTTAGAGAGGCAGGCGGTTTCCCGATACATATTTATTGATTTTCACCGCTCTTCAGATGTTTTATTGCTTAACTCAATTCTCTGAGACATTGCTTTTGTCATTGGAATGCCACAACCGAATCAGATAGAATATTGCAGGAAGTATGAAGAAAGATGTGAAAATGTGTCACTGTCTAGAGCTAAAGGAATCTTTTTTCTTTTCAATTATTTGATTTTCTGAGAACATTTTCTCTTTTCAAGTATTTTGCGTACTTATTTTAAAAACTGTCTCGCTGCATCCGATTTATGCATATCTCCTGACTTTTAATTAAATTTTCCCACTTATTTTCTCAAACATTTTGCAATATTTACTTTCTGTGTTTTGTGTCAGTAAAAACTAAGAGATTTTATTTCTGTTATGAATATCCACTGACGCATTTTACCGCTATTTCTGTTAGGAAACGATGACCCAAGTCATTCTCTCTTTAATAGAATTTGATGGCACCCGATGTACATTTTTCATGATAATTTGATTTTACTCCATTAGTATGTGATTTCTTGTTGTTCATATTTAATGAACTCTGTTAGAGATTTTTTTTATTTCTTTGTAATCTGCCTCCTATTGCTAATATCAATACAAAGTCTATTCGTATGGTTATTTTATTGTACCAGGGGGAAATACAATTTCATAATCATAATAATAGTGTTTGAACAGATGTTTCATTGGCGTCATTTGAAATCACAAAAAATAAAATCCTAAGTTTTCAACTTTCTTTTTAATTGGTTTTATTCTCTTGGATTTAAAAATATAAGTCAAAATATAGAGTTACAATATTCGTATCAAAGTAGAATTAAAGTCAAAATTTGTAATATTTATCATATGTTAATCAGTTTCTAAATCTAAACCCACCTTTATTAATAATCAACTTTTATTCATATTTAGCGATAATTGAGCGTAATATCTTTACTGCATTCGTTCATGGGCTGCAAAATTGGTAATAACTAACACGTTCCAGTCCATTTCTGGTAACACGTTTGATGTGCTTGTTACGACTAAAATAATTTTCAGTTGTGAAATTGGTAATTTTGCAAACACATATATTTACCTCTTGTATCATAATGTGAACGCGTTCTTTCTTTCCAAGATCTTCCAAGATCTTTCCAAGATCATCTCTGCTTGAAATTGGACGCTTGCAGAGCAAAGTTCAGCAATAAGATTTTTGCTATAAAAAGGCGTGAAACTGGGAGACTTTACTGAAGAATATTTAAAACAAATGAACTGAAAAGTGTTTAAACCACAGTAATGTGTAACGGTTGGAAAAGTTTAATTCTGATTTCCATCACTCTGGAAGACCCATTGAAGTTTCGACTATTGCTCAGCAAAATCGCAATTGTGACATTCGCGAAAATAGGCGATTAAAAACTTCACAAACTGGTAGTTTGAGCAATGTTTATGTTGAAAGTGAGCATTCAATAATTCATGCTCTGTTAAGAGGGTGATTCTTTTGCATGACAACGTGCACACTTTTACAGTTCATAGATCGGGACAAACGCTCGGAAAGTGGGATTGTAAGGCGTTACCACATTTTCCTTGGAGCACAGACCTCTCCCCGACCAATTTTCTTATGTTCAGCGCGCTCAATGCCTTTTTACGTAGCAAGACGTTCGTCGACATCGCAGCCAAAAAAAGCGGTTCATAAATGGTACAAATTGCAATTTAAAAGCTTGTGGTTCAGTAATACGAAAACTCACACAACACTGAGGCAAGTTTCTTGGTGATGCTGGATGTTTGAAAATTGTATTAGTTTAATTGTCATTGAATACAATAGTTTCTTCTCTACACTAGTTCCTCTTGTTAATTAACGAACACCCTTCTTTTCTTGGCCTGACATATAGAATAGACGTGCACAAAACGTCACGTCCAAACTCCAATACAAAACACTCCATTTTAGGATGAGGTCAAATATTCCTCTACAAAAATAAGAAGAATTCGGATAAGAATAAAACGAGTGTACTTTACAATATACGTCGTTCAGCGACTGAAAATCTGCAAAAACTTGAAACATGACGTTTTGAGATACTAAACGCGTTTAAATTTTTTGCTGATTGTGAAATTGAGAAGTCACATGTTTACTAATTACTGGTTTAAGAACCAAACATTAATTAGAGGATCGATAGGAGTTTTCTTAATAACAATGATAATATTGTTATTATTATTGTTATAAAATGTTACAAAATTGCTGCCACAACTCAAAATTTCTCTTTTTTCGAGATGTACCGGAATTGTAGCCCGATCATGAAGGATATGTTCTACATATGTTATTGATCTACTAAATATACTTTTCCACTAAAAAAACTATGCCAGTAATATTTCAAAATCTTCTGTAGCGTACAATTGTCAACAGTAGTTCTTCTGAGAATATATTTCCGTCTGCCATAAAACGATTGCAGAACGCTGAGTTGTGCCAATTATGCTGCTCATTCATGATATCTCTGTTCATAGGGTACATAAGTAAAATATGTTCTGTTGTAAGATTAAAATCTGCTTCTTGCTATACATAACCCCTTGGTTAATATCGTTCATACCATCTTGTAGAGATTCGTCCTCCAAATCCAAGCAAGAAAGGGGGAGTAATTGACACTCTGGATGGAGTGGGCTTGCATCGCGAGCTAGTGGTTACAAAGAGCATCGAGATCGACGCCGCGGAGTGACATGCAGGGCGAGCACGTCAGGGAGTCGCAGGAGCTGTGACGGGCGCGCGGTGACAAACCCGCCCACGCCAGCGTTGGCCCGACCTTCGTCCTCACCGTCTTCCTCCTCCCTTCCTCCCTCCTTCCCACTACACTCTCCCCACCCTCCCCACACTACCCCGCACTCCCGCATCTCCCCACCCCGCTCACCGCCCTCTCCGCACTCCTCCACCCTCCCCGCGCTTCCCCTTCTCGCCACTCCCTCTCAATCATTTCCCCGCACTCCCTTCTCACTCTCCCTCTCCCATGCCCTACCTCCACGCTCCTTCAATTCCTTACCCTCGCCCAATCTCATCCACACAATTCTCACCTCATGATGCCGCACCCGCCCGCCATCCCCCACTTTACTTCACTCGCATCAACCCACATGTGCCCACGTCCACGATCGTCACCCACACCCTCTTACTCTCGCAGATACCCTCCCACACACACACCCACAGGCCCCACTTGCCCACACCAACCCACGCCCACACACTCCGCTCCTTTTCCACGCACCCGCCCTCCCGTACCTACCCAAATACGCCCTCTTCCGCCCCTGACCATCCGATGGCCATCCACAGCCGCCCACGCCCGCCCATGCTCCCTTCGCCATCTCCCGCTGGCGAAAACACTCCCTTATTTAGAGCGGATGAAAGAGGATCTCGTTTACGTATTTAGGCGTGTCAGGTAGCGTCCGACAGGAGGTTGGCATGTGGAAATTCATAAATAGGAATGACGTTTTCAGAAAAAGCCCGACCGCCTCGGGAAGCGCGACTGCACGTGTTTGGGATTAGGGTGGTCCCAGTTCCAGCGAGCAATCCGGGATTGATTTTTAAATGGGCTGAATAGCTGGGCCGGATCGACTTCGGCACGCTCAATGCATCCTGTGATCCTTTGCTTTTCCGGGAAGTACATGCTTCGTAGAAGAAACAAAATCATTAGTAACACCTGTTACATTGTTATGCCGAGTAAAAGTTTTTGGTCAAAATGTTTATAAATTCATCCTCGCCGACGTCCAAAAAATCTCCTTCTGTACGTCTAACTCTCGTTTGAGAATAATTTAATCTAGAATTGCCCCTCCACAATAAAGTGGAATGCTCATTTAGAAATATAACTAAAAGAAACGGATGTCAGAAAGTTCAATTCAAAGTTGTGCATTGGGTCTTAATTTCGAAGATATAACCAAGCATGTTGCTTATTGGTGAACCGATGTATATTGGTGATTTAATTCTCAAGCAAAGTACATTTGTTAACATATATTTTTCATTCAAGCCATTTAATTGTGAGTTAATAAAAGTGAGGTTGAGCGTTGAAGCAAAATATATATTTTATAGCGCTGAAAAAGTAGAAATACATTTCAGAAATGACAAACTCGACACCATAAACTTTAGACCGAACCTTCAATGATTGGTGGATCAATATTATAGGTCGGTCATTGCACCGTATTATGAATATTTGTAACATTGTCCTTACAACTTATCCAATTTCACGACATTGAAAGTGTGCACGATGTTTTGAACTCGTTAAAACGAATTGGTATGCTAAAATCTATATAAGAAATAGTTGTAAATCATTTTTTAAAAATTTGTAACAGTAAAATGTAAATGAAGTCGCTAATGACCCAGCAGTCGATGCGGCAAATAAATGAAAAAAAAACATATCCAATTTCATATTTTCAACTGGCCACTAATAAAAATTTTCAGAAAACGTATGTGTGTATTTTTAAATTTAAATGGAGTAATTTTGATGATGAGGTTTGTTCGCTGAAATACTCTTAGAGTTTACTACGAACTCCCTGAGTTGTCGAAGTGGCAGTAAAATGTGTACATCAGCATTTATTCATATGATCGGTGTATGATTCCTTTATACACTACTGATATTTTACATGAAACATACGTGTTTCGCTTACGTAAGAAAGAAAACCACCTTCGAAACAAGTCATTTGTGGGGTTTTATCTACAGATTGAATACCGAAGAGCATGTTTACTGAGAAGACTCGAATTTAAACTTCAAAATAGAGCAGATCATATCTTAGTTTATCAGAGATTCCGGTTGAAGCTGCAGCAGGAAAAAAAGGAGTCATGCTACATGAGAACATGCTTTTTTGCATTATTTGTTACATTTGTAATTTTCGCAAATTCAGAGGCTTTAGCGAAAATAAGGCTTGAGTAATTTTTGAACGTCCATTTGTCCTATCCTTTGAAGAAAGTTAAAAAAATATTTAGTACCGCTTTTGAATTCGTATTTCTAAATTGCATTAACTTCAAACAAAAATTACCCAAAAGGTAAGTGTTTCATCAAAAAATTGCACAGTAACCTTTTAGAACTCTGCCCTTGAACAAAACGTTTTATTAAAAAAATATTATTTTCAATGCTGTTCTTTTGAGATATTAATTTGTTTGCAATTTTCGAAAATACACTCTGTTGAATACCGAAACAGTACCAATTATTTTCCCGTTCTATAATACATACGAGGAAACGTTTGGATTCGTTTATAAGTAAGTTATAGTTTAAATATTGCCTATATTTCACGCAAAATTATGCGAAAACTATTCATATTCTCGAAAATGTGTGCACGACAGTATATCAAAATGTCTTTAAGCAACAGATTTTCTTAAGGAAAAAATCTTTATCTTCAATATTGTAGATGTAGCAAGACGCCGAAAATGAAACCTGTGTCATGCTTTAAAGCTGATTTTCGATTACGGAGGTCAAAGTCTAATGAAACAAGTCGCAGCCATTTTTTGAAGAAATGTTGAAAAATTGGAGAAAATTGTCTGAATGGTTTAAGCGCTTGCGTTTTCCTTCGTATAAACGGACGGACCGACGGACAGACAGACGTATTGCTTTCTGTCGATGACGTTTACGGTATTAAGTACCCACAAAACATGAATGATTACTTGTTTGAGGATGTTATTTCCAACATATAGGAAAAAACATTTATCCACTTTTGCGTTACAAGGGTCCGCCAATAAGGGTTTTTCTGTCAAAAATCGCCTCCGACGTGGGATTACAATAGTGTGTGTCTTACGGTGTAAGGCAAAAGAGTAGTAATGCTTCCAGTCCTTTGGCACACACAGTGGTTTACACCGTTCCCTTCTCGCAATGTAGTGTAAATGGAAGGAACGTGCGTGTCTCACAGCTTTGTTTAACCAATATGTCTAGAATAGAAAGTCACTGATTGTGAAAATTTCTGAACCATTTGTCGTATGTTTAGATATTTGTTGTTGTTTTGTTACTCTTGAAATATGTTATATTTTAGCTCAATGTTTTTGCAACATACAACTAAAGCGATAAGATGATAATTATTTCAGACATTTGCTATAAGAATCCAGATGCCCTCATATATGAACTTAGTATATCACAGTTGAAGAGAAAATATGAACGAAAAATGTAAACGTAGAATAACGGGGTGTTAAAAACATGACTCGTTCCGTGGTCCAACAACTCGCATATAAAGAAACAAATCGAAAATATGAGATATTACTTCCTTATTTTGTATTGCAGCCTGGCGAGCGATTGGAAAAAATGTGTGTATCGTCACTCACGTTCGCCCATACATTAATCCGCCGTCGATACGTGAACGAATTCCTGCGCAAACATCAGCTCTAAATCAACAAACCGCCGGCTCAGTATATTTTCTGATTCGCAAAGCGCAATCCATACGACATTCATCGTTTATCGTTTTTCCACATTGACACCTTTTTAAACAATAAGCTGAGGTCAAAATCCTTTCGCAAAAACGACTATTTGTTTCGGGTCCATTAAAAGTTAATATTCCCCTTCCCCTTTGAATTCCAGCCTACAGCACTAATTTTGATGGACAAACAAACAAACAAAGCTTGGACGCGAGCTCTGATAAATCGCAATCGACTCGCTGGAGGAGGGAGCTGCTTGGTCAGCGCACCAACGCTGCGACTGTCCGAATTTGGCAACGGCGCACCTTCGTAAGCGTTTCGTTATGCGGGAAAACCTCGTTATGCACGGCTTCGTTATAGCCAGCGCGAGATCGCGACAATGACGAACGCAACCCCCCGTGCCCCACGGGTCGGGTCAAGGGTGGGGGGGAGGCGGCAGGGGCCGCTCGGACAAACCCCACCCACCGAGGCCGCCCGCTCTCCCGCGGGCGCGCGTGTAAAAATAAAATAACGGCATTCAAACGATTCCCACGAAATGCCATAGGTTAGAAGGCGAGCGGCGCGGCGCGAGCGGGCGAGTGGTTGCGGAGGCGGCGGGGGTGGGGGCGGCGGGGCGCGTGGGCGGGGGCGTGGATGGCCCGGTCGATGGGCCGGGCTTCGGGGCCGGCCCGCCGCGCTCGCGCAGACGCGACAGCCCGCGCCGCCCCCGCGCCGCGCCGTCCCCGCACCGCCCGCGCCCGCGCCCGCGGCCCCGCCCGCGCTCTTGCCCCCGCGCGCCGCCCCGGTGAGCGCGCGGCCTCGCCCTAGGCTGCTCGCGCCGCCAGCGCCCGCCCCCGCCCCCGCCCCCGCGCCATGCAACGCTCGCCCAGCCAGCTCGCCGGCGCCGCTCGCTGCGAGGATTTGGAGCGTCCGTCGCGGGCGGCTGACTCCGGAGGCCCGCGCTAGAAGGAGAATGTTTAAGTAGAAACCGGCTGAGTTTCGTGGAAATGTAGAGGGCGCAGAAAATGGATTTGAGACCCCGTGAAACGTCTTTAATGTAAAATTTAAAACTAAAAATAATTTTAAAATAACCACATTAAGCAAATGCTTTAACCAAGCATTTGCAACTAAAATACATCATCCCCCCCTAAAACGTTCAAAAAAATTTAAAGAAGCAAAAACCAATTCGCATAACACGCATGCTAGGGTGCCCATGTAAATCGAACATCAACTTCATATATTTTTGCAGTTTTCAGTTCCGTGGTGCGGAACTGAAGAAACTGATAACAATACGAAATGCGACGAATTCTAAATATTTTAAAATAGCAGTTATAATACAATCTCGAATCTGGCCGTCCACTTCTCCGCTGCCCCCCGCCCTGCCGTCTAGTGCGCCGCTGCAGCAAGCATTAGGATTAGCGGGATACTGGCTTCCGAGAACCGATCTAAATGGAGAACGTTTTAACATAGTAGAGTCTGGATGTGTTCCTTGAAACCCACGGGGCAGCAAAAAATAGCGTTGAAGTTCCTCAAAAAATATTGTGAATATCAGATATTAAACGCAATGTAAGAGGGAGCTTCTGTAGAATATTAGTCGTCAAATGGGGGAACAAGCTGTTCACAAAACAGATCAATGAATTTCGTTTCAATAGTTTTAAGAGAAAACGCGTGTTTTACACCAAAATCTGTCATCCCCCTTATGCTGCAATAGCCATGTAATTCTCCTTCATCTGTAGTTATTTGTGTTCGTTGTGGATTTACACCGATTACAAAAAACCGGAATCTAATTCAGCTCTAGAATCTCGAAATTTACCATCCTTCCAACAATGGTAATGATAATAAATATAATAATAAGGACAAGAAGATCATGAAGAGATAGAACAAAAAATTCAGGTTACTTACTGAAAGAGGGATGCTACTGATGGAGGAAAAATTTTTAGGAAACTCCTGTTCCCAAGTAGATTTGATTTTACTATAATCATACTATAACTTATCCCCAATGACCTAACTGAAAACCAAGGGAAGTTATAAACACAACAAAATATGTAATGATTTGTATATTAAAGAAACTTGAGTAACAAGTCATTTAAAAGACTACAGCCAACATTGAAGGGAGAAAGAGATTTCAGTTAGCAATTCGTTATTAACTGATTTTGTGACAGTCTCATTTTTTCGAATTTTTTTGTAAATTTCTATTTTCGTACGCGAATGTCTGGATTTAAATAATCCAAAATCAAATGTATCCCTTGTAGAATTAAAATAGTTGTGTTTCGAAGGGCTAATATTTGAGTTTAAGGATATAAAAACTGTAGTATTAAATCGGCGTTTGTATTCTGAGGAAGTCTGTATTTTGACATTTAATGAACCAGTAACATTAAATGAACCAGTTTTGTTAATGGGGGTACCCAACCTGTGATTGTGGCTGGGTTCAAAAGAGGAGGCATTTTTGCACCTTTAAAGTCTTTGTCGTGTATCATTAGTAACATGAGTCACAAAGTAGAAATAGTTAAAGCAATGAAATTATTTCTATGACGTGAGACTTTCTTGTTTAACAAATATTTAATCATTGCCCACGTGTGAGAGAGAAGTTTCAGCCCTCATTGAACTTAGTCCAGTAGTTTGCAACTTACATGAAACATTTCATCAATTTTATCGCACTGAAAATCATTTAAGCCAATATTGAAAACCTACAGTTTATTTGTCGAAACGCAGTGAGTAACCTAACAGCATTCGTTCTCAATACTAAAAACATGCGTCATGACATTAGAGATGCATTGAACCAAAGATATTACAATAACATAATTCAAAATCCAGTTCCACGTGGCTCTGATTATGACACTATCCACAACGTTACTTTCCTTCGCTGATATCACGAACAAATTATATATAAGAGACCTTTCTACTATCCCATCGTATAAAACATTTCTAGCAATAAAGATATGGAATATAAAAGTACCCCACTTCCCCGACTCCCCATTCCTACAACACTCCATCATACCCGACATCCTTCCTCCCCCACGCCCGACCTCCCGTCACTCCTCCTCCCCAATATCCTTTTTCCCAGACATCCCACCTCCAAGACACCCACCTCCACAACAGCCACCTCCACGACAGCCACATCCACGACACCCCACCACCACGACACCCCATACGAACTCATATACCGTAGATATAGACGGTAAACATCTGAAAGAAAAAGAAGCCATCTGCAATATATTCCTTTTATGTGTTTGTGTTTGCTTAGAAATGTTCCTTGTTTCCTTTTTGTATTTACCTTCAAATGCCATTGTATATCATTTCGACTGTTACTGTCACTGAAAAAAGACCCCGTTCTTTTAAAATTTCAAATATTGTACTGCTATTACTAGTATAGTGCGTAAAGTATGTTTACTCTTAATTTTTGTACCGTCATCAGATATGATACAGGATGCAAAAACAGGATCTCTAATTTCATGATGACCCCCATAACAAACACGACTACAAGCCCTGCACGCGTATGTTTGTGCATCGTAGGATTATATGCTCGGAAAAGGCTTTTTATTCTGGGTTTAGACTCCGCTCGGTGTGAGAACAGCGGATTTAAGCCCTGGAAGCGCAGGCGTTACCGAGCCGTAGCACATCGCCGGGCCGCACGCGGGGGTCCCCCATTGTCTGCCGGGCATCGGACCAGAGTCCCCCCGGTAAACAAGCCCCAGGAGACAGTAACGGCGTGGGCGCGGACAGCAACACGCAACAGTCGGGCGTGGCCCCCAGCGCCATGCCACCGGCGCCTCACCACCCCGCCATCCTTCCACCCCACCGACACCTGAAGTCGACCCGCCCTGACACACCACCTGCCCTTCGTTCTCCTTGGCGGCACCCCACTTTCAACATCGCTTCTCTCCGATACTCCACCTTCCCGATCTCCAATACTCCTCCTCTCCTCTGAAACACTTCACCTCTCCGATACCAACCTCCCCTACACTGATCTCCACCACCTTCCTTCTCCCAAGCCTAGATCACCACTACCCTTTTCTTGACACCCCACATCCCCATTGTCCATCAACTCCCGCTCCGCCATCCTTGCCACCCTGCCAACCGTTACCTCGCCACCTCACCGCCAGTCTTCCACCCACCGACACAGGTCCAGGCGCTCCGCCATCCACCTTTCCTTCGATCTCTCACCTTCACTTTCCAACACCACACTTACCTCCACGACTTCAACGTCCCCTATACACCCTATACCTTCCCTAAACCCTAGAACCACACCACCGTGCTTTTCCCAGACCCAAATACCCACCACCCTTCATCCATCACTTCCACCGAACCCCTTTCTGGATCATATTCCGACACCATCTTATTGGCATGCCCTTCCCCTTACACATCAGTCCCCACAGCCCATCCCTGCCACCCTTCCGGCCCGCCAACTGTCACCTAACAACCTTGCTACCCTGCCGCCTTGCAATCCTGCCTTCTTGCCATTTCCTCATTCGTGACTTTCCCTCACCAAACGCACCAACATATCATTCCAACTCCTCGTCTCTCTTTTTTTCCGACACTCCATATCCGCGACACCCCACCTCCCCGTTAGTCACCTCTCCGACACCTCACCTTCATGACACCCCACCTCCCTTACATCCCAGCTCCCCGACACCCCACCTCCCCGACACCCCACCTCCTCGACACCCCACCTCCCCGACTCCCCATTCCTCCAACACTCCATCATACCCGACATCCTTCCTCCCCCACGCCCAACCTCCCCGTCACTCCTCCTCCCCAAAATCCTTTTTCCCCAGACACCCCACCTCCAAGACACCCACCTCCACAACAGCCACCTCCACAACAGCCACCTCCACGACAGCCACATCCACGACACCCCACCACCACGACACCCCACCTTCACCATCATCTCCTCGCTTTCAATCCCCATCATCACGCGGACCGTTACCCAGCCACCCCGCCATACTGCAACCCCGCTGCTTTGCTATTCTCTCACTCCGCCCCAGCCGTCCAACCACCCGCCACGTCGGCACCGCGCTACCTCTTGATACTCCCCCTTCGCGGCGTCGCGCGGCACCAGGAGATGCGGGGACGAAGGAAACTTCTCGCTCGGAATACAGCTTTGTCAGCGGCAACAGGGAGGACTCGGAATTGGTGCGGTGTTCAACGACCACAATAGTTCTCCGCGGGAAACTCAGGGACGTGCGCTATAATACGACAATGCTCGGCATGTGCGCCATCTTTCAATGAAAGGCGAATTTGTGCGCCAAACAAATAATTTGTAAGTCAGTTTTATTTACAAAATGATGTTTCTGCTCTTTCCTTAAAAATAATTGAACAAATAACTGATGCCAGAACCCATAATTAAATTATTCTTAAAAGTAAAAAAAAGGAAGGCAATTTAAGATACCCTAAACCAGTTAATATTATGTACATAAAAAAAGCATCAAAACATTCAATTTTTAAAGGTTCCTTAACATTGTTTTTGTCAGAATTGTACTTTTGCATTTATTACATTTTTCATTACACTTATTTCAGTGTTGGACGAAAACGTAAGTTCGTAATACTTGCCGCTATCCCCATGACCATGCTCCGTCCACAGCCATCCTACAATGTCACTTTTCTTTTATAGTTTTATTTTCATTGTATTATTATTCTTCGTTCGTTGTCCGTGGATTTGCGGTCCACGAACATTAAACTTTGTGCTCAGCAGATCTAAAAATACTAGTATAAATATTCGTGTAAATGCAAATATAATTGCAAGTTGGTATGTTAAAATATAATGTTTTCCTGGTAACTGTGCTATTTTTTTGTATTAAGATTTTTTAAAATCTTTCTAATAACAAACAATTTCGTACGAAAATTCTTGCACAAAAATGTAAGTAGACTTTGTATGAACGAAATTCTGTCAGATGTATCAGAAAACATGTACGAAATTACTTATTGGTACGAATTTAGAAGTTAGCATATACTTCACTTTTTGAAATACTTTAGAGAAAAATAATATTTTGCTTCGACAATCAATCAGTCTCTGTTCTCTGAAGTTGATTAAATGAGCAATACGATGAAGAGATATTTCTTTGAGTTCAATGATATGCCCAAAGATATGATTCAACTGTCTGATTTCATTAAACGTGAAAATAAAGTGTCAAGTATCCGAATAATATTTTGAATATGGTTAGAAAAAGTTGGTGGAAAACCTTCTTTTTGCATTTAATAACAAAAATCCCGATTAAAATTATAATATTGAATTTGCCACTTAATATTAGTGTTTTTTATTATAATGTAATATGCTTTCAATATTGCCGCTTCCTACCGCACAAATATGTTATTCAATACTATAATATAATTAATATACATCTTCAGTATGGTTCTTACAAATGATATAACTTGTTTTTACAACCTCAATTTTCAGAAATAAAAATTTATCAAAGATGAATACATTTCTTTATTGTTCGTTTACAAATTACTTCCTCATCCTCATAGTTATTTGCGTTTCTAGATTTCCATATGGATAATGTATCACGTTTCTCCTCGTTTTTGCACAGACACGTTTCCTGGCTGATGTGTGAATAATTGGTAAAGTTCCCTCATTTCGGAACAAATTTTCGTTGCACTAAAGCTCCCTAACGACGTATCTGCTGCCTTATTACCGCCGAGGAAGCTAGTAGGATGTTTCGTAGCAAGTTTGGGCGCTCCCAAAGGCAACCGCACCAGCAGACGCCGTTCAAGTGATATCCGCGAGCAGTAGGGAGCCCAGGGGATGTCGGCGTCAGCGAGAGGGGTTCAAGGAAATGGAAGTGGGGGAAATCATTCCGCACAGTCTTACGCGAGATACTGAAGCCGGAGTGCACGTTATTTTATATTATTATTGTTATTATTATATTATTATTGTTATATTATTATATTATTATTATTATATTATTATCTCAACGTATATGTCACTGCTTTACACGTAATGCAAGAAATATTCTGGTATTCTACTTCAGATTATGATTCAACGAACCCATCTCGATCTGGTTTGTAGTCTACATTTCCTTCTTACATTGAGGTATTGCTAAATGACTTCTTATTTTTCTCCAAGCATAATTATATGTATTCTTTATTTCTATGGGATTAAGCTATTTCCGCAGTACCATCAAATAAGCGTTTTCCAAGTTCTCGAGATAGTGAGTCGATTCCTTCACGTGGGCACGATTTGCAATAAGAGCAATAATCTGGTTTTAAATGAAGTAGCGAGTTTCTATTACTCGAAAACAAATGTTCTTTATTTTCAAATTTTCTAAAAAAATTCTGTTTTTTACATTTATTCATAATTCAATTGTATGTAATAAAAGAGGGGATAGGAACAGAGAAGACGTGCTCAGGTTGTACTTTTTCGCCCATCCGTCACATAAGATAGTTTCTTAAATTGGTTTTAACATGAAGTAAATATTAAAATAAAAAATATAAATGAAAAAATTACAAACAATACAAATATAAATAATATAAATGTAAATAAGTAGCCCTAATTGATTGTTCTCTGATCGACACCGACGGCTCTGGTGGTCACAAGACAACGCGCAAGGAAGGGTTGTGAGATTCCATTCTTGGTATTGCACGAGCGTCCCCGTAGCTGCAACTGCTTCATTTCTGCTGGAACGCAGCAGCCGATACAAGTCCCGTCTGCTCCGCGCGCTTGCTCTAATTGCGGGAGTGCCTCTCTTGAGTGTAGTATGTGTGGAAGAATCGTGGGAGGTCAGAAGCTGGCGTCCAGCCTGCGTCGTCGCCGTGAGGTGGACGGAGAAGTAAACACGTGCAATTGCATCCACTTCTGTCAATAGGTAACTACACAGGTTAATCTTACCATCTGGTATATCTGCGAAGTAATGAATTGCCATTATGAATTGGTGTGCATTCCGACATGCATTGGCTTACACGTTACGCTAAGGAGTAACGGAATGATGTGTCCCGAATATGATATGATATGACAAATAGGAGAAATCAGGATTGATTAGCCTTGCTCTCAACTATAGAGATGAGATTGTCTAGTAATTATACAATACGAGCAAGGGAAAAAATGAGGTATAAAATAGTTCATGGGGGCGAAAAGGAGATATTCTTATAGTAGTGAAGGTCAAGACTTAATAATAATAATAATAATAATAATAATAAATAATAATTTCCTTATTTTAAATTAATTATAAGAATATATTATTATTTAATACTTTCTGCATATGATGCTATTTCTTTTTCGCACATGTATTCAGATAATATTAAATTATTTCATGTGAATCTTCTTATCCAGTTGCATGTTTGTCTGTGTTTTTATTTGCAGTTTTCATTCGGCAATTTTTATTTCATATCCTTCTGCTCCCAATGTGTCCCACTTCCAACCAATCTGCAATTTCAACTTTTTCTACTATTCTGATAACATATCGATCATATTACCGTCAATTTTCTATCAGTTAATGAAATCCGATCTTGATCTTTCCATTAGTTCCTCCCCGAAATGTCTTTGTTCTGGGCAGATTAAGCACAGCTTTCCCACATGGTTATTCTCTTTTTCCTCTCTGTCCATCGTTGTTAACGTAAATCAGCTGTTACGGTGTTTTCCACTCGGAAGCTTGTACACAGGGCTATAATACTGACCATTAAGCTCCCGATTGGATGACACCGTAACGGTTGACCAATCGTCAACGCACTCTGTAAATAAATCGAAGTATAGCTTCTGCGAAAATTCGCCACCGTGAGAACTCTATCTGGAGGACCTCGTTGTTAGAGACTGCTGGCAACAGTTGATGTGCTAGGCTCTCTCAGTCGGCGGGATCATTGAATAACAGGGCACACGGGCGAGGGGTGGCATGCGGCCGGCGGCCAGCGTACGTGCAATGCGCGCTGGAATGTGCACCTCGTGGGCAGCGACCTCTCTTGGCTCGTGGCTGTGAGATCGGATCTCCAATGGCCTCTGGGTGTTGTTCCGCGCGCGACAAACGCTATTGCTGGCAGCCTGTGGGGTCCAATTGGGTCAATGATGAATGGCTGCCCTGAGGATAAGCCTTATTGAATGAATTGGTTGAATCGTATTGGATGAAGCAAATTCGATTTCGGCACGTTTAGCAATGTCTTTTGATGTCTTTGGTCAGTGTTTTTTTTTTTATATTTTGAGTCAACATTGAGTAGTAATGGCTACTTGGGAAATGACATCATTTATTACGACAGTAATTCTCAATTAACTGAACTTCATGTTACTCCTCGCTGACGCATCGTGCAGCAAGTCACTCTAATTTAGAGAACATTGTCTTAATTATCTTTCTTCATGTTAAAACTGATGATATCACTCATTTTTAAAAGAGATATATTCGACTAGGAAAATCGTGGCGGTTTTTGGGTACACATTAGTTAGAAAGGATGTTACTCATCAAATGTGTTAAAAAACAATATTTGAACATTTTGTAAATTGCATATAATATGTAAAGTAGGTAAACCCAAAATTAAGTAATTAAATCATGTTATAATTATTTCATACAGAAATGTAGAGGAATATATAGTTCCTTAAAGGAATTTAATTGCTTATTAACAGAAATGTCCAAAATAGTATTCATGCAAACTAAAACTTAATTTGTTTTTACAAAACATTCAGTACAATGTATGATCTCATTTGTAAATCGCGAATGCTTATCTCATATTTCCTCACTAAATAGATTTTCGTTGAATATTTGCCTGCCCATTGGTTGTGCTCGAATGATATTTACGTGCAGAACTTCAATCTCTTTTGTCTTGCTTTGGATTGCTTCAAATATTCGTTCTTAGAAGATTCAATAATGAGATATTGGGTAAATAGAAGGAAACTGCAAGGAATTTGCAGATTTTATGTTGCGACGAGATCCTAATATAAAGGAATTTCATTATCCTATCCACGAAGTTGTTCGTGGAAAAATGAGTTTCGTTCAGACTTGGGTCAAACAAACACTTCTTTTTCTCTTTCTGTCCTTTTCCCTCGTCTAAGAAATAGTCCTTTTTTACTACTATGGTCTTCATTCAGCCTTTCTTCGCCGTTTAAGTTTGTTTTTTTCGTACGTCTGGCCGCCCGTGTTTCTTCATTTTTCCCCGAAGTGGTCGATGACCACTAGCTACTGAATATTCCCTAAGAATTTAGAATTGAAATGGAATATTTTAACGCCATTGATCACTTTTCTAGTGGTATTACGTGTGATACAACTACATCATCGCAGGAAAATATATAAGAAGAGAAATATAAAATAATTATGTATCTTTGTTTTTATTAAAAATACACAATTGCTTAAATTGACAGAATATTCAAAAGTATTTAAAATAAAGAAATGCCCTCAAAACATTACCTTGAGAAATTACTTTAATCACCAGTGTGCGGAATTATGAGTTGGATCGGACTGTTATACCCAAATATCGGACTGTTATACCCAAGTTGTCGGGTTCAAACCCGATCAAAGCCGTGGATGTTTAATGGCGAAAAAATCCTTCGTACGCCTTCCTTCGGAGGGGAAGTAAATCCGGCTGTCCCATTTTAGTAGATTTACTTGCATGTATAAGATCCTCAAGCCTAAATTTCGCCTCTGAGCTAAATTCAAATCGCCTGTTGCGCGCCCAAGAAATACCTCATTTTTTCGCTAGTGGGTGAAAGGAGCGTTGCGAAATTTGCGTGGTCAGACTGAAGAGCGGGCCTGATGGCCCGAGTCTCGCCACGTAAAATAAGGCATTAATTCAATTCAATAAAATCCAAATAGAAAATTAGACGTTTAACAGTCTAATATTTACAATTCTATACCGGTGTACACAACTCAGTGTCAGCGGGAACAAGAAAGTCGCGGAACGAGACAGATGACTGGGCCACAGCGAATGTGGCGGATCCAACTCGACGCGGGGGAGTTTGAGGGTGAGGCGGTGCAGACTACGCCAGAACAGAGCGTGGAATAGACGTCTAGGGGAAGGTAAGCCACGGGAAGATGAGACAGGAGAGATGCCAAAACAAATAAAAATGGGATGTGGAACACAACGCGGTCGCGGGCGCCGGGACAGCAGGCAAAAGCAAGACGTAGGCCTGGCCAGGGGAAGGTCCGGATTGAGAGGAGACCGAGAGAGAAGCGGTTCGGCATTCAAAAGCGGGAAATACCCGGAAATAAAGGAGAAGTGGAGATGGTAGTGACGGGGGAGTATGAGAGTAAAGCTAGTGCTAGGGAAGGGCGAGAAGTAGGAGTTAGGTGAAGGAAAGGTAAAGGGTGGAGCTAAAGCGAGAGTAGGAAGGGGAAAGCGTAAGTGTTGGAGGTGAGGTGGAAGAGGGGTTGGGAAGAAGCTGGGCGGAGTTGGAGAGAGGGGCCCGGGCTAAGACGGTAAGTGCGTGCGGGACGAGGAGCAAATTCGGAATATGGAGGTAAGGTGCATAAAAGGAGTCGCCACGGACGTGGAGGCGAGGAGAGAAATGGCAGTGCCGAGCACGGGGAGGGGTCACAGAAATCTGTTGTAGAGGGGGATGTGTTTGAGACGAAGCCAGGCGGGACGGAGCGATGTAACCAGGTAGCAGTGCAGTGCAAAGTGAAGCGCGAATTGTTCTGGGAAAAGCAGGGTTCCAACGGAGCGGTGAAAAAGATACGATGGGAGACGGGTCACAGCGGACGTGCGGTGGGTAAGGGAAAGTTATAGGATGATGAAAGGCTGGACGGGTAAGAGGGGGAAAGTGCGGATGGTTGTGGGGAGAGATACGTGCAGGAACGAGAAACTAACGGAAACACGCCAAACAGAAGAACCTGCACCTGACGAAATAGGTGATGGCGGACTGACCAGGCGGAGGGCGGCTTGAGCAGGTAAAAGACTAAGGGGAAGCAGGCACGCGGAGACGCTGAGCGGGCTGCGGAACATACCACTGAGGTAGAAAGAGGTGAAATGGGACTAATGGAGAGCAGAGGTGACGACGTCAGGACAGCGCGGCGTGATTACTTTAGAGCTGGGTGAGTACGGAGTAAGGATGCAATGTTGGGTTTCACTGAGAAAGAGGAGACAACCAGAGCCGGAACTGGGGCGGAGTTGAGTTTCCGAGGAAGGACGGTTCGCACGGGCGTTTGGCCTCTACTGCCGGCACCGCCGCCATCGCCTCCACCGCCACCGCCATTGCCGCCAACTACGCCGCAACCGCCACCGCCGCCGTGTTCTCCGCCATCGCCATCGCCTCCACCGCCGCCGCCTTCGCCAGCCATAGCCGTCATCGCCACCACCTCCGCCACCACCACCACTTGCAGCAGCAACACTACCACCGCCACCGCCACCGCCACCGCCACCGCCTCCGCCACCGCCTCCGCCTCCGCCTCCGCCTCCGCCTCCGCCTCCGCCTCCGCCTCCGCCTCCACCACCGCCACCGCCTCCGCCTCCGCCTCCGCCTCCGCCACCGCCTCCGCCGCCACCGCCTCCGCCGCCGCCGCCTCCGCCACCGCCACCACCACCGCCACCACCACCGCCACCGCCACCGCCACCACCATCGCCTCGCCTCCGCCTCCGCCTCCGCCTCCGTCTCCGCCTCCGCTTCGGCCTCCGCCTCCGCCTCCGCCTCCGACTCCGACTCCGCCACCGCCACCCCAGAGCCACCGCCACCGCTACCGGCCCCGCTACCGCTACCGCCACCGCCGCTGCCACCACCGTTCGGCGCGAGGAGGCAGTGACAGGTCGAAAGGAGAAAGAGGAGGCAGAGAGTCGGAGCCGGAACTGGGGCGGAGTTGAGTTTCCGCGGAAGATGGTTCGCACGGGCGTTCGGCCGCCGCCACCGCCGCAACCGCCTCCGTAGCCCCGGTGCAAGCCAGTGCGCGCGGCTCCGCGCTGCCTTTGACAAAATACGCGGGCGCGCGCCGCGAGTTTTGCGAGCAGCGGGAGCTCCCTTTGCGCCGCCAGCAGCGCGGTCTCGACGCGACGCCCGGCCGCACCGCACCGTCCCGCGCCGCGATACCCTCGCACGCGCCTGCGGAGAGGAACGCCGCTCGTCCGCCGCGGAGACCGACGGCCTACAGAACGTACTGAACCAAAACATTTCTACAGAACTTACCGAACCAATCCTCTTTTCCATAACGTTATTAACAGAACTTATTAAGAATGTACAATACCTAAATACGAAAGACGTATGAACAAAAGACGGTAACTTCTTAAAATTCTGTGTAACAATCTGATCTAAGCTCTTAGTCAATACTAATCCAAAATAGCACAAAGATTCAAAACGAAATGTTCGTAAGAAGGGATTGACCATCTCTCAAAAGTGAATCCAGTAATTAAGATATATAATGAGAAAATAAAGCTGATACCAACTACTGGATTGTATTTTAAGTAAATATCCTTGGAAAGAGATGTAAGGGGTCGAGAAAGGGTCACGCCCAAAATTTTGTGATGGTGTGGAGACGTGGCTTCGATGGTATAGCGGTTAGCCTATTGGGCTGTTGTACCCAAGCAGGTTCAAACCCAATTGAAGTCGTGGGTTTTTTAAGTGCGAAAAAATCCTTGGTTCAGAGTGGAAGTAATGCCGGCTGTCCCATGTTGCAGATTTACAGCATGTAATTGTTTTCCATTTCAGACATTGTCAACCACTCTGTTTGTGTTTTCTTTATTCATTATAGTTCTTCAGAGACTTGACATCGAAGTTGTACTTTTTTTCAAGACGTTTTTCGGCTCATACATCTCTTCCCAAGTATTTGTCCTTAGAATACTCTCCAGTAGTTCATATCTTTTCTCATTCAAATAAAGATATTTGGAAAAGAGGATTGGTTCGGTAAGTTCCCAAAAATATTTTCAGTTACCAGACGTTTTAAAGGAGTATTGCGAATGATAATTTAAGTGACAAACATGATGTCCGTGCCCAAAGAACAATAGACAACAAAATCGTCCACAAAATTGTTCATACCTCAAAAAATAAATTTATTTTAAATAATATTCTTTTCTTCATTTCATTTCCATAAAATGATCAGATACTCATAAGCAGACGCAAAGAATTTTTAGTACTACAGAGTTTCCGGCATAACGCCAGGATCCACGGAGCAGTGGGAATTTACATTCTCAACAAAATTATTATTTTGTGAGTAATTTTTTAAAAGGTTATTTCTTCTTATTTTGCCTTATAAAAATGCAATAAAGTCCAAGCCAGAAACAATCGTAATACACAAAACTCGACGTGTGTCTAAGGACGTTTCTTTGTGTGCAATTGCATGTAATATTTTTAATACCAACGGAAATAATTTTATTTTCACAGATTTTTTTCTCTCCTCTTCATTCTCCTCTCCTCATAGACTGTGTTATAAAGTGAAGTCCACGCGGTCCATAGCTCCCGGTTCCTTCCCTCCCTAGCGTCTCCGCTCGCCGCATTCCCCGAGGCATTTCTTCCCCTCTTGGCCTCCCCCTTCCCTCCACCCTACTTCATATAACTTCCCGACCGTAGGCCTAATGGAAACCAGGACCTTACTGCTATTTACTAATTTACAATATAACTGCGTTTATTGTCTCAAAATTAATTACGCGATGATTTGATTTGATTAAGTAAGTTAACAAGTCTCTCTCGTGAAATTAGGTAACAATTATGGAAGCTAGCATATTTTTATGTCTGGATTATCTTTTCAAGATTAATTGGGAATATGCGGGTACATTTCTTTTGCGTAATGATATTTACAGAAGTCGTTATACATTTATTACTCTGGGTAAAACAACAAATTTGTTTGTTTAAATTTACTACACCCTTAAAAATACGTTTGACCTTTGCGTTTCAAGTTCCTAAAATTTGACTTTTTTCGTAATGATTTATAAACAGCACGTTGGTGTTTTATATAAACAGCACATCGGTTCTTTGACGAAAATAAAGTTTGTGAAATCAAGTTTGTTTTTATGTTTGTTTGTGAGGTCCAGGCTCTTCGAAATTGATCCATTCGCCCACCATCGACATGGACAGAATTTCTAGGAATTTTTAAGAACTCCCGGCAATTTTAGTAACTTTTAACTCATATTAGCCTGCAGCGAGCGCCACAATAAGTCCCCAAAATATTTATCAATTAATTACGGCGTCCTCCGGCCAAGCGAATAAAGGTCTGTTTAGGACAGAAATCATTGAAGAATTCAATTTTGGCAAGCAATTAGGTCGGAGTCAATCCTGCACTCTGCGGGTTGGAATGCAAGTAAGATAACCTCTCACTCACGGAGATGCGTAGGTATTTGATAAAGTTTCTATTACCTTCTTTTCCCATTTTCCCATTCAGTCAATTCTGTGAGTCATCGAGTAGCTTCTCCGCCTTGAATTCTTTTCCATTTCTCTTCAAAGCAAATATTTACCCTTATATGTATAAATCAAGATCATCTTCCTTCACATATCTAACATATTTTCATTTTCCCCCAGTAGAAATATTGCCAACTTTAATAAGTAGCTTTAGATTTGCATTATGTTATTAGTTGAATCCCATAAATTTTATTACCAGCGTATCGACTGCAGAACTATTGATGTCTATAATAATTTATTTTATAGTAATTAAATAATATTTAATAATAATTTCTAAATAAATTATTTAAATAAATATTGCTGAAGGTAAATAGAAAGCACAGGGAAAAGTTTTCTATCCCTACCATGGGTGTTGCCTGGCGGTTTAGTTCATTGGTTGGCGTGCTCGCTTTCCAAGACGTGGTTCGATTCCCGGTCAGGCAAGATTATAGGGTGCGTTTTCCTTGCAATGTCTCAGTATATGTTTCTGTGTGACGATGAGAAAATTCACTTCTCAGGTTGAGAAGACCAGAATACGGCGTGTGGATGTCTTCGTTCTCACCTCACGGACCCCCTTAACCCATGGCGCGAGACTGGCCGTCGCTGGTAGGCCTTGGTCCGTACACGGACCGGCGGGCACCAAGTACAAACAAAACCCCGGGTGTAGGTTTCCCAAATGCAACAGCCACGACTCCGCGCGATCAGCGCTCTCTTTCTGGGGCTGTCAACAATATCTAACAACAACGAAACTAACAAAATCTTATCGGCTTCTCCAGGTGTACATAATTTTCTACTTGACACTCCTACACCCAAAATAACAGAAAACAATACAGATTTCTCAAAAAAAAATCCTCGGCTAACTTAACTTAAGTATTTTACAACTGTCGAAAATCAGGTTTTCTCATGACTTCTTTTACATAAGTCGAAAGTTACAATGAGGACTTCAGAAGGAATCAGCTCACACTGAATAAGTCTCATAAGAAATCAGCTAGATAAATCTAAAAAACAACTTGGAAAACAATATGCCGCTGTGGTAGAAAATTGTGTTATGAAAAAAGTTCGTAAACGTCGCCATCTTAAAACAGAGGGAGTTGCCCTACCCTTCAAACAGCCAGAGCATACGCACTGGCAGAGTTCTAGTCAAGCTCTATTCTAGATCGGTGGCCCCACCCTGTTGAACTCCACGAGCCGCCCGGACGCCACGTGCCTACTCATGTCTTTCCCTAGATTGAGCTTCCTTCAATATCATTCCCCGCTGGGAACATTCCGGGCCACGCGGCATCCATAGCACGCTCTCCGCCACGCCCGTGCCCCCTCCCCCTCCCTCCCTCGCTCTTCCTATCCGCCGCTCCAGCGCCTCCGCTCGGCCCGCTTCCTCCCCTCCAGCAGCTCGCCTACCCCGCTTCGCCCTCTCTTCCGCCTCGCGCACTTCACGCATTCCCTAGACGTTTTCTCATCATCCCCGCTGGAGAGCCTCGTAGAATCTCACTACGATCCGAAACCCAGCGGCCGGAATCGTCTTCGCGGCTGCGCCCTCAACTCTTTTTCGTGTACAGCAGAACGATTTGCCACTAACGAAATGTATACTTCGATTTATCTGTAGTGGCACTTGACGTAAGTCAGCTGTTACGGTGTCATCGAATCAGGAGCTTGAACATCACTACAATGACGTCACTATAGTGACGTTCAAGCTCTCGATTGGATGACACCGTAACAGTTCATTTAACGTCAAATGCCATTATAAATAAATCGAGTATAGCCATCTTCAAAAAGAAGTTCCTCTGTGCAATATGGAGGTTAAATGGCGATGATGATATACCAGCTGGGTTGGTTCAGTATCAACATCGTTGCATCTGCAGCATCGTTGACCGCAAGATCCTCGGATTCGAGCCTTGACGGTGTATTTTTGACACAAGTTAGCTGCGTAGAATCCAACCATTCAACCACTGCCTGAAGGAGAATTCTAGCGGCTGATTATTCTGATTCCGTGGCTGCTAACCATCTATTAACAAATAGAGACTCTTAAATGGGAAATTGTATTGCACTAAATATTAAATATTCGTTTTCGTTTCACATATATATCGAGGTTAAATCTTTTCTTCAAATATCATCATATATTCACAGATCTTTAAATAATTTCATATACATTTTTTCGCGAATATGAGTAGATTTCGCGTTATATTGTGTGAAATGTAGGCAATTTTTAAAACATGATTTTCTCAAAAAAGTTTCAATATGTTTTCTTTATTTTTATCCAAAGAAGTGAAGAACGCTTATAAATATATACATTTTTATTAGTAGTATAATAGAGACAATAATAATTGAACTAATAATAATAATAATAATAATAATAATAATAATAATAAAGGAATAAGAAATAAATAATTTAAACACCATTTAAATTAATGTTTTTGCTATATTTATGAACATACACACTTATCCCCTTCCTCTTCTCCTCCATAGGGGTTTTCCCAAACGTTCATAACCTACCGCTTTCGATACATCGAATAATAATAATAATAATAATAATAATAATAATAATAAAGGAATAAAAAATAAATAATTTAAACACCATTTAAATTAATATTTTTGCTATATTTATGAACATATCTTTCTCTACACCCTTATGAGGCTTGAGTGATCAAGTACAAAATACCCCCGTGACAAATTTGGAAAAATATTAATTTCAGGGCTTCCATCTGAAATTCTGTGTAGGTAGAACATTTTACGAGAAATTCCCTTCCTCTCCTCCTCTATAGGGGGGGGGGGGTTTCCAAAATGTTCATAACCTACCGCTTTCCATTACCGCTTGACCTCCTCCCCTCGCTTCCTTGCCTGCCCTGGACGTACGTCTCACGCGCTTACGTGGGCTGCCGTGCACGTCCTCGCATAGAATATTGTTTGCGGAGCCACCTTTGACCTCAACGTTGGTCGTCGCGGAGTCTGATGGGTTTCTGCATCAAAGGACCGGCAAATCTAATCACGCGTGGCCCAGCGGAGGGAGATACCTGTAAGTAACTTAGACCGCCCCGACAGAGTTCTTCTAACCCGAGCTGCTCGGATTAAAGACTTATTAAGGTTACGGGAATGGAAGGAAACTGTTCTGTGGTCGTGGCGGGAACCGAAGGCTGCAAGACGTTTATATAGTTTTCAAGACCTCTTTTGAAAGCTTCTCGTCGAAGATTAATGATGAGATTTAATTACCGCCTTTAGAAATAAAGTAGGTTTAATGCAAGTTTGCTTTTAATCATTCAGTTAAAATAACGTATTACTAATCAAAACAGGGAAAATAAATAGAAGGAATAAGTGAAGAGATATGTGGCGTTAAATTATGAGTACCGCGTAAGGAACGGTGGTTACAAATATTTAGGGTGTACAAGGACAGCTCTTGGGGGAAAATTGTAAAATTGAACATTGTGATTAGCAAAATGCAAAGTTATTTATTTTTGTTTCGTAATTTTTCCAATTTTTGGTATCGTGTGTATTATATGTTCCACTTCCTAAAGCTCTTTGTTCCATATTAAATGCTACAGCAAAGTCTTTGGACAAAGTCAAATAAATATATTTTTGTGCCTTTTAATATTGGATTTCAAAACTAAAACTTTTACAGACTATTTTTTGACTTTTTGAGAACTATGTGGTGAACTTTCGAAGCAATCAGTGTTCGAATCCCCAGATGCCCTTAGTGAGATCTCAGCTGGAGTTGGAAATTCATTTGAATCTACTTCAACATGGGGTATTTCGAATTCCCGGGAACTTCTCCAAACGCACTCGCCATTCGTAAAGGGGTCTCAATGACGACCCTACGTGCTCTACCGCACAGGTTCAAAGCGTGACTGCACTCCGCTCCTGTAATTCTGTATCTGAACGATCGTCTAGTTCTGCCGTGAGGTGTCTAATAAAGCCATTAGCCTTCGCGATTTCAATCATCGACAACCCGTTTAAGAGTCAATTCGCGTAATTAGTGAGCGGCGTCAGCCTATGAATAGATGCGCGCGATACCCGCTCTTGGAGATTCAAGTAGGTCGAACCTGGAGCAGCTGGCGACCGAAATAACTCGGAGGCAGGGGCGAGCAGGGACGAAGGAGCGGCATTTACAATCTGGAAGAACGTTCCCCAAGACTCCGCATCTCCGGTTGCTGTTGCGTTTCAAGTATTATTATTTAATTATGCTCAGCTTTATACAGTGGCACACCCAAGGGGGGAGGTCATGTGACGTCTGTCCCGGCCCCCAGAAACTAATGATTTATACTCACTTCGCTATCCGGGAGACGCCGCGTCCAGGGCACAGGTGCCAACGTTTCGGTCGCCACTCTGCGACCTTCATCAGGGCGTAGTTATTTAATGATTTATAATCACAAATATATCGTTGCGCCGCTGACTTAAGATGATTTCGTGTAGCATGGCTCTTCATTTGGTTACAAGGTGTGTGTGTGTGTGTGTGTGTGCGCGCGCGCGCGCGCGAGAGAGAGAGAGAGAGAGAGAGAGAGAGAGAGAGAGAGAGAGAGAGAGAATGAAAGAAAGAAAGAAAGAAAGAAAGAAAGAAAGAAAGAAAGTGTGAGTGTATGTGTTTGTGTTGCCTAATACCCAGTCTCTGAGAAACTATTAACTGGCCCACCCTCGACATAGATTGTGGTCATTGTTGTAATTCGCACTAAATAGTCGGCGACCGCTACAAATGTTTACTCATATTCAACAACAGTCTGTTATTTTATTAGTTACTTCCCTAGCTGAACGAATAGAGGATCTGATGAGGTTCAGGAATTTTCACTGGATTTTATTTTCCCGAAGATTTGGCTAGGGTTTTTTACAAGTCAGATGCGTGACATGGCTACTGTTTTTTTGCTTTCGGAAATCCGCCGCCGTGAGTCAAATTAAACCGGCCAACTCAGTTTTCGGAAGCAATTATGCCCCATATAACTGACGGCGGCTGTCTAAATATGTCATCTAGTAGTCATTGCAGGTGATCACCTTGGCAACTTTCGAATGCCTTAATGCTGCAGCAATGTGATCTTATTTACCATAAAACAGTAATTTTTTGTGAAAAAAATAAATTACTAAACATTCTGTATCCTGGAATATTCTAGTCAAGACGTTACTCTAAACTAAATTATAGCTAGCGTGTTTATTGCGTTGCTTCGTTGATTGGTTGTTTGAGAGATTGTTTGTCGCCACTTCAAGTCCTGTGGCTATTAGTCCCGTTCATTAAATACTTTATTCCGGGAGGTGGCGGTTTTCCTCCTCCGCTGGACGGCACGATCCGGCGCCGAATTACACTTGGACTTGAGGGGGTTTCCCCCTCGAATTGTCCCCTCCAGCGGGGCCCTGCCTCACCCAGGACAAACTCTATGCTCCCGACTGCTCTACCAGCAGAGTGATAAATTAGTGCATGTAAGTAAGTGAGTAAATAAGTAAGTAAGTAAGTGAGTGAAGGAATAAGATGTGACAAGGAAAAGGAAGAAATAGAGTACTGCTCCGGCATTCACCTGGCGTTGATCGGAGAAACCACGGAAAACTACCGATCAGAGCAGCGGCTCCAGCAGCCTCTATAATTCTCCTCCAGACAGGAGATGAGGGCGGAATTCGATCAGCTATGTAGCTAGTGTCGAAAATCCGCCACCATCGGAACTCGAAATCGAGGACCTTCGGTCAGAGAAGCTGCTTTGAGAGAAGTAATGCTGGCTCTGAGCTAAACTCAGCCGGGCGTTGGTTCGTTCTTTATTGCACGTTCCCTCCCTGAGGAGCTATTTAATCCTAGGACACTTGAAAGGAAAAATGACGGATTAGCATGTGACGTGTACACCTATTACGCTTCAGATACGTATTATGTCCAGAGGTGAAACTCTATATGCACTTTAAAAAAGGGCAACTGCTGACTTTTTAATCTGACTCAACTCTATTAACCTGCTGTGTTGTGTCAGACCAGGTCTTCTGCAATCCTTTTTAGCCTTGTGCTCAGAATGTTAGTGGACGAGAGTGCGTAATAAGTTCGTTTTAATTTTACAAATAATTTTGATATTTTTAAACTAATTGTAGGATAAATTTACCAATAATTTTCAGAAAATATCGTAAAATTATTGAATTAAAAAATAATTGAATTTTTAATTTTGATCTGAGTAAACATATTTCGTTCATTGGATATCGCAAACTCCACAATTTGAAAAGAAAAAGAAATGAGACTTCTGATAACTAATCTAAATAACTAACATTTAGTACTGCTTCTATAGTTATAGGTATCAGTAACTTAGTAACTATAATATATATTCTTATATTATAGTTACTAAGTTATATGGAACACATTGAGAATTTGTACTAAAAATTCTGAAATTCGTTGGATTATAATACGATAATTTCTGCCCAGTACATGAAGAGGAACAACAGAAATCGGACGACATGTCATTCATTGTTTTTTTATACGAATGTAATATTCTTGAACGATGGTTGAGGACAAAAGGATTCGTCAAATAATGTCAAAGTAGACAGTTAATAAATATAATATCTTTCTCTTGGCCTCTTCACAAAGTTGTGCCGCTAAAAACACGTGTTAATTTTCATTGAGCTCTAGGTGCCAATATTCCTAAGAAATTAATTCGCAGTCGTTGAAAATGAAATATTTTCTGCAATGCACGCGACGAAAGCGCATATCAAGCGCAGCTCGTCTCAATTTTGTTATCCTCGCATCATTTGTCACATACAGCTGATGTGATGCTCTATGATGCATGAAACATCGGTTGAATAAGTTTGAATGTGGCACAAATCCGGGACATATAAACTTATTGGAATATCACTTTCCGTCGTGAAAAGTCAAGGGGTACTGTATAAAACCCTTGTTTTTTCCCCCTATACAATTCCACGTGCACACACGCCTAGATTTTTATTGCAATGTAGCCTAGCATTTTTTTGTATTTCGTTGCGAAACATTAAAAAACTAGTCCCATCACAAGTGACAATGTGTAACAGCAATTCCATGATTTTCAAACCAATTTTTGATATTATTTATATTGTCTCACTCTGTTTTGTTAACGGGGACGAGTCCTAAGCTTTCATCACCATCATCACCATCATCATCATCATCATCATCATCATCATCATCATCCTACAGGCTCCCAAACCTTAAATGAAGAAATATTATGTAAGAAAAATCAATTCACACTGTATGAAACAAATCACTATCTTTTACTTTCTCACGAATTGGTAAATACGGTAGTATAGAAATGTTACGTAGTGTTGCAGTGAAGAGGTGACGAAATCTGGCAGAAATACAAGTTTTGAATGAAATACACCGAAAAACATGTTCTAAAAATGTATTTCCAGAAATCTGTGTATGAAGAACATTAGCCCCGATAACTTGAATAGGATTTTACCAAAAATGAATATTCCCTGATCCATCTTACCAACCTTTAGATCTTCCGAATTTAAATAGAACATTCTAATTTTTGAGAGTTCTTTATAATAAAGATTCTAGGATGTTTTCAAAATTTTCTCAACAATTACTCCATGTATTTTTACCAATTACCATTACCATTACCATTATCAATTACCATTACCCAATGTATTTTTATTTTTTCTAAAATATACAAAATGTGATGTTTAGTAGAATCTCTGTACATATATGTATAGTATATTATATGATGCCCTGAGCCACTTTTCCCAGTTGGTTAGTAATCGTCAGCGTTGCCTGCCCCTAGGATATTTATCGTTTAATAGGAGGTTTTTGATATGTGTAGTATATACGAAAGCGCTCATGGGATAATCCCCTTTTCTAGCAGAATTTTATCTACAAAAATATATTATAATACAAAAGTATAAGAGTGGAAGAGTATGTTGCAAAATAGAAGATTACAAATGTATATTTTTTTCTTTTATAAGCCATCTCATAATACATTGAAATAATGTACTATTGGGAAGAACTCATTTGCGAGAGTTCGGATTAGGTTCTGGTGTGTAGTAACCGACAGTCATCCGAGAAGAAGAATAACGACAACAATTTTTTGTATTTTCTTATTATTTAATTGTTATTCTTGGTACATTTTTTACTAGGTCGCCGATGAACGAACCTAACAACTTATTTTTAACATTTGAAAATATTTTTCAAGCTGATTAAATCGTCGATGACGCCCCATTCAAATAGTACATGCAGTAATAAGATAATACAGCGTGTGTCGATGTGTTTGTCAGTTTATATCTACTAAAGGTAATACATCCTCCCGATCTTTGCGGAAAGAAAATAATCATCCTCGCTCTATTAACAGGGAAGAGACTATTTTTTTCTGGTCATGCCAGAACATTTTACGTAAAATTCTGAAAATACTTTTTTGAGCATGTTAAACATTTAAAATGTTTTAGAGTGGTTAAAATAAACATACAGAGGTGATTGGTTACTCACTTGATTCCTGTCGTCAAGACGACCCGATTGGCTCTATTTTTACCAGGATCGCTCTAGAATAGGAGAAAATGTTGAATTTAAACCATTGGAATACGCACATATCTCTGAACATAAGAGCATTTGCGTCATTCAAGTTGATTCCGATGCTTGTGGATCTTCTAGTGGGAATTTTCACTAAATAGCAATCATTTTAATTAGCAGGATTAGTGTTACAGTGTGTTTGTAGACCTTGTTTTCTATTAAATATATAATATGTCTGATATATAATAATTCTGCAGCGTCATCTGTTTCTTATATTTAGACGAAATTGGGCCACGTAAAGTTGCTTTGATTGGGCCGATCTATCTTTGAAGGTTGGTTGCCATTATTTAATATTCTTCTTTCACGACAATTGGTAGCAATGACATGTATGTAAATAGAAAGTTATATTATGCGCCATCTGATGCTCCAGCAGTTGGAGTAGACAATAAGCAAACCTAGCTCTAGCAACATTGAACAAAATAGTAATATAGAATTCTCTTAAGATAATTCTATGTACAAACTCAAGAAACAATAAAAATAAAATGTTTAATAGGACAGGTGACAAATTTTTATATCAATTTTTACTTCCTAATCAAATTACATAAGTGAATGTTGTTTTGAAAATAAATTCCTGTTAAAATTATATCCACAAGGTTTCAAAAACTTGGTTTCTTCGTTATGGTATTTGCCTGTTATCTAGCCTGGTTGGTCACAAAATGTATGGTGTGTCTAAATGTTTGCGGCAGGAATGGATGGAGTATAATTACTATTTAGAAAGGATTTTAGGGCGTAAGCAACATTCATTTATGAAATTTCATTGTCCTTAATCCGAAGGAAGAACATTTACTTATAATGTCCTCTAAGATACCGTGTGTTGTCCGATCTCTATTATTCCCAATTATTCCCAATCATCCTCCCTCACCTGACCCACCCTGCCCTCCACGCCCGTCATGTTGGTTACAACTGGTTACCGCATCGTTGCTACCGGCTCCATTATAAATGCATTGTTTCATACCCCCAGCAAACGTACAGTAACAATTTTGACTTTCAATTACTCTAAACCTAATTGTGCTTAGTTTATAGTTTAAAAATAGTAAATAGTTTACAATTAAATATTGCTACAAGAAGTAGGAAAGGGAAATAGGAAAGTTGGTTTTTGTGTCATATAATTAAATATATGGGAAGATAAAAAGACAGCTATTTTGAAATCACAGACACTCCAATTATATAGATAGTACGTACAATAGTTTGAAATTGTTATAAAACAAATTTTATTTCTTTTCACTTTTTATTTTGCCTGATTCCACCTACGTAACACGGCGGTTACTGTACACTGACTGACACCGCTGTTGGTCAACATTAAAGTGAACTGAAGTTTGGATGACGCATGTATACGACCAAGAAAAACCAATCAGACGTTACTCTGTCATCTGAAAAGAAAACTGAAATCGAAATTAGCGGATGGGGAAATGATTGGTCAGGAATCATCCTTGTACACTGAACTGAAATTTGTGGCTTTCTTCTCTCCGATCCCTGGTCATATTTCTCTACTGAAATATAAATTAAAATGTATTTATAGTATGCCTACAATTCAGAACTATGTATGTCTTATGTCTGTATGTCTCGCTTTTTGACACAAGCATGAATCGGTAACTTTCAATTATTGTTAGAAATCATGGTTACTGATAAGTCAAGTGAGCGCTTCACGTATGTACTGATCACCATGAGTATTAGTGCAATTTGAAATTCTTCGGTTGCAAAATTCATACGTGGAAACATGGCACTAGTACGTAATTTATTTTTCAAAAGTACTCCTGAGTTCAATGAGCTGGCACATGTACAATTTGATACGTTATTTACTAACGATTTAAAACCTTACGTATTTTTGGAACAATTTTGAATTATTTGCTGATCTTCAACATTTATGGGCCTTACACCCTTAGCTCTATTTCTTAAATCGCCTGTGAAAATGTTTTGCAGTGTAGGTTGAGTCCATTTATTGAAGTATAATAGTCTTATGGGAGAAAATCCTATCTATTTTTCTAGAACAAAACATTATTGAGGAGAAAAAATATTATTTACTGGTAAACTAATCTGCTATTGTACAACTCTTCACTTCTTTTTGTGGATGTGCCACTGCCTGCTCACTTCCCTTAGCATCTGCTGTGTGCCGCCGGACGGATAGTCAATCGATCGAAGAGGGCAGGTACTCACCCGAGAAGACGCATCTGGGTCTTCGTGTTGGAAGGGCATCAAGACCGCATCTGGCACACAGGGAAGCCTGCCAGGCGATGTAATAAGCTCCAGCTCAACGGCAGCGCAGGATGCCTGAAGTGTACGAGGCGACCAAGGGCTGCGACCCGTTACGGATATGACAGTAAAATGACTGAGCGAATATGGCATTCCTGCCATATTCAAGTGATGCCTGCCATGATCAAGTGAGGGCTGTATCAACGAGAAATAGAATGAAGAAGCCAGAAAAAGCGAGCGAAACACTTTGAAGAGGCATCGTGTCTTAAAGAAGCTGTGCATTTCTAAGTCACAAGAAAGCTGTTATAGAAAAACCTTTATGTAACAATTTTGTAAAGAACTCCCTCGACACTTCACCGTGAGCTACGAGGCCTCATCACAACATTCCTCTCACCACCCACTCAAGAAATAAATATTTGTTCAATTTCAGCCACTGGACTGAGGTTATTCAATTTAAATAATAATAATAATAATAATTATTATTATTATTATTATTATTATTATTATTATTATTATTATTATTATTATTATTATCTCCATCAAATGTGAAACGACGCATTGTAATATTGTCAGTTGACAATATTACATCAGACAAACGAAACAGTGTTTTATCTAGTTACCATTGCGTAATCGAAAGAGTATTGTAAAGTTCCTGCGCATATTCATGAAAATCTAACGAAGTTGCGAACAATTGTTTTTAGTCAAATCTCAAGAAATATATGAAAATGATTATGGCATACTTAAGAATTGAATGGAAAATGACAGCGTGAATTGGTAGTACATGAAACGGTAGTTTTAGGTTATTTGTCTCCATGGTTGAAAGGTATTTACAAGATTTCATTGCATCAAAAAATAATATTTCGAGAATGTTAGCGGGTGTGCTTTCTACATCTATTACTACTAGTAGTACTGCTTGCCACTCAAGAAGTACTTGTATAAGTATAAAAAACAATGTGATTCATAACTATAATATGAGAGTCACTGATGAGAATTATAAATTCACGGATATTCCAAAATGACATTATTCCAAATTTTCATCTTAATTCAACAAAATAAAGTTGTTTTTTATTTTAGCATGACATTTATTTATTTATTTTCCTGTATCTTAAATTAAATTAATCGAATTCATAAAAAAATGTTATTTGTTGTGTTGGTAGCGGAGCGGACGCAAAGTAATTAAAAGATCCGCGCGGGCATAAATAATTCGAAAAGTCCACGAGAGTAATAAGTATACCATAACGAGTATTGTTTCAACTCCGTAAACACACATTAATGAACCGGTAAACCATTCAAATAATTAAATCTCTGTCTTCCGAATAGGACGCTGGCTGCCCGCCCTATCACTTCATCCCACTCTTCCTTCTAATCACCAAAGTAAAAATTCACTTTTTAGCTTTATTTGATATTCAAAGAAAGCCGTACTGAAAATGTTCATTTCCATAAAGCTCACTGTCTCTAACGCAATCAATCCCTCAAACTTCCATTTACGCGAGTAAACCACGAGATATTCGGTAACTACGCTTTCAGCCTCTGCGAAGCATTTTTGCTTTTTCGTCGACACCTAACCGCAACTAAATCAACCCTCTTTGCCCAGTAAGGTTGGAGGGAAGAGAAACAAGGGTGAAAATCCCCGGATTTGGCAGCGTCACTGGAACTGACGAGTGAAGCCTGCGCAGGCGTGGGGGAGATCGCGGTTCGCGGCGGCGGCGGCGGCGACGGCCCGCGCTGAATAGGCGCCGCCGCCGGCGCAGGCATCAAAGGCCGTCATTACGCCCCTTATGCCTCGGAAATAGATCTCACCGTAAATAAACAGATACACGCTGCCGCCGCTCCTTCTCTGCCAAGGCGGGAGCCGACGGCTGTTGGAAGGGGAGGGTTGATCAGCTGACGATCCACCATGTAGGCCCCCGCCCCGCTCGCTTCCATCTTTCCTCCCACCCGGCCGACAAGCATTCAGATTACTCTCTCCTCCCTCTAGCCCGAGCTACTTTGGTCTGTTCTCCCTCTCCTGCCGCTTTTGCGTCCGTTCGCCCCCCCCCCCAGCGGGTCGTCTTCCCTCACAATCCGTCTTCCTCGCTCCCGCTTGTCTTTCCTTCCACAGACCGTCCACTTTTCCACACCCTCCTGCCTATCGTCCGTCTCCTGCCTTTCCTCCCTCCAGCCATTTTTCTCTATTGACCGTCTTTACTCTTGCCTAACTTCTCGTCCTCCGTACTATCCATCTTTCATCCCAACTGCTCGTCTCCCTTCCCTTCCTCCCATCGTCCTATCATAACGCGTGTCCCCCTTTAATTCCGCTTGTTCCCCCCATTACTCCCGCCATTCCCTTTCTTTCTTTCTCTGTTTCTCTCGCTCTTCTTCCCACACTCTTCCTCCAACGCTCTTCCTCCTCGATCTTTCTAACCAACCGTTTTACGCGCCCCGCCTTTTCTCACCCCGCCCTTCATCCCCACAATCATCTCGACCATCGAATTGTCGGTCTCTCACCCCGATTTTTCTCGCCCTCTCGCCCACCCTCTCATCCACGTCTCGTCCGCCTGTCGTTCGCATTCTCAAATGCTCCCGCACTTGCTTTCCCACTCGTATTCAATCTGTAATTCGCGAATAATAAATCACGATATTGGCAGTGTTCTGAAGATAGAATATTTTCACATGAAATCACCAGGAGTGTGCGTGAGAAATTTCCTTTTATTCCTATTCCATTCGCAAAACGTTTTACAACAACGTTTTCAACTAGGTGTCATTTTTCTATCAACGTTGTGGTAGTCGGTGACGTTCGTTCCGCGTATGCAACCATGTGATTCTCCCTAACAGCCACAAGTCCATCTAACCACCAGAACCCATCCATTCCATCTCACCACTAGAACTCACAGGGCCTCGCTCGCAACCGCCGACTGCCGACGTCCGCTCCTCGAGCGCTGTCCGAGAACAGACACCCCGTCCCTTCCCATCTCCTCCTCCTTCCACCTCCCTCCTGCCGCCACACTCCCTCTCCTCCCTTCTTCCCCTTATTTCCTCTCTCTTTCCCGCCTCTCTGCTCCAGCCCAAGCTCACGTCCGCGCCCACGCCTCGTCGGCGACCTGCTTTAGAAGTGATCCGGATGTTCAGAAGAGCCGCCGAAATGCCGACACCTGATCCAAGAGGTTTACATGCGATAAAAGCAGAGGGCTGCGCGTTCTCTTCAAGCACCTTCCAGCCACTGCCGCCGCCGCCGCCGCCGCTCTGCTAGCGCCCGGGGCGCTGTTGGAGTTGACATCGCTCGTTAATTTGTCCAATCTGCCGACCAGTTGTTGCGATATGCCAAAACCATTATGCAAACGCGCTTCCATGCCGATTTCTCATGTCCGCCTTCTTTTCGTGGAATCTATTCGAAAGGTGATATTAATTAGCATGTATAATTAAGTCTTGAACCATTCTAGTTTTTTATTTAGGTTTTTTATATTTTTATAATGTCGAAATTTATGGACTCATCAAAGGGAAGCAATGCGTTTCTACTTTACTTTAACACAAAAAAATACGTGGCCTAAGAATCCTTGCCGAAATATCTAGCTAAAGGTTAATTTTGAATTAAAAGTACAATGTGTTCTCATTGATTTTTTTTACCACTAGAAACTGATTTGTTCTCTTTTCTTTCTCTCTCTGAGAACGGACATGCGTCATGAGCAGGGCTAGGAGTTTTTAGTGACCTTTATTATTGCTGCATGTTCATTACAATATTGTAACACCACATGCATGCACACCACATTATTGTCTTTTATAATTTTTAATTGCAGTAGTTTTAAAATAAATATTACAAACTTCTAGGGGTTGCAGAGGGATTGAAAATGATGTTGTTTTGTCAATGAGCGTATGGTGGAAATTTCGTGTGACGAAGTTATACATGTTACATATACCCTTCATTGTTCGGCAATTCGTCGGAAAGGTGTTCGGAAGATGCACGAAGTGTTTTATGTCAAAAAGGATTTTCTGGGCTTTACTTAATGTGTTTAATATTTGTAAAAACGTTCTGTATGTTTTTTCTTTCTGTGTACATTGATAAAATTGGAAATAACATTAATATACCCTGGCAGTATTTTTCAACTACGTTGCTGATGCTCCCAACTCCCAAAATCAAGATATTGCGACAACTGAAATGATCAGAAAATTTGGGTGGATTCCCTAAAGATCACTTATATAAGTAATTAGTTCACATATTTCAACTAAGCAATGACAACTTAGTGACAAATGTGTCATCGCAGTAACGTCGTTGCGCTGATTTAGGTATCAGCATCTTCTATTCAATATCTCTAAATAACGATCGCATCACGGGAAGGTGAACTCACTACCAAGATTGGAACACAACTGAATTAATTCGTTTCAAAATTCTTGACTGCCGAATAATAATAGAAGAAGCATCAGCTGCAGCATGTCATCGAACGCTTGCTGTGCTGCCAAGTCAAAACAAAAGCTGGTTATGTGTACCCCCAACTTCCGCGTGAGGACGGTGTCCTAAAATGAAGAAAAAGAAAAAAACTTCCAGGGTACTTCAGTCTGAGACGGTAAATGCTGTATTTGCTTTCTCGTCCTTTTATATTTCATATTATTATTTAATAATATATATGATTAATGTCAATGTCATCATCATCTCATCATCATCATTTGGCTCTTAACGGCGACACAACTGAACTGAAAACATTCTCGTCTCTTAGTTACAAGTTTACTTGAAGTAAAAACTTCTCATAATGCGTATTTAACAAATATATTATTAGAGTTATAAAATAGATATTGAATTCTATTTTGTTAATAATTTTACAACTATTCTACTACTGACCTTTTCCCACGTGTTTGATCGGTGCTTGCATAATATATCTAATAAAATTTCAACGTTTCATGAGCGAAAATACTGACAAATACGTACATAGTTCAATTCGAATTCTAGGAAGTAAACAACACTAGCAATGCGCACAATGAGAATTGCGTAAGCATTGCATTGCAACCTTTTATATTTTGTCATCAATATACAACAATACAGCCACTACAATATCGTATGCATTTATGATACACTAAGTAAATGAAATACATTTGTAATTCAGTAAGAGGTATTAATGGTTCGAATTACATTGATTCCTAATATCTCAGTCTATTGAGCCACTAGAATTGGAAATCGAGAAATTTTGCAGGAACTTTGCATCAATTTTGGGTCCAACACGAATGTTAACTCTGTCCTAAACTCTAAGCCTCTAACTACCATCCACCACCTGCTCCACGTCGGCCAGCACTTCCGAAATCTCACAAAGACTAAAATGCACTCGCTGCGCGTGGATGCCTCAAGGCATGTTTCAATGGCCGTCGCCCCTTTTTTTTCTCCATTTGCGGAAATTGGAGCAGCGATATTTGAAATTTTAATAGGGGAACTCAAGAGCCGAGGAGGACGCGAGGAATCAGACATATCGATGGCTTTCAACTGGAAGCACAATGGCGCCCTTGTTGGCTGTCAGCCGGGAGCGCGATTGCGGGCGGCGGGGGGGGGGCAGCGGGTCGGAAGGGGGCGGAGCGGGTGAAGCTGGGCGGGGCGGGGCACGGTAGGACCGAGCGCAGAATTCCAGGCCGGTGCGCCGCGTGATGCACCATTGTTTCTAGAGATGCACGCCGCGTTATTGTGCAGCGGGGCCCCGCGTCTCCTGCCGGGCGAGACGAGTCTCTGTTATTGCATTACAATGGCCTGGATTCCATGGATGCGGCAGCGACCTTCAAAACGGGTTGCGAGTCAATGCAGATTAGAGGCCACTCGAGAAACGGAGAATTAGAAGGGATAAGTAGATTATTTAAACGTGTTCATTAAAACATAGAGTACTATCTCCAACCAAATATTATTCTCCAATGGCGCATTATTCACAATGGATGGGAGAACCGTACTGATAAAACTAGGGTAGGTAATAGCATTAAAGAAATAACTGTCACAATTTTTTGTTCGATTTTACATTATCATTCAATAATTTAAAACCGAAAAAGGGCGGTACACTATTTTAATACCGCTATTCATAAATTCTGATCTTTGGGGTTCCAATAAAAATCGTGCACTGATTGTAATAATGTGCAGTATATGTGGAATCAGATGCACAATATTTGCAAGAAATTTATTTACAAAAAAAACTGCGACCTCATTGTTTTCTAAGAATGTATTGCTAATTCTCATGTACAAAATATGAGCTATTTCATTTATCTCTAATTTAAAGAGAGTGTAACAGTCTTCTGGAACGCAATTGAACTGAATCTCCAACATGAGAAGTGTTTTACCAGAACTGTAAAATTTGCATTTTGGTGGATATGATGATTTACCGATCACAGATCTAATCGCAAGCTGCTTGTATCTGAATCGTTTGTGAATTTACATGAACCCGTACATTACGTATTATGTTGTACTCACACCTATTTTCAAATTCATCTGATATCTTAAATATAACACATGGACGGGATTGACCATTAATTATATGAAATTAATCACGACAAATTCATTTGAAATACTTTAGGACATAAAGAAATGTATTTGGATTAACTGCACTCGCGTTCTTACTAATCAAGGAAAAATAAATTAGAAAAACGTCACATTAGATACTTAATTCTTGAATTTTAAAACGTGCAAAAGTATTCAAATAGGTTTACTTAAATTTCTATTCATAACAAAGAATTTCTCATACTTTCCAGAATTTGTCAGAAAATTGGTCTTTAAGGTGCAAAAAGACTTACAACACTTATTTTTTCCTTTTAAGAGTCACATTTTAATTGGACATTCAACTCATACATTAAATTAAAATACAAGCACACAAGTCCCTAAATCACAAGATTCTGTTATTTTAATACTCTAGATACCATACTTTTTTCTTCTTCAGAATTGTAATTTGTAATCATTCTTCGATCTTACCAAGACGCCTCGGAATATTTCGTTTCTCCTGCTGCCTTTTTCAATCATTCTTTTGAACTCTTTGAATTATTTTCGAGCCGTACTTCCATATTTGATTTGTCCGTTTCATGTTTCGCTTCTTATTCAGTCAGAGTAGCGCTCATTTTTTTATTTCTTTTTTCTACAATTCTTTCTTCTGGGGCAGCATTCACAAGGCGAAATTTATGTATGTGCTGTGACCTCTCTTTGAATAGAAGACGGGCACTCTCAGAGAGGAAAATCGCGTGTTCTAGAGGGGTGAATGGGCAAAGATCGAGAAGCGTAGACGGCGAGAGACAGCTCGACACGAGGGTGGAGGGGGAGTAAGGGAGACAGACGAAAAGTAGAAAGAAGCGTCTTCGCGACCCTGGTCATTATTCACTTCGTCTGGCGGCAGGTCTGAAAAGGCAGTTGCAAGAGCAGTGTTGCCAGGTGGTTTAAAGCATTTCCCCCTTGATAGCGGTGCAAAAACCACCAAAACGTAAAAAAAACTCGTTCTTTCTTAAAATATGAACGGCTATGGAATTAAGGAAATACGAAATATATTATTAATTGAATATTATGATACTTATATTTTGCGGTACATACATCTATTTTTAATAGATAAAAATATGTATAACAACTAAATATAAAACAATGTGCATATATATATACACATTGTATACGTTTTATTTTAAGAAGTTTCACACTGTGTATGATTTACGAATAGTAAGAGGTATCTATGCCTCACTTATTTTAATGACTGAAAAAGAGGTAAAACTTTCCATCAACGGAAATCATCGTTTCATTACGTGTTTGCCTCGTGACTTGCAGGACACTGCTTCAAGTCTCAGAGCCACCGAGATTGGCCCATGAACCCTGAGAATGAATTGCTCGTCGCCGATCGCGCATACGTTGGCCGCACCCTCATCATCTACGAAATATAGCAGCATTCCTAATATCAAAACCTACCGTCAATATGAGTAAGACTCACATTTGGAATGAATAAGTTAAATTCCGTTCGTTTATATGTATAGATTCATATAGCTCTCCCTTTAATTTATATACTAGAACGCTATAATTGGTATTAAAGTCTTATGGGATCTACTACTATTACGACAGGGGCGGAACCAGCCGATCATTTGGGAGAGGCATCATAGATTTTTGTTAAATAATAAACATTTTTGTTATTATATTCTATATTATTTATGTAGTGTAGATACGATACTATACAATATTGTTGTTTATATAATCACATAATTTTAACATAAATAAATATTTTCAGTCAATTTTGTCAAATAAAGGAAGGTAAACGAAAACTGTAAGCCTTTGGGGGTAGTATGGCCCCCTCCTCCCGGATTCGCCAGTGTTGTTGTTGGCCCGCTTACCCATAATCAATACCTCTACTAACATCAATTTGTGCATTCACTGCTTTGAGTCTTGCTCCAAAGAAGCTTTGAGTATAATCCCTTATCGTAACGAATTGACTTTGTCGTCGCGATGTCAGTGAACGAATGTGAATATCAAGCAGCGGGAATGAGAACATTGTTCGCTGATTGAAAATGTTGCATTTTAATAAATTAAAAATGTACTTGAGCATAAATGCGTTGGACAGGCTCCAGAATGTATAGTAATCGCGTAAGCCGGGGCCTCCTCACTAATGGCGCCACGCGTAGCGAAGCGTCAAATGTCAATTTAAAAGTGTCCGGCAAATATGTACTTTGGAACAAAATGCTTTGGAAAGTATGAGTTGGAAAGAATCAAGGATGTTTTATATTTGTCGCGCAGGCCGAAGCCTGGACCCTCAGGGCAGTGTCGTAGGCTCCCTCTTGTTTGTTATCTTTGTAAATGATTTTTGCAGCAAAAATGTAAGTCAAAAATTCGACTCTTCGTGGGCGACAGTATATTATATCGGGAAATTTCAAAACAACGCGATGTATCTCAACTAAAGGACGATGCAATCAAAATTTATGATTGGGTAAAGGCTAACAAAATTATTTCAAATGTAAAGAAAGGACGATTATATTTTGTACGGCAAAAACACTTCATATAACAGCAAATCATATCAGCTAGGTAATGACGTAGTTCCAAATGATTTGCATTGTAAATATATTGGCCTCTAAATGGACTGCAAATTGAAGTGGGAGAAACAAACAATGTGGTTGGTAAAACTTGGAAATCTTTGCATTGAGGTGCATTGCCATTAGAAATCTCACCAAAAATCAATACAGGGTCAGCTGTGACCTTTGGTTGAAAAATTTGACATGACAAAAAAACATGACAATTTTCGTATTTTCATATGTACTTCTTTTAATTTTTTTTAACAAATTTGTTTGGCATGTCAAATGGTTGTCCAAGTGTAAGCCAAAATATTTGACAGTTATAACCTGGTGTTATATATTATAACATTTGGACACTGGTTTCCTCTTAATGAGAACTTAATATGTTTGGATTTAGTTGCATTTATTATTACACGCCATTTGTTCTTTCATTCTTATTTCTTTAGGAGTGCTTGTAAAGGCGCAGTAGGGATATTCATCTGCTGCTAGGGTACCTATGTCATCTGCAAACGTAGAATTAGTAATGTAGTCTGTAATTGGCAATACGGAAGTCATGTAAGGAATAGGAGAGGCGCAATAATACTGCCTTGTGGCACACCACGAAAAGGTTTTAATTCTGAAAAGGAGGGTCTCGATATTTCATTTGATAAAAGAGATCGCGTGGATGCGAGAAGTTAATACGAATGAAGTAGCAAGTATTTTATCTTGTATAGTAGACGTTCATGCCAGATTTTATCGAACGCTTACTGGATGTGAAGGAATGCAGAAGTGCAATTTCTTTTCCAGATATTAGGGTTTCGTATGAACATCTTGATGAGTTTATTGAATTGTGGAATGTTCTTCTGTAAAACCATATTGAAACTAAGTGATTACGAGTATTTATATCATTTCAGGTTTTACATCCTGTAATAAGACATTTTCGCAATCCATTTTGCAATATTGATGATTTTTCTCGTTTATTATACAGAGGGTGTCAAAAATGTTTACTCACTTCAAGCAAATAAAAAACAGTAAAAAACTCAACAAAAGAAAAATGAATTCACACAAACAAAAAAATGATGAGCACTACTCATCTTAAATTTTACAGGTACAATCGATGCTCCAACCAATAGAAGTTCCAAATGCCAACTGCTGCTCGATTCACTTCTAAGTAGTTGAACTATTTTTGAAACAACATATGCGAAAGCGTCCTGAGATTGCAGCACATGCTATTTCAATTTTTCCTGCCGTGCTGCAAGAGTAGCTGGTTTTCTACGTTTACGTCAGTTTTATGTCTTCCTCATAAGTGGACGTCAAACGGAGTTATATCAGGAGAACGCAGTGGAAACCCAATCTGACCTCTTCGTCATATTCAGTGCCATGGAAGATTGTCATGATTGACAAGATTGTGGGAGAATGCACTGCCAAATTAACACTAAGAAGAACGTGCGTACCTTGATGGCAATATTCGTGGGCTCTGGATAGGACGAAGAGGTCCGATTGAGTTTTCACCGCGTTCTCCAGGTATAACACCGTTGGATTTTTACGTATGGGGAAATGTTCAGAATATGGTAAACCGGGAAAAAAAGCAGCTACTCAACCAGCACTTTGGGAATAAATGGAAACGGTGTGCTGAGAATTTAAAAGGTTCTTAAATGTCTTTGGGCAACCTAAGCTCTATTGCAGAATAAAGTTTCTATTTATATTGTTGTGTCGTATGGCACGGATACGCGTAACTTCGCGAAATTTTTGGATTACGTTGCAGCCGCTATCTCATCAGAATATCACCTGCGATAAACGGCATATTTCCGAAACACGAAGCGTCGGTAATAAACTGGGGAGGTCATTTGCTTACCAGGTTGTATTTCCTGTGTTTCGCTTCTAAGAGACATTTACACAACTTTGTAGCGCTCAATTTCAATAAATAACTGTCGTTATACACTCCACAAGTGCATCAATTTGAAAATGTTTGTTTTGCTCTTTAATTTCCCCAGTACTCTATTTTCCTCTCAAGTACTATTAAGTACTATCCTTTTTCAATTTTTCACTATAAGCCGAAACTTCGGAACGTCATTGTATAGCAGTAATCCTCAATAAACTGGCATACAACTGCGAAATGTTTCTTAGTAAAATTATTAAAAACTCGCCACAATTACGAGCGGGAAGCGAGGTGTACTTCAACACATTTTACAATGTTGAGTTGGATACGAAGCTTGGTAAATGGATGTTATTTGAGAACAAGAAGTGGTTTTATGTTAAGTAAATTAGAGTATTACAAATAGAAGACCTATTGGGGTAATTGGCATTAGAATGAAACTAGGTTTCATTTTGTTTTAATTTACATTTATTGTTCGTTGCGTCAAACTGAGTGTTTACATTTTCAGATTCTATTAGTAGTTACAAGTTTTTTCTAAATTCCGACACACGCACATAAGATTTGAAGTTTTATAAATATCAAAATGTTAATTTAAAAGTTACATTTGACAAGACCGAACAAATCAGAAGAAATGAATCATATTCCATACCATGACCTTATTCCCTATCATATCCATATTCCATTCCCTGATCTGTTTTCTTTCAAATGTAAATTTAAAATTAATATTTTGGATAAATTTTCAAAGCTTATATTCTACTTATGGACCTCTAAATTTTGTTCTTGTAACCATTAATAGTACACGTACACGTAGGCTTCCGCGGCTCGAGTCCATTACTTCAATGCTGTCCGGGTGACGCCGCGTTGTTGGCAGATAGGCCGACGTTTCGCCCGTCCTGTTGCAGGCTTCTTCAGGGTAGTCACAATAAAGTTCCTCCTCCGGTGTTGTATCTTTTCAGTTTAGGTAACACGAGTACGCCGTGATTGGCGGAGAGGTCCATCTGATTGGCTTGCGGTCTGGGCCAACCCGGGACTGGCACCCGCCCTAGAAATCGGACGGAAAAGAAGTGTCCCCGCGCCGTCAGGAAACGGTGGAAAAATATACTTCCAGGCGTGTTTTAGGTTAAGGCCTGCATCCGCGTTGATGTTGTGCGGCCGTCTACTAATTTCAATTGCCTCTTTTACGCGTCTAGGCCAGTATCGATTTTCACTGTGGAGGAGCCGGGTCTTATCGAATTCAATAACATGTCCCGTGACCTCGGAGTGGAGTGCAATGGCCGAACGGTGGGTTTGGTTTCTGTTATAATAACCAATATGTTCCCTAAGTCGTTCAGACACTGTACGCCCGGTCTCACCGACATATGTTCTGCCACAGCTGCAGGGAACTTCGTAAACGCCTGCCGCCTGGAGAGGTGGTAAAGCATCTTTAATGCGTACCAGGGTCTTGTGTAGTTTGTCGGGAGCTGTGAAAACTGTCCGGATGTTATACTTACGAAGCAGTTTTCCCACGCGGTCTGTGACGCTGCGTACGTACGGAAGCACGGCTAATCGAGTACTGGACGTCTCCTCTGCCTCCGGATTAGAGTGGAGGCTATCTTCGTTGTTGCAAACTTCGGAAACCCCGTACCCTTTGGAGTGGCTCGTGACACAGGCGAGCGCTCGCTTGATAGCAGATCGGGTGTAACCGTTAGCTCTAAAGGTGTGTTCAAGCTTCTCGAGTTCCTCAGGGAGAGAGCGCTCGTCGCACACCTTCAGAGCTCTTGTGAACAGTGTCTTCAACACCCCTATTTTTGTAGCCGGATGGTGATGCGAATCCGCATGGAGGTATCTATCCGTGTGGGTTGGTTTACGGTAGACAGTGTGTCCCAAGGTGCCATCTTCCCGTTTGCTGACGAGGACGTCCAAGAAAGGTAGACAGTTGTCCATTTCAGTCTCCATTGTGAACTTGATGTTGTGGTGGATGCTGTTCAGGTACAGTAGGAATTCGTCAAGTAGTTCCGGTCCGTGTGGCCAGATTACAAATGTGTCGTCCACATACCGAATCCAGAGGGACGGTTTATATTGAGCGTTCCGTAGAGCTTCAGTCTCAAATGCTTCCATAAACATATTGGCAGCGATGGGTGATAGGGGTGACCCCATCGCCGCTCCCTCCACTTGTGCGTAGAACCGGCCTTGATATTGAAAGAAAGTGGAGTTAAGGCAGAAACCAGCGAGATCCGCCCATTCAGTCGGCTGGCTCCGTTCCTGCAGTTTTTGTCGGATCACTTCCACGGCCTCGTTCACTGGAACTTTGGTGAACAGCGAAGTCACGTCGAAGCTGACTAACAGGTCACCACTGTTGAGCCTTTGTTGTTGAATGATCTCTACGAAGTGTGACGAGTTCCTCACAGCAGAGCGCATGTCTTTAGCTAGTGGTGCGAGGTGGTGGGCCACGAGCCTCGCCAGAGCGTGAGTCGGAGAATTGATGGCGCTGACGATGGGGCGTAGGGGCACGTCGGTCTTGTGCACTTTCGGTAGGCCGTAAAATCTGGGCGTCGACGAGTTGTTGCGACACAACGCCAGCTTTTTAGTAGCCTCTATGCATTCTGAGTTACGGATCCGCGAGGCGGTCTCCTTTTTCATCTTATTCACCGGGTTGTGTTCCAGTAACGTGTACGTAGAGTCATCAGCAAGCATACAAGCCACCTTGTCATGGTAATCTGCAGCTTTCATGATCACCGTGGCATTACCTTTGTCAGCGGGTACAATGACCAAATCACGTCTCCCTCGCAATGTCTTCAAGGCCAACCGCTCCTCCTTAACTAAGTTGTGGCGAGGGGTCCGTGAGTGTTTGACTATCCTGGCGGTATTTCTTCGGATGTCCTCAGCTTGTTCTTCCGGTATTCCCACAAGCGCACATTCTATGCCCGCAACAATATCCGCAATGGGAATTTCCTTAGGTGCAGCCGCGAAATTGAGCCCTTTGGCAAGGACAGACTCTGTGGCGTTATCCAAAGTTTCCTCGCTCAAGTTGACAATGGCCTTCGGCAAGGTACCGAGCCGTTGTTTCGGTCGTTGTTTTGAGGCCAATCTATCGAATTTCTTAGATTGTCTGGTCTTGGTCTCCTCATGTCGCTGAGCAGCCCGTTTTGAGGACACTTTATCCAGAGTGTTCCAGTCTTCACCTTTAAGTATGTAGGCGAGACGCAGATGCAGATGGTATAATGTACGTTCCATGTGTGCTAGTTCCGTTCTTGTGTGGTGAATCCGTTCTCGTACTAAGGCCGAACCAGCCCTCCGCAAAATGCGAGTGGCAGCCGGAGATTGTACATGGTGCTTAATGTTGACGAATTCCGGGATAACGTCTTCATCCCTACACCTCAGTAAGAAGGCCAGTTGGCACAGGAGGCGTGCTCTTTTGTCTCGAAAATCTGTAAATTTCCTGGTGTCTTGAAAAATATTCTCCCCGTAGAGATTTAATAAATGTACACGTAGGCTTCCGCGGCTCGAGTCCATTACTTCAATGCTGTCCGGGTGACGCCGCGTTGTTGGCAGATAGGCCGACGTTTCGCCCGTCCTGTTGCAGGCTTCTTCAGGGTAGTCACAATAAAGTTCCTCCTCCGGTGTTGTATCTTTTCAGTTTAGGTAACACGAGTACGCCGTGATTGGCGGAGAGGTCCATCTGATTGGCTTGCGGTCTGGGCCAACCCGGGACTGGCACCCGCCCTAGAAATCGGACGGAAAAGAAGTGTCCCCGCGCCGTCAGGAAACGGTGGAAAAATATACTTCCAGGCGTGTTTTAGGTTAAGGCCTGCATCCGCGTTGATGTTGTGCGGCCGTCTACTAATTTCAATTGCCTCTTTTACGCGTCTAGGCCAGTATCGATTTTCACTGTGGAGGAGCCGGGTCTTATCGAATTCAATAACATGTCCCGTGACCTCGGAGTGGAGTGCAATGGCCGAACGGTGGGTTTGGTTTCTGTTATAATAACCAATATGTTCCCTAAGTCGTTCAGACACTGTACGCCCGGTCTCACCGACATATGTTCTGCCACAGCTGCAGGGAACTTCGTAAACGCCTGCCGCCTGGAGAGGTGGTAAAGCATCTTTAATGCGTACCAGGGTCTTGTGTAGTTTGTCGGGAGCTGTGAAAACTGTCCGGATGTTATACTTACGAAGCAGTTTTCCCACGCGGTCTGTGACGCTGCGTACGTACGGAAGCACGGCTAATCGAGTACTGGACGTCTCCTCTGCCTCCGGATTAGAGTGGAGGCTATCTTCGTTGTTGCAAACTTCGGAAACCCCGTACCCTTTGGAGTGGCTCGTGACACAGGCGAGCGCTCGCTTGATAGCAGATCGGGTGTAACCGTTAGCTCTAAAGGTGTGTTCAAGCTTCTCGAGTTCCTCAGGGAGAGAGCGCTCGTCGCACACCTTCAACACCATTAATAGTAGTTGAAGGGGTAAAATACTCAGTTTTACAAAACGTACAATAAATGTAAAATCAAAAGAAAGTACCGAGTATACCTGTCTAAAGAAAGAACTTTATCTTTTATTGCATTAAACTAGACAACAACGTCGTGATGGGGTCTTTACATATCAACACCACATATGTGAACCCACATATGTGCTTACACAAAGTGTGTATGTGTGGGAGGGAGGAAGAGTACTGCGAATGTCATGGCTTTGTGCAGAACATTAAGGTGCTTCACACATGCGGTGACCCACACTGCATTTTCATTTAATTTTCCACTCAAAACTTGTATTCTTTTATAAATCAATTTTGTTTGTTCATCAGGTTCTTTTGTCACTCTTTTTTTTTCTTTTTTTGTGTAAGGGTGTGTATTCCATCAGTCTTTCCAGAGAAACGAACATTTCCTTTAAATTTTTCTGAAATGTATAGTAAGTTACTGCCGAATGACATCGTTGTTGGAGTATATATATATATATATATATATATATATATATATATATATATATATATATATATATATATATATCTCTTTTGAACAGCACGTCAATCTTCTGGCGTAATTTTGTCTCGCACTACAGGCTTTTATAGGAAACGTTACAGACAAAGTTGACTTCTAAGCTACACATAAAAACTCCATTTCGTTGAAATTGATTTTTACTGTGTTCGGCGCAATCATGCGTTGTATCTGCTCCTTAATAATGCTATTCCTAAATTGCATGGAAAGCGAAACTGGTTTAATTATAACAAAAGAGAACTCAATGAATTAGTTTTTAATTTTTGTTTTATCTATATGCCAATTTATAAATGATAATACGTATGTGAACCTTGCCTCCAAAAGGGGGGAGAAATGTGTACTGCGAGAAATTTTACGAGCTTCTTTTCAATAGTTTGCTTAATCAGGATTTTGTCATTTAAGTATAAGAAATTATTTTATGTTCAGTATATTATAACAAGAATTGTTCCACGAAACACGGTAATTAATTATAACTAATAATTTCATTAGACGTCAGAAAGATTAAGAACTAATGACACAACAGCAATTTGATAGCATAATCCGGAAGTAATGGGTAGAATACGAGAACGAAGCGAGATCTAAAAAGTTCACACATTAAATATGAATCATACCAAGACCAGCACAGATGTTGCGGTACATTTTTCTCATGTTTCTTTGGCATGCCTCTGTCGCATCACGCCACGACGTATTTTAATAAATATCTGAAATTTTGTTTGTTTGACTTCAACGACAGATGTGAAATGCTGTGTTCATTAGTCCCGTAAAGAGTATGTTATATCTTGGAAAGTGGCGATGTTCCTTCACCGCCATTACGCGAAATGCGCGCGAGTTTCTCGCTACAGAAATCTCCGCCTTTGAGACAAGCTCTAAGCTCCTGATTGGTCTCTCGACATGTCTGGTAGTGCAGTGCATGTAAGTGAATGTGTGTGTGCGAACGTGTCCGCGTGGGTGTAATTTAAGGGGGTGAAGAAAGGAAAGGAAACGGACGAGGAAGGGAAGATCGCGCGCAGTTCACGGCACAAGCACTGCTAGAATTCTCCTCCAGACAGTGGGTGAATTCGACTGAGCTATCTAGCTAGTCGAAACCCCGCCACCGGCGAGTCTCTAGAACCTTCCGCACAGAGACACGACAGTGACAACAGTTATCTTCCTGAGAAATTGCAGCCAATCTGAAGCAATGGAGGAGTTTTTCGATTACTAAAAAGATCAATAGTCTGTAGGGTGTCGAAGAGGCACGTGGCGCAAGCTGCCTCCGCCGTCGGCGTCGGTGGTGGCGGCGGAACTTTTCCGCAGGCTTCGCACCGCCCTGAAGGCGGGCCCGGGGCCGGGGCCGGGGCCGGGGCTGGGCCCGGAGCGTCCTACGTCATTCGGGTGATCACCCGGGATTCCGCTGCGGGTACACCTTCCTCCCGAGTTTCCTGACGACGCGCGGCGCCACGTCAGAGATTCCGCCCTGCGTCGGAAGTTGCGAGCCGGAGGCCCGGAAGTGTCGTTACAAGCCGTCTGCCACCGCCGCTTCCGCCATTCCCACTGGCCCCGGCTCCGCATTCTCTACCATCTACCGGGCTAGCCAGAGGGGGGGGCGAGGGGTTGTTATGGAGACCCTTCGTTCAAGTTCGTACGTTGGGTCCATCAATAATACTCGAGAGTGTTATAAAAGACATGGCTGTTTTTATTATAGGAAAATCGTTCTTCGTTATTTTATCAGTCATTGCACTCATTATTCTTGTCCGGGTAAAAGCTATGTACGCTATTCGTAGATGTTTATACTTTGTGTCCATCAATACCACTGGAGAACGTGGTGCATTGTGTTTCTCAATACTACTCGAGAGTGTTATAAAAATTGGGTGTTTTTATGACAGGAAATCATTTTTTTACTATATTACCATTCGTTTCACTTCCTATTTTTCGCATAAAAGTCATAAAGGCTATTTGTAGAAGTTCGTACGATTTGTTCGTCAATACCACTGGAGAACGTTACGATAAATCTTGGCTATTTTATTCGAATTTTTTTTTTTTTCATAATGTCTCTATTCAGTTACCTGCCATCCTGCTCAGAATAGGCTCCAGGTCAGTCTTTCGCAAATGTCTCGTATGTTGTGCCTAGCAATACTAATCGATAATGTTATACAGTATTTAGCTTTCGCCGTCCAATATATTCCGTATAAATGCCGTATGGCCTTCGTAGAAGTTCGTTTGTTATAGCCATTATTGCTACTTGAGAATGTGAGACAGTTCATTACATTAGAATCAGGAATCTTTAAAGGTCATTTTATATCGTTAATATTTTTCACTAATTTAACACGGCAACTCGATGAAGAAAATGATTTTTTTGATAAAACATGTAGTTATGAAATTGCCACATAGCCAAAAAATCAAACTGTAGTTATGAAAATGTACATTATTGCATTTTTCATGTAGCCGACTCATGTTCAGGAAAAAAAATTGAACCCACTTATAGTCTTTATTAAAGACAAGCTGGGTATTACACTAGAAATTAATTACATCTCCCTTTTTAAAAACTTGTGCCAAGAATAGATAACGCACGTTCTTTGACCAGATTGGAAGTTTTTTAATCGTTGATAAAGCAGTAACTTGAAGCACTTCGCAACCAGTAAATTCTTTGCTGAAACATTGAGATGTTTATCGGGATATGTTTTCCTCAGAATAATGAAGAATTAAAATTCTCATAACGGTTAACGTGCTGATCGAAGTAACTACACGGTTGCCCTGGAGTTATTTATCTTTCAATTAAGCAAATGTTTAGTTCAAATCTTCTTGAATTTTATGAGTGCCTTATTTTATGGCATTTTACAAAATGTAGAATTGTGTGGGATAAATGAATGCCTAATATATTCCTTTATCATTTGGTTGCGATTTTCAGCAAAAACGCAATGTCAACTTTAGTTTGTGATTAATATTATCATTAATTTTCATTATTAGCAAGGCTATTTCTAAGTGTACCAACTATAGATGTGGTATTATTTATGTCAACAAATGAACGTAACACAGCCCTTTTTAAACAAAATAATAATCATCAAATCACTGGGCGTTCTTCTCCACCTCTGTAGTCCAGCGATCTCGCTCTACCCCTTGTGCTCCATAGACTTCGGCAGCCGCTGGGATACTTCGGACCTCTAGAATACTCATTCGGCAGCGGTCAGCGGCATTTGATCTTGCCATAGACATAATTAATTCATATCTAGACGCTTCATTTATGATTTCCACACTTTTTACTTGATTTATTTTTCATAAAAAAACAATATAAACTGTATAAAACGTACGGAGGAATATCATAATATGCGCACACTTTCGTCAACTCCAGAACATCTTATGATTTTGAAGGGGGGTTAGGGTCCATATTTTTTGACAGACAATTTCTTATAATCTTAATTTACTCTATATTCGTGCAACAGTTTCGAGGATTGTTGTCCCCATAATCCGGCTGTAAAATTGAATTTTTAAATTTTATAATACAAATTTAAAATGATTTACAATACAATATTAAAATTGGGAAATTATGACAGAAAAGAACTTACCAGACATGTGAGAGATCATGAAACTGTTGCACGGATATAGAATAAAATACGGTTACACGAAATTGACATAAAAAATAGGGACCCTAACCCTTCACAAAATACGGTTACACGAAATTGACATAAAAAAATAGGGACCCTAACCCTTCACAAAATCATGAATTATGACAGACTAAAAATTGTGTAAATAAGAAATCCAGAATATCTCCCCCATTTTTTTACCAGAAATAATTGAATGATGAATAAATGTTCCAACAAAGCGTGGTTAGCAAAATTCGAAAATTGGACATTTTCGCTCCTGAGTAATAGAAATCTTTTTTGCATCGGTATACGAACAGCAGACTTGATTTGTTTAGTAATGCTAACAAAATAGCAGACCCACCCCCTGGCTAACTCCTAGCACAACTAGCAAAACAAACGGTTCAAAAATGAAGTATCATTTATAACCAGAAGTGATGAAATTGGAAAAGAAGGGCTTCTCCAATAGCTTTCTGAGGATTATAATTTATATCATTCATAATCTGCAGGAAATACAAAAGTAGAATTCGTTTCACTCGATTATTCGTTGCTCCCCCACTGGAGGTGTGGGTATTTCACACCGGAGAATATGGTCAACTCCATCCTGCTAATGATCTTCCCTACGAAGGCTCTGAGAGCACGTCGTCACGCCCTCGTAACCCCCTGCCTGCCACGTCCCCGTGCTCTCTCCACCCATCCGTCATCCCCATCCGTCCGCCGCCACTCGCCACTGCGGCCAGCACTCGTCTGCGACTCTTCCTGCGAGTTCGGCAGCCGTTGGGATTCCCCTGGCGCCTGTCAGGGCTGAGTGTCGAGCGGAGCCCAGCGGACGGTGACGGAAAGCACAGATAACTTGTTGCCTTCAGCGCCCACTTCGACGTTTCGGCCACTCCTTCGCAGCTGAAGCAAGCCGAGCGAGCAAAAAGCCTTCCTGCCGTCGCGGTGCTCGGATCGTCGACTTCGCCACGTTCTTCCCTTCTCATTCGGAGCACGGGGCACTCGCCTTCACTTGAAATTTCACAATCTTGTACCGTCATGGAAGCTGACATCTTGCTTGGTTGGTGAATAAAAATTCAAATCGCAAATCGTGAGAGGTGGCTCAGGGCGTCAACTGATGTCTTTGCAGTGCGTCTGACCGGGAGGTTCTGAGGTTCGAGCCCCAACACTGGCCGGATTATTAGACACTGGCTACATAGCTAGATCGAGTTCTGTCGCCGTCTGGAGGAGAATTCTAGAGACCGGCTCCTTTGATCGTTAATTTTCCGTGGTTTCTCCGATCAATAACTGGCGAATACCGTACCCTACCAAATGGTCCACGGACCGTGCGCGATCTTTCCTTCCCATTCCTTGCCCTATTCTCACCTATTGCACACTCTTCCACTTACATGCAGTACACTACCACACATCAGGAGCTTACAGTTTGTCACTGCTGGGGCGGTGATCTGCTGTTTGGATATTTCTAGTTTAGAGTAAACCCCACAAGATCACATCCACCTCCCAAACAAAAGACATGCACCACACTTTCGGGACTAATGACTTAAGAACTTGACGCGCCCGGGATCACTAGTAATTAATCAATCAATCTAACGGCAAAATTGAAAGTTTTTATTCTTTGTTTTAACCCACACATTTTTAAACGGATTTCGGAGATATATTCCCATTTTAATAGAACAAAGTAGCTGGATTTGCATGGACGAATGTTATGTAACCTTCCTAACCAACTGTTCCCTCACGAAAGTTTCGGTAGTATAGTGCGTGTTAGTGTGAGTGTGTGCAAGGGTGAGAATAGAGCAAGGAATGGGAAGGAAAGATCGCGCAGGTCCGTGGACCATTTGTTTGGGTTCTGCTCCGGCATTCTCCTAGTATTGATCGAATGTGAAGTTGTGGTCAGATTATTTCGAACATCAACCACTATTGAAAGTAGTATTTTGGATACATTAGATATATTGGCGTGTGGCTTTGTGATGTTTCGTGATGTTGGTGTCATGTTTGCGATTGGCGTGGACTGATCAAATGTGATTTTGGCAACTGTTGAAGGTTTTGGCAACTGTCGTGATATTGAGTGAGGTTTCAGAAAACAAATATATTTAACATAAAATAAAAATATACATAAGAGGTAAAGCACGACTGTTTCTCCAAGTCTAAGCTCAGCCAATTTAGGGCTTTACAACACGTCTTTGCGGCATCAGCCATGAAGGCGGCAGCAGCAGAAGAGCTCTGCAAAAGGTGGTGTCAACCGGGGTTTCGACGACTGACGTAACAGCGACTGGTGCTGAGAGTGGTGTCCACGGGCTATAGAGAACTCAGAGTAAGCAGATGGTTAGTAGTAAAGTGTAGTTAAGGAAGAGTAGTCAAGGATTATATAGAGACTACTATAAGAAGGGACCGATTTCACAGCTACTGCTCGGCAACTGTTGGTAATATAACTGCAGGTTTTGTCATTCCATTCCATTCACCTATCAGTTGGTTTACAGTTAGCTCATTTGAAAATGGATTCATCACTGTCTCTTGCAATGTCACCGCCCTACCCGTCGTTAATTTGTTTCCCGACCTGTCAATGTGGTCCCTTCCTAGAGTAACTACTCTATACCTGGGGCGAAGTGGGCTTCACGTTGCAGCGGCGATTCGTGAGAGGGACAAGACGCCTCACTATCGCAGCGAAGGGATCGGTTGCGTGTACTAATGGTTCGGCAGCAGAGGTAATATAACCGTAACAAAAAATAATTGCAGTAATTAAAACATTAACTAATATATCCAAAAGCGTTCAAAGGATCACGTATGGCAGCGTCATGTATTGAGTTCCTGGAGAGTACAACCAGTTACGCTGTCATAAAAGTAATCGGATTTTGTTCAGAAAAATGAATTTAGCAAAGGTCTTTTTTTCTTTTTTTGTACAAAACGCGTTCAGTCTGTTCGGTCATGTTTTGTACCAGCCGCATTTAATAGAAACTCGCAAATATGAAATGTTTTCTTCCCACACGTTCAGATTAGTTCTAACTCCTATTTACTTCAAATATTATACTTCCTCCTTCAACGATTATGTAGAGTAAAATAAGTCGATAAAATTTGAATTAAAATAAAATCTCTATTTATTTTGTATCTAGAAATACGTACGTAATTACTAAGACCTCGAATGTTTTATTTGGGTTGTAAGGTACTTACTGTATTGTAAGTGATTTATGATTTCATCTACTTTATTTGCATAATTATCAGTTTTACCAAAACGATTAGGAAATTTCTAAATCAAAATCACCAAATAGCGTATAACGATCTGCGATTGAACTCAGTGAGATACATAATGAACTTTCTGGTCTACAAATATATATCAAGACTAATTAAGGTAACAAAAGAGAAAGATTGATTATGATAAAGAGTTTTGATGTAGAAGTTTCATAAGAATTAACAGCTTTGATGAAAACAAAGAACCAAAAATAGAAGTGTTTATATCCCAAGTTCCCAAGTTTATTTCTAATTTCTGATTGTTTTGTAGTTTCACGTATCAATATATTTATTAAGATCCTTCTCAATTTCCCCTAACAAATATTAGAATTTTCGAAAAATTGCGTTTTTCCGATGTTAAATGGTTTTTAGTGTATTGATTTATGTTGGTTGTACATAGGACAGTTTAATTATCAACTTAACGTATGTGCGAAAGAATTAAGTGCTAACTTTTATTTAAAACACATTTTTAAAACTTAAATCTAACATAAGGTTGAGAATGCCCTATTGGGTCCTCTATTAAGCTTCGAGTTCGGAGAAGGTTTTAAGGAATATATTGTAGCGATATCTGTTTTTATTCTGGTGGAGTTACAATGTTTTGCAAGTCTGAAGGTTGAATGAGAAGGGATTTGGTGTAAATAATAGTAATAGTTCGTGGCCAGGTATGTGATGTGATATTCGATGGGTAGCAATTTGAATTCTGGTGTTAAACGGTATCCGAAAACCGTTGAATCCTGTCTTCAACTATAAAGCTGAAAGTGAATACTTTCTGAAAGATCGTGTTTCATGGACACGTTACTTTGGAAATAAGCTCTTCAACTGATATCCCGACACTCGGAAAGTGTTTAAATGGAACGAAAGCGTTGCTTAAAAGATCAGAAGTGTGTCGAGTAAGAGAACTTGTTTCCTAATCCGATCCGGCTAGTTTGTGTGAAGGACAGATCGACATGGATGTCATAAGAAAGTATGTGATTTCATGCGATCTCATTCTTGCACCTTTGTTCCATTTGGCAGCTGACATGGAATTGGTAGTTTGGTTCGAGATAATTTTAACAGTGTCAAATATGTGACCTACTTACAGCGTGATGAATTGTTTTGACTGTTTTGAAGTTCGAAATATATTATGTCATCGTCAGTTTGACGTTAATTTATCATGTCTTCATTTTTCAAACTCCTATGTAACGTCGAATCTTCCATCAAATTATGTAAAAGTCAATGTCTATTCAAAATATCTCGCGTAAGAGAAAAATTACACGAAACAGAATAATCTATATAAGATTTTGCAGTCAACGTCGTAACTGAATATTTTAAACGAGTAGCCGCTCTTTATTATTCTTTGTAATTTCCACATCTACTTCATTTGCATCATGATTCTCGTGAATGTGTACTGTGATTAAGCTCTCTCTCTTTACTAAAACCGAAATGTCGTATTTATCTCTTGAAACTTACACATGTCACATCATGTAATTCTCGTAAGAAAAATAATATTGATGTATTTTTCAAAAACTATGTCCCATCATTACATCTAACATGACTCAACATACTTGATGACTTTTTATGCTGATTACAATCAAATCAAACTTTGATAGCAACTTGTTACAACTACTTTAAATTTTTAGGAACTTTGGTGGATTCGGCAACTTGTTAATATTTCGTACTACTTTAAAAGGTGGAATTCCCACAACTTTCTTTAACAGGGGAACATCACTGTCATAGTTATCCAACTTAGTCTGAAAAATCTGGAAGAAATCGGAGAATATTTTCCTAGATCCACAAAATCCACATCTTTTCTGGGGTCCACGTCAGAGCTGTCATTTATTCAATTTGCCTATATCTCTGTCGAAATATTAAGAGTTCTGCCGTTGAAAAAAAACTTCAACAAGCATTATCGGAAATATCAGCAGTATTTGTTGCAACAACTGCCGGCCCGCTGCAGCAGAAATGCTGCTCGACTATACCATAGAAAAAGGTTTTCTAACAAGTAGCAAGCCGTACAATTTTCACAGCAAGAATATCAAAAACATTGCTGTTCCATAATGCAAGATGTAAATAGTAGATATTTAACAAAGTCCTGAGAGCCCTTGCTGTCACATGGAGTCAGCTCGGTACTCACTGAATATGATAATAGGGGGAATAACACAATCGTATTTGCATTTTTAGTCAAAATGGAAAATGTTGGCATGGTCGGAAGCTGCATAGTTTTCTTTCAATTTCTGCGAACAATAGAAATTAATATTTCTTTCAGAAATGGATCTGTTATCACTTTCCCTCTATACGTAGTACAGAGAAACTAATGAAATGCTGCAAAAATCGATAACAAGGTTTTGACGGAAATTCACGAACTGCGGAAAAATACACAATATTCTCTATAGACGATATTCACACTCGAGACACGACCTAGTCATACTCGAGATCCTGCAGATCTCAAATGGGTCTTTAATTTTGGGAGTTTCATGAAACACCTAGAACATTTTTGAAACTTTTCTCAAAAATGGCTCTAAATTTGTTCATTACATTTTTACTCGAGGAGAGAAAATTTCGCCTACAAAAATTGCACGGATTCTATTTCCTCTAAAACCTGTGAAATTTTGAAAGTTGCAAAACTTAAAAATTTGTTCAACTTATTCTTTGGTCTACATTTTAAAAAATTGAGAATTATTCGTAATGAAATCTATTCTTCATGTTATATCATTAAACCGTGATGTATACAATCAATATAAAGGAAATATTAGTAGTTTTTAAACAGTAGTGAGTGAAATTTTGTCAATGCAAAATAGTACGTGAACAAGATTTTCTTAGAAAACGGCTTCATTTTCTTCTCTATATATTTTGCTTTAAATACATGTTAATATAATAATTAAATATAAGTTAATATAAATATAAGTATAGTTCTCTTAATGATATGACCAAGGTTCCATTTTAATGACCAGCTCTGGAAATTTAATGATTTCCAAAATTTAATTTTCAACCTATCCTTCCTTTTCACTATAAAGTCACACACACTCAAGTTAGAGATGTCTTTCTTAATGAAATGTCTATCTATATCAGATCTTTAAATAATTTATTGCTCAATGTATCCAAAATGCGAATTGTTTTCGAGATTTCTTTAAGAACTTTCAGATGTGTCAGAACCAACGAAATGCATGTGCCCACTAGTTTTTGTAGGCGGTTGAGTTGTTTGGGCGTTGATACCTAGCTCCTATAGGATGCTTTTAAACTAACAAACCGCAATATTTCCTATGCAATATTCAGCAAATTCTCATCGTACTTTCTGAAGAAGTGTCGAGTGGTAATGCAGAGTTAAGCCAACACAAATACCGCTATGATATTTTATTGGTAACAAATTTAACTGATATATTTGGAAAGGTAGTATGTCGATTTTCATGTTTTTGTGGTCATTTATCATTTAAATAATTTATATAACCTAATAATAGATAACATGTGAATTTTACATCGCATTAATAATTATAATAATGAGATGTTCTTCTTCGTGTACATTCCTTGCTTTGCCTGGATCCATATGCATAATTCGGTCCTATTTCTAGTTGTTGTTTTTTTGATAAAATTCTGATTGCATAATAGAAGTATTAGCTTTGTGTTCGTTTATGTTCATTTTGTTTTCTCTATGATTATTTAGTACCTTAAATTAAATTCAAGATTCATATTCAGATGCAAGACCACTCTCTGCTCGAATGAGAGAGCACTTACAAACACTACTCATTGTCAATCTCGTTATGCTAAAACACTTGCATAATGATTTTACTCTACTGCCATGTCCATACATGAAGTGTTTGGATTTAATTGATAAAATTTGAATTGATGTAATTTTTATTTCTAATTACAAAATTGAGAAAACGTATGACTCATGGATAGCGATAAGGCGATTGCATTTCAAATATATTAACTGAACAGTAACGAAACTACACAGATCGTATAAACCAGCAAAAATAATACATGGCATCGATTGTCGTAGGTAAAAATATATTTATTGTATAAAACACTGTGTTCCAGTATTTCAAATTTCCTTATTTTTCTACGTCAACAGATTTGAAGCCGTCCGTTCTGAATTGCTGATCGGGGTTGTCAGAACTGCTGACACGCGCGTAGCGATATGATCGGTCTGAATCCACGCGTCAGTCTGTAACGTGTTTGGTACTTTTGTCAATCCATCGAACCACGCGAATGTAAAATCATGGCTCTTATCTCTTGTCGTTCCCTTCGCGAAGGAATCGCCACACTCCTCCTAGAACAAGAACAACATCCGTGAACAACATGGTGTCCTTCAAACTTTGGTACGCATGGCTAATTGCTAACCAGGCACCAGCCTTCCACTTCCGCAGTTAACAAAAACAAACTTGAGAGATGCATTGGAGATAACGAATAAGGTCCAATTCATGTTATGTCAAATTACCGTGGTTGTCGAACAGATTGTAAGAAAAAGTTCATAATTCACAAATTTTAATGAAGAAACTGAGGTACAATAAAATTTACGTAAAGCCAAAAAAATAAAAATTGTATGCGACCTATAGGTCAAAAATGCAATTGGCAATCAAATATTTGCCAATTCACAATATTGTGTTCTTGAAAGTTTTAAAAAATCATTATTCAGTAAAACAAACTTCAATTGAATGAGTGAAATCCAAAACACTACACAGGTTACTTTTTCCGTATTCTAAGAAAAAATTAGTGTAAATATTTCAGTGTCAAAATAAAGTAGTGGTTAAAATGTAACAACGAAACACGACTTTATATTGATATTGAATTAAATAAACAATTTTTTTCACAGAATGTTTAAAACGCCACTTATAATTTTGTGGTTTTCACCCATTCAATGGGAAGTACACATGTCACTTTCTGACCAAATTTAAAACAAAAATTGACAGTAGATTTAGATTAATGTTGTAGAAAAGTGTGTGATTCTATTACATACATTGACTGCAGCAAATGAAGAGGAATGTTTTAAAATTAGTAAACAAAATATAATTAGCTCAAAAAAGACATCACGTTCTGATGAAATTATTTGCGGTAGGAAATATTTTACTTGGCATTTAAACTAATATGTCTATTTTAATTGTTTCATGTCACTTGGCAATGTGCTCTAAAATAACGTCCAAGATTTAAATGATTTTTTAAAGTAAACTGTTGATTCTAATACGATCATTATGATTCCTATTTCGTGTGTTGCAATTATGTCATTCTGTACGGCATGAAAATGTGTTCCTACTCTTCAATAAGTCACTTCGCCAAAAATCACTGATTCTTAAATGAAGAAGCAACGGGTAGCAATATGCTCAACTCAGTAGAAGTTCGCAGGAATGGCGAGGATAACACGTAAAATCACATATCATGTACGTAGATCGTTGTCGCATTAGAAATGAAATTGGGAAGGACCAACAGATTCATCTACACATAACATCTGTCGAAGACGCGTTTACAATGCAGTGAGGGCGCGTCTGTTATGAGTTATAGCCAGGAGCTATTACAACCGAGAGGAAATGCTTTGTCGGCTCTCTCTACCGTTTCTAGGGCGCTATTCCCGAGGTATTTTTAATTCTGACATTATGCCAAAGTCTCAAACCGTTTTATTTTTATCAAATGTAGATGATGTTAGGTTGTGTTTACGTAAGGTTTTCTCTCTAGCAGGAGACGGAACTTTGCCTTGGAAATGCACGCGGCATTAGGGTTTTAAGTCATTCAACTAAATGACCGGCATAAAGCCCTCCTCTTTCCTCCTGCTTATTGTTGGAACGGCCTGGAGGACAGCACCACATTGTACAAAGGAACTGCGTTCGAACTGAAAATATATCCGCTGAGAATATCACGACGATGGTGTACAAACGGTAGGTGCCGCTCATTGCTTCTTGCGGAGCCGTGCAAGTTTAGATTTCGCGGGAATGACTGGGAGTTCTGGGGACACTAAAGAAAGAAACACCTTGTGCACGAGGCGGCAGGTCCCGGGCACGCTGCCCGAGAACGCGCGGTGCTCGGTGTACGCAGGCCCTGAATCTTGACGAACCTGAATGACGCACAAGATGGTCGCCACACTGAGACATTCCTTACTGCCAGCTGACTGCTAATTAGATAAGCTTGTTTCTCGTTCACGCATTCGACAATGGGCGGTCTCATTTATAAGTGAGTGCAAGGGTACCGGGGAAGAAAGAAATTTTCGCGCTAGCAATGAGGTAGGATTTATGCGCGTTTGCAGAACGTTAGCATCGCATTTAACGCGCATGGTCATCCACGATTATATATTACCTTTTCGCTCTGTTGGAATTAAACAAATGACGAAAACGAAGCATGAAGCTACTTAAGGCTTAATATTCGTAGCGAGTGTTATTTTGGTCAATCGTTTTCCTTTAACATGCTTTACATTGTTTTGTTTTGTTTTTTAAGTTATGGAAATCGGTGCTTTTTCGCTTTGAGTTCATATAATTTCGAATATACTTTATAACTGTACAAACATTTATTTTTTTTAAACGGGATTGTATTCATCTGACAGTTTCTTAAATCATGCGCAGCATAACTGTAAAATCATGTTGGAAAAATTATAAATTTTAACGTATAATAACTATAATTATAATGTATTATTTGCGACCATTTCTAGAACGAAAGATAATAACTAAAAAATTCACAAATCCTGTTCTATATATTTGCATAATAGACCTTGAAAGAGAGAAGAGAAAACGGTAACAAAAAGTTAGGGTTCTGCATACTTTTCTGCGCTACTTTTTGTTTTATCACCTTTCGCCTTTGTCTGTCTTTCTCCTTTTTATTTCCAGACCTCAACCAGAGGTGGCATCATCCTTCAGTGATGTTCTTAACTTGTGGATCTAGTGTCGGGCGATGAAGTAAGGCAACGTCTTGTGTTAATGGATTAACGGCACAAATTTTCCTGGAAGCAGAAATGTACACACCAGCCACCCGACGCCGCCCCTAAAGCCAGCATGCTTTGTTTCAAGACCTAATTTTGAACCTTAGCGGAAACTTTGGAGGGTCTTCTTGATGAAGTAATATATTCATGCTGTGAATAAGCTATTGAAGCTATCACACAGTCATTGAAGTATAGAAAGAGAAACAACGGAAGGAAATTATTGAGAAATAATAAAAGGAAGAATACACAATTTTACGTAAAACTGTGAAATATAAGTTGATGAATCTACAAAACGTGTCCCTCATTTCGTAAGTTTTGGGAAGAAAATATAATGTTTTAATTAATATTAGAATGCCTTAAATTTCGTAATATCAGTGGAGCTACGCAACAGGTTTATATCCAGGATACGCTCCCATGGAGCCTTTTATATTACTTTTTTTAAACAATTACAACAGGCAGTTAAAAAATGGGAAAAATATTAGACGTTGACGGATATACACGTTTGGGGTCCCCTGAAATCGAAAACATGTTTTTTAACGTCTGTCTTTGAGAGAACACTAGCGCCTCTACAGTTCATAGGATTTTCTCCAGAATCCGATCAACCTGGCTCTGTAAATTTCAAATAGATCTTTTAATGTTCGCCGATTCTTTACATAAAATCCGTAGAATATTTTCAAATGCTTATAAAAAATTTCTAAAAAGTGTTTCTTTAAATTTGTTGCTGGAATCGAGCTACGTGTACCTAATTCTATACAAACAATTTTCGTTAAAATTTCTGAATTTTGGAAATTAACAAGTGATAGTTTTTTAAGCTAAAGGAATATTTGTTATGCAATAACTTTCTATGTATATTATCCCTTCATATCTTTTCATATTATGAGTTTTCGCATAATTTAAATCATTACAATTTTCCAAAAACTTGTGTGGATAGCGTACAATTTACTAAATCATTAACATGAGAGCCGTTGTGATTAAAGGGTTTGACTATCGAAAAATTACGCTTATGTATTTTTTGTTATATTTTGTGTCTTCGAATCCCATTTAAGGCACGGATATGTGTTTTCTGGGGGTATTTAAGGCTCGCACATATATATATATATATATATATATATATATATATATATGTCCGTGTTTTCTGGGGGTATTTTCTGGGTTATATGTTTTCTGGGGGTATTTAAGGCACGGACATTAAATACCCCCAGAAAACACAGGTTCAGTTGTCCTTTCTTGATCGTCAATATGACATTAGGATAATTGCACTAGAAGAAGGAGCAGAAGAATCTTATTTATCTTTCCTCCGGAATTGTTAGCTCAACAAGAGCTTTGGAACGTTACTTAACAAGGGATAAGAGCAAAAATTAAACGCCGGAAGCGCTGGTGACGAACAAATTTTGCGAATCGCCTTTTCTCGTTTAGGGAGCACAGACTTTAGCACGGGCTCGTTCTCGTGGCCGTATCGGGGCCGAAGCACCGCCGATCACCCGACAGCCCGACGAGCGGGCGGCGCACGGCAGCGATATGAGGGAGCAGATGTGTCCGGTTCGCTCTCGGAGGAGGGATCCCCGTCGCTGGAGATAAGGCCCTGACAAATGAAGGTCCCGTCGTTGCTGCGGCCGACCCATGGCCGCACGGGCAATGGGCAGGAGAGTGGACGGGCTAACGGGTAGAAGGGAAGCCAGACGGCTCATCGCAGGGCGAACAAGCGAACGGTTAGAAGGGTGGACGGGCGAACAAGCGGACAGATGAACAGTTGAAGAGCCGGGCAGATGGGCGGGCTGGCGAACAAGTGGACGGTCGGATAAGCGGACTGGCGGGCTGGCGGGAGGGCAACGTGCAATAGGGCAGAAAAACGGAGTTGGAAAGACGGGCAGAGTCGAACCGACAGGTAGGAGCGGAATGGACGAATGGGCAGACGGATGTCCAGACGTGGCGCCTTATTTATTTTAGTAGTTCGTACAAACGTCTCCTCTAGAAGAAGAAAATTTAATTTCAGTCGAATTTTTATTAAACTCTTTTTCATTCTTCCTAAGTTCATTTTCTTTCAAACATTAAAATAGTTTGCGAATATGTAAAATTATCTACGTATTGTTAATATTTGTATCTTAAAATTGCTTAAATTATCTTTTGTAAATATTAAATTGAGAATAAATGAATAGTTTTTTTTTATTATTCTATTTATTTGCCCCACAACAGTAAGTTAGGGAGAGAGAATTATCATATTTGTCTTCGTTTTTGACTTATATTAAAATTACCCTTATCACATTAGCAAATTTTCTTCGTGAAGAGGTGAAAACGTCATTCGAGAAAAATTAACTTTATGAAGAGAAATAACATTTGATTTGAGATATATTCACTCATTAAAAATAATTTTTTCTCAATCTCATTTGCATGATGCATTCGGATATATACTGAATCAAATTCGCATTAAACATATTTTCATGACCACATAAGAACGGAGAAAATATAATTAAATAAAGCAAAAACCTCCATTACATTTCCGAAAACAGTTCATTAAATTCGTTCAATTCAGTGAACAATAATAATGAAGGTAGCAGAATCAAACTACTTGAATAGTCGAATCTGACATGTAATTCTCAATTGTGTCATCAGTAATGGGCCTCATTGATTTATTTCACCAAGCCAAATACAAATACTGCAGAACTTTTCAAATATTTTCTTAATAATAACTAGTTGATGTTTATACAAACAAAAACAAATACTTTGGAGGTTGTCAATCAGTAAGTAATCGTGTTAATTAAGTTGCCCGTAAGATAAATAAATCTTTCTCGCGCACTGGTGTCTTTTTAGAAGCCTTGGCTATGTACTTCGGAAAAAAATATCGTAGATATAATCAGTAAGGAAGACCTATAATGCTATGAACATTAAATATAAGTATGCGCTAAAGAGATTCAGATAAATTTCCGTTTAGTCTTAAGTCTAAAAATAACAAATTCCTCGATTGTTTGTATCTTCAGAGTTAAATGTCAGAGCAATTGATTTTCTTCATACAATGTTCAAATTATTCCATTTACTCGATTAACCATTCAACTTTAAAAAAACATTTTTAAGGACGTGAAGAACATTACATATTTATGCTTGTGTTGATGACGATGCTCCATTTTGTGAACAGTCTCCTTATTCGACAGTGCATAGTTTGTTTAGCGTGTACAAAAGAAAATTATATATCTTGTGGCGCAGAATAAGAAAAAATAAACTTTGCTTATGAGCTACAAATACATTGCTCACATCAAGTGTATATTTTCTATGCAAAAGTATGCGAAGTTAAGCCATTAAAAGGCAAAAGACATTACGTCTGCTCAAAGAGAAAGTAAATTTAAATTAATTAGATTGTTATTTTATTGATTTTAAATTATCTTTCTTTGAGTAATACTAGATACAAGAGAAATAAGGTCGAGAGAATCTCAATATATTACATAAGGATTTGGGGGTGGGTCAAGCGTGATACTAACAGCCAAGGAAGATTGGTACCAATGTTCTTTTTGTTGCTTTTGTTTTTGTCTTTTTTGCTGTGCCTTTCGCAAAATATAGTGCGTTATGGATGGTCTTTAGCTATATCATAGCTTGTATATGAAAATAAAATGTTAACACCAAAAATCATTGATCTCTATTCACCTCTGATATTTCCTCGCTTTAGGCAATAGTTCGCGCTCCACATGCGATCATTTGTGACGTGCGAGTATATTCCCAGTTTTATGTTCCGTGAACATTGGACATTAAAGTATTTGCTAGAAATAGTCATTTCATATTCTCGAACAATGTGCTGATAACCATTTATTTGAACGCTGACAGTATTTGTCCTTTGTTCGAACACGATTGTATGCATATGATTGGCAAAATAAAATAGCTGTGCCCTTTGACGACTATTTGCCAATGCAAAGCAATGACAAATATTCTTGAAATGGAGTCACATTTCTGAAACTGAAGTTAACGGGGTTTTGTTTTTGTTGTGTTTTTATTAAATTCAATACTATGATGCTCATATAATAAAAAATGAATTATCTGTTTATTATACTATTATTTTCTTAAAAACGATGACATCAAACAAACATTATTCTATGATTTTATACGTTTACCCTCAGTTTGATGCAATGCAACCTTCTAGCTTGCATAATCTTTGATAAAATCATTTCCTTCGGTTTCTCGTTGTGGTATTTACATTTCATCTGAGGAAAATAATCTAGGATAACTTTTTCGAAGACAGGAAAGACAGGATTTACCAGCTCGGATCTCAGAGCAAATATCTTTTTCCTTGTATTGATCGAATTCTCAAAAATCTGGAAAGAAAAACATACATCGTGCGCTAAGCTTTCAAGACTGGTTTTACAGTTGGCAAAAAACTTTACAAGTACTATCCTCTTGCTATTGCATTATCTCTCCAAGATTTTTAACGTTTTATAAAAATGTAGAAACATCACAACCATATAAATTACAATTTTATAACATATTTTATATGGTTGAAGTATTAGGAATAAATAAAGTTTGAAAAATACACATTTAGGAGTCAGTCCTTCTTAGCAAGCATCCAAATGTTCGTCAATTAGGTCCTGGCAACAGTATCCTCAGCTGCCCTCAATGGCAAGAGGCAGTGTCCAAGAACGAAGCCGTCTGAAAATGCGAAAACAACGATGATATCAGGGCTGCGGAACGAGAAAACGCCGAGTATAGAAATTGCATCAGTCTTTAAAATATCCAGGTGCTGCCACGTGGATTACGGACAGCGCGAAAGCGCAACGTTTTCCACTGTCAAACGGAGCAGTGTGAGGGGGAGGGAGTAGCAAAGGAGGGGGCTGGCAGCCGGCGGCGGAAACGCTACAGAAACTCGGGTCTTCAGCCCCTTGCTGTCTCACGACTACAGTGGGCACCAATCTAAAACTATTCATATCAATTTTATTATTTATTTTCTTTAGAATGAATGTCCATTTTGTTCTGTAATTAATCAATTTATTTATTTTTGTTTCAATGAACAGTAAAAATTGTGTGTGACGTTAATTCAATTAACTGAAATCAATAAATTAATATAAAATTCAGTTAATTCAATACGACGATTTTTCTTTGAATATTCGTCTCCTTGTTCAAAAGGATTTCGTCCCCTTACCTCCCACTGGGAGAGGTGGCTCAGGGTAGCAAATGATGTTTACGGCAGTGCTAGGTTCCAGTCCTGGCGGTGGCAGGATTTTCGACGCTAGCTACATAGCGAGGTCGAATTCAGTCGCTGTCTGGAGGAGAATTCAAGCGGCCGGCTGCTCTGATCGGTAGTTTTCCGTGGTTTCTCCGATCAACACCAGGCGAATAACGGAGCAGTACCCCATCAAACGGGCCACGGACCGCGGGCTATCTTTCCTTCCTCTTTTTTTTCTATCCTCAATCCTTACATACACAAACTTATGTGCGTGATCTGGGCTGAACGGGTGACGCCGCGTCAAAGGCTGTGACTTCATACACAAACTTAGACGAACGTGTACTACACTACCAAATATGTAGGAAGACCGGTCGGGAACTTTGAGCTTGTCCCAGCAGGACGGTGTCCCGTTAGTGAGATGCCTGGTGGGGGAAACCCAGCTAGCCGACGGTAGATCAGCGCCGGTTCTCGCCATCCAGCGGGGAAGATCACTGCCATTGCCTGAGATAAAAACATGCACTTCACTTACGGGACTAATGACCTAGCAGTTGACGCGCCCGCAATCACCAACCAATCAAACCCTTGCCTCTCACTACCAGAGAGGAAGCTAATGTACAAGAAAGCATTAAAATTCCCCCTTTGTTAATTCAATAAATGTGTTTTATTTTCAACATTCCATAACACGTTTATAAACTTCGTAATTCAGAAACTTCCCGCCCTTCTGCATCTTCACACTAGAGAATGCATATATTTTGTTAAAAATTCAATATAGGTTTTACATATTTATCTTGTTTAGTATGAATATGTTATTGCAGTCGTATTAAGCACATTACAAGATTCTATGGGTTAGATCGAATACACTCCTACAAAGCCTACACTATTTCTAAGTTAATGGCTCCAAACATTAACCTGGTATGTAACACATTCGTAGTACACAATATGGGAATGTGGTTTCGATTTCCGTGTAAGGCTGTTGGGTGCTTTGGCATACCAATGACTTCATTATATTAATTTATATCCAAAGACGCCCTAATCTTGACCAAACAATTGAGTTGCTTAATAATACTCTTATTACTAATACTCCTATAACTAACCGCGGTGGGGTGTTGAGCTACAGTTTGTTCAATGTCTCACGTGGGTTCATAGCCCCATCGGGGCGATGTTAAACTGTTAGGTACAACAGTGATTGTACCTGAAGTAGTAAGTCTCATCCGGCAGACGTGAGTAGGCATCAAAAGGCGCATGTAAAACTGAAATATATATTGTAATGTAAACGGGGGAGGGCGCCAGGTTCAGTTCCTGTAACGTGGTTGGATGGAAGTGTTGGGAGGTCATGAATTAACACACTGAATCATTTTGTAACAAATTGAGGTTTATTCCTGGCACCATGAGCTGCCAGGGAAGTTACAGGTCGCTAAGGGCGACACAGGTTTCCTCTTAGATCTATTCTGCGAGCTCATTACTCTGATCACTAATAAACTAATTCCCTTAAGGCTAACATAAAAGGCTTAATTTCTAATAACGCATGCAACATTCTATCCACCATCTACAATCGGCAGGGCCTGAGCGCGGCCACTATTAATCTCTCGCCCAAAAATGTCCTGCGAGGCAGCCTCGCGTCATAACTTTCACCGCTGGCTGTGTTGGCTCCACGGGCTGGCTGGGCGGCGACCCTCGGATGCGGAGGCGGCGGGCGGTCCCAGGTCGCCGACCTCCCACGGTGCGTCCCTCCTCAGCTGGCGGCGTGGCGCGGCGACGGAGTCGCCAGATCGTGCGGACTCAGTCGGTCGAGGGGCCACGGGCGCTGGCCGTAGTGCAGTGCGGGCAATGAATGGGCCCGACGTGGCGAAAGGCGGCGGAGGCAGACGGGCCTACGCGGAAGTAGCGCGGGATCCTGCTATCTCCCGCCCGAGTTTCCTCCGCGGCAAATCCACGGTGCCGTTTTAAGAATGTCTTTGCACTAGTGCCGGCCTAATCAGAATAAACTTCCCTCTGATACTGTCTTTCCCTTAGTCGCGTTCTGATAGTAAGTTCCACTCTGCGAACATCTTTCCACTAGTCGCGTCCAAATAAGAATAAACTTCTCTCTGGGAATGTCCTTCCCCTAGTCGCGTTCTGATCGTAAGTTCCACTCTGCGAACATCTTTCCCTAGTCGCGTTCTGATCGTAAGTTCCACTCTGCGAACATCTTTCCCTAGTCGCGTTCTGATCGTAAGTTCCACTCTGCGAACATCTTTCCCTAGTCGCGTTCTGATCGTAAGTTCCACTCTGCGAACATCTTTCCCTAGTCGCGTTCTGATCGTAAGTCCCTTTCCTCTGTGCATCTCGTGTTCAAGAAAGCTCCCTTCCCCCCTCCCAAAATGTTTCTAAATCTGTAAATTTACCCCTTCCCTCATAGTGAAACTTCCCATTGGCTGAGGGTAACTGCGTTTCAGCATTGTAGTTTACCAACCAAGTTGCAGTTTTCGTGGAATTTTTCAGAGATCTCTCTCTTTCTATCTCCGGCCCCCCTCCTCTCTCTCTCTCTCTTCCTTTGTAAGTGATCCCAGAAGCTTCTTGCAGCTGTCTGGACACGTGTTCACGCGGTAGCGTATTCTCATGGGCCATAAATGGTCGGCGGAGGCTAATCGGCAGCCTGCGACGGTTAATTTCTAAATAGCCCCTTTGGGGATCTGGGCGCCTTACCCGGGCGCGTGGCAAAACGGGTGCGGGGGTGGGTATTGTTCGATGGGGGTTGGCCGATGGCTAGAATGGTAACGTTCACGAGGTGTCATAAACGTGTCCTTTTCCTAATAGACACCCGTGTCAACCCTTTGGGACTTCGTGTTCCTTCCCCGGGCGCGCGGCAAAAAAAGGGGTGCGGGGGCGTGCATTGTTCGTTGGAGGGTTGGCCGACGGCTCGGCCGGCTTTTACGAGGGGTAATAAACGTGTCCGCCTCTGATGGGGCCTAAGTGCGGTCGGTGCAGGCTCTGCCACGTGAGGGGCGTGGCCTGGCGGCCGTTAGAGGGGTCTTCGCGACAAAGGCATCGTCCCTTGACCTACTTTGCCGCGATGGAAGCTATCTCTAGATGAAATTATTATGATATTATTGGCGACGCCACAATAGAATTATTCCAATGTGATTGGTGACGCCACAATATGGACGTAAATAAGTCTGGTGCGTTACATAGTATGTTATCTTCTACCTTAGACTATCACCAGAAACCAAACTACTTGATGTCTCACTTTCAACATTCGTTATGTGTATAGAAACACCCATGCTTCGTCCCGTGTACGTTTTCATCTTTTTTTTCAAGCCCCTTCGACTGTTTCTCTATTACTTACTTATTCTGTTTGGAGTCAGATCTGACCCCACACGTTTTACACAATAGTCTACAAGTATTTCATGCATGGATGTCATTTGTAATTATTAATTGAGAACATGATGCTATGTGGACATTTCTCACCTCAACAGCTTAAAAAATAAAATTACTTCCAACCAAGAGAGAAAAGAAAGAAGGCTGAAAAATTAACAACACATGTAAAGCTGGACTTAAATAGCACCTAAATGGAGAAATTCATGTGAATAATTTCCAGGGTTATAAAACATGATTTGCGCATGGGGTCACCAATGACCCCAACCAGCCCAAGGGTTAATTAAATAACTCCTTTACTCATTTCAACATTCCGTACGAGTTCGGCAGCCACTGGGATTATCAGGGCTCTTAGTCTTCATTGTCACCTTGAGTTCTCTTTGGCTTTGGCTTTTGCTCCCGCCGCGCACGGTGAAAGGAATTGAACAGAATTTCCAGAGTGTGAAATCACGCTCAGTTAAGAAGCCCTTAAGACGCATCTTTCGACTTTCCAACTCATTTTCTTTCTTAGTCTGCTGGCCAATTTTAATGAGCAGGCTTCACGTGTACACATTTTTTAAACACTCCATCTTTATTGATCTCACAACAAGCATGCACGATTCGAACACTCCGAATTTTCTTCAAAATATTACTTCGTAACATTCAAAACATCAAACAGAAGTAGCAAAAATTGTAGAAAATGTAAGTGTGTTTTTACATTTCTATGGCATTTAATACGGTACAGAAGAGGTAGAAAAGTATAACAAAAGAGACACTTGCATGCACAAGCGAGCAATGGTAACATATTTGAGGACACCGAAACAATGTGCTCTTTTACGTTCATATTTGAAAATATTTCAAACGGAAACAAAGGAAAGAATATTTTTTACTACAATGGAAATATATAAATAACAAAAGGCAGATGTTGTTTATTGTCTATTTTATGAATTAAAGTTTCCTCTGATAAACGCCACAAACAAGAGTTTAAAAAAATATTTTTCTAGCTCTATCTGAAATACTACACAGTTAACATTTTCACTTTATTTTAATGTTTTGAATAGTACGTAGCAAAATTGTGAAGCAATTCGAAAAGTTCGTATTTCTGAATGTTCCTTGTCAGATCTTATAGAATATCGTTGCTCTTTTATTCTTTTGACTTCATTAGTTCTTTCAGAAATTGTATTTCCAACTTTAAGTGTATAGGGCATCGCAGGTATTACAGTTGAATTTTATATAATATATATTTTTTGTCTTTATAGTTTCAGTTGTAATATTTAATTTTCTTGTCTTCAACGATATTGGCATATAATTTTATTTAAGTATTTATACTGCGCTCTTGTAACATTTCGTACTGTATTCTGGAAAGGAAATTTGCTTGAGGTCTTGGATAAATATATGCTTTTAATATAAAAAATTATTTTCATGTTACAAATTCGAATTACAGTTATTTTCCACGATAGTCCTAAAAGTTTTATATGAAGTTTTGCTTACGAACCGACTGTCTGACACTCGCATTTTCCTCAAACATGGCTAACATGACTCAGTGAACTGAAATTATGAAGCGTGCACTCGTGACACGATAAACCTCATTGCTCCATGAAAACGTAATTCGTTAGGCAAGTTTCGTCATGAATGAAATTCCTTTGACATATACATTCCCTGAATCCCACGGGGAAAGCCACGATAAACAAAACATTTTATCGGCCAAATTTAAATAGAATATGTGATTGTTTAATCACATTCGATGATACATATCTTAGATGACGCACGCAGATACCATGTAGTGAAGGTATTATTTGAATGAGTGAGCCAGTGAACATTGACACCGGGCGTATCAACTACTGAGGTATTTATTCCCGTATGTGTTTTCCATGTTATATTTCCAAAGGAGGTTCTTCCCCAACTAGCACGTGGGCTCCTCAGTTAACAAACTCGTCGCTTTGCAGATTTCCCTCGTTACGAATCTCCCCCCGGAGGACAGCGCCCCAATAGCGGCAAATTTTAAGCTGTCGCCTGGCATCCCGAGACGTGAGTTGATGGAAGTTCGTGTAATGGGAAATGGGGTGACAAGGATGCAGACGATCGCTCGCGGTTAGTGCTGTGTGTGTAAGGTTACTACTCCAGCATTCGCCTGGTACTGATTGGAGCAACTACGGAAAACTACGTATCGGAACAACCGTCCACAATCATTCCTCTCTAGACAGTGTTTCAATTCGACTGAGCTGTGTAGCTAGTGATGAAAATCCACTACCACCGGGACTCGCCCGCGCAGAATCGAGCGTCGGATCACTGTGGGCGGAGTGGCGCCTGACGCTTGGCAAGCCCTCCGCGCGCCGTGCATTGCCAGGTTTCGCCCGCGACCCCGACATATCCGGGTGGGTTGCTTTTGTTGCCGCCGTATTTTTAAAACTGCCGCAATTCTGCCGCTGCCGTCGCCGGCGGGGGAGGCGGAGGCGGCGGAGGCGGCGGAGGCGGCGGAGGTGGAGGCGGCGGCAGCGATGGCCAAGGCACCGCCGACGCCAGCCGCTGCATTTACGCGCCGCTGCTGCCAAAGCGTTTGCGAAGAACACGCCCGCGCGACTATGGATCTGCGCGTGGGAAGACCCGTGATGAAGAAGTACGATTGATTGAGTATTGATTGATTCCTGGCACGTCAACTGCTATGGTCATTAGTCCAAATTGTGTAGTGAATGTTTTAATACGGAGGTGGAAGTGTTCCTCTTCCCCTGAATATGTGTCTCGGTGCCGACCTACATAGGCTTTCCTCCTCCAGTATTTTCCCCAGCGCAGCACCACACTGCCGGGATAAGATCTATGCTCGCGTTTGGTCTCCCGACATGTGTAGTTATGCAGTGAATGTGTGTGTCAGTAAGCGATGAGAGTAGGACAAGGGCAAAAAAGAAGGAAAAGGGAAAAAAGATCACGCGCGATCCATGACCCGTTAGTTAAGGTACTTCTCCGGCATTTGCCTGGTATTGACTAGAGAAACCACGGAAAACAACCGGCCAGAGCAGCCGGCAGCGAGAATTCTCCTTCAGACAGTACCTGAATTCGAACTCGGAAACTGGCTAGTCTCGAACATTCGCCGCGACTCGAATCCGAGGACCTGCCTTGCAGAGTCACTGCAGAGACAAGGGTAATGCTGGCTCTGAGCAGCTCCTAGCAGCTTGTCCGAACGCTCGCTTTCCGCTTCTGAGTACCGATTTGAAATCCGACCCATGAGGTTTTTGAGGTATACAAAGTGGATACGCGACAGGTTTTATTGGCATTCTCCCACTTCCCCTTCCTCTCATTTTACCATTCCCTATGGCCGAAAAGGTCAGGTACTGAGGATCGCAATAGAAATAAATGTGGAGCTCGCCTCTGCTCTCCCTCTTGGTCTCTCGGCGATATCCAAGTCGTTAGTACCAATGTGTTGGTGCAGTGATGTTGCCAAATATATTGCTCCTGCAGATGTTCAGATCACCTAGGTTCAGCTTTAGGGATCGCCTGGGTTGGGGTTTCACCACTCCACTTCAGAGGAAACTGAATAGGATGTGCGTGAGAATGAGCAATGTGTCTGTCTACATCCGGGGGGTGAAGACTTCCTGATACCCAATGGACAGCATGATAGATCCACAGCACACACGTCGATTGTGCATCTGCGCGGCCCGTAGCCGAGAAGACAAGCCTATAGATTTCCACCTTCCTGTGCCATGAGTCACATTCAGGCCGATCCATTTGGAATTTGTGATGGACAAAGCGGGTTTCCGGCAGGTCCTTACAAGTTCTCCCTTTCTCCATACGTTTAATTCTACAATTTGTAAATTATTATATTTATTTATATCATATTTAAGCATTATCACAACACATATTCCAGCATTGTCACAAACATTAACAACTGGGAGAGGACTCGTAGATTATTGAATGGCACGCTGCCTTTTTATCTCGGTATACCTGGGAACAAATCCCGAGCGACCTATGTGAGGTTTGTGGTGGACAAAGGACGTTCCCAATAGATTTTTCTAGATTGTTTCGGGTCTCAATTGCAAACGTTCAACTTTTTATAATATTCTCCTTCAACTTCATTATAGAAACTAATTTTTTTTTTCCTAAAGCAATCTATTATTCGATAATTCATCTTTAATGTTGACGAAAAAGTGACAATTTTCGAAAAGTGCATAAGCAACATTTTCTCAAAAACAGCGTTTTGAAAAAGTTTTGTAAAGATAGAGCACAATACATTTTGAATTTTGGCCCTGGGTGTTCTCGTCTTTCTGAAAGGCACAATGGATCAACAGAAGTAGACATGCATTTTTAAGGACCATGCCCATCCCAATATGCAGACCTTTTCTCTTCAGAAAGGCATCTACCAGCAGAACAATTCTTGCAGAGTACTTGCGTGGTTCGAAGAGCACCAGGATGAGTTTACAGTACTCCTCTGACCACCAAACTCTTCCGAAGAAAATCAAATCGAGAATCCGTGGTGCCATCTCCATTGGACTGTTCGCGCCATGGATCCGCGTTCGAGGAATCTCGTGGCCAGGACACTGGAGTCGGCGTGGCTCCATATCCCTGTCGGTACCATCCGGAACCTAATTGACTCTCTTCCGGCTCGTCTCGCTGCGGTCAGCGCTGGAAAAGGCAGTTATTCAGGATTATTTTGACGGGTGGTCACATTAATGTGACTGGACTGTGTAGATATCTTGTATAGATTTTATCATATCCAAAACAGCATTCTCATTATGAATATACTCGTACTTTTTTATTTAAAGTGGAGAATTAAGAAACAAATATTACAAAAATATTTATGAAGGGTTCCAACCCTAGTTGTGTACAGTGTCCTTCAAAACACACACACAAAGGTTATCAAAATTACTTGATCATGTAAGGTCCCTTTCTGTTCTGTCGATGTAAAAGTTGTCAACAAATGTATTTGTTACACAGTGACTGGCTGCTCGCTGCGTACTGTATTTCATAAAATAACTGGAATGGGGGATGGGAAGTGTTTTTAGTCAGGACTCAAAGAAAATCAGAACAACAAAATCAAATAATTTAGGAAGTGATTAAAGGGTCATAGTGAAGTGAAATCAAGTCAAGCGAAATGAAGTGCAGTTGAACAAATTCAGTGAGGAGTTAGATTATAGATGTTTCATTTTTAAGATAATTTAAATGTTTTATGAATTAGACAGATTTTATATAATTTTATTTTTATTATTATGAATGTTATTTTTATTATTATTGTATTTATTATTATTTTTGTTTTATCAGCTGTTTTTATTGTTTCTATGGTTATTATTGTTATTATTATTATTATTATTATTATTATTATTATTATTATTATTATTATATAATTTGCATGTTCGCTTATTATCTTATTTATGTAATTAGCTGCCACCGGGTTATGCCCATTTGCAGTTCAAATAAATGGTATTTATTTATTTAACTCGCCCTCGGGAAGGGCACTCAGGCCGGTCAGAGAAACGCGCGGGGTCGCGCTCGGAGATTGACGGCGCGATCGACAGGACGACAGTTGTCCGAACGCCGCCCACTTCTGGAATAATAGCTCTGCATTTGAGTCAAGTCTGTGCTTACCTTGTTTCACATTTAGGAAGGAGAAATAAGTACTATTTTGTCAAACAAAAAAAATCAACTTTTGGAGTACACGGGACCTACAAAAGGTGATTTTCTTTCGTAAAAAAGGGCAGTTTTTGCTGCAGTATTAAAATAGTTTCTCTATGTTTGTTTGTATTTGAAAATACATTTAATTTAAAATTTCTATTATTAAATGTATTTTCAAATACATTTAATAATACAAATAAATTTGATAAAATCATATAATGAAAAATGTTTAATGTAACTTCATCAAATATTATGGTTTCTGAAAATTTAATTGTTACAAGTGCAAATATTAACTGAACATTTCCTTTGTTTATTAATCGTAAGTATCTCTTCAATACTAGATATAAAAGGCGTTTTAGTGAGGACAGGGGCACTGACCCTTCATCCCAACACTACCCTCGGAAGATCAAGGTTGACCTTCTTTTCAGGCATGTCAGACCGCGCCCTCATGAGCAATTTGCCGGTCTGGGGGGCCCGGCGCGGCCTGCGTGCACGAGCAACTTCCCCTCACTCCGCACGCGTTTCCCCTTCAGATCCAGAAAGCGGTGTGTGGGTGGTTCAAAACGGAAAGTTATTACAAAAGATCCTAATATCGCGAATCAATTTTTTATTTTCTTCTGCACGACTATTTAAATCCGATTAGACAGAATCAAAGAAACACCAGCAAATTTTATTATTGTAAAATTCTTGTAACTGTAAACACATTATTCATTTTTCTGTCGCAAACATCTTTAAGCTAAAACGTAAAACAAATTTGTTTAGTTATGTAAATTAGGGTCTACTTCTGCTTAATGCGCAGCCTTGCATGCGACATCAGTGAATCGCTGAAATTTTTAGGGACATTGAACCACAAGACCTTAATCTCCTCCGAATTAAATGTCTATATACTGCTCGATGTGATATAAATATAATCAAAGTCGCATTATTATATGAAGGAGCCCTCAACATGCTGAAATATTTATATCATATGGAACCCAAATCAATAAGAAAAGAAAACGGTCAATTCTCAATTTACAAATTACATATTAAAATACTAAATGAAGGCATGAAAAGAATAACGATGAAAGTCCAATTTTTATGACTTCTAGATTATGATGCTAACTGTTTGATTAATAGTTGAAGTCTCTTTTGGTATTACCATAATCACATAAAACTTGTAATCACCAGAGATATTCGCAATTAAAAATATATATAAGACCGATGAGAGTCGCACACGTCTTCTGACGAAAGAACAATCAAAGCAGTTCTCTGTGAAGATAAACGAACATTCCATTATTCTTCATACCTTTTGCATTTTGTAGATTTTCATTCTTTTTTTGTCGTTTGTTTTTCTGTGATTCTAAAGTTTCAATACTTTTGTCTACTTTTGTTACTATATGATCATCGGATGGACATTCATCAATATTGCTATTTTTTGTATTTGATAAAGGCTCATTGTTATCATTGTAACAAAGAAAAATATGAAATATAATAGAAACAATGTTAGAACATTTATAATATTTTCTTAAAGCAATGATTTTTTATATTCTATTAAATATCACCTGTAGCTTTAAAATTAAAATATCTCAGAATATTGAAAGTGTGACATTCTTCGTTATTCCGTTAGAATATAAAACCATTACATGCTAATAATATTGTACTTTACGATACATTTTTGTACTGCATTTAAAAAATTAACGATATATTTTTTATATCATTGACAAAATAGTTAACAACTATTTTACGCATCTCTCTCTCTCTCTCTCTCTCTATATATATATATATATATATATATATATATATATATATATATATAGAGAGAGAGAGAGAGAGAGAGAGAGAGAGAGATTTAAAATATTATTCGGGAACCCAATCCTGCGGGGATTGAGAGCACGTACTTACTTTGCTTGTGTATTCACTCATTGATGTAGTAGCAATGAGAGTTCGGCTATACAGTAACTGGAGCAGTGTACCGTGGAGCACAAGTCGGCATGTTGAAACATAGAAATCATGTAGCATGCTCACGGAGCGGGCGCGCTAGCACTAATTATTCTCTTTCGCTACATCACGCCGGGTCAGAGGCCACCCTTTGACATGGTCGTGGTAATCTCTCTGAACGTCATTGCACATCCGGTGTTGACGGGCCATTGAAAGCTAATTGAAACACCTGAGGCAGACAGATATGATATGATTGGAACTTGCGAATGTGTTAAACGAAAATGAATTTTAAATATTTACGTGATAATGGGAAAACATGTACTCATATCCCCACCTCAGTGATGTCAAGGAACGTTTTATATCGGTCGCATTGAATTTGTGCGTAAATTCATAATTTGACAGCACTCAATCACTCTGGTAATTTGAAAATGCCTTAGGTCACTCAAACTTAGTACGTAAAACCGAGAGTAGAAACGTTGAACTAACGATAAAAAAATATGTAAGGCAAGATATTAAACGTATGTTTCAACCCAACGGAAGTGCTCTCAAATTATTTACTGCACTGGCTTTACGCACACTTAACAAAGATAATGTAATATGGGTATTTGCAAAACATGAATGGCAAAATTCCTTGTTTGTACAATTTTGCGTATAATATAGACTTCTTGTCACTAAAATGATAAATTTCCAATTCACAGCTTTGGTCAATTAATTCATAATTTCCTTTTATACATTCTCTTTCTAGTATCATTTGTAAGAAAAAAATTATTTCCACGTGATCTGGAAGTGCTTGAAGAAATGATGTCAATAAAAGTAGGTGTGTAGTTGGTGATAGGAAGGTGTATACGGGTGGTATGTATAAAAATGGACTTTGTGTGTCCTTAATGTATCAAAACCAAGGTAGACATGTTCGAAGCTCATGAGTTGATAGGAATGCTGTTGAAGACATAGATTATCACTATTGCAATTTATTAATGTTGGTCACAATTCTGCCAAAAAAAACCTATGCTTAGGAAATTATAAAGCTGGCATTTCCATTTATTAATTTCTTGCTGATTTATTTAATGAAATGCATGACAGTAAAAACTAAATTGGGAGGGAGTGGTTCCGAAGCAAACTGTCCGGAATTAAAGAAACGTCTATCGCAGTATTTTCTCAATTAATAAAGGGAAACTTCACGAAAAACATGTATGTAATGGGCTTAAAATATTCAAAAAACAATACAAAGTTTAGAAAAAACTAAAATAGTTGCTATTGGTATACATACAATCATTCAGAATTACACAACATAACAACAAGTTATTATGCATTATTTAATTACTAAAAAATTAATATAATTTTGGTTTTTGATACATTAATGAAAGTAAAACGTCGATGAAAATGTTAACTCATCTTCGAATCCTCTCTACGACCAAGCAAAGGTTCAGGAGTGGTCTCGGAATTCCCCTGAACGCTATCTTTAAACACTACCCTACACCACAAAACAATGTTTTGAATAGCGCAAGGTAACACAACTAACTTCCGTAGTATTCTGGTTTGCAGCATTACTTAGTACATTGAGTCAATGATGCGCTGCAGATCCTGTTATCCGTCCGACTGAACCGGATTGTGTGTTGCGCTGCATGCAATGTGGATTTGAGAACCTCCCTCCCAAATGTTTTAGTTAATTATCGACGCGCAACTGGAGAAGCTGATCCGCACTATCTACACACGCTTTAAATAAATCATTGCAAAAACGATTCATCAATTCGGTTCAGTGGGTGAACTCACTACTCAGACCAGAGATTCGATCACAGTCGATTGATTGGTGATGTATCCGGGTATGTGAACTGCAATAGTCATTAGTCCCGTTAATCAGAATGTTACGGGAGTTGGCGATGTTCTTCCTCCAATAGATGGCGCTGACCTGGACGTCGGCTTGCCCCTCCGAGAATCTCCTTCCTCCGTGTAAGAATGTGTGAAAAGTGAGAGGAAAGGGAAGGAAGAGGAAGAAAAGATCGTGTGCAGTCCGTGCTCGTTTGCGAGGGTCTGCAGTCTGCCCGTTTGTGAGCGACTGCTCCGGCAGTCGCTTTGTAGCTTGGTGACATCTGATAAACCACGGAAAACTACTGATCATATCAGTCGGCCTCTACAATTCTCCTTCACATAGCAGCTGGATTCGAGCTAGCTAAATATCTCGTGTCCGCCACCGTCGGAACTCGAACAGTAGGACCTCCCGGTTAAAGTCGCTGAACTGAGTCGACGTCGATAGTTTTGTCAAAGAAAAATATTACTCTAAGTCTTAATAGTCTATAACTGGTGAAATCATTGAATGGAAAGTGCGATATAAACATGATTACAGGTCTTCAAAATTCGTTCTTCTTCTTACAGTAATAATCGAGAGATTGGTTAGCATTGTTTTCTCTGTTAAGATTTCCACTTCAAGCCTGCATTAATTACTTAACACACTTAGTAATTTAATAGATAAGAGTTTTCTTTCTAACGTTCTTCGTTTATTAACTTTAATAAACCTTCATGACGCTAAATACATCCAAAAAGTTGTATTCATCTTTTAACTTATTTTTATACCCCATTTTCATTCAAACTGCCTAGCACAACATTTTATTCTTACTTGTACCATGCCACACAACGTTGCTATGCATTACTATGCACCACACTAATATGTTCAGAAGTCTTTCTTCTTTGTATTTCTGTAATATGTGACGATTTTCCATGTATAATGGACAAAAGATTTCCTCCTTAATTCTTCATGCTTCTACAGTTGTTAGAAATCTCGCTGAAAATATTCATAAACGTCTAACTTTTGGTCATTCAGATATACGTCTTAATTGTCCCTATCAACACTGAATACAACAATTATTCCCTCACGGGTCAGATCCCATATTAGTTCAACAAGAGAGCGAATCAAGTACGGATATGTGTATGATGATTATTGTTCAGTTTGAAAATCACTTTCTTATTTTTAAAACCGACTGGGATTGCCGATTAATTGTAACAAAAAGATGTCATTTTAATATAAAGATCTGCATTCACAAGTGAAACATGAATGAGGGGTAATTTCTATAATAATCAAAACTAATTTAATAGATTTAAAATCATCAAGTTCATTATTATTACTTGTAGTTGCAAAAGCAGCGACGTCTAGCATCCCCGTTTCAGAAATAAGTCCCCGCTTTTACTTCATTTTTTAGGTGAAACCAATTTTAAAAGTACTCATATCGTGCCTATCGAATGTTATTCTAAAGAACAATGATAGTCTTAATAACACTATATATTGGCTTCTTAACTTATTAAAAGGGGACGGATTATGTTGAAATGTCATTTGATTGTTTTTACTTTAGAACAATGCTGTTTAGTACAGAAATTAATTTTATGTTATGACAAAAGCAAATGCCGCATTTTTATATGGCATTTTTGCAACTTTCATAGATTTCTATTAGTAGGTCATGTTTGCCCTTTTCCGTCATTTTTAATACATCTTCGTCGATTGTATCGATTTTCATAGCATTTTAATGGTACTTGCTTCAAATAATATTTACGAGATGCAACAAATGTTCTACAGAGAATTCCTGAGTAGCCTACACGATTTCTTCGCTACAAAAATGTAATTTCAGTCGTTGTGAGTATGCAATATAAAGTTCCTGTGACGCCCATAAGTGTCATTGTCGATTCGGTCGTTTTCACGATACCTAAAGACAGACTTCCTGGTAAAGAACAGGCCAAACCAAGCGATTACAAGCTGAGTTGACTTGCATGAACGGAAGAACCCTCGATTATGGCAATAACATATTCAACAGCTTGAGTTGTTCTTCCGAACTGGTTCTGATAACATTTTTTACGTAATTTTTCTTTGCTTTTAGGGCATTTTAAAAACATTTTAAGAGCATTTTATTGATCATTTTTGTCAATTTTTGGGGTCATCAAAATCCTCCCCTACTTATTGAGAATACGTTTTTGGCATCTCCCCCTACAATGCAAAAAAGTGAACTTACTCCCTTTTTGGAAACCCAATACACTTCATACAACGATCATCCGTTCCTCCATTCGTCTGGTTCTCCTATTCTCTTCAATTCGCGTGGGGCTGCAAGAGGCTTAAAGAAGACGCCTTCTTCGCCAGCGGGGCCGGCGCGTCCGCTCGTCGCCGGCCTCCAATCCGCGCACACCTCCACACTACCGCTTCAGAGCGCCGCGCCGCCCGTTTCCTGGCGCGTTTCAAGCGCCACAGCACACGCGGTGGAGGCGCGCGTAAGCGGCACAGACAAGGGACGTCCGCTGCGGGATGCTACATAAATAAATGCACGAGGGCGGCCGTGCGGAATGGCCGGCGCGCGGCTCAGCCATAGGCGCCGCCTGCCCTATCGAGCGTCGGCCGCCCCGACCACACGCGCCGCCGCCGCCGCCGTTGGCAGAGGCGGTGGGGTGGTCGGGGTGGCGGGGCTATCGGAAGGAGTGGCGGTGTACGGCGGGGTGATGACGAAGAATGGCGGTTGTTGGTGGCGGGCGTGGCGGTGGAGGTGGGTGGGGATGTGGTACGGAGCAGGCGCCGTGATGGCGAGGATGAAGGTAGAGAGTGGCACGCCATGGCAATAGGAGTGGCGGTGGGAGCGACGGTAGAGTGATGGCGAAGAATGGAGGCGGGCGTGGTAGTGGAGGCGGTTGGGGTTGTGGGAGGAGGCAGGCGGCGTGCGGTTAGCGGCGAGGACGGCAGTACGAGTAGCGGTGTGTACGACCGCAGGGTTATTCGATTGTGAGGTATGGGGGTAGAGATGTTTGCCAAGGTCCTGGCAGGGGCTGGGGAGAGTGAGTTATGGATCGAGGCTGGCGAGAGTGGCCCGCCATGGTAGTAGAGAGGAGGTGTCGGTCACATCAAAGTAATGGCGAGGATTGGTGGCGGAGATGTTGACGGCTGGCCAGTAGAGTTGTGTGAAGTGTGGGAATGTGGAACGAAACAGGTACCGTGAGGCTGGCGTGAGCATGGCGGCTGAAGAGGTGTACCATGGCAGTAGGAGTTAAGGCGGTGCGATTCAATTGTGAGGAATCGTGGCCGAGGTGTTGGTGAAGAGGATTGCAGTAGATTTAGGTGAGAATGTGGAACGGGGCAGATGGAGGGATGACGGTAAGGATGGCGGCTAGAGTGGGAGATGCGGCGTATGTGAGCGGCTGAGGGAGGGATGGCGAGGAATTGTGGATGGATTGCTAATGGCGGGGATGGAGGTGGCCTTGGCTCTGGCGGCAGTAGCAGAGGAATGCCAGTAGAATCTTCGGTAAGGATGCATGAGGCGGAAAATGCCACTGAAAGGATCGCGACTTGATTAGCAGTGGAGGTAACGATGTGACTAGGAGTACGGCGAAACTAGGGATTGTCGCTGGGGTTACAGGGGTGAAAGCCGGTTTGGTGCTTGAGTGGTGATAGGGCTGGCGGAATTGGCAACAAGAGAGACGGTTCAACAACGTTATGGGTAACAGTGTAACAGATGTGGTGGCAGGGATTTATAGCGTGGAATGGTGCCTGACGCGATAAGCACTGTTTCAGTGGCAGTGATAAGATAGTGTAAGAGACAGCAAGGGTGGCGTTAGGGATAGCGGTGGATATGGTGTGGGAAGAATAAAGACTGGAATGACGCTGTGATACCAGTGTTCTGGAGGTGGAAGTTGCGCGGCAGTATAGATGGCAGTGCAGCTGGCACTCAGGGTAACAGTGGATTTGGCGGTGACGGTGGGGATGGTCGGTGGTGGGTGGATCACGTTCATGTGGCAACGAATGTGACGATGGAGGTAGCGACGGCAGGGTAATATCCGAGGCAAACTGTCCCAGTACCGGCGATAACGATTTCGGAGCAAGCAACTATGGGAACAGCGACAAGGTGTGTAGGTATGTAGGTGAGTTTGCACGAGGCATAAGAGCATCATCGGCAAGGAAGCAGGTGGAGGTGGCAGGATGGTAACGAGAAAGTGCGTCAAGACGGTAGCCAATGGTATAGCACCGGGAACGACAGCGGACAGAAGTGGGAGCAAGAACCTTCGGTTGCTGCGACGAGGATGTGACGATTGCGGTAAAGGGGACGCGACTATGGTGACAGGTGTGGTTGGGGTGAACGGTCGGCGACGACGACTGAGACAGCGTGACTCAAGAGTCTGCAGTTGCGGTGTCTGTGCCAAGAACGGCGGAGCGGAGGAGTGGGCTGGGGGAGTTCGCGGGGAGGTTCGTCTCCCATGTGCCGGAAGCGTCGACGCTCTGACCAGAGAAAGAGGTGGCGGTATTTTGTCGATGGGATGACAGAACTAGCGGAATCGATAAGATCTGCGATAGTGTGGACGATGCACTGTGGACGCGATGTTGGCTCGGTGGTAACGGTGGCAATATGGGCGAGGTGGCGGTCGCAACGCGATGACAATAGCGTCACATGCATTGTTAAGGGCGATGCTGTGAATAGTGATTCGTGTAAAGGGAGAATCGTACAAGCTCAAGAGAATCACTTCTGTTTCAACTGGCGTAATTATTGTCTGGGATTGAAATTATGACGACACTGGCAACTATCGTGTGATTAGCAATGGTTTGACGTACTAATAGGTAAAAAGTACTAAATGAGGTATCGCAGATGGTAACAATGAAAGAGAAATCTGAATCAGGGATTTAATGGGCAGTTGGGATGGAAGCTGCAGGTGAGCTGATCTTGGGGTAGTAGTTTTGTGATAATGGAGATTAACAGAGTGTCCTTCTCGAGTTTACGATAGGCGCCTCACGACAGAATTTACCCCTTATTACAGCTAAAATTATTCCATCAATTCGATTAGGCCCACCATCTATTCTTACGATTGACTGCCCATGTTATCAAAGATTTAATGATCATGTATATGAAGTAACAGTATTTCTGAATATCGCAAAAGCGTTCGTCAGGACCCCAGGACTTGAATTCAAACTTCGCAAGATTGGTATTTCCCAATGTCTCTCACACGCATAATAAAACGTTCGATTAGAGAAGGTACATTTTCGGTTCTTCCTCCATACACTCTGTCAAGAGAATCATAGGACGTAAGCCACACTCCAACTCTTTTTATCATCTTCTCCGCAGACATACCAATCTCGTCCTCTTCATCTATTCCCAACGTTCCAGACAACGCAACTATCTACTCTACAAACGTGTCTTAGAAACCGCAGTAGGAGATCTATATCATTATATCATTCTAGTTTCCGGATGCGCTAAAAAGATATATTGAAATATCTGAAAGAAAGAATGAATGCAAAATATTCACTCTCCAACGTCCCCTTGATTTTCTATCACCTATCAAAACATTAACATCATCCAAAGCTTCAGCCAAGTACCTGAAAGTATTATTCGACAAAAGTCCCCATGGACAACAAAAATCTTGCAAAGAATTCCATTCAGAAGAACCCAATTATTATACCCCTTCCTCAAGAAATCATCCCTACTTCAATTACAACGATACACTTCTAAAAGTCCGCAATATAATCAATATTAAAGCTATGCATTTCCAGTCTGGGCTACAGAATCCAAAACCAGAAACAAAACAAATTAATTTGCAAATCTCATTTCTAAAGTGACGTATTGCTACTTTGATTTTTTTCTAGTTTTACGTATCAATAAATTCTTAAGGCGCTTCTCGATCTTGCTACCAAATATTGTGTTCACAAATATCGTTTCTTATGTCAAAGTACCCAAAAACTGTTTTATCTTATCTTGAACTTTAAGGCTGAATGTGAATATTTTTCCTTCCTAAACAAATTGTGATTCTTAGAGATACGTCAATAAGCTCCAAAGCGTCAATAAGCTCAATGTTTTAGAACAATCGCTAAAGCACCGTAGTTTATTCCAAACTCTCAGTTTCACCTTAAACTTTGTCCCACCCCATTATATTTTCTCTCCTATCCATAAAATTCGACGTCAAAAGTATCACAAATTCTAGTAGCTAAGCACTTCAACGGAGAGAAACGGAATATTCATCGAAAACATTTAAAGCGAAAATTACCCAGGGAATTCTTTGTCCCTTCTTAGCTACAGAATATTCGGTTACAAAGTAAATAAATCATAAAGTACCGCGCTTTTTATTCGAAAAACGATATTCTGTGAGGTAAAGGTAAGACCCATTGGTGGCAAGTAACATATTTCATCCTTGTAGCTTGACAGAGAATTTCTTAAATCTGAATTACATTATAATACACCGAAATTACTTCTTTATTCTTAAAATCTATATGCTAGAAACACTATCATACCTTTCCCATTCTACTTATCGCACAGTACCCGCTAGATGCAACATCATCGCGATGTTCTGTGTAATCTTGTAAACAGAAACTTTTTTTAAAAAATTATTCTTCCTTTGAAATATCTTTCCTTGCTTTTCCGATTGTCTTAATTACTGTTTGGATGGGATGTTCGTTAAAACTATCCTTTCTACTTCTTCGAATAGAAGATATCTCGAACGTTTTAAGAGAAATTTTCATCCGTCTTCTTAAAGATTTTATTTCCATTTTTCTTAAATTTGTAGATGAATGAATGCTCTGAAAATATTTTGCATTACCATTTTCTCCATTGTTAGTAAAACTAGGTTAGCATGTCTACTCTGTGTACTCGAACTGCAATTGCGTAAGATGGCGCTCAATATCACGTTCTACTTACGTATAAGCCATTCCATTGGTTTCTGTAGACATAACAGAAAAATATAAAAATAATGCTTTCCATACTCATAAGATGGTTCGGTTCAATCAAGGCAACCTTCTGTGGTCCAATTTCGGCCACGCGTCCAAATGTAAGAAACATAACTCTGCACAACTACTTCAAGGGCAACATTGGTCTTACGATACAAAGGTAATAACGTATATTTGCAATGTGTAACGTAAAAGTTACAATTACCTTCCCCCTTTACACACAAAGTACTACGATATACAGCAAAAACTAGTAAGACACTAAGACAACACTGTAACAATAATCCTACTCATTAAAATGACTGCTATTTCTGAAAATTGATTATCAATATCAATTAGAGTATCTACAAGCATTACAGCCAACAGGTTTGATCCAAACGCTCTTTTGGATATAAATTCACGTGCGATCCCAATTAGGAGATTGCCCACATTCGGCAATTTTTCTCTTTATTTCACAAGAAAATAATAAATAAAAAGAACACTATCTGGAGAACATTTTTATATGATTTTGTGTTCAATTTTTTGTGTTTCAAAATTTTGTGTTTAGAATATTGTTTACTTTAAGGCGAAATTGTTGCTGAATATTACAAGCCAATTTATATATGCCAGGCCCAAAATATATTATCTGCAATAATTCGCTAATTGCTCGAAAACCGTTTCCATGCTGATGTCTTGCAGTTCATGGCGAAAAGGAGCTGCTTCCAGGCACAGAAGAGAGTACGAAGTACACGTAGGTGAATGTGGTCATGAAAAATGCCACAAATATCGTGTTAGCGTCCATCAGTTCGTCATTCCTGCACTAGAACGTGTTTGATATAATCTTACATAGAACTGTTTATCCATGATGATATTTTATTTACTTATCGTGGAAAACAAAAACACTACGTGACGTCTGGGAGAGAAGTATAACATACGCATGTTTCTTTGAGATCCAAAATACCAACCGACTCTTTAATTATATAAAATGTGTATGCATACTTATATCGATTATGCATACGTAGTTGAATGAATCACTGAATAAAACAAATATTTGTCAAGAAAGGTGCAAACTTTTGAAATCTAGAAATTTTCGCGCCCGTGTGACAAAACGATTTTGTATCGGCAAACAAAGTACAGATATGATTTTGCAATATTCCTAAAAAATAACCTCCCCCACCCCTACTTCTCTCGCTACAATCAAAAGCGAGCCCCCCAAAAAACTACGCGTAGTGAAGCCACATTTATGTTCCGCAACAAAACTAGGGGCCACCTCTACATTCGCTCCAAGAATCAAGAGAACTCGTCGGAAAATGTGATCGAGATGGTGTCCATTGACCCAGAAGCTGAATTGCATTACTTGTTATCGGCATACTCAGTATTTTAGAATTATACAGCACAAATTGTAACTAATGTTTTTGTATCATTAAAATGAATACAATGGTTGTTTTTATGAGCAGAATCATATCTAATTTTGTAGGCACAGTTATGCATAGAAAAAATCTTTATATTTTAAAGAATGGACCGACGAGAGCAACACAGAAACATTCTAAATATTTAGAATACCTTAATAACGTTACCATTAACTTAATATTTTTGATACTCTAAATGTACTCTAATTGTATTAAATGATTTACGCTGCAGAAAATTTTATTTGGCAATTGAACTTGTGTTTAGATTGCAGGACATTGTGATATTCCATCCATGGACTATATTTTGTTCAAATATTTACTATGTAATATTGAACATTAAAGAGGAGATTTGTTTGATTACAGTCACAAATTATTCATTGTTATTTGGAAATAAACAATTCAACAGGCGTTTTGGGAATGGTACGTTAAAACGTTGACATTTAGGCAGAATGTAAAACGAATTTAACTACACAAATCACATCACGCAGTTGAGTACGTTATCCGGACAAGAGTTCGCCCGAACTGCGGAGAGAAATTCCATAGTCCACCTCGAATCAACCGCAGCCGTCACACACAGTGGACGCCCAGGCAGGATGCGGCTGTCCTTTTACGTGGTATTTGGTTCCACGCTCTCTCCGAAATAGACTGTTCACTGATGACTACGTTTCCAAGGACAAACGCGTGGGTACGGTTGAATCACGGGATGAAAATATATTTTTCATCGTGATGAGCACGCGTATAATGCTAAAGGTTGAACGCGCGTGACTTCGAACAACTCATCACTTCAGATGCTTTATATCACAGTATTATGTGGCGTATACTTGTTGATTCATCTGGCAGACTTTGCTTGGCAATGTAACGTTGACATTTAAAAGATTATGTAGTTGAAGTATAGATATAAAACCAAACGAGAGTAAAAACTGTGTCCCAAAATATCTATTTCATAGTATTTCTTATATGTACAGATCTGAGATTTCCAAAATTTTGCATATAATTTTTCTTCCAATACAACTTCGGAGTTCCTACCTCAATGAATAATGAAGTTTATTCTGTTGGTAACAAAGTAATTTTCTAACGATTCCAATCTGTATTTCATATTGTCTAATCTTTTGTATGAAGTTAAGATAACCGTTTCAAAAATAAGCATCTCACCACACGAAAGTTAACAATTTCAAAACTCAACATCTCACGTTTCATCGATCCCCTTTCCACTTTCTTCACCTCCCAGCAGCTGGTGTGCATTCATGAAAGATCTTCGAATGCTACCAGCCCCGAACGATGACCATGGCCCAGACCGAATGCAGTGCGGTAGCCGGCACTGTTCAGCCTTCTGGCCCGCAGGCTGTAGCAGACGCCGCCGCCGCCGCCTCCCACGTCACCATGTTTGTGGCCCCGAGCAGCACCGTCCATCCCCACCCCTCCGCTCCTGCAGCCGCCGTCGCCTCGTCTCCCGCCGCGGGCATCGCTTCTTCTGTCTGAGCACCGTCGGCCCTGGCCCTTGCGAGTCATCGCCACCGGCGCTCCCAACCACCCGCTACGGCGTTGGGCGTTACTTCTCCCCTCACACACACACACACAAAAGTGAACTGGCTCACCTGGTCTGTCAGGGTACAATCAACGGGCGACAAAGGAGGTAGCAGGCAGCGCGAAATGACCTGGTTGGCTTCTCATCCCGTTTTGCATCTGAACCTTCATGCAGGGCAAAGTACATCCTTCATTCACGGTAAAAGCACACAACTACTGTAATCATCTGTCTGTGAAAAGGGGCGACATCAAGGCCTTCTACTTTGCCTACGCTCAGAAATGAGTATTTACTCAAAAACAAAATACCCGCGATCTTCCCTTCTTCATCCTTGTCTTTCCTTCCCCTTAAACATATATGTACACATGCACTACAATACCCCAGATCTCGGGAGACTGTCGGAAGCTTAGAGTTTTCCCTGGTTGGGACGGAGCCCTACAAGCTGTCGTGATGGTCGGTGCAGGATCTCACATTGGTGGAACACCGCCAGGTTAGGACGAACCCCGCCACCTCCCGGACTGACTGATTTTGGCGACCACCACGACAACGAGACCATCTCAGTGATGATCAACCCGACCCACACAAGCACATTACTATCATCACCACCGCCAGCACCACCGTCTCTACTACCATAACCATTACCTCCTCCACCAACTCAAACAGGGAGAAGTGGCTCAGAGCATCAACGATTACCACCCATGTCGAAAGACTGGTAAGGAGCTTAGGGCTTGTCCCGGCTGGGGCTTATGTGGGAGATACCTGGCAGGGGAAACCCCCGTTAGCCGATGGTATCATCGCCACCTCTCGAGGAAAACACAAGCCCAACACTTACGAAACTAATAACCTTGGTAATTGACACACCCGGAATCACCTATCAATCCACCAACTCAACTGTCTTGACAAACCTAAACCTCCGTCAAAATAACCACCTCGAACATCACATCCACAACGACCACAAGCACATCATCTTCATCACCAGCACCGCCGCCACCGCCGCCGTTGCCATAACCACTTCCACCGTCGCCGCCGCTACGGCAGCCGTCCCCTTCTCCATCGCCTGCAAGAGCGGGCGGTTAAACTTAGCTCGCGCTCGCCGCCTGGCTTTATCTTGCGAAGGGTCGTGCTATTTCCGGAGCTTCTCTACATATTTGTGTTCTAGCATTGCCGCTGTCTCTTCAGTGACTCTGGCCGGGAGGTCCTAGGATTGGAGTTCGGACGGTTGTAGATTTTCGACTGTAGCTCGTCGTACGTTGAATTCAGACGCCGTTTACAGGAGAATTTTAAAAGGCCGGCGAAGGCCGGAGCAGGACGGTCCATCGATCGCGCAACGTCTATCCTTCTTCTTCCTTGTCGTATCCTCTTTCCTTACTTACACGCACACACACTTATAAGCACTACTCGACCGCATGTGACGGGCTGAATGACATGGCTCAGGGCATCAACTGATGTCACTGCAGTCCCTGTGATCGGAGTGTCCTAGGTTCGAGTCCCGACGGTGGCCGGATTTACAACCCTAGCTTGTCAGTTAGGTCTAATTCAGTCGGTGTCTGAATTCTAGAAGCCTGCGGTTCTGATCGGTAGTTTTTCGTGGTTTCTCCGATCAACACCAGGCGAATGCCGGAACAGTACCCTACCAAACGGGCCACGGACTGCGCGCGATCTTTCCTTTCTCTTCCTCATCTTATCCTCTTCATTACACACACTTACACTAACACGCCCTGCACAAGCACACATGCCGGTCGGGAGCTTTGATTCTGACCGGTCGGGAGCTTAGATCCCGACCCGGCTGGGGCGGCGCCGCGCTGGTGGGAGATACCTGGTTGAGGAAAAAGAGGACTACCTCATTCACTCATAATACTCATAAACACATACGCTTCCACATTGCAAACAAGAATGTACAAATCCTTAAAACATAATTGGTGCGTTTTGCGACAGGACCATAGGCACAAAAATAGCTTTCATGTCAATATGTCTCCACTTCTGAATAGCATGTAGAAAAACGTTTATAGAAAGTTATAGAAAACATAATACATAAGATTATTGAATTGGACATACAGTATATTGAACTGGAAATTAAAGAAACTGCATCCACTACGTAAATATTTATTTAGGAAATAATACTTTTTATAAATATAACTACCTACTATTCATTATTGTTTAAAATTATGCAAAATAAACGATGAATAAAAAGACCGGTGGACCGTATATTTCCGGTGGACCTGATAATAATAAAATCTTAACTTTATAATCTTAGCTTTATAATCTTAATTTTACAATCAGTTGGAAATCCTCAATATTGCAAAAGGTAATCTTACATACGTCTATGATGGTATGTTTATTTTTCATCGTGTCTCTTGGGAAAACTAATACTTAGTCAAATATTTTCGATTATATTATAAGAAACTTTTACGACTTATTACTCTACCTATTCACTGACAGTTGTTACGTCCTTTTAACAATTTTACTACGATGCAGAAACCTGGTGTCAGTTGAAAGTTTTATTTTCAATTATCTCTGTTTCTAGCCAATGAGGATCTTATTGTCCGTGCAAAATAAGAATGTCGCTTATTTTTTATTGTACGTCAAAAAAGTAGAATAGAGGTAGTGCTATAATGTACCGTGATTCCACAGAAAGTTCGATCCTATTGTTAAAGGCATGGCCGTGCATTAACAATGGCATTCCACATTAAGAAAATAAAAGAGATGGGAAATAATTGGGGCGGAGCACAAAATCAGGCATTATCACGAGCCAGGAACGACTCCACGGCTTCCGACGACAGTACTCGATTTCCGCTATTTTGCTACACAAACGCACGACCAAAACGTTAGTGCGTCCCCTTTGCTCCTTTTGTGCGTCCGTTGCAACTTGTTTCGCACTCCATGAACACCAATGAAGATAATGGCGCGCGCGACGTCTGAGCCAATCAGGAAACAGCTTTTCTGTATTTGGCAACGGAGACGTGTTCCATTGGGGAGTACTGTCAGTGTTGCCAACGTGCGCTGCCGTTCGGGCTACAATGGCTGGAGAATAGACGGATCCCGCGCGATCACAATGGATGTAGGGCAGCGACAATGGAATGCGTCATGGTATCTAGACGCCAGCGTCACCGCCACCGCTACTGACACCGCCGTCACCATCACCACTGTCACCGCCTCCTTCCCCGCCGCGCCACCGTCGCCGCCACCGTCGCCGCCACCGTCACTGCCACCACCATCATATCCACCACCATCACCCCCGCCCCTACCCCGCCCCCGTCACATCCCCGCCCTGCCATTGCAAACGTCGCAGCCACCGCCACCCCAAACGCCGCTGTTCCCGTCCCCGCCCCGTCCTTGCCACCTCCAACGCCACCGTCACCGTCACCGCCACCGTCACCGCCACCGTCACCGCCACCGCCACCGTCACCGCCACCGTCACCGCTACCGTCACCGCTACCGTCACCGCCACCGACTACCCTACGCCACCGCCACCGTCACCGTCACCGTCATTGCCACCGTCAGCGCCATCGTCACCGTCACGGTCACGTTCACCGTCACCGCCATCGCCAACGCCATCACAACCGCCGCCACCGCCAACGCCTCTGCTATCGCCAACGCCACCGCCTCCAACCACCGCCACCACCTTCGACCCCGCCACCCTCGCCGCCGCCAATGGCGGGCAGGCGGCGTTTGTGCTGTCGCCGCTGAACCCCCACTACACCTCTGCATGATTGTGGAAACTGAGGCGTCTATTGAGATTTTAGAGGCGAGAAGAAGGACTACGCGGAAAGCTCTTTGAAGGCCACAAACTATGGTGGGCGGAGGGTGCCCCGAGAACTACTATAGTCGTAGAGCTTAACTGAGTGGTGGTGAGAGCAGTGTGGACGCACTAACAAACACTGCGTGGTGTATTCAATAGCGCGCTTCAATTAATACATTCCCGAGATTCGTGGCGGTTTCGCCCACCGTTTTGCAATTCCGTGGTCGCACGTCTCGTGCTCAACCGTATTTTGAAGACGGCCAGAGACCACCAGATTTGCACGTCCGGCTTTACCGCGTCTCCTATTGTCAGCTGGTGAGCTGACTGAAGGTGTCTTCCTACCCTGTTCCTGCTCGTCTATTTGTTTGTCCTTATTTCGATGAAGGTCGCTTTCTGAATGGTTGAGCAAGTGGCCCGCCACCGACCCGTACACGGAAGACAATTACGCCCTCAGGCCTTCAGGATACTCCACAGAACATCATGAACTTACGGATTCGTTTACGACAGTTGTACCTATCGGATCGTTCCACCAAACGCTTATGTTTGCAGGTCTGGAAGAACGGGACGGGGAGAACAAACACTTACGGTTTCAGATCGATTATGCATTTTTAATATTCTCCTTTCTAGTATACAGTAAATCCTGTTTACGATATGTAAACGTTATGTTTACGTTATGAATGAGTATTTTTTTCGGGTGTATCAACTTCTAAGTTCATTAATCCTCTAAGTGTAGTCCAGATATAGAGCGGAAGGTGGCAGTGTTTCCCGCTAGAAAGTGAGATCCGGCGGCGACCTACACCTCGACTTGCAAGTTTCCCCATCCTGGTATCTCCTCAGAAGAGCACTCTAAGCTTCAAAGTCTGAGCTTCCAACTGGTATCCCGATACGGGGGGTACTTTAATACATGTAAGTGTAAAATATGCATTAGGGAAGAAAATGAAATAATGTTGAGAAAGGAAAGATTGTGCGTGCTGTTCGTGGTACGTGAATGTAACCGGCCTTTCCAGAGAAAAAATCTTAAAACGGAACAATATTGTACGACAAAATGTCCTCTATATGCCAAACACGTCTCAACAACGTTGAAAACAGATTATTTATTTATATCATTAATATTTTTTTCGAGATACTAACATTAACAAATCTGCGCGCATGTCTGTCAAGTTACATGTAGCTATCATGTTACACGTAGAGGAGAAAGTCCAATTATGGTCTAGCTTTTGATTTTTGAATGTAGTTTTCACATTTTGGGACATGTGTGGGAATTTTAACTTTGAGCAGTAACTTTGATTCATACCTTCAATTCTGGAAAGAGTCAAAATTATAATATCACAGTTTTATAAAAAAGTGATTTATTAAAAAAATTGTAAAATGTGGTAAGTTGAAAATGGGGTCCAAATATGATCTACCCCTACTTTTTTAAGAAAATGTAATGAAAAAAGTAATGAGAGGATAATTCATTTTCAAATAGTACAACCTAAGTACAAAATCGTAAATTCAGTCACAAAAACACATGTGTACACATTCTCTCCCAACCATGGATACTCCCATGACATGTAACCTATCCCAATGTACCCAAACCCCACTGTACCCAATCATCACCATTTCTGTCTTCGGAAGGATCAACTTGTGGGTTTTTGTGATTTGTTGTCTCTTAAATTCGGAGTCATCCAGGGGTGGCTAGACTCACTATCTCATGTTTAGACTAACCCCCCTTTTACAAAACCATCATTTGAATGCGGCATTGAAACCGTTCATAAACTCAGCGTTAACACAGCCTCGCTGCCCAATAACATTTACAGCCAACTGGCTGATGGAGAAAAACAATATTGTTCATACCTCCTGAAGGTTTGACGATGGAAAAAAACGACAATCGAAACTTTGTTAAGCATGGCTTCTAAACGCGTTGACTGATGGGCACCAACTGCGCGTCACTCTTCAACGGGACCAAGGGACTACGCAATATTACGCACATAGAACATAAACCACTGTGTGAGGCAACCCTCTTCTTTTTCCACAAATTACTCTAACTGTAGAAGAAGTGCAGTTAAAATATATCTAAATCCGAATTAGGCATATGAAAGATAACAATTTTAAACAAATTTTGGGGTTGTTCCACTATGATATGGAAGAAGTGTTTCATTTTGACTAATATGTGTGTAGGTTAGTATGAGTCTTATTATCTACAGTTTCCAAAATCTATCAAACTATTTACTTACACACGCCCAGATCACACGTACACAATTGATGCCAATGAATTTTCTCATGCGGCGTACTACATGTGTGCACAGGCAGAGCCCTTGGCATCCTCTGGCAACTCGCACGAAAAATCTGCAGATCGTGTAAACACGACTTTCGTCTTCGTACACTTCTAGTTTGGAATCTTGAAATTTCTGTATTTTTTGTATGATAATCTGGACAAAAATTCTTATCATGTAAAAAGGCTATATCATGTTTTACTACCTTGTACTCAATAAAATTTCAATATACATTATGGTTTCTATTAGGTTTTTGGTTTCCAAAATGTACAATATATGACTGTAATAAAATCTGGGGAAAATCTAATTGCATCATGCTCTGCCTCCGAGAACTTGACGTTTTTCGTTTCCAGTAATTGCATTTATTGTTGGAAGAATTATTACAGAATTGAACATTATCTAAAATATAATAATAATCAAGAATTTTGAACAGAAATTAAATTGCAAGCTAGCCCCTCAAGAGTCATTAATTATATGGCATGCATTCGGGATTGCATGAAAGTCATGAGTTTGTGCATAACTTCTGCCAAGAGAGTTTATATCTATTCCGAGATCTACCACAAAGTAGCCTTCAAGTAAATCTACTGACCTACAGTTGTTCATAGTAAAAGCGTGAAAGACTCGAAGGAAGTCTTAGTAACCTGACACACGTAAACCTTATCAAAAAATGCAAATGAAAATAGTATGAATGCATTTTCCCCACAAATATCAAAGTGCATACCCCCCTTTTAAAGATTTTCCTCCTTATAACTTCCATTACACCTAGAGTCTATTGGAAGTAGTATTGAGAATGAAAAACAAAACAGTGATACATAAAATAGCATGTTCCAACGAGAATGAAATCAAAATACGTCAAGACAAAGACAAAGACTGGCACTAAGTTTGAGTACGGCGTGGAAATTTGACGAGGGATTGAGTTTAAAGGAGAGAAGACCGGTGTCATTTGAATTGTTCATCCAGTTTCTCTTGAAACATGGGGTAAATGCTAATATCGTGCCTTGCTATGCTTCTGAACATGTACTTACCCACTCTTTACACACAAACCCAACGTCAAATATAGCATTTCAAAATTATTTTCGACGTGAAGTGCATGCAGTTATCACCGAGAAGCTGCTGTACATTGGTCGAGTTCATCATTTCAATCTGTATCTAGTAGATACGATGTAGATTCCCTAACGTCCCCTCCAGTAAGAGGAGACAGTACCTAGGCGAGTCGCCTACTCGCAGGTCACGCTATTTTTATCCATAGTGTATCCATAATCATTCGTCTCAGTTTATTTTTATTACTATTTTTTGATGTCTGTAATTTCTCTTTAAATCGCTTTCAGCGACCCCCAATCCCGGATACATTCAGCTATAGACTTTCTTAACTATGCGCCATGAGTTTTCATCCAGGTGTCCATCGTTTTTACTCAGTGTATAATATAGTGTCAATGTCCAGCTATTTTACCCGGTTGTGAGGAAGCGAGACGAAGAGAATGGTAGGAAGAGGGTTCAAGGGTAATACATGTGCTTCGGAGAACGCCAATATGGAACTTCGATCGTGTAACGGTTAGTGTAGTGTCGTGTAGTTAGTGTCGTGTAACGGTAGTTCGATCGTGTAACTGTTTTAGCCACGTTCGCGGGTTAAACCCAATCAAAGTCATCGGTTTATAAGGATAAAAAATTCTTCGTAAGCACTTCTTCAGGGGGAAAGTGTAGCCGGCTGTCCCATGTTTAAAAAATCCTAAAGCTTAAAAGATGCCTACGAGCTAAATTAAAATCGCCTGTTTCGAGTGATCTTCTTCTTCTTCTTCTAGATGGCGAACGGGTGTAACGGAATTGTCGTGCACAGGCGGAAGAGTTGGTGTTATTTGAAAAGCTAAAATGAAATTGATATAATTATATAATTGTTCGTTGATGTCGTAACTGAAGATTCCCCACCTCGATTGTGATTAATGTCCAGTTTTCCAGCGAACTTCATGCAGTTAAAAGCGGGGTTAAGTACGGAGGAGATGTGCACGTTTTCTTAAGCTCGCAAGTCCCTACTCTATCTCTTATAATATATTACGTTAAATCATAAATACATATAGCAACGAGCGTGTTTGCCGAAATTTGACAAGAAGTATTCTCTTATGTTTTATTAGAGTGAATGACAGAAAATATGACTTTACTGCGCTCCAAACGTCACAAACAGCGAGGATTTCTTGCTTATTGACTGAAAATTGATTTTGATATATGAATAGACTATAAATTAATATTAAAAACTCACAGTCGTCACACCAAGATACGTCGACACAAAGCGAGGAAAGACCACAGACAAGAAATTGCTTGTAAGTTGTCCAAGTACAAGAAAAAAAATCATATTACAGTAGATTCGCGATTAACCGACTCGCGACTATCTCAGATTCAGAGTTAACTGAAGATGTCATTACAAAACAGAAATAACTCCATGAAAAAACGCAATATAGAAGTGTGTAAATGTGCCGGGTGATGGCGGCGTGAATCCTCCAATGCGCAAATGATTGTATTTGCTCGATACTTTTGTTCTCCAAAGGAAAAACACGTTTATTTTCGAGCACGTTTTTATTGAATATGTATTTAATTTTATGTACCTACTTGTATATTGAAAAATGTTTAAAATGAAAGTAAAAATTTGTGTTTTACATCGATTTCGTATTTCTTTACGACATGAAATCCGTGCTATCAGTGTTTGTTTCACCGATTCTTCCACGCAGGTGATTTGTTCGTTCGCAATTACCTCGGATAATCGGGAGCCTACTTCAAGTGCAAAGGAAAAACAGTGCGGGCCAAGTCGGTTTGAGCAGCACGGCGAAGAGCGGCCGGGCGGAGCGATCGAGCGCGGCGCCAGGCCATCGCTCCGCGGTTTTATTTCCGTCGCCTATCGCGGAAATCAGCCACAATTATTTCCGTGCCTCACACACCGCGTGCGCAGCGCCCACCTGGCAGTGACGGCTCCCGCCATGCCGAGCCGCGCACGCTCCGCCATGCCCCACTATGTTCTGCCTAGCCACGAGTCTTTCCTTTGTTCTGCCGCTCTCCACCATGGTTCGCCTAGCCACTCTCCGAACGACTTCGCTCATGTGATATCATTGACCGACAGGTCCTAAGGTTCCTTCTGACGGTGGAAGAATTTTCGACTCTAACATATAAAATAGCAGACACTGTGTGGAGGACTATTTCAGCGGCCGGCTGCTTTGATCAGATTCAGATTTTTCGTGGTTTCTCCCATCAACACCAGTCGAATGCCGTAGCGGTACCCTAATAAACGTGCGTCGAACCGCTTGCGATCTTTCCGTCCTCTTCCTTGTCCTATCCTCACCCCTTACTTATACATACTCACACGTGTACACTCTGCACTACTCCATATACCGCGAGACCAGTCGGGAGGTTAGAGCTTGTCCCGGATGGGGCGGTGACGGTGGTGAAAGACACCTTGTTGGGGAAAGACCGCAAGCCGACGTGTAGGTCAGCGCCGGATCTCGCCATCCGGAGGGGAAAATACCTCAAGCGAATAAAACGTTCACTACACTTACGGGACTTAGCTGGTGACCCTCTCGGAATCACTAATCAATCAATGCATCAAGCAACCCAAACTCACCTCGCCAACCTTCACCACACTACGTCACGCCACGATTTTTCCACACCATTGCCCGCCACGCTTCCCCACGTGCCAACACACTCCGACAAGCCACGACACTTCCAGCTTTATCCCAGTACACTTTGTAGTATCTACAGAGCAACACCAGTCTTCGCCACATCACCCTCATGGCTCATGTATTAGAAGGTACACTCTGTGGTACCGTGACCCTCCACATAGTAGTGTTCTCCCAATTCTCTCAGTTGTGTTACGTGTGTTGAATATATGCAGGGAATATTCAATGGAAAAACACATCAGGTTGTTTCAGATAGTGTTACCAATAAGTATTTTCTCTGCGTCGTTTTGGTTCACACGTACATACTCTCATAGAAAGTATTTCTCGAATTCCTATTTCGTCGCACCGGAAAGTTGAGTGCATTTTCATGACAACAATCGCCGTTACCCTGACTCGGGAGGTCATTTGCGAAAATAGAGTGCATTGCAATTGCTAAGAGAAGGTTGGCGAGGTCAGGCACAATTTGAGTCGCGCGCGAAACAGGGCTGTATTCATATGCCGCCCAGTTCCGCCAATTCTTATATTGCGTGTTTCGTCGTTGGTCTCCAAAGAATGTTGATTTTGTCCTCAGCAATATTAAGATAACTTCCTCAGCGCTTCGTCGCACTTTAATACATTCTTCTGGACATCATAAAAGACGAGAAACCTGTAAGAAACTGCTACGGAGCAACGATTCGTTTCTCAGCAAAATGACAAACATTTGTTTATCTAATTGAGGAGAAGGCTGTGACTTTTATTTCTGAAATACTTCATTCAGTATTTCTTGTAAAAATTGATAACGTGTGGATATAAGAAAGTTCACTATATTATTTACACTTTTGTTCATATGCAATGCACCTGGAGATGGATATAGCTACAACATGGTGATAATTATAACAAGAAATTGTTATTCAGATAAAAGCTATTTTAAAAGCCTGTTGTCTTGCTCGATCACTTAGGTCTGCCATCGTCTTTATATCGCCCTGCTCATTGACATTTCTTAATGTACTTTAACTAGTGAATGTGAATCCTTATAGAAATATTGTGTAATTCGATAGCGAGAATATACTCTATTATCAGGAAAGTAATTCTGTAACATTACAGACATACAGCTCGTAATACGCGCTGCTAGTGTGAATATAATTCTAGTAAAGTTAAAAATTTTAGAATGCACTCTAGTTAAGTAAAGAGTAGTGACCACTGCATCAGCCTTGCTGAAAACGTTTGATTAATATTGGCATTGAACTTATTCAAGGCCATCGAATATTGAATGGCTATTGCTAACATGAGCATGTGACTACTACAAAGAGTTTAGCAATTTTTGAGTGATTGATTTTTGCCTCTTCTGCAACATAATCAAGGCAACTGACGCTACGCTCATTACGTTTTTTTACAGAAACTGACGCGCTGACCACCCCATTGCTGCAAAAGGCACAAGAAAATTCCTTCTTTCAGTCTTTACTCTTCGTATTTCGCTTCTAAAAATAAACTGGCATCTATTAGTTCTAAAAGATTGCTTCTTAAAACAAAATAAGTTGTAATTCGAACTTCCATGCAAACACATCTCTGATTGTGACCTAGGAAAGAATCCCTTATAATTTTTCTAACTCGTTGTTTTTCATTGCTGGATTTTTAGAGTTTAGTTCAATGACAAAGATATAAGCAAGTCAACACAAAAACACACTGTAATCACTTTCTCTGTTTCTGCCGAGATACAATTTATATGCAAAACAATTTTACCGAAGGAACGATTATGGAGCACATTTATTCCTATGTCGCGATCGTCTTGAAAGTAGAGTCTCGAACGAGATTAGTGAGACAGTAAAACAGACTTTAGTGTAACATGCCCGGAATTGTTACCAAGTCCTGGGATGGAACGAGTGGCTTGCACTGACACGCGACAAAAACCTGGAGATCAATAGGTGTTTCTAATCAGGCTGCCATGCGCTTCTACGTATCCACCCCACCTCTGTCATTCTGAGCCAGCCAAGATTCCTTCACGGAGCCGCCTCCACCTCGCCTGGTTTCGCCCCACCCACGCGCTCGCTTTGCTACCCGATGCCTTTCGGCGCACCGCGTTCCTCACCTCCCCGCCACTGCCCTCCAATTCTCTCTTCCCCGACCACCCCGGCCCGCCTGAGGCTCATCACGGAGACCCGCCACTTCTCACCGATCCCGATACAGAGCGATCCCACGTCCTTCGGTTCATCCTTTTCTGTGTCCCTCTTCGTAACATTCACCCTTTCCGTTCAGCACGAGCCCAACTCTTCCAGAGCCCCGCCCAGCAAGAGTCCTCCCCGCCCTGCCTCACCTCACTTCCTCACGCCACAACCCACCGCACCAGGCTACTACGCCGCACCGCTCCGGCCCGCCCCCCCCCTCCACTTCGCCACAATCTGCTTCGCCCCGCCTGAAGCGCGACAAAAATCCACTTCGTCACATCCCACCTAGTCGTATCGCGTTCCGACGCTCTTTGGCAGACCCAGTCGTTCTCTTCCCCGCCACATTCGCCTCTGAGCGTTGCGCCAGCCCTCCTTCCCCCGAGTCCCGCCCCATTTCACGCGACACCCCCTTACCGCACCCCGCCTTCTCTCCTGACGCCCGTCGGCGAACCCAGTCACCCCCCCGCCACATCCACCCATGCGCACTCGCCCCAGCACTCCTTTTCCCCGAGCCCTGCACACCCCGCCCGACCCCGCCACCTCGCCTTCGCCGTAAAGCTCGGCGGGCTAAGTAATTAACCAGGCGCCGGGGCGTGGCTGCGGCGGCGGCGGCGGCGGCGGAGGCGGAGGCGGCGGCGGCGGCTCCGTCGGCGCGAGTCAGGTCCCGCGGCGCCGTCGGCGCCCCGGCGACGCCTCCATTTGCTCTTCCGCTGCCGCCCCGCCCCGCCCCGCCTCGCCTCGCCCCGCCCCGCCTCGCCCCGCCTCGCCCCGCCTCGCCCCGCCACGCCCCGCCACGCCCCCTCCCGCCACGCCCCCTCCCGCCACGCCCCCTCCCACCACGCCCCCTCCCGCCACGCCCCGCTCCGCAACGCCCTTGGCTCCCCGCCTTGGCCCGCCCCCCTCTCTTTTCCTCCCCGCGCCAGCCGTCGCAGCACTCCGACGTTGTTCTTGCCAGTGGTCACAATTAAGATAGTAATATACAGTGTGTGGAAAGAATGACACCCCAGGCACCGCGGCGTATGTTTATTCCTGAGTAGGTTTAAAATTCGTATAGAAGGAGCTTTAAACTAGTGGCGTTACAACAGTGCGTATATTCTCGAATTTATGGTAACGATTACGCATCGTCATATTATTGCAACTTGTATCCTGCAAACACTTCAATTCCCTCTTTTTTAATACGAAATAGTCGATCAATCAATCAATCAATCAACCTGAATCCGTAGAGTAGGAGAGCGTTTCGTGCCTAAGAGCTTGAGTTTAAATCGCATCTCAACAAATAGTTTTCCGGTATGGAAACACTTTCGTTATTACTTTCGCAATTTCTTTCCAAAGCTATTGTAATATTACGTAACTCTTACAAAGAGTACGAGACCATTTGAACTATAGTTCAAGCACTGGTTTTTACAAAATATAGTTTTGAATTGAGCTTTATTTGAAATTCTTTATGCTTCTGTAAGACCTGTAACATAAATTGAAACTGTTTACTGGAAAAATTCCTTTTTAAATCTCCTTAAATACATGACAAAAAATAAAAATATTCCTTGAATTTATTGAATTCTTTAAATTGCCAGAATCCAATTAAAAAACGTTTTGAGCTTGCCAACACATCGGAATTTTATTATTCATATCAGGGCTCGCTATTTCATTCCACAACTATCTACAGTACTTTGTCGGTCAGCCCTGACGAGCAAATAATGAACTTCCGTATCATTGATAAGGTAAAGGAATGTTTTAATTAAACAATTTCTCGTGTGAAAATTCAAAGTTCTTTTTAAAACAACTCACCTAAATATATGCCGAGTATTTCAAAAATGAAAACATCTGATTAAACATTTATATTAAAATAATTTTTTCTTTAATTTTTTAGTGATTGTATCTCCGTTGCATACACTATTTTAAGCAGAAATTTCGTGTTAATGTTTAATATGCGCAAAACATGTTGAAGGTGTTATCGAAAGTGCGCTAAAAATGTTTGGAGCTAAGGCGAAAAGTTCAACTAAAGTGAAAAATTCATTAGTTTGAAAGTGATTTATATAACCGTGCAAAAACTTATTCCGAAAGAAAAGATTAAATATGATTTAATTAGAAAACGTTATATAAAATTCAATTAACATTTTAATAATGTTCAAAATATGCCAAGAGAAACGTTCCTGATAAAAATGGAGTTCGACTGGGACATCCTTATTCGATAAAGTTTTCAAACACGTATTTATAATAAGCGCGACCACACGTCAAAACGAAATATATCGTGTCGAGCATAAAATCACAAAAATCTAGAAACACGTCGACATGCTCCCGGCACAATCGATTGTGCCTCACAACAAAAGATATTTTACAATCGTTTCATTCGTTGGGAAGATCGACTTTCTTGATCGTTTCACTCGGGACAAACGGCGGCGTATCGAAGTTCAGTGGATTAAAACAGACATCGACAATATTACGCAGGTACTGAAAATGCATGTATTTACCTACATTTAACTAATTCCGGTTGTTATGAAAGCTTGTCATTTTATCGTTTTGAGCACCTGCTGTCCGAGCACCACATATTTAATATTTTTTATGAATTCTGTTTATTTGCAATTTATATCTACTGAAACCTTGGGCAAATGGTTTGGAAGATATCAAAGAATGAGAAAATTGACTCTGAAAACTTAACATATGGTATACGAGTATATTGTTGCTACGTGTTCACAATGATAATACTGTGGAATCTTGTTAGTTTGAATTTGGGTAATTCCAGTTATTAGATATTTCGTATAATTGGGAATTTTAAAACGAATACCTTGAGCTTTTTTAAATTAGTGCCAAAATACTTTTGTTTAATTTATTTTTCGAAGATAATTTTAAGATAATTTGAAATAATGATTTTATAATTTCAAATCAAAGAAAACCTAAAATATAATCCAAATACTAAAATATAATCTAAAACTTAAAATATAATATAAATGTTTTAATCATTTCGATGTCTAGCGTTTTTGACGATAAAATATACATTTATCAATGACTGTTAACTGGTTTGTCTCACGATATCAACGATTCAGTAGTAAAGTGGTTTAATGTCGGAGGATGAAGTCGTTTATGGGAAAGAGGGCTGAAGAAAAATGTTATTCATCATATTCCGTTTTGTAGTTTTAATTTTAGCTATGTTTTAAATAACGAATGCTCTGATTTGGAAAATGATATAAAGACAAACAGCTTACTATCATCACTGGAAAAACAAATGTATTTAAATTAAAATTTGTATCATATGAATATATACCTATTTTTTAAATTTATTTATTTACTTGACGATAAAAAGCATTACACCCGTTTGTGAAGTATAAGTGGTAGTCCAAAGGTTGGTAATTCTAATTTTTTGAGTTTCTTGTGAGTTCGAATTAAAAACAGTGCACAATGATAGTGTTAAACTAATACTTTTAAGAACATAAGTTGAAAACGAGAAGTTTGATTCTACACTTTTTATCAACATTAGTAATTAACATGAAATAAACTACTGTATCTGTTCTTTTCAGGTTAATTTTGACTTGATTCCTCCACGGGTCCTGGAGAAGCTAACTGGACTTACGAAGGCAGGACTCTACTAAGAGGCCTCGACAGTGGGTGCTAGGAAAAGGTACTATCGCAAGCTGCAATGCTTCTACACGTTTGTTGTTATTTGGTATGATATTACAGCTATCGCTGTTTCCTATAAGTAGGACGCCTTTTAAAGACTTCGAGATGAAGTTGGAGGGGTCACAAAAGGGTGGGGAATCAACCCATCACTCGGCCTAGCGAAGGGAGCGGAACTGTGTGGGGAAGGAAATCGCCGGCAGTCTGTGGCCCGTTTTTTTAGGTTGCTCTTTAACCAGTGTGATTGGTTTAGCTTATGGATAATTGTAGGAAGAACACGTAAGGACAACACGAATACACACAAACATCCATTCCCGAGGCGGGATTGGAACCCACAACACTTCGAGCCGAGGCAGCTACGGGCCATCAGCCTGAGCGACTTCGGCTAAACAACCCCTTTTCGTTCCCCGGCATCCGTCTGGAATTGTTAAGAGAAAGGCAGGGAAAATCTAGCCGGAACAGCCGAACTTCAGATATCTCTTATAGGTAGTGGTTTCACTATTTTGCTTGTGTCGAAAATTAGCTACCACTTGGACTCGAACCTAGGGCCTCCTGAGCTAGGAGGCATTGGTTGCGGACTTTCACACACATAATCTATCACTGCCGGTAACTTTCCTAAAAAAATTATAGGGAAATAAAAAAAATACCCGTACGCTTGTTTAAAATAATCAGTATTTCAAAATAAAGGATTGATCAGTGGGTCAATTTTCTCTGTATTTTATTTTCTTCAAAAAAAGGAATTCTCTCCAAACGAAAATTCCCTCCAAGAATTTTTTTTCACGTTGGTCATCCATTCATTTATGCATCGCTTCCCTCACAACTTTCTGAATTATTTGATCAACAGAACTAACACCCGTTTCTGGGGTTCCACGTGTCCATCTGGTCAATTGGTAATATATAGAAACCGTGCCACCTCGCGAGTAACAGTTCATCGCTCTGGTGTGATGAAACTTGTCTTCAGCCGTGGGAGTTGACGAGCATGTTGCTCCCTCTCGGTAGGCCACTACTGTCCAGACACTTTAAAATTTCTCGTTGAACGTCTACGCGGTAGATGACAAAACCTGTTTTGTGTTGATAGTGTGGCGTCATACGGGTTTGTTCGAACACAGAGGAGAGTGGTTTGTAAAACAGTAGATTTATTAACAATCTAGACCGTAGTATCAATTTAACAACTACCGTGCTCACAATAAACTAAATAAATAGACCCACTACAAGGAGAGATAATTTAAGAACGGCTACCACACCGCAACATACCACCGATGTTCCCTGTATGAAGCCGCTCTACTTTGAGACCATCTACGCGTCTCGCAAGTCACGACAATGAATTGCCGGACCCTCGCTCTAGTGCACCTACACGCACAGACACGCGCTTCACCTGTCGCCGACGCCGCTAGAACAAGAAGACTGGGGCATTGTTCTCCTGGCCTTATATAGGCACTTTTGGCGCTACCCGCCTACCCGCTACCCGCCGCCTCCTCCCGCCCGCTCTGGGCCCGCTACAGCCACGGAAAGTCCCAGTGCGTCATCACTCCGCCCTTTGTTTAACATCCGGCGATGCTCGCCGATTTCCTCGTGGTTGTCTGTTTTGAGCGTAGCACGACGCTACAATAGGCTTAGAAGAGTCCTCTAACACGCCTTCCGACCGGAGAATCTAACCATGGTAACATCACAACAGCAAGGAAAATCAAAAGTGTATTATCCCTGTAGTACAACATATAAATATGTTTTTGATTCACCGAAATACATGTTATTGAGAAAGTACGAATAATTTTGTTTTATATTCCCTCTGCATGATGCGGTCTATTGTCTAAACAGACTGAAGTAGTGGAAAAAAACGTGCGAGGGATTTATAGAATATCTGTCAACCACCGACCAACCTCATGAACTGAGTAAAGTTGTCTCTGACCATGAGAGAGGTATCAATGATTTTATTGGATACTCAGAAATACTGAAAACATATATACACAATGAAATATTTTCGATTTTGATAGAAAAATGCAAATTTCTCATTTCGGATGTTACGACTATATTCTCCTACTCAGTGCTTTACTGCTTACGACCAGCTGATGTGAGACGAGAAAAATAGGAAATTATTTTTGCCGTTTCAGAACAGTTAACTTTTGTAGCTCCAGGCCCCCGTTTTCAACTCACTCGATAGCAGCAATTTTGCTGCTGCAGGCTACTGGTCAATTACTGTAAGTGAATCCTGAAGATCAGTTCTGGTCATTTTAACCCTTTTATTTTGCTTTGATGTTGTCACTTAACGTGATATTCAATATTCGCTATAAGAATTTTACAATTTATTGTTTAACACTGAAATATTTGGTTCCAATCAAGATGTGAAATTAGTTTTAAAATATTTTTGTGAGTACTCACATTTCTTTTTAAAACCACCCTTTCCCTTCAGTAGCAAGTCATCTACGTATAATAGAGGTGTAGATATAACGTAATCAAAATGTGTGATCTGTACTCCTTTCTTAAATCTTTCGTTAAGAGTTGCTAATAATGGTTAATCAGAGAAGACTGTGTTGGTACTTTTATTCATCATTGCACTATTAATGGTTAAAGGTGAGTGGAAGAGATTCTGGACCTCAAGAAAACGTGTGCAGGCTGTACTTCTCCCCCATATGTTAGTTTTTACTGTACGATGAACTAAATGAAAAATCAAGCCCAGTAACGTCTTAATTTCACAAGATTGTTGTTATTTTTCACGAACAACTACGATTGTATGGTTGATTTCAGACTTTTCTCGTCACACGCGCAGTTCTCACAACAGACGTATGAGCTTTATATTTGCAGTTTAGTAACTGTGGTTAATATACAATCAGTCTAGAATGAAGGAAGGATGTATGACAACCGTTCAATCTGACTCGCAGTCAGATGTCTTTTCTCTTTCAGCGACGTAAGATAGTTTCGCCGAAAACACAAGAAGAATAGATTCGACAATTAATGCAAGATGCCTATGAGTTTGACGTAAAGACTGTCTACTGTGTAAAGATAATGTGAACTCTATAAAATAAATCGTTCTTATTCATGAAACAAAGCACATTAATTGACAATCACAGATTCCGTTATGGTTCTTTACACTTCTTTATAAGACTATTGACGTCATGTGCGTTAAAGTGTTGACGTCTTTAATACGTCTTCTCACTTTTCTATTGGCGTCGCGGAACATTGTAAAATGAACTCGTGGTCGCTGGAGTAGCAGATGTGTTCATGTTATATTATTTTGTATGTAATAACCTTGTTACACAATTATATTATTTAGACAACATTGTACACTACTGGATCCGTAGTTTAATGATTTGTTTATGTTCTTAATAAAATTTAAATAGTATGTTTTTTAGGCAATTCATAGTCTTGAAGATGGAATGACACATTCCGAATAAATGTAGCTTCATTACGTGCACGTTTTCTCGAGATCTGTTGCTGGTGGCAGTAGGAGTAGAACCGACAGCCGTGGGATGTGGGTTGTTATTTTGCAAGAAATACAATAAAATAAAATCTGTAATTCGTTTGCAATGCAAATATGTATTACTCGGGTATTACTGGGAACCGAAATTTTTTTTATGAATTGTTTCTAATCACACTTCCTTGGTTCTTTTATTCATTATTTGGACTGTGTACAGTAACACGATTAGGTAAGGACTGTAGAGCCAAAAAACTTTCACAACTTATACTTCCTACCCGTACGTTACATTCAGATTTTACAGTTTTTTTTATAAAATAAATCAAATCGAAACGTCAGCACAGTTAAATACTTTTTTATGTAACTTACTTGACCAGAGTCCATGATACGGTACCTTCCATGAACAAATGTTGCTATTTATATAGTTCCTTTACATACCATTTCTGCTTTAGCATAATGCTAACGGGAGTAAATTTTATTTATTTGTTAAACTGTTTGTTAAAACAGTTTAACAAACAAATAAAAATTAGACTCGCAGCCCAACACTGGGGCCACCCACGTCGCCGTGTGGTGCATGTCGCTCGCCCCCATCAGAGCCCCTTTGCATCCCGTTCTGCCCCGCTCCATCACCCACTCCCCCTCTTAACCTACCAGTTCCCTGCGCCACCCACCTCTGCAGACGCTATTCCACTTCGGCCGCGATCGGAAGGTCTAAACTGAACGGCGAGTTTGTCAGGTTAATGGCTCATGTCTATGGAACGGGGCTAACAACTGGGTTGCGCTGACGGCTGTTTATTCCTAGGCTGCTGGAGGGGAGGGGGGTTCCGCAGGGAGGGATACTCCGCGCCTCGGCGGGGGAGGGGGAGACGCCCAACGGGGTACCGCGTCGGCACACACGAAACGCCTCCGCCTCCGCGTAAACACTTATTATTTAAACAGGAAATTTCGAGCCGGCGTTTGGACGGGTAACGTTTGGAGTCTTCAAGGTGGAGATCCTAGGGACACTTTTTTTTTTACGCTGGTAAGCCTCAGCTATTGGACAACTTAAAATAATAGTAACCCTCTTAGCTAATGTTCTAATACTATGTTTATTTTGAATTTTTGTAGTTTCCGTTCAGACAATTCGAACCCAAGATTTTATGGTTTATTTAATTTATGTTGTAGGCCTATGGGCCAGCGACGATAGGCGATAGTTGATAGACTTCTTAACTAGATTCCATCAGATAACCAAAGTTAAGCAAGTTTGAGACTCCGTAGTTCTGGAATGGCTTCGTGACCATCCGGGTACCCGGGTACTAATGGATATGAGTTTCAGAGGGAATATAGTGTAATATTCTTTAAGCGTCTAAAGCGTTTATTCAAGTGGAAGTGTTTTTCGAGGGGGAAAATCCAAAGAAATTGCTGGAGTCGTTTTAGAGAAAATATTAGTTTGAAAGTTGTCTATATTTCACACAAAATTACGAGAAAACTCTTTACATTTTCGAAACATTGTCCAAGACCTAATTTTAATATCTGTAATATCAACAATAGAGTTCGTTTAAACAAGTATATCTTTAATATTCTTGTAGTAAGACGCCGAAAAAATTGAACTAATTCGTTCACGTAACTCGGCTGCATAAAACCGCGGATGGTTCAAAAATATAACCCTGAAACATAGCTGGATAACATTTCGTCATACTAATTAGCATACATCGAGACTCCAGATTGGACAGTGTCAAAATGAAAAATAATAAACATAGCCGGGAAGCAGAATTTTAGATTCCTTTTTTGTTGAACTTATAAATACCGGGGAATTCAATTATTTAAGATGCTCGATTTGTTATTTATTTTATTTATTACTTTTTTTTCATAGTTATATTTTATCATGAAGAAAACAAAATAGACGAGGGAATATGGAGTTACGACGTTTGTTAATTAGCATGACAAGTTGAATATATTGTTTCTTAATTGGGGAAGTTTATTTGTTTCTAGCCCTTCATCAATGTAAAAAAATGTTTCTTGAATGTAAGTTTCCTTTTCAAAGAACTGGACGCCAACAATTTTAGACAGGAGTAGTCGACCCTTCTCCACTCCACCTAGGGGAGAGGTAAAAAGCGGCACCACGTTGCACCTTTGCGCGTAAACATCCCTATTATTTAAATAGGTCGTTTCTAGTTAGCGTTTCGAAGTGTGACTTTTGACGTTTTCAAGGTGGAAGTGAATCGGACTCCCGCTAATCCAACATAGATACTTCCATTTATTGTGTAACTCGACAAAATGTTTCCTTGTAACCGATTTTCCAAATGTACTTTTATTTTTAATATTCAAAATTTCCATTAAGGAAATTTCAACCCAGTATTTTATTTATAAAACCCACTCCCCGTGGTTAGAGGGCGAGAGTGATGGAGATGGAGAAAGGGGTCCTGCTATTTAGTATATTTAACAGGAAATTCTGGTCGGACGTTTTTCTATATATGACGTTTGGCATCTTTAAGGAGAGGTACTAGGTAATACGAGTCAATCGGTATTTATGAAATAATGTTATCCGTGAAGCCAATATTAAAAAAAGTAGGGTGATAAAATAAAATTTTCTAAGTTTCCGCAGAAAATTGCAAAGACTGGACTTTTGGGGAAAGTCTCGGGTGAAGCAGGGTGAGGGTGGACAACGGGACCCTTGGCATTAGGCATCTTCGTCGACACTTGCAGGACTCGGCGTTGCATGACGAAATCAAACGGATAGAGAGCAGAAGAAAGGCCTCGTCTTATGAGGTTTTTCGTTCAATTACCCTGGAAAAAGTGCTCATGCGGTCCCTTACTTTACTTTTGGACATACTGGCAGCTTCGCCCTTTGCTTACGTTTTATTGAGCTCCCTTGTTGGTGTACGCGGGAGAGGGATGAAATCGAATTGTGCATCGATTGCTCTCGGCTGGCCGGGCGACGCCCCATCGAAGACTCTGTTGCCGATGGTGGTTTTTTTTTTTTGTTTTTTGTGACGGTTCTTTAACCCTGAAAAAGTACTGTACTTTAACCCTTTCCCCTTGCCTCTATGTCAGCTAAAAGTCTCTGGCAGCGAAAGTCTTAGACATAAGAAAGAGTACATCATTTTCGTCATTACTTTCTTTTAAAAAAATGTTGAATCTTTGCAACACGTCTCTAAGCCCTCCTTGGGAACTGAGAGTCTGTAGTAATCGTCTTTGAAGTTTACCATTTGCCGATGCAAAAACAGTTTCTATTACATGCGAGCGAAATTGTGCACTTTTCAAATGTTGCCACCACGCGGTTCTTTGTACCATTATTCATAATTCAATTATGAATAGAAAAGGAGAGTTATAAGGATTGTAGATCTTAATACAAAATGCCCAGTTTATACTTCATGTCGCATACAATGATTACGGGTTTATTTTACGAAAATAAATAAAAGGTAATAAAATGAAATTTTCGATGTTGTGTTCCTGAAATAGTTATCCCGTGATCGAGACTTTGAACATAGAAATATATCGGTTGAAAACGTGCATTACTTTAAACAACTGAATTACCATACAGCACAACTACTCTCAGAACATTCAAGCGTAGTAACAAATCACAGCGAGCTTTGTTCTCTGCTGCGATGCGGGCACAGAATTTCCTTACGGAAAATTAAGCTTGAAAAGATAGTTCGCAAACTCTTTCCTTTGATGTTCTTTACTTAGATTTCTCGAATCCGTGTTGTCAGAGTGCATACTCAACGCGGTGATCTAAGCCTTCAGGTTTAAAAAGAATATGAGAAACAGAAACGTGAGTACCGGGGGACACAGAGGGCCCATGACCCGTCTGAAAATTTCGAAAGTGGAGCGGAAGGCCTACGAAATAGTACATTTTATTTTCGTAAAAATGATCAATGCCATATTTTTCCATTTATTAAGCTGGAAATTTGATAATAGGTTCTCCAAACCATCTGGCAACCTTGAAAAAGGTTCAATATAAAACCAATTATATTTATTAATTGCATTATTAGGATTATAATTCCATTTTTATTATGATAATTAATTATCAAGATTACCTAATAAAATGTGTTACATGTAAAAGTCTAATGGAAAAGGGGGCCCAGAGACGGCCAGAAATGCAATAGGTCCCCCTCTTGCACACCCTATGCTCGGAAATGAAGAACACATTCAACTGAAATACATCTGCGGTATTATATTAATATTTTCCTCGTATTTATCAATGGGTCGACATCGTCTCTCTTGTCTTCACTCGCGCTACGTTTGTGATAAAGATCGATTATGAATTTAAACAGGAAATTTCGAATCTGCATTCAGTACTTGACTCTTGGTGTTTTCAAGGTTAAAGTTCTCTAATTGACTTCGGTAAATTCAACTGTGGCGAATGAATTTGAATAGAAACATTTCGAGCAATTGGATAATTAAAAAAATGAAATCACTATTAAAAATACAAGCTTATTTCAAAATTTCTAAGTGTATCGTCAGAAAATTTAAAACAATAACTTTAGCGTGGGGAAACCAGACGCAGATACTACAAAGCAATGAGAGAAAAAACATCCAAAATTATATTGAGAGGTATAATTTAATTCATCAATGATTCGATAGTAATATTCTTGTTTTTTATTTAGATTCCTCTACAGGAAACCGTAATTAAAGGGACCACAGTAAAGTCAGGCAGGAACACATCAAATGAATGGCGAAAGGGCCCGACAATTAGCATTTGAATTCACAAATGGCCTCATCTTCGTGTAGAGCAGGGATTTCCAACTTTTTTCGTTCATCGACCCGTTTTGAAAGAATTGTTGGCTCGATCGATCCTCTTTATGTTATTCTGCATGACATAACAAACACAATCATACCAAAAAATACGCAAATAATTGTTCATAAATGACTTAAAGTAAACAATTTCGTACACCAGCATTTTGTTAAGTATCTAAGTTTACAATATTTAAGGACGCTTCTGCTTCTCAGTAGCTGAGTTTCTAATCTTCATTGTTGTGCAAAGGATACAAAATGTTGAGCGATTTATTAACACATGTTTTGTTGCCCCACACAAGAAAAAAACAAATTCATTTAATATTTGTTGTAATCAATGAGATCTGTAATATACCAATAAATCACCAGATCATGTTTGCCTTAGATCCCCAATTGAACCTTTAAAATTCCATTGACCACAAGGGGATCGATACCGACCCCGTAGGGAACCCCTGCTGTAGGGATACAATTATAGATAGAATAACTCATTTACGTACTTCAATTTTTTTATTATTTTTCCTCAGTTACAGCAAAGTATGTTTATAAAACTGACGCAGGTCGGATTTTCGTTAAACTCTCTAAATGTTAGAAAATTGCGAATTTAAAAATATTTTCGGCCTCTTTCTGCAACTACAATATTAAAAAGAAAGATTTTGTTTCTTAATAAAATCTGTTATTCAAAATTACATCTTTATATGTGGTTATGTAAATTTTTTTCGAAGTATGAGTGGGTTTTGCGTAATTTTGCGGGAAATGGCAATGTTCAAAAAATATTTTTCAAAAACGGTTCTATTTTTAAAAAAATTATTTGGTATTGCGATATACGCTTATAAAAAAGGAGCAGGTACTGTTTTCGTCGTTTTCGTCGCACTCAATTTTCGAAAATTGCAAAAGTTGAAAATATGAGGAAGCATGTACTGTTAAATCGCGACTCTTTTTTGGTTTTGTTTTATTGGTTTGCATTAGTGAAATATGATGCATTAAAGCAGACCAATCATATATTGCAATCAGGAAGTTACGTGACATAATTGTGATCTACATAGTAATAGTATAAGTGATAAAACATCCTCTTAACATGTTGGCTGCCATGTGAGACCATACGGTCTCATAGAGACATTCATTTTTTTAGCATGAGGCTACATGTTCTCGTAGGGAACGTTGTCTCATTATAATATTAACAACTGTAAAGAGTTCTCGTGAGTTTCCGAGGACGTTTACATTTTTGTAAATAAAATTAATTGTATATATTATTATACGAATATTGGTTAGAATATTGCTGGAACAATTAATGTTCAAGCAATCGTCAAAAAGCAGTCAGAAATGAATGTGAAGTATGGGTGTGTAGTATGTCTGCGCACTTGCCTTCATTTCCATGATCCCTACCCCTCTCTTTTACTGTACATTGTAGAATTATTAATAAAGGTACGAAAAATAGCTATTGGCAACATTCCAAAACTAGACTTTATGGCTTTCGAGAAGTATTAAACGTTTTTGCATTGGGAAACGAACTGCAGATATGATTTTACAGTATGAATAACAAACTACAAATTCCCTCACTTTATTTTTCCCCAAACTAGCATTTTGTGTCATGATGTGGAAGATGCTGGACGCCTATACCAGAGTGAGGCCATACACAGTATTGTGTATTGTACTTCATTGTACTTCATAATTCATGTATTTTAATTATTTATTAATTCAAGTGAGGTGTAACAGTAGGTTGGGTATTAGCATAATCTACAAATTAGCATTCCCAACACATACATTTTATACCGAGAAATATTATTTTGGTTTTTGTGGTTGTTTTACATGGTATACAATATTGGTATTTTGAAAATAGTATGAAATGATTACTTCTATACTAGCTCTGACGAAGACTTAATAAAATTTGAAACTTTGGCTTTAAATAATTCTGTTTCAACGGCATATGCTCCTAGAATCTTCATTATAAAATGTTGCATTAGATTATACTTTTCTCAAGAGATTGGCGTAATCCTTTTTTAGGTATTGTCAATAATATCTGTAATTTGGTTTACAATCTGGCAATTATTGTATCATATGATGAGCTTGGAACAATAAAGAATAAGCCGGACCAGCCACAGCAAGCCACGCGTTTCGTGTTAATATCTCTATTTTGGTTGAAGTGTATCTCATCTTGTCACTGTCTCACGCTCTTCATAGGAACAAAGAAGATATATACGACAGGATAAGCCACACTCTCACCCAAATGACATTACTAACATTTACAAAGAAAAGGAGGCTTTCTATGGCAGGTGTGGCATATCTTGTTACTGTCACAAGCCCTTCATATGATAATTAAGATTTTGCTTAATTTTTTTATAGAGCTTGTTTTATCGTACACGTTTTTATTACTTCTTTAGTTACCTCCATTCCTTATTTGGTCGTCTTTTTCTCTTATTGTCTGTTAGTTTTCTCTACTACTGGTGGGTTGGAGCTGCTGTATTTTAGCCCACGTTCCTATTTTCTTCAGTCAGAGTAGTCCTTCCTCAAGTTCCACAGTGCCCTTCAAATCTCCGTTTTATAATCAATTGTAAAATGTGGTATTTTCCCTCTCAACGTGTTGTCGAGGTACGCGATTGTGTTGCATTGGTTTGGCTTTAGTCATTTGTACTTGGTAAATGCTCTTCCTAGTACTTCACGATTAGAGACAGTGTTGGTCCAAATGATGAAGAGCATGATCCTCAGAAACCACGTGTCAAAGGTCTTTGGTCGACCCATTTTGGCTGTTTTCAGAAGCGGTATCTCCACTTCATACAAAAGGACAGATCAGTAATAACAACTTATCAATGTAAGTATGAAATTTCAATTATGACAAATATGTGTGAGCATCGGGCAAAAGATGCGCTTCACAGAATATTGGAAATTGTGTGTCTACAAACTGCCTTTTTAGATACTATTTCTAATTTGAATTCTAGTTTTTGAACTTTGAAAGATGAGAATGCTAAATAGAATGTTCTTATTGTCTGATGATTTTGACTACTTTACCTATAACATCAGGTAACAACACGTTAGCAATACGTCCAATTCAGTCATTTTAGGAATGTGGAGTCCATTGAAATTTTCTCGCTCTAAGGTAGTACAAAAATCCGGTGGTGCATTCAAGATTTTGCAAGGGGAAGGGAGAGCTATAAATATAATGTCAGGCCGACTTATGTTTTCTTGTTAAAAATTTTACATTTATACCCTAATTTAGGAATATTTTATGTTGGTTTGTAGTTACATATAACGTATTCAATTTTGATATTGAATGACTGACGTCACTGTAGAAAATTAGTATAAGCTGTATTTGTAATTATGTGCCGGCTTCTGTGTGTGTGTGTGTGTGTGTGTGTGTATGTGTGGGCGGGAGTGTAGGTCCCGTGACTCTCCTCCTTGGGTACAAAGCGGGTAGTCTTTGAGAAAATTAGTTACTATTCATATTTTTAAAACGTGAAATTATAATAGATTAAAAAATTTATCCTTTTTATATTGATTGTTTCTTTGTACTTTTATCGCACGCAATCAGGCTAATGTAATGCCAGTAATGCTTTCTTCTAATCCACTGAAGACTTTTGATCATTTTTTTTAAGGACAAATTATATCAGCATTATATTAGCACTAGGTGGAAGAAATGAACGAATGTTATTCCGCAAGTACTAGGGGATGAACCCTACCAGCAATTTACTATCACCTGTCAAAAACAAAATTTTTATTTTATTCAAAATCATAAATCTGTGATCACGCGCTAAAAGTTCTTAAGTCACTTTTTAGCGAAATTGGGTTAAGTACTGAAACTGCAAGTTAAATATCTATATTTCATTTTAGTAAAATAACCGCATTCAAATATTGCTTCCTTAATGACAAAAAAACGTTGGTAAATATAGCTTTATACCACTCATCAATAACGACTCAATAATCTAACCCTTGTTTTCTCGAAACAAAGATTTTTGACTTAAGAACTTTTACTCCGTGACCACAGAAATGTTCACTTTAATATTATTGTTCAGTCACAAATTCGAAACAAAGAGGCATTTTGCCTAATTTCCGACTTTAGCGATAGCACATTAATTCTTATTTTCTATTCGAGTACGTCCCGAAAGCAACTGAACATAACCTTTGCCTCTCGGTGTTGCGTTGCATTTCTTTCCCAACAAGATAAATTCATTTAATGCAATGTCTCATATACGTGACCGCACCATCAAAGCCTTCAATATATTCACTTTCGTTTAAACATATCATTTTACTTACCAAGTCCAAAATCATATTACTGCCGTAGAAACTATCCAAGAAATTTGGTTTTGCCATGTAAATTGCAGGATCTTTCCGAAAGATAAAAGGAGAACACCCAAGAATTTTTTCAGAATTCCTGTGGCACTTGCATGGAATTAAAGGAAGTAACCACAGAAATCTTCTGAGCAGACTAGCCGGCCAATAGAGTTCTCCTCCACCTAGAAATCGAATTCGACCCAGTTATGTAGCTAGTGTTGGAAGGCTGCCACCGCCAGGACACCAACCCTAGGATCTACCGATCAACGATGTTGCAGAGGCAACAATATTGCCACTGAGCTGCCGCAGTCGGAACTTTGATCCAAATATCTCAATAAAGTATTATGTACTAACTATCGCAAATTTAAGAAAAAATACATTTTAATTTGTATCTATACCCACAGAGGTGATAATAGAGGTTATAATAATAATAATAATAATAATAATAATAATAATAATAATAATAATAACAATAATAATAGTTATTGCATAAAATTTTTCTTAACAATTTTCCATCTTTATTAATCCATATAATTCTTAGAAATGTGTGTCTATACATTTGAGTATAAATATATGTACTACCAGGATTTTTCTCTGGGGGAGGAGGTCTAGACGTATAGTGTTCAGTCTATTTAATGTTTTCTTATAAAAACTCTGCATTTATGCCAAATATAAAATGTATTTTTATTCATTGACCTATAGTTACTATTTATAACGTAAACAATTGATATATTGATTTTCGTTTGTACAGAAAATGAAAGTAAAAACTATTTGTACAAACAATAGAATGGCAAAAAGGCGTGTTGCAAAAGGATGAATGCAAATCAAGTATTAAAAAAAATAGTTTTCTAAAAAAGAATAATATCGGCAGGTCAGTAACAGCTACCGTTACATTCAAGAGCCAGACCGTAGTACAATATGTCTCTTTCGACTAAAATTTATATTAAAGGCTTTGTAAATTTACTACTGGCATGTATTAATTACAGGCACCCTCCATCTTTATCAATTACCACACGCCCCGCAAAGGCCGTAAAACATGAGACGATCGGCGCCCGCCTCTCCACTCAATGTCAATGCAGGGTGTCTGCGGGCGCCGCGGCGAAAGAGGGGTGTGGTGTGGTGTTGTGTGGTGTGGTACGATGTGGGGTGATGTGGGGTGGGGAGGGGGTGGGCTTCGAGAGGGGCGGGCGCGGCTCCCCGCACTCCGGCGGCAGCGCAAGCAGCTGACAGCCTTTGTGCCGCCGCTGCCATCGCCTCTGCCTCCATCGCCTCCCCTACCGCCGCCCGCCATCACCGCGCCAACGGGCGAGTCCACTGAGGCATTCCAGCCCCGACGCGCGGGCCCCGTTCAGAGCAATGTCGCATTCAGTTCCCGGCTGTTCAAACGGGCCGTAGCGCGGCTTTCCTGCTTCGTCACGAACGTAGCCGCGCCAGATTCACCGGCCCACGCTGCACTTCGGGATCCATTCGCGCCCCCTGCGGGCGATCTCAGAATCTTTTCTTGGAAACAGTAGCTAAAAATTCATAATTCATTTTTTTGTTCTCCTCGCCCAATCGATAGAAGTGAAATACCTTGGATTTTACACGAAATTCGTAACTGTTAAAAAATTCTGTGAGTTTTTCCTATGTAAATTAGAGAAAATGGGAGCCCATAGTATTTGCAAAGTGTTGTAAATTCTTTCAGGGCGTTGCTCCTTTGCGTAAGGAAAGTGAAAATTTTCGAGCTTTCAAATCACGCGCGTTGAACTGTACTTCTCGAGGTCTCCGCTAGTGGCGCTAGGGTTGGGATCTTCTCCGCTCGCTACTACGGCCAGTCCGATGGGCACAGTTGAACGTGTGGTCGTGTTGTCTCCGTGTAGTGCAGGAACGGCTGAATGCGGCGATCTTTTCGAAGTGAAATTGATTTTCTGTTGACACTGTAACAGGATTAGTCCTCTAAAACTGGATCAGAAGTCTTTCAGAAAGCCTACGTAAGTAATAACCTCGATTTTACTTCCATTTGTGTGCTGCTTGCAGGATATAGAAGCATCCTGGCTTGCCGGCTGTTATTTTTATCTGTGGGAAACCAATGTGGCGTACGTTTTCAGGAAAACGCGACAAAATAGGAAGTGTTGAAGTGAAATATACAATGTGTTTTAGTGTAGGTTATTAAATTCACGGAAAAAATATTAATTAATAAGTGATATTAAATAACGGGAGTTATAATATCGACACTTTTATTGGACATTTCCATCATTACGTGTGGAGGTTTGCTTTAAAATATTTTTAGTTATCGTAAAGGTGTATAATGCACTTGAAATACACCCGCCAAAATATGGTAGTATGTTTTTACGAGCAAAGGACTAATCATACTACTGCTGAGGCACGTGACATATTTGTCACTTAAGTGGTTACCTATCTGGTACAGTAGCATCGTCCCTTGCGAATTTTCCAGTTACCTGTCATAAATTTTTTTATTTTTTTTTAAATTATTTTTTTGTTGTTGACGGACATTTTTGAATCGTATGTTCGCATTTTGTGGTTTCCAAACGGTGCTGGAAAGTAGATAACATGTGATTATATTATTGAAAATATTGACAAAAGATAACGGGATTTGATTCGTTGCACATTGATTACATGATTCAGATCATAAAATGTGAGTTGCTATTTTAGTTATTCACCATGAAACGTGTTTATTACTAGTATCTTTCGCGTAGTATTAAAAGAACGTTAATTTTTTTATACCGCTACTAGAAGTTGTCCGTTATTGTGTATTTTGGATCATGCTGCTCCTTTCAAAATTGAGTAATTTGAAAATTCCAGTGAACTGATTCAATTGAAATGAACGTGACTCTTTTTAATAGCCTTGGAACTCGTTCGAGAGGGCGTCTGCATTCATTGACTCGCTCGCTGGTGCACTTCCCCCATCTTCTTTCTGTGCTCGCCCAGTCTCGTTGCCTATTTTGTACCTCTCCAGCCGGGACAATGCGATCGCAGGCGGTTTTCACAAGTCAGCCAGGTCGGTCTCCCTGGCCTGGACGTCCGCTCGTTGCCTGCCTGCTTTGGTCCCTCCCGGCCGCCAGCCGGCGGGCATTTGGGGAGAGAAAGTTCCCAGCGCTCGCGCCGTCGCCCCTCTACGCTCCGCCCTCCTGTGAGCTATTACCGGCATCTGCGGCTTAAGACAGGAAATAGCCCAGGCGATTCGGGCATGAATATTTGGTTTGTTGAGCACTGGAATTGGCTTTTCAGGAAATTTTTCCTTCTAATAGATTTACGGGCGAACGGAATGATGGCAGCAGCTCCTGCCTTTTATTACGAACTGCCATTGTACGCTTTTTTGTAACGGTTACTTTGCGAGAGCTGACATCAGTAATATCAAAAAAAATTGCATGCATTGAAAAAAAAATTGCGTGTGTTGTGTAGAGGGGCCGAAACTGACGGTCCGCCACCTGTTCCTTAAATAGTTCGTTCGGCGTTACGCAGTTGTGAGTCACCTCGACGCGTGTGAATTAAGATGTCCATGTTTAAAACATGCGCCTTCTAGCACACTCAGATCAATTGCTCCCTTGTCCTGCGTGTGTTAGTGAAGGTCGCCTGCGAAGGAAATGTTTCTGAACAGAAATAATGTATGCTTTAACTGCTCAGCTACGAATCCGAAATTAGTGTTTTTTATGTTCGGCCCACACATCGAAGTAGATCCTCTTATAATTGAAGTAAAATTATGCAAAAGTAATTTTGGAAGAAGACATAATGGAAATATTAATCGCGGCTTATTAAAAGTTCAATGAATTTTCTCTTAAAATTTTCTGTAAGTAATAGTTAATAAAAATTAATAGCGAAGAGCCCTTTTCAGTTTCCTATAAGTTAACGAAATTAAATGGCCATGTTGTCGTGCAATTTTGCAGTAATTTGGTTACTTAATATTTGAAGCCCAAAATATATATAATACGGTTCTTAGTATATGAAGACACGAATTTTTTAACCGTCGCACATTATTTCATATACATTATTTTAACCTTTAAAACAATAATGAAAACGGTTGGCAGTACTAAGTTCTTTTTAATTGGGAATTGCATTTCACAACTTTTCTTTCTGGTAAGATTACTATGTGATGTAGTTGTAATGGACTTGTGATTAATTTACGTGTAAAATCACATTTTTGTCATGATTTCCGAACATTCTCCCCAAATTGCTGCAAATTGAAAAACTCGGCTGTTCTAAGTTCGACAGGCGAAGCCCCTGTCTGTGGGCAACATGGTGGGCGGGGCAAACGAAGAGGAAGGGGGGGGGGACGGAAGAAACTTGTAGGTCGCGAGGTCGTGTTCCGGCTGATGGAGATATCCGAACGAGTTCCTGAAGTCTTCGTCTGGGTGATGCCTAATAAAAAAATAAGACGTTGCCGGGATGTCTGCAGATTTTTTAAATATTTCTGTCATTTGTAATATTTTTTACTCAATACGCTAATGCTGAACATCAAATTTGTTTTAAAATTCAATGTGCAAACTCGCTAAACACATTTTCCTTAGAAATACTTCGTCATATGAGATAATATAGTTGATCAATAATGAAAATAATTTGTTACCCGTTTTAAATGTGAATAAATGATGTATATTACCTAACTTCTATTTTCGATGTATTTGGGATCAATTTTGAAAGTCCTCTGAAGATCAAAATTATAGGAATCTAAATGTTGGTGGTTTAGTATAGTATATTCGAACTTAAATTTGTAGAATTAGTAATTACTTTTCAATTTGCGCTAAACTAAGTAGATAGTACTTTATGCGTGGACGTTTATATTGTAACTGCGCGTCATGCGATTTGAATGCAGGTGAAAGGAACTAGATGACTGACTCCCTTTGAGGTGCGTCGGTGACGCGCGCTTGGGCAATGCTCGCCCGTCATTTTCCGACAATCAGTGTAATGAGCGAGGTCGTAGAAGTGCAATTGGGCCCCTCAGACTGGCTTTTGAACTGTCGAATACGCCAGGGCCGTGGTCCCGGTGAAAGGCCATGTTCTGGTGCGCGGTTTGGACACCCGTCGTGTGTTAGCTGCGGAAGCTACGATCGGTTGCACTCGTAGTTCCCAATTGTAATGAGGATGTCGTGAACAGGAAGCACTTCGATTTACTAACGCGCATTACTGTGTGTTTGTTACTATAATGTATAAATGTGAGCATTTCCGTTATGAAAGTGGTCCCAAAATTTTATTTATCATTCTGCTGTCGTGTATGAATATACATTATTATTATTATTATTATTATTATTATTATTATTATTATAAATTATCATTGTTAATTATCATTATTTATTTTTATTTGATATATTTATTGATAATTGGGATGTGTTGAAAATTCAGAATCGGAATGCGGTGTGCATTGTATGAAGTATAGTGGGTACTCAATCCACTACATCTGCATTTTATTCGTGGCTGCCAAACAGTGGAACTTTAGGAGTAAATGAGCGTTAAACTCAAAGATGAGAGAAACTACAAAATATTCCACCACTAGCGTGACGCCAGGTCAAGTATAAGAATACTAAATATTCAGAGGTTTAATTGTAATAGTGTTTTGAAATTCGGACGGATTACTCTATTAATTATCTCTTAAATCGCTGCATTTTAAAATACTTATATATACCGATACATTAAAACAAAAATTCTAGCATTTAGGGAAAACTGATATCGTTGCTCACCCCTTGCCAGACGTTCTAACAACCCGAGCGAAAGAATGCCGCTAGTATTCAGGTAGAACTAGACCGAAGCCTTTGCACTTCCTTGGAAGTAACTTTCACTGCCGCCAAAGAAACGGTGTGCTCTCGCGATTTCTGTCACTTCTTGCAGAAATGCAGTCCGTCAAACTGACGAGCAGATAACTGCTTTTGGAGTAGTGGTCATGGAATTTGAAAAGAAAGTAATCTCAGTGTTCCTTAAATGCATGGTTCTTGTTGAAATAACGGGTTCACAATGACTTTGCAGCTATTTTGTTGAAGCGCATTCTTTTGTAAGTTTACGAACGTACAGGAGTATCGTAAGAAATACGTTCAAACGAAATTTTCAGTTTTTGATGTGTTATGTGGAGTACCATTGAAAGGTTGTAAACATTTTGTGGAAGAAAAGGGGTGAGAGTTTGGTTGGGCTACGCAAATCCAGCTTTGCGATGGAAACAGAAGAACCGTGAGGAACGTCGCAGGAAGGTACACGTAATCATGCTCACTGACATAACTCACGAAGCTCGAGTGCTATAGTCCAGTTATCATTTCTATTTCAAGGATTGCTTGAGAATGACGCTACTCTACACCACCATTCGTTGTATTTTGACCAACTGAGTCTGTCTTGTGGGGGGGGGGGGGGGGTTATCCCGTCAAATACTGATAGTTATGTTGCGGCCAAATGAAATGGTACATTACCTGTAGTACTATCTGTTTTGGTACATTTCCTCCCAGAGAGAAGCTACCAATGACCCATTTTTAAAGTGATTTTATTTCATTGCTACACTAACTCTACTGAAAGGGGTTTGCATAAACGTATTTTAACAATTCTTACTGGAAAGAAGAAAAAGTTTGTTTATTTGGTATTCGTGTACAATAATGTACCTAAATTCAAGCACATACATAATTACAAATAAAATGTAAAATATTCGCCATAAATGGGATAGCTGAGAAGCCCTTCCTTGACAAGTGTAAGTTAATTAAAAGAAGTACGTTCAAGTTACTTACTTAATGTTTATATCTACCCGTTCGGAATGCAGGAGTTGCAGATTTTCCACTGGTTAAGATGGACGACCAGTGTTAAAAAATACCCCAGTCCTCGTCTCAGAGCGCTGTGGGGAGCGACGCCTGCTGTGTGTGCCTCGACGTGACATCGAACCAAGGTAGCGGCGGTTGTTATTCTTAGGGCTAGTCACACCTGCCAGGCGGCCGTTCGCGTTGCGTCATCTGCCCGCCTCTCTCCTCTCCTCTCCTCTCCTCTCCTCTCCCGCTTGTCTCCCTGCTCCTCCCAGTAGCTCGATGACATTTACCAGGCGACGTCCTCCGTTCTCCATCCTCGTCCTCTGCGTCCTCGCCCTCTTCTTTTTCCACGCTGCCCGCAAGGTTGCGTGCTCACCCCGGCGACTGGCTTTAATGACGAGAACCCATTAATGCAGGCACCCGCGAGCCTCGCCCCTCGCTCAGAGAGAACGCAGGACGCGGTGTTCACCGCAGGCGCTGCATTGTCGCCCTTCCCATCCGCGAAGGCGAGATGTTTCAAACACACCGATATTTTCCTTTCAATACATCAGTGAATTGGCTAACGAAATGAAAAAAAAAATGGTAATGCAGCAAAAAATGTCCAAAAAAAGTTTGTTAAATACGGAGCCATTAATAAACTTCATTCCAAGATCAGTCTTCTATTTCTATCGGAAATACAATGTCATTGCGCAATGATTATCTTGATTTAGATTTAGTCAGAAAATAGTAAAAACTGTATGTGACGTATGGGAAAGATCTGCGCAGGTTTTAATTTCCCACACATACATACATTCAGCGATTCGAAATCAGTAAATTTTGGCTCCAGATTTGATGTTTATTCATATTATATAATTTTCAGTTTTGGGTTCTTGGGATTTCTATTTATTAAACGTCTCTTTTTAAACTGTTTCGAACCACTCTGCAAGAAAACCCGGTGCATTGAAATACTAAAATATTTTCTGTGATGTATGCAGCAGCCGCAATTTATTGGCATTTTAAAATTGCATTTTCGTTCCCTTTACCGTGGGGCTGCGAGGTGCGTGTGCGTGTGGCCCCTGCGTGACGCGTGCGCGAGTGCTGACTGGGAGACGGGAGGAGGGCTTCGTGAGCGGGCGCGCCCGGAAAGGGGAGGGTGGAGGGTGGATTGTTGGAAGATGATTGATGAGCTTGATTGAAATTCCTCTTCGGAGTCGAAACGCGTGAGAAATCGGTGTTCTCGAAAATGGGGAACGTTGAATCCGGCAAGTTGCGGTTGCGTGATGAGTTTTAAATAATAATAATAATGATAATGATAATGTTAATGAAAATAATAATAATAATGATAATATAAAATAATAATAATATAAAATAATAATAATAATAATATAAAATAATAATAATAATAATGATAATATAAAATAATAATAATTAATTGCTATTAAGCCAAGAAGAGAAACACGATAATTTGTATTTTACATAGATTTTTCACTTTAGGGAGTTGGCATTCATCGGATCATTGTCTAGCAAGACGATATTTTTTTAATTTTTATTATTTTTTAATTTTTATTATTTTTACATTTAGTTTCATATATTTTTTATATTTAGTTTCATATATTTTTTATATTTAGTTTCATATATTTTTTATATTTAGTTTCATTTATTTTTTATATTATTATTATTGGCCTTATTGGTCATTATTGACTACGATAGTCGATTAACGTGCGTAATTTTTCCTGGATCAGCTTTTCAGCTGTATCCCTCAGTACAAGGTTGTTACGCCCTGAAGTGTGAATTATGAGAGGATAGGATGGATGATGATGAGGGGCGAAGGGACATTCACAAACTCGACCATGTCGACGCAGGACCCCAACCTCAGCCTCCTCGACGCAGACGCCGCTACCGCAACCGTTTGCCCCACGGGACCGACTATATTATTATTATTATTATTATTATTATTATTATTATTATTATTATTATTATTATTTGTTTGCAATTCCTAACCACGTAATTCGATGACCCCCTTTACACTGACGTCCAGATATATTTTTGGTAATCACAAATTGCAAGTTCTCAGGAAGCAGACAGGAAGGAAACTGTTTCTACATCTAACTTAACTATATAACTGAAATTTTAAGACGGCGAGAGAAATTAATTTGTGTGAAGATATTTTGCATTTGGCAATTACGGATATGATTTGGAAAGAGACTTTGTGGATACTTTTGAGATATGTGAGGGTCAAAGTGCTTACATTGTGGTAAAATAAGTTTTCGCCTGTTTCACCAGAATGAATAAATATAATGTAAGAAAACTTAAGTAGATACAACTTTCAATTGAATATTGTTTATACGGTAATAAGTGTTTCACGAAACAAATTAATACGGAGAGATGTTCTGAATCCGCTGAGAACCATCAAGGTAAAGTTGGAGGAAATGGGCCCAGGACTGGAAGGAAGGGATGAAAATTGTTGAGCGAAGACGAAAACTCGTAACGAGTCGTCACGTCAAAGAGGAATTGGGGCTCGCTTTGCCTCGTGGGCCGATTACCGGCTTCTGCTCGCGAAATTAATTTCGAATGGAACTGAGGGGCTGGCAGGACGTGTTGCAGGTGTCCTCGTAGTCACATAACGAAGTCAGCTTGATGTCATTAATCTCCGGATACAAAAGCGATCAAAAACGGGTCGGTCGGTCGGTCGGTCGGTCGGTCGGTCGGTCGGTCGGTCGGTCGGTCTCGCCCGGGCCAAATGCCCTCGTTTATTCTTGGTGCTGGTAATTAGATGAAAAAAGACAAACCGGAAATCTGCTACTGTACCTCCTCCCTCATGTGATCGCTTCTAACTGCTGTGTCTACTGTACTCCGTATAATCCCAGGTTTTGTGTTACTGCTGGTTAGTGACATTGAAAGGCGATTATTTTTCCTTTTTAATTATTGAGAGGGAGAACTGTGAAACAATGTTCCGTTGTACTCGAGGTATTAGGATGCTGCCAAAATGAACTCGATGAATGGAATTTTTCTTAATGGTCTTGGCCATAAATATTGGTTAAACACAAAGTTTTCTCTGGCCGTGAAAAGAGCGGCAATGTATATTATTTTACATGCACTCGCTTCATGTTTCCGAATATGCATGCATTCTTCTATTTAGTCGTTACAGATTCCGTATTATCTGATATTTTGTATATTTTCTGGTTATCGGATTTCCCGATATTGGCCTGCAATCCTAACGATATGTTGATGGCGATTCTTCGTTCTCGCTTTTCAATTGAAACCGTTCTCCTCTTTGGCGACACTTTTTGCGTGCTCCCCCGTTTCATTCTCTCGTCACCATCGACATTTTATTGTAATACATCTCGCTGCCTCCCTTCTTGCGTGCCCCCTCAGTGTGTCTATTCACCGCGCATTTCGATGACGCGCGACTCGTGCTCGGGACTATCACACCCCCGTTTTCTGCCGTCATTGGGATCGCCTTCTCGTCGTAGCCCCGTCGCCACTGCTGCGTCCACCACCACCGCCACCGCCCAGTGGCTTCACCCCCAGCAGCCATCAGCCTCGCCACACCTTTTGCCCGTTATCCCCTCCTCTCCCAGCCTTTCCTCGCCCACATTCCGGATGTTACGCGTCGGTCGCCGCTTCCTGTGCCACGCCCCTTCCTCCGCTCCGCCCCCGCTCGCGGACCGACCGTCCCCACTCCACCCGCCCTGCACAGCGCACGACTGCGTTACAGCCGCCCGTTGCCCATCCCCGCTTTCCCCTCCCCTCCTCTCCCCTGTCGCGCAGCCGCCAGCTCCCGTCGGTCTTTGACCACAGTGCGTGAGCGATCGCGCGCGCACGCTCGCGCGGCCGTGCGTTGGCGTGCACTCCCGGGCTCCGCCACGCCACGCCAGGCCACGCAACGGAACGCATCCCGCCCGCCCGCTCGCCCGCCGGCCCCATCTGGCCGCTCTGCGCGCGCGCGGGGGCAAGCCGACTCGATTCCCTTTTGTTCGCTGTCTGTTATTTAAATTTGACGTCCTCTTGCTGCTGTAGCTGCCGCTGTCCCACTTCCGAGAATTTTCTTTTTATAAAATCATGTGGCAGCGGTGCGCAATGGACACTCACGACCTGTGCAGGAAACGTAGTTTTTTTTCAGGAAGTGTAATTAAAAGACGCGTCGTGAATGTATGACAAGACACTGCCTTGGTATTCGCTCGGGGGCCGACCTTTCGGACAATTCGAAGAAAAAAGATACCATCTCCCAAATGTGCAGATATATATACATGTTATGTTTGGTATATAATACATATCAAATAATTTCCTTTATAAAAATGCATTAAAACGAATTAAAAACAGCGAAAGTTATCTACTTTTAGTAAGAGTTTGCACTTCACATATGTTTAGTAACGCTTCAAATATTGCGAATATTACGTTTGCAATCCGTAATTGCAAAACATGGAGCATTTGGAATTCTGAGGATAAGACATTCTAAGCGGGTCGTTGTTCCGAGAGAAAATGTTTATCGCGGGTTATCAGCAGAACATCTTGCATATCTCGTAATCCGGTTGTGAAGGATAAAATAATCACGGCGTTTCATTTTAGACTGAACGGTGCAGCCTTAATGATGATCCAAATCACAAAGATGACCTACAGCTTCAACAATATTTACCTGAAGTTCCAAAATTGGACCGAAACGTACATGCTAAATTTTTCATTTCATTATTGTAATGTTTAGTGGATTGTATTTAAAGTTACTATATTACTTAGTAGTGTTAGTAAAGATTGAATTTAAAGTTGACTGAAATTTGGTCTGTCCAGATAGTCGGAGGACTCGCTTCTTCCTTATATTTCAATTTAATATTACAATATCCATGAATTTGTATTTTTGTTCAAAAAAGCGATTATAGAATTATGTATTTTGAAATTATCGTTATTGTTCGAACAAATAAGGTTAATCAAGTATGTCAGGGTGGCTTTTTTCTGGAAAACCGAAATCAGGAAATTTCATTGCTTTGGAAAAATCAGGGAATTAGTAGAAGAATCTTTAGTCACATAATTTTATTGTTACAAAATTATATATTATTCCTAAAGAAATAGTACAGCATTATTTAGTTCAGAATGGATAAATCAAGAGAGCTGACGAATTAGATCCGGGCTTGCCGTAATATTTTCTTTAGAGTGTGAAATATTCTACAAATCGTACCAATGAAAAATTGTAAAAGTTCTCTGGAAACCCGGCAAAAGTCAGGGAATGAATGGCCACCGTGAAGGTACGTAAATATTAAGAGTAAAACATTTGAAGGCTTTTTTCGGAATGAATAAAAATAATGAATAAAAATAATGAATAAAAATAATGAATAAAAATAATGAATAAAAATAATGAATAAAAATAATGAATAAAAATAATGAATAAAAATAATGAATAAAAATAATGAATAAAAATAATGAATAAAAATAATGAATAAAAATAATGAATAAAAATAATGAATAAAAATAATGAATAAAAATAATGAATAAAAATAATGAATAAAAATAATGAATAAAAATAATGAATAAAAATAATGAATAAAAATAATGAATAAAAATAAGTACGTTTCATGATGCCAATCCCATCCATAGCCGATTCTTTAGCTGTGAGCGCCTGCGCCTGCGGCTGTGCCGAGGCCGCGTGTGCAGTCGGTCGTGCGTTGCTTCCTCGCGCTCTACTTGGCGCTCTCGCGCGCGTTCTAGGCCCCGCCCCCTTCGCCGACCACCTGCCCCCTTCCCCTTCCTCTCCCCCCCTCATTCTCGTTCTCCTCGCCGTGTTTTTCTTGTTCCTGGCCGCCTCTCTTCCGCGCTGCAAGTCTCCTCTTAGAACCGCGTGTCCCCGCTCTTCAGCCGAGCCGCCGCCGCGCTGACCTCTGCGACGGACACTGATGTCATCTTGGGGGACGAATGGTGGATCCGTGCGAGTTCTTTTGTTCTGCGCCTTTTTGATGCGTTTCGTTCGCCTTATGCAGTTTTGTGTTACTTCGGGGAAAATATCCAAAAGAATTGCTTGGGGTTGATTTTGTTGGACAACTGATTTCTTTGTATAAATACCCAGTTCTGGATTAATTAGTAATTTCCGACGGGAAACATTCTATGGGTAGGGAATGGGTTAGTCTTCCATCTTTTGCCTGACGAATCTAGCAGAGACGCCCCGTAAACAGAGAGCAGGTCTTTGTATTAAAAATAGACATGACATTTGCAAGCATGACATGACATTTCAAAATTGGAAACTAAATTTCAATTTCGATGGGTAGCCCGTCTATGAATATGCTAGTGATTCTATAAATTTTAGAAGTTCTGTAAGTTAGTAATTTTTTTCGCATCAGTATTTAATTTAGATAAATCTGTTGATATCAGAAATCAATTCTGAATTTATGGAAATTCGGTCGTAAAATTTTAGAAACTTGTGTAGTACATCAAGAAACAAACGTTTTCGTATTAAATTATATTTGTATTGTAATTAATGACTTCAGTTATTAACTGTGTACACAAGAATTATTTCAAAACCTTCCTTCATATTCTATAGTAACGACCACGTTGTGCGTACTTGCACTCCGAGCCCTATTAATCGGCGTTCCAGTGCACCCGTATTTGCTTAATCACGGTCGATTTCTACGACGTAATCGATCCAATTGAGCCCATCCATAGAGGGGACTGGAGTGTTGCAGCGCGGCGAAGCGGCGAGCGCCCACGTTGGGCACGCGCCTCTCGACGACATTCCGACACGCGTTCGAAAGCCGACCCAGGCTGCGCCGGCGGAATGCCATGGTGGCGGCGGCAACAGTCCCAGTCGGGACTGCCCGGTCCCCTCTGAGCTCTCGGTAGTGGTCTCTGAAACGTCCCCTGCGTTCGGCCGAGCCCGCCGCCGCCGCCGCCGCCGCCGCCGCCGCCGCCGCCGCAGCGTTCCGAATATCATGTTTTTTACTCTCGTCTTCAGTGGTGGTGAAACTGTCGCGTGTCCTGAACGTGTATGGATTGCTTAATGTTGTAAGGGCTGGCTCCTTACACCTCGTGATTGGGGAGTATACTTTCGGGATGTGTTTTACCTGAAACCTTTTATATGTGCGTCTGTGGGAAGAACCCCCTACGTAGAATTTGGTAGGAGCTGAGTTTGTCTGTTCCTGATTTTCTTTAGATACGGTGTAGTGGTTGCCAGTGTCATGAACAACTCTGCGCGTGAACTAGTATCGTGTGTAGTTGTGTTAAACATACGAAAGAAAATGATCTTCCACTAAAAGATGCACACAAGATCCGGAAATCCTGGACGGTTAAACATGAAAAGCTGTGCGTCTGAGTGCGCTAACAAAGTCCGGTTAAACATGAAAACCTTAAATCTGGACGCGTACGGCCCGCTTAATAATGTTTTTCCCTCTTCGAACGTCAAAGCACTATAGATTTTCTGCGCACGCGCTGTTCACGTTACGTACCACTTTAGTGCATCTGCGCATGCGCAGAAGGTTGACAGAATAAAGATGACTTGTTTCCTAAGTGCCGAGTCGCCTCGTCGCTGTCAATAAGCAAGTAATTAAACATTAAATAGACAATAAATAATAAATAAATAGCTGCTCAATAAATGCCCACAAACAGCTATGTAGAGCAAGTAGGAGTCTGTAAATCTCTTGTATGGAGACTGCTTGGGAAGCATTATTTAGTCGTCGTTCACATTCTGGCAAGCATCCACGTGTTTTCACATGCAGACAATCGTCAGGAATTTTTTTTCTGCGATTCTTCCTTCAGGTTCCCCTCGCCCACGCAACACCCAGCAATTTGGCGGGAAATATTTACGACGTTCCGTAGCTAAACGAGCGCGAAGGGAAGGGAAAAGGTGTGACAAGCAGTGACTCGAACGTTGAATCTTGGATTGACGACGTCTCTTTCATTGTATTCTTGATAAAAAGAAAGTCCCTTGCATTAAATTTGATAGCAACTCGAAATATATGGACCACGTTTGCGTTCATTGGGTTAAGGTACTTGACAAATCCTCCATTGCTGAACAAGACTGAAAGTACAATGAAATGACTAATTTGATCACGAAAATGTCCCTCCATTTAGAGTTAGGAGTGTTCAGAAATGTGTACCGTAAACATGTGGCGTGTCCAAACTGAGGAGTCAGATTATATTGATGTACACATTTAACGTTTGATAACATATTGCCTGATAATTGATGAAATTACTAATACTGATACTAACTTTTCCTCTTTGTAAACAATTCCACCTTGCATTCCCGATCACACATATTTTCGCATTAGGAATATATTTTGCAAATCTTTAAGCTGAAAATACCCATGTGGTATTCGAATAATTCTTGTACGTGCTCGTAACTTCCTCTTCCGCCATGGAATCTGAATGGCATTACGTCTTGTGTAATGTACTGTCGTGGAGGATAAATTATTCGGCTTTCATCGGAAATTCTAACAAGTGGCACCTGAACAAGATGACTAAATAAACGTCTGTGTCGAACCGGTCATGCCGGAAATCCTCCAGACTATCTCAGTTGAAGCGATTATGATTCTGCAATGATCACCAGAGAGAAAAAAAACATTATAATTGATGTAGTAAACTTTTAAATCGCGTGAGTGTAGTTGGTTCATAATCGATTCGTTCGACGTGTTTCATCTGCGGAGGGAAAATGAGGATAGGTGAAATGATAGGCGACAAGCAAGACATGAAGAGTGTGGCGTGTTCACAAACAACTAGACGTCCACAAACATCACCGGATTTTTTCGAGATTCGCATATTTATTTTCAGCTAATGACACAGAAACGATATGAAGGTAATCATGAAATAATGATCCTACTTCATGACGTGTTCCAAAGAGCGACTGGTTTCAAGACGCGATTTACTGACAAATTTTATGAAGTAGGTTTTATTTTTTCTAGGATGTGATTACTTACATGTATATTTTGTATAATTCTTGCTTGGAATAAATATGCGAATTTAAAAAAAATGTCGTGAGTCAGTGGTGTACCCCCTTTCCTTCCCAAACACCACTCTTGAGTCGTGAGCTCACAAAATTGTACCTTTAGTAGTAGTAGGAAATGTGTTGCTCATGATGTATAATGAATGAGGCATGTCATTAATTTGAATGAAAAAGTGAACCTTTTCTTCCTAATCAAAGAGCTTCAATTCAAAATCTAGGGCATGATATCCCTTTCACCTCCTAACTGGACTTCGTGGAACATACTTCAACCGGCTGGGATGACAATTATTCTGTGCTAGGTTTGCGGGTCCGAATTCCACGTAAGACAAATATTTTCCCTTGAGAATGGGATGTCATAAGCAAAGGTGATTACATAGTTAATAGGTATCTAAAATGCCAATTATTATGTATAATTTTTCAGGAACTTGAAGCGTCAACTCTCCTCTAGGTCACCAACATCCTGCGAAATAATTGGCACTGCCATGGTGCGTCTGTATGTTTGTAGTATTGTATATGTGTTTATGTAACATTGATGCCAAATGTGTGTTTTTTCCACAGCTAAGGAGTTAAAATTGACAGTCAATGGTAACGAAAAATTACAAATTCCGCAAAACATCGAAAGGATTTCCTCCTTGCGGGAGAGCCGGTAAGGCCATTTCCTACGAACTTGCCCTCGACTGATCTATAGAATACAGATGTACCGTGGAGACAAAAACGTTTAGGGCGAGGTTAGATTTTGGAGATTCATAAGAGCAGTACCCCCTCTCTCCGGGCTCTGAGGCTTTTCGGAAGCGTCGTCTTGGAGCTATACTCTGATTTAAACACAGAGGCACTTCAAAGTCCTGTGCTGGACGGGGAGGGGGGTACTGTCATCCAATCGGGAGCATCGCTTCGACTTAAATTTTTAGTATTGGAGCTCCTGATACGATAACAATCGCCTTCCAGGTCGTGACCTTCAAGTGCCTCTACGTTTAGAGTATACGCATCGATGAATTCAAGACAAGCGGTTGGCGCCGAACGCGTGTGACGCAATGATGTTCAAATAGCGTTCATCGCGACAGCTACCAAACGCATTGTGCGACATCTTGTTGCCGCGAGGGGGGGAGGGAGTTACACTGAAGCAGCAAATTATTATTGCGTGGGAAGAGGGGGTCAATCAAAATATTGGCTCATTTGCAGTGATGAGAGTTTTTTCAGCGCTGTTCACCTTTGTGGTCTATTCAGCTATGTTTGAAGTTTGTTTGAGTTGGGTTTAGCACCAAACAGTGGAGTGGTCGGTAACACATGGAAATGATTCAAAATCTTTTTACAAACTTCTACCTTTTGCTGGAGTTATTGAACTCTATTTTGGACACACCGTCTGCTAGAGTATGTTCGTATGAAATTATTGTACTTGTGGAGCTAAAATGCGAAGAAAATGCACTTCAATTCTTCACTTTTGAAATTTTTTTAACATACAAACTTCGATTAAAATATATGTTGCTAATTTAATTAAGAGCGTGATGAAATTAAAGAAAGCGGCGGTTTGAAATTCCATACTTACGGTTATCCGTTCGCATCACTTTCTTGACGTAATTTTTACGCTTTCATCTTCTCATCTGCGTTTGACATAATTCGTATAAATTATTACACTATTGTTCGTAGTGACTCTATCGGAGCAATGTATATTACTTGGGAAAACTTTCGGGAACTGGGCACTCTGAACAGACACCTGGAGACATTGGAAGCTAGTGCTCGGCTGATGTGCGTGACGTAAGAAAACATTTCTCGGAGCGATTCTGTCTTCAGTGATGCTCAACTGTTTTAGAACCTATAAAAAATAGTCTGCCCGCCTGCACAAACCGTAATATGGGTGGGCGCCGCTCTGGCAGAGTTCGGGTGGCGAGGAGGGGGAAGAAGGCCTGAGCGCGCGGTCGCGTTCGGCATGCCATCTGCACGCTCTAGCTCTGACCTTCGGGACGAGAAAGGGAGCGCCGTAGCGCGATTTGCATATGAACCGCATGAAATCACCAGAGCAGCAGCATCGATGTTGGAGGCCAGGACTGTTTGCCGATTCAGACCCGGCCACCGACACCGACACCGGGGCGAGGAGAGGCGGGGATGGGGTATTTCGGCGGAGAGAAGGGAGGGGACGGGTCGACAAGGAAGGCTCAGGTAGATGAGACATGGTTTAATAACGGAAAGGAAAACCAATATTATTATTGCAGGCACAAGCAGATAGGAGATATTCTCTAGGCTTCTGAAACTCCTTAGGCCGTGAGGAGTCACAGTGCCAATGCAAATCTCTGTACAGCTGTGCAAAATTCTCCACTCGTATGTAATTATTTGAGGTAGTTTTCGGGTGAATAAATATAAAAATGGGTTGTTTGAAAGTATCAGTCGCCCACATGATAAAAATTCCGTACCGAAAGTTCTTCATAAGCCTGTATTTGACGTTGAAATGCTCTAACAGCTAACGATGTACTTGTTTGAAGCGGAAGAAAGTTACTTGTGAACGCCATAACTCTAGCCGAAGCGACTACAAAGTTCGAAACGATGACCTGTCAATAAGGATAGTGTAACTCTCAATACATGAATTGTTCCTTCCTTGTTGTCCTCCTGGTCCATGACATGAAAGGTCTTCCCCGAATCAAATATCGCTTGCGAAACTCTTAAGGGTCAGAATGCGTTTTCCTGTGCAGTTTCTAAATGGGCAGAACATAAGTCATGTAATGGGAATCGGCTGTCGCGCGTCGTGTACTCTTTATCTCGTATGACGCCTTGTCCGCGTTTCGCGTCCGAACTGGCGTCAGCTGATCTCCGCGTCGTGCCTCTTTAATAAGAGGAGTGAGTCAACCGCGCGAATCAGTCGGCGGCTCCAGACCTCCGCGCATAGCCCTCGTGGCTCTCATTGGGGCGCGGAGTGATCCGCGGAACTCGACCTTCGCCTCCCTGCCGAGAGGTCCTTCGCTGTGGGGCCCCTGTGGCAGTCGCAACAACTGAGCGTGTCCTTTCCAACGAAAATATATTAACTAGTGGAACGTGGACACTTTGTCACAGAAAGCGCTCGCAAACATTTGCGAGTTAAATAATTGTATAAACACAATTCTAATGAAAATTTACGTGCGGTATTTGTTCCTTTGCTGCCGCCCCTCGCCCGGCCCCCGTCGCTCCACCGCCCCATTTTCATCCCCCTATCTTCGCCTCCCCGCCACTGTTTCAAACCATCGTTCTCTCGACTTGAGCGACGAAACAGGCGATTTTCTCATACGATTCTTGTACGCTTGATCTTTTGCATGCAGTAAATCTACAGCACGGGGCAGCGGGCTTTACTTCCCCTCCGAAGGAAGGCGTACGAAGATTTTTTTTTCGCTCAAAAAAGCTACGGCTTCGATCAAGTTTGAACCGGCGAACACTCCTATACTCTAATCCTATTACAGCACCGAAGCCAACAATTGGGGACAAACGAGGCTTCACGAGCGACACTGGACGACGCCCGAGTCGCATTCCAGGGACTGGAAGATCGCTGTGCCTGATCCAAAGCGTGTGACGCAGAAGTGGTGCGAGTCAGATCTGCATCGCAGACGTGCTGAAAGACCTCCAGAAGTGCTAATGAAGAGATCTCGCGACGCCGCTAATTGCAAGGGGTTCCCGATGAGCCTCAGGAGGCGTGCACGTGCTTCTATAGAGCGCACATTCTAATGGAGGCGAGTGAGACGCCACCCCAAAAACCTGAGAGAAGGCTCGGAGGATTTTCATTTTCTCATCTTTTGTGGTTGTTGGCGTTTGACCGTTCCTCCCTCTAGAATTCGGGGAAGAAAGAAAATAAATGAATAGATTATTAAAGATGGTCATAAGCCACTAGTTTGAGCTTTTCTCGACGACTCGAACGTGTATGATTAATTAATCAAGCTCAGTGGGTACAACGTTGGTGCTACTGCAGCGTCTCTGACCAGGAGATCCTACGTTCAAGTCTCGACTGTGGTGAACTTTCGACACTGGCTACATAGCGAAGTCAAATTCAGACGCTGTCAGGAGAATTCTAGCGGCCGGCTGCTCTATTAACTAACATTCCGTGGATCCCTGAGTAATACCAGACCTTGTATGTCGCAGCAGTACTTCAACGAACGGTTCACCGATCTGTCATTCTTCGTATTTGCCCTCTCGTCTTCCTTGGTACACACTCACCATACTTGTCGGAAGACCAGAGAAAGCTTATTGCTTAATCCAGCAAGGGCGATGCCCCCACAGGTACACACGTGGAGGGGGGAAACCCAACATAGCCCTCACGAGTTCGGCGCAAGATCTCAAGTTCGAGCGGGGGAAGAATATCCTCGTCACGGCTACTTCACGTAAGGGAGTCGTGTCCAGAGTAGTTGACGCGCCCCAGCACACGAGATAGTCACCCAAACCTGCGTCAGGGCCCCTTAGCAGTGGCGTCAGCCGCCGCCCGTGCCCGAAGCGGCCACCTGGCGCCGCGCCGCCGCACGCGTGCACTTCCGTTGTCGCCGCGGGCTTCCGCGACCGCTCCCCCTTCCCCTTCCCCCTCCACTTCGTCTTCCCCTTCGTCTGCCCCCTCCCCCTCGAAGGGGGACCCATCGCCCTGCCCCGGTGTGGTGGATCGTCAGCGCCCATGCGTTGCCGGCCGCTCGCCGCCTTGCGGTTGCGCGACGGGGCCGCCTCCCTTTCCCCGCCCCCTTCTCCCCTTTCCCTCCCCTCCCTACTCGCCACTCGCCATGTCGAGTCGGCCAAGTGCGTTTGGTGGCGCGCCAGCGCACGCGGGCGCCGTGCTGCCGCCGCCGCCTCGTGAAATTCCTGGATATCAGTGGTGTCGGAGGGATTGGACACGGTTAACCGCGCAGAGAAAACATTTCACTGCGCACGCACTAAAATTTTCGTTCAGGACTGTGCCACCCACCGTGACCATCGGCTGCCTCTTTACCCCAGTCGATCAGTGTGATGTCACCGGCGGAGATGGCTCAGAGCAGAAAGAATTGTCACTGTAGCATAACTTATTGGGAGGTCCTTGGTTCGAGTCGTGACGGTGGCCGAGTTTCGTCACTGGTTAGGTAGCTAGATCAAATGTAGCTGCTGACTTCACAATTCTAGCTGCGAACTATTCTGATCTGTATTTTTTCGTGGATTCACCGATCGATACAAGGTGAATGCTGCAGCAATACCTTAGCAAGCGGGCCACGGACCTCGCGCGGTATTTTCGTCTTCCTCTCCTCTTACACACACATACACACACACACACACACTTACACATATTGCACTATACTTCCTCGCATATCGGCAGATCAGTCCGGGGCAGAGAGCTTGTTTGGTCTAGGGCGGTACACAGCTGGCGGAGAAACCTGGAGTTGGAAAGTCCCACAAGCCCATAGGTCGGCGCCTGGTCTCAACGTTCAGAGGGGAAGGAACACTGCAGCCTCGGAGGCTTATCGTGTAGAACAAAGACTGAGGATCGTAGAAGTTGCCGCTCTCGGTAACAAAATCATTCGACGTGACCCGACATGTTCGCTGTAGGTGAGTCGAGCACGATTGTCACGCGTGAAGGACACTGATTGCGTTGTCAGTTGACCGTTGCATAACCTTCAGTTGCCACGACCGGACGCAAACACCTTTCCAGGTTCAGTGTGCGAAGTGAGAGACGGTTCCAGCACAACGCTAGGAACTAGCACAGCCCTCTAGGTGGTCTTCTGCGCTGTACATCTCCAGTTAGTTATACATTGACCCGCGACCACACCCTAACTTCCGCCTCCAGACATGTCTCGATCCTCCCCTTATGCACCGCTGCTCTTCGAGACCAAGCACTAGCGCCGCCGGCGGAATTTCGAACTTCCGGCCCGCAGCGCCGAGCGCCGTCTGCGCCCGCGTGGCCGCGCTCTTGCTCGGGCCGTGACAGGTCTAATGAGTGTTGTATGGGCTCCTCACTGGCCGGCCAGTCCATTTGCGGGAGACGGCGCGGCACGGCGCGCGGCGTCGGCAGCTGCCGTTGAACAGCCAGCGCTCCCAACGACCACGCCGCCGCGGCGGCTTCCGCGTCGCTGCCTTTCGGCAACTCGATCCAGACCGGGCCCACGCAGGGTCTTGGGAACCCGTTTATAAAGTGTTCCAAATTTAAATAAGTACAGTACTTGAAAATGGTGGATTATTTTTGAATTTATTTTACCCCTTCACAATGAAGTTATTTTGTGTATATCGAAGATTAGAACAGTTTAAATTGAAATTATGTCCAGAAGAAAAAGTTGTACTAGAAGACTGTGTCGAAATTGTTAAATTTGTTTTTAATCTTGCTTCAAAATTTACGAGTAATCAATCTTCAAGGGTAAACGCATAAATTAAATATTTCTGACCACAGATAATTTAATTAAAACATTTTCTTTAAATGTTAAACGTGGCCTTCCCTTATACATTTTCAGAAGGCTTCATTGAATTCAGTCAACCTGCATTTTATCTTCCACGCTTCTGTTTTCTGGTCACTGATCAAAGAATGGTACTGAAGTCGATGAAAGGGAATTGTTTGAAAATTACTGGAAAGTCAGCAGAAACGACATATTTTATTATCTGGCAAATTTGGAATTTGAGTTGCAGGGTGAGCAGCCCTAAGGTAAAGTCGGGCGATTCTAAGAAAGGGCCGGAAATATTTATACTACGCGGTGAATTTTTAAGTTTCGTCTTATATTCTGGGCGATGTCGTTGTTCCTCCCAAATTGGTATGCTTCTTCTAATATGCTCAGAAAATGTTAACTTAAGTGGGATTCCTGATATACTTGTGTCCTCTTGGCATATAAATATGTAACTACTTTTTGCGACTCCAAGTGTGTTGTTTACACATGAAAAAAGTATCTGAAGAAAAACAGGCATTCACCCAGAATTGTCTGCCAGGTGTTAGAAAGGGTCTAGGAATTTGTGACTAGCTCTGCTTGGTTCCTGGGGATTGCATCTAACCGAAACATCCACCCACTGACTGAATTTTCTACGTCCCCCGCCTGTCTACTTCCGACATTTTATGAATTCTTGCGGAAAGACGGTATTATTCACCAATTTAGTTTTTCTTTCTGAGGGCACCCTTTCCTTCAGTCTCATGCAATTTCTCCAACATTGGTAACTCTCTTCTTGATCGATTCCATTCTACACGGTCAGTCCATCCTTCACGTTCGAATTGCGACCGATGCCCGTGTGTCGAAAACTACTCTAGACACATTCTCGTCGGTTCTCGGTCATTTCTTAATCGTACGACAGTATCTCGTCGTCGACTCCCAACGTATCGGTTTTCAAACGGATCTCCCCTTCTGTATATTTGGGAAACGTTATCCTTTATCACGTCATTTCTTTCACGAACAGGATTCTTCTGCCGTTCTGTTCAGCACAGAGCCAATAATTTTTTTCCCCGTCGAGATCTTGGAAGATGCCGAAGTGCACCCACAAAGTCCTAATTATACCGCGAGACGCGAAATAAATGTTTACGTGGTTCGGTGGCGAGGGCGGCGGCGATGTGCGCTGGCAGCAACGCCCGAGAGCGTGGGTCGTGCCTGGGGACGGGAGCTGTGGGGAGGACGGGGGTGGAGAGGAGCGGGGAGGACCGCCTACGTTCACCGCCCGTTGGCCCGCTCGTGCTGGCCGCCAGCGATGGAAATAGCTCGCGAGAGGACGGTATTCGAACCTCGCAGTGCCGGCGGTGGCGGCGGCAACAGCAGCAGCAACGGCGGGCGAAGGGTGGCGGTGGGATTAATGGAGGCGGGTAACCCTGTGTCGTTGAGCTTCGCGCCTGTGGCCAGACCTGTGGCGCCTGTGCCGCCTACCGTTTAGCGAACGCGTGGCTAGCCGCTTGACATGAAAGCTTTAACAGCATTCTTGTATTGTGCAAGGAATTGTGGAATGCCCTGTACTGACGTAAGAAACCACGCAGACATCTGCCTTTTTACGGCGTTTTGTCTTTAGGGCAGTTATCTTTGCCGCAGTTGCAGGCCGAGAGGTACATTTTATTATCTTCTGCATTCGGAATGGATTCCTTCAATTGTTATTGGTAATTTTAGCGTTTCACTAATCTAAAGAATTTGTTATACTAATCTTTCTTATCATAAGAAGAGGGTAACAGCTTTTCAAACGCTACGTGCAAAATTTCTATGCTGTAGATTGTCATGAAATATCCTCCCTGGCATCTATGCATTCAATTTAAGTTTACCATTGCTTTCTGTTGCATTCCTTTTTATACTATTTCATTCTTTCCAATTGCATTGTCGCCTGGGCGAGTTTTTGATAGGCGTGTTCGACTCGTATTCGACTAAGCGAGGTACCGTGATGTCCTGGCACTTCGACCTTGCGTAGTTCGCCGTGTGGCGAGTAAATATAGTGCGTGTTACGAGGACACCGGGAGGAGCGGGGCGGGGTGCCCCTCAGCGCTGCTCTCTGGCCGCCGCCCAGTCGGTGAGTCCAGTGAAACCGGCGGCCGCCGGTCCAAACGGCCGGTGATTCTTGAATAGGAACACTTCGCCCCGCAGTGTTGACGTTCTTGAATCCATCTTTAGTACAGCTGATCCGCGTTTCGGCGAATTTTTCCGCAAAAAGTTGCTGCGATTTTTCGGAAGTTGGGGCAGTTTTTAATCATAAAAGATGAAGTTGAGAAGGTTATGTTAATTATATATTTGGGGATTATAACACAATTTTCCCGTAGTTATTTGTAGAATTTTAATCAGACTTAATTTACATAATTGAAGGGGTCTAGGAAAGATAATGCTAACCCTCGTTTGATAAATCCAAAATAAACGTTGCAGAACTGTATCAAAGGCTTTTTTGTCAAAACTCTGTGCGAACGTGTTTACGACTGAATATACAAAACTACGATTATTTTTTCTGCATGACAAAAATTACAAGAATATGGGTCAGCACTATCTTGGCCCGAAACCCCTAAATCTTTTTCGCGAGGGGTTTCCTCGTGTAGTGGATGATGAAACAATACAGGCTTCTTCTGCTAGAGATGGAAATGGTCGGGGAAGGCAGACGATTTAATGAACTAAATGAAGGTCAGCGACTTTTAAGGCTATAAAATAGCGACGTCTCCTCTACCGTCTATGCCACAACGCAATGTATTGTCATGCCAATGCGAACAAGACTAGAAAGGCCATCCCTCAACGGGCTGGACGTGTGTCAAGCAGCATTTGAGTGCGCAGGGATGCAATGGCTAGGAATACCTCCAAAGGCGTGCCTTGCTGGAGGAGATTCAGGTCTACCTGCAGATTGTAGTGCTATAGTAAAGAAATATTGTGAATTATATAACGTGAATTAATGTAAAGTTTAGTAGACTGGATGCGATTACACGTGTTGATTTTCCTCAGTTCCATAATGTAGATATGGCTTTTTCGGAAAGTCGTCTCATCCCCTGCTGCGAGAGTCTGAGCTGCCATTCTAGTAAGCCGTTTCTCTTGGCGAGGTTATTACAGGACTCGGGGCTTGCCAAACCGCACTTTTTTTTCGCGAGTGGATAAGCGCTTTTCGTCCCGAAACAGAGAGACCGCTGCCCTAAATACAGTCGCGTTTTCGGTCTTCTAACTCGACCCCGACAATGAACTGGCGGACAACTGGGGGGCGTTTCTGCCATCGCGTCTCTGAAAGCAACAAGAAATATGGCATGCGAAAGAAAAAAAAGTAATATACGATCTATCATTGTATTCATGTCTATTGGGTAGAATACAAGCGTATTTACAGAGAATTCATTATGGATTCCATTATAAGAGATTGGATTATGCGAAGTCTGCAAAAAGAGGAGAGTTACTCCGAATTGCGCGAACGAGAATATTCGTGGCGGGGTGGATAGGTTGTTAAATCTCGCTGATCGCGTCTTCATTTTGTCAAATAAAGCTGTCAAGTATTTTTCCCTATTAGTCAGTGTTCTATTTGGTTGCAATCATTTTTTAAAGTACAACCGTGTAATAAAAATCGTTTCTCTCATTTTCGAGTGTGCTTATATTTCCCTACCTGACAATCCTGATAAAATCTGTAGACCTCGTAATTTATGTTCGAACCTTCGATTCGTCTGGTATCCCAGGTGGTAATGTATCCAAAATCCTCGCTAAAGTACACATTTAGATCTGTGAAATCGTCAGTGTTAAAATTGTATATACGAGGTGTGTTGGCAGAAGCGGAACTGTGTGCAATTTTCCTCTAATATTCGTTGCAGTTCCCGGTTGTCCTAGTTTTCGTTTAAAAAATTTTTCCAAGTGTAATTTGTGTACTAGTAATTAAAATCCCATTGGTTTGAAATTTCCTGCCAAATTGCAGCTTACTTACATAGGGGTTCTAACGATTATATTGATGTGCATTGGTTGTGGTACAGATTAATTGCGAATGTAAACGATATACTTCGTGAATTAAATACCAATTTTAACATTGTTGGGACTTTATAATGCTGTTGGTAGTAATACCTAGATATCATAGGAGATCTGGACTCTTGGCTACCGAGGGCTTTGTCTAAATTTCCGACGGGAAAAGTGTCGGATCTGTGTGTTAATATAAATATGGCAAACTGCTCAGGCTGAAACCAGTCTGGAAGAGGTTCACGTATTCAGTCCTGCGTAACAGATAGGGGAGTGTTAGGGGAGTTGTAGGTATAATAATAATAATAATAATAATAATAATAATAATAATAATAATAATAATAATAATAATAATCACGTATTCCCAGAAATTGAATTAATTCACTATTCATGGCTTCATTACTGCCCAAGGTCGTAAAGCATAATATCCTTTCTTTTACATCCCGTTAGATATACCACATCACAGGCCGTCCAAATGTTTGAGGGTTACTGTATTTTTCGAAAAAAATTCTCATTGTCAGCTTTCAATTAGTTTAAATTATAAATACTTAATTTTTTATCACGGGAATTGCATTTTAAAATTATTTAACTCGCAGAATATTTCTGTAATAATGAAGTGTCTGTGTTTGATTAATTAATATATTTTTGTTGGAAGGGGTACTTGTTAACTCTGTCACAAGCATGATGACAAATTCTCCTGTTGGCGCTTAGCACTGTTAAAAAAGTGATTTCCGGTTCTTCTCTGCTCTTGACCTCAGTGTTTGTGTTTTTTGGAACTTTTAGTCGTCGTCAACAACTGACCTTGAAAGAGAGGAGGGCGTCATTTGGCATCATTGCGGTCCTCATAGAACGTACACCACTCTAATCCTAGTATGTAGAATGGAATAGAAGTGGGGATTTTGCAGCGGCTAGGCGGGTGGCTCGGGGCGTTGCGACGCAAAATGGCTGCGGGATCGATCAGCTGGAAGCCACAACCCTCGCCCCCCGCGTCTGCCTCGTCCCGACGTCTCCCCCGCCCCAGCCCCTACCGCCGTCTCCGTTGCCCCCGATTATGGTGCAATGGCAATATTGCCGCTACAGTCTCTGATAATACCGACTCCGCCCTCCCTTCCCTTAACCCTTTACCGCAGAAAGTTTCCGACCAACATTTGCATTTCTTTCTAACGCGTTGTGCCCGTGATGCGACAAGTCAGTGACATGCGATGTGTAGATCATTTTTGGTATCACGGCTTGGTTGATGCTAAAGAACTAAAATAAACCTAGGGTGTTGGTGAGTTCGCTTGTATTTGTTGACCTTCAGAATTTTTAATATATCATTATCTTTTTTATTGTCATCTCTATCACAATTACCATCATTACTTTGGTAATTTCAGTTCTTTTGCTTATAATATTGATCGAGAGTATTGAAATAACTCAATTTACATTGTGCCTATACATAGTTTTGAGAGTTATTTCCGTTTACTGTAAATGGCCTTCAGGTCTGACCTTCCTATCTGCCAGACGTTAGCCAGACAGCGGTCAAGGACCTTGCGTTGTCAGAGCGGAGTAGTGATCTCGCCTATGCGCTCCTAAGTTGTGGGGAACGTCACGGACCACTCATTTTGTTCCCCTGGCGTTGTCCGTGCCTGAAGATCTGGGCGTCTTTGACCTTGGCGTTTCGTTGAACATAGTTTTTTTTCTCCTTTCATTTTCACCCTCCCCCTGTCTTCTTCTGTCACCTTTGTTTTATTTTTAACCCTTCCGCGGAAGGAACTTGGGGTGGTTTTGTGTTTCGCTGACACGGTCCACATTTGCGCGTATTGCTCTGTGGAGAAAGTGGAGCTCTGAGAGGTGATCGGGTGCCCAGAAATGTGTGGCGACTCGTGTGTGGCCGCGTGTTTGTCAACATCGAACGAGCATTAAACGAAGTTCAATGTCACGCAAGCTGTGACGGCTCCCCGAGGTCGCAGTGGCAATCTCGTGAACGTCATTATGGCTGCATTTCCATCAGCGAGTGTTTAAATTACTGATCGAGGTTTTCTAGGCAGAAACATCAGATAAGGGCATGACGTAATGGAAATGTAATTAGAAAGCTATGACTGTACCACATACAACACGTTTTCTTGATTTGTTGTAATTTGATATGTAAGTAAACAATGAATTGTACGTTTATGCGCTATCTAAAGCAGGTTTCTTTCAATGGCTATCTCCCCAACCTAAATTATTGCATCGTAGATAATGTATAAAGAGAAGAGGGAACAGTTAAATCATTAAATAGCCTTTACCCATTTTGAAAGAGTAAGAAACTCCGAACGCGAAGTGTCGATGTGTAGAAGGATACAGTGAGGATAAACGTGGCAGAACGCTGAAATGAAATAAGTGACAAATGTAATAAAGGCAACCTTTCTTTTACTCTCTCAACATGCTACGTACTTAGTAAAGAGAGAGTACTGTAACGATGCAGCAGAGAGGCATCTTTTCGTCGGAAAAACTATTGGTGGGGGTGTAATATCTTTTTCGTCACTTTTTTAACAGTGCTAAGCCTCAACAGGAGAATTTGACATCATGCTTGTGACAGTGTTAACAAGTACCCCTTCCAACAAAAATATATTGATTCATCAAACACAAACACTCATTATTACAGAAAAGGGGATACATTTTGTTCCAATATGTAGTAATTTTCTGCCTGTAAAGCGTTATGTGGTGACAATGACCCTTCTGCGGATCCTTAATATCGAAAAATGAGTTTATGGTGAAGCGGCTGCTTATCGTCAACGCTAGCGCGTAACCCGTTCGAATTATATTCTCAAAAATTGATATTCGGCGGTCGACCTAAACGAAGTCGTGTCCCTGCTAGTTTGAAACGGATATTTTGAGTGGTACTTTACATGAAGGGTTACAGACGCGGCGCGTACCCAGTTTGGCCGTTTAAAATTCCCTTTTGCGCAGGACCCACGACGCGTCGGGTTCTGATTGCGTACCGGCTGCTCTGCAGGGAAATGCCCACGTCTGCGTGGCGTGCGACTGCGAACGCCGCTCCCGTGCTTGGCCGTGCGCGTGTCTTTTGCGCCGGGCGTCGCGCGTAGTGGTATTGACGCCGAGTCTACCGCCGCGCCTCTTGCAGGGGGGGGGGGTGGCGGCGGCGGCTATTCCCTCAGCTTTGAACCCGTCCGTACGCGCGCGCTTCCCGGAAAGTCGGGGCGGTGGGATTAGTGAGCGAGTGTGGTCGGTGACTCGGCTCAAACGAGAAGACTGCGAGGGGCGGGGGCGGGGCGGGGAGTATCCTGGGAAAGTGCAGTGAGGTGACTGCGGTGGTGGAGATGGCTGCGGTGGCGGCGGTGGCGGGGCAGTTCGTCGGGGCGGAAGGGTCGCAGGGCATGTGTGAAGAGCAAGCAGGCCGACTGACGCCGGCTCCGCTGACAAGAGCCGGGGTAGCGGCGGCGGCGGCGGCGGGGGCGGCGATGGGAACGGTCTGAGAATTTTGCATCTGCGAAGGCAGGCGCGCGTGGGCGGCAGTGACGGTGTTGCGGTGGAAGTGGCGGCGAGGCTGCTACGAGGACAAGCTGCCTGCAAAGGGGTCTTGGAATTGCAAATACGTAGCGTGGCGTGTTGGTATGGGCGACGCGGCGTACTTTAAAAAAAAAAAAATTCCACTCACCTTTTTAATAATCGCACGAGCATTGTATTTACGATATGGAATCTAAGAAAGGTAATTGGAAATGTGTGTAATATGTTTTGCAATATTTTTAAAATTGTGAGGAACAAGGATTATTCTCTGTAAATTAGATTTATGGAATTATTCTCGCCGAAATGCCAATAAATGGAAATGTTATTGGTCTCTAGATTCGAATTATAGCTTTTGCCAAAGAGTATACATGTAATATATATATAACCGAACCCGCAATGTCGGCCCGGGCCCCTTGTGAGGCGGAGGAGCGGCGGGGTGGGAGCGGTAGAGGTCGGGGGCGGACGGGAGGGCGTTGGCAGCGGAGGTCGAGCGCGGCGCCGGCGATGGCGTGCAATGGCGAAACTCTGTGGCGCTGGGCCACGGGACGGATGGACGGGGCGGCGCGGGTGCGAAAATCGATGGGCTCTCTTACGGGTGATGGTGGTGGTGGTGGTGGTGGTGGCAGTGGTTTTATTTCGGTACGGATCGCCGCCTACTCGGCCCTGGCGCACGGAAGTTTCCAAGGTGTGGCGTGGCGGGCAAGTCCGTCGCTGTGCTGCTTGTCACGGCCAGGCGAGGTGAAGGAGAATCATAGGGCGTGCATTGTGGGTGGTGTGGAACGATTTAATTCCACATTCTATGTAGTTTTGAATTAGATTCGCCCTTTTCGCTTCCCTTTGTAATTATCGTTGGGTTAGTTGATTCGGATGTATTTTTTCCTTTATTCTTCTTTTTTAATTCTAAATTCATTTATTGTTGTTCATGCGTTTGGAAATGTAAGTACTAATGTTACTAATAATAAATTAGTTTTGCTGTAAATTAAGAAGTTATGTGCAATTGACTATCAGAATTTTACACAATTTTAAATCGTAATAATAAATGAGTGACATAATAATAATAATAATAATAATGGTAATATGGAAAGCCTATTACAAGAAATGTCCTAAAATATTATAATAAGGTGATACGGTCGAACGGGATTATAACATTAAGAGTTTATTACAGGATAATCTTTGTATTAACTGTTCTATAGTTAAAGAATATTGTTCTAGCTTTTTTGTAGCAAAATAATCGAGGTTCATATTTCTAAGTGAGGAAATTAGACTGTAGAATGCATTGAAGTGTCTTCAGCTCGCAAAACATGTCACGTAGGATACCAGAGATCTAGTTTTTGATGAATGAAAGAACTACGGCTGTGGAATATCATTGGATGGCTGCAACAGTCCCAGCTGTATATCTCACGACTAAAAGGAACATTCAGATGTTTTAGCAGACGCTTTCTTTTGCTAAGGGTGAGAGAACTGCGGTTAGAAGACGGGCCGCATTGGTATGCATATGTCGACCTCGGGAGCGGGTGTGAATGTTCTCCGATATTTCCTTTGTTACACACGAGAGAGACTATCTTCCTTTGACGAGATTGCAATTTGGATAAACGAATCCCCACCTCACGTACACGCTGTGGATATCGCCGTTCCACACGGCCGCGTTCGGATATTTCTGTTCTGAATGAACGTCCTGTGCCCGCGGTAAATAGTTGTATAACACCGGGCGCAGTGTTGCTAAGGAAAGGAATTATGTGATTGTTTTCGCGGTGGCGGGACTCACTGCTGTGCGTGCGCGCGCGCGCGCCCGTATATACGTTTGGAAACCGGGGCGACGCTCAACAGGAGGATTCCTTGTGTCCGCGACTAAATAAACTATTCTGGGTTGAGTTTTTGCCGATCGCTCCCCACATTGGGTGGCGGTGGCGAAAATGCACGGGCGCCAGCGTTGGCAGTCGGCCAGGCGGCGGTGGCGGCGCCGGTCCGTCTGCGCCCCCCTCCATCCCCTCCTTTTCCGAGCACTCGCCCCCCCCCCGTCTCCATCCGCGTCCCCGCCACAGCACCATACCGCCCACGCCGTCAGCGTCTTTCGCTCCTCCCGCTTTCCCTCTTGCGTCTTCGCCGGCGCGGTCGAACGCAGCCAGGCTGTATGCACTCGGCGGAAAGTCGCGGAAAAGGCATCGGGGCGGAGTCCGTTGTTGGCCAGGGGCCTACGAGGCCGTACAGGTTCTTTGACGAGACCCAACTTTATTAATGCTGGACGACGAGTTCAATAGGCGCCCATACGCGTTGGAGTCTCGTTTCAGATTTACCCGTTCATGGTTGGGAGTATAGCATTTAACCGCCATCCCCCATCGACGCAGTTTTTCCCGATAGCGGGTGTTCCCCTCTGGCTGTGGCTTCTCCCTCTCCCAAAAAATAAAATTCTGTGCTTGCTCCTCTGCATCTCGGCATGTGCCCATCGCTTCAGTTATTGAGTTGTTTTTTTTCATTTAGTTAACGTCCTGTAGGGCGAAGTGTTTGCTTTCCTTGAGTTCTGGGATCGCTACAATAACTCATATAAAAGGTGATTTATGCATACCTGTGAAAATCAGTGTTTTGAACAAGAATTGATTAGAAAATACTGTTGTAATAAAAACTGTTGGCAAGGGCAAATCGGCTATAGATTTTGGCTATCTCGCATGTTTACCTTCGTGAAGGAATCGAATTACTGCCGCGAGAACACGGGATAACGATTATTCGAAAAACTACATTCCCCAATGAGCTCTAGAAATTCTGCACATATAGAGAAGATATATTTATATCCAAAAGAGGGGAGCCAACTCAGCATTTGCTCAAAGCAGCAGGGAAATTGGTCGAAAAACTTGGAGTGGGGTTATTGACCCAGAATCTGTGGTACAATACTTGCGACACTCTTATTTGATCGCATGGAATCACACAGTACGAATGGTAACTAATACACGTATGGAACAAAACTTCACCCAGAACAGATTGATCGTCATTGTTTTATACTGTAAACCGCGAACTCATTTTTCTGATGATAAAATTGTGAATCCGTTGGGTTTCATTTGTGGCAATTTGAACCAAGGGAATGTTGCCGAACGCCTTTCTGTTTTCTGGTACCAGTAACTGTCACATGCCCCGAACATGCATTGGCTGACTACGGAAGCATAGGCTGGTCGTGAGGCGACAGCGACCGCCCGCCCGACCGCCCTTCCGGTCCGCTTCCGTCATAGACACTCTGCGTACACACATACACGCACGCACACTCGGCGACGGAAGTGCCCGTAATCAGTGCTGGCCTGAAGCAATGACCGACGCCCGATAGCGACGCTCCTCGCCCGGAAACGTTGCGGCTGCGGCGCCATGCTTGCGCTCGTCCACGCGTCTAAAAGTCCCCGCAAAAATCGGAGTGTGTGTACAAGCATTCACGCGTTCGCCCGCGCGACTACCAATCTGCCCCGGTGTTCGCTCGTGTCCGGTCGGGACGTTCCATTGCCAACGAGTTTCTTGTATCAAACCTACGTTTCGTTTATAACGTTTTCCAGTTGCCCCCTGTGCATTCGCGAGTTTGCTGGTACGGTATTCGAAATCCCTTCCACGTCCTTCGGTGTCATTTTGTCCCTGTGTGTTGTGTTGGGTTGTCGCCGCATCCCTGGACTTCAATTCTGACTAGTACAGAACGATCTCCTTCGTTTCCTCGATGCCTGGTTTTGAATTTTCCCCGGTGTCGCTGTATGTAATTAGGTTGGATTATCCCCGCGAACGCATGGATGTATAGTGTCAAATGTTCCCCTTCCCTTGATGTGTCGGGTCGGGTCGGGTCGGGTCGGGTCGGGTCGGGTCGGGTCGGCTTGTCCTGCGTAGCTTTCATCACTCAGTGATGCGCGGGAAAGTGCGGCTCCATAGTGTCATGGCGCCCGGCCCGCTTGGGTGGGAGTCTAAAGTATATGCATGCAGCAATCGCGCGAGCGATTTTTAAACACTTGGGTCGTTACTCTTAGTTCGGAATGATTCAAAGTAAGTATTGGTGCAGTAAATGATGGTAAATGATGCACGGTCTTCTACAAACGTGCTACTTTTTTTGAGATGGGATATATATATATATATATATATATATATATATATATATATATATATATATATATATATATACATTTTATTCGTTTTTTGGTAAATCGTAAACGGAGACATGAAGAATTGTTACATCAAATTATTATTATTATTATTATTATTATTATTATTATTATTATTAATGTACTGCAGGTGTCAAACAATTTCCTAAGAAACAGATAAAGTGATTGGACGTCTCTACCTTGCACAAAAATATGGGCTGCTCCTAGTTAGACGATATCTTCCATTTGCCAGTTGTTTTCTTTTGTTTTGTTTTTTAAATTTCTTTAGAGTTCAGTCAAGTTCTTAAGTAAATTGTAATTCTTGTAAATCTAAAACTCATGTACTTCCTGAAATATGATTAAATCCATTTCTTCCGAATTACGACGGCTGTCAGTAGATACGAAATTGAATGCCTCAATTTTTTCCAAATGAAGAAAAGCATGTCGATGAAACAAAAGAAACGGTGGTGAGTGACTGTGTAATTAATATCGAAATGACGGTGTACAGGGTTCGAGGTATTGCAGTGTGGAAATTGTGAAATTAAGTTATTGAATACATGCTCGACAAACCTGGAAAGAACTACTATAAAACCCACATTGGAACGAAATCAGTTACTTCACGTTTGAAGTGATGGGCATTAATGCGTTTTCTACATTATTTTTTGCATGTCATACTAACGTGTACGTTCCTTGCTATTAAAGTTTTTATTGTAGGTTCATGCCGAAGAGTGGGGATGAGGGCGGGGATGGCTTGTAGGTTTGCGTACTTAATACCTAATAAATGAAACAGTATGTTGCACAAGTATGATATCTTCTCCTTCTCATGAAAAGCGAGGCCGGTTTTTGCACTAGCCTTGATATCCTAATAATAGTTTTGTGGTTTATTACTTCAAACACTTTTAGTATTGTACATTAGTGGTATCGCTTCTGAGTACTGTATCGAGCAGGCGTAGTAGCCAAGCATTTCGTAGAATTTGTGGCGAGTACTTAAACGCAAAGGGCTCTGATACAGTTACACGGTCAATAAAACCAAATGCAATATGTGTGCGTGTGGCCACTGGGAGCTTCAGCTGTGAATGATGAAGCACTGAAGCTTCGAACGCGCGACTTGAATTTGCAGGATAGACCACCAGATCACCCGGTGTTACTCCGTTGTTAGTTGCCAATGTCTTTGGCCACTTGCTTTTCCCCTTATAATTAGCGAGCGTCATGTAGTGTAGCCACGTGTGACCTAGGCTTCTATCGTAGTATCTTGCTTCGAATCCCGAACGATCAGTGTGGAAGTTGTGAACAAAACTCATTCTCTGGGGTACGTATGAGTATTTTCTGGAGCGCCACGTGACTGATACAAAACATAAAATAGTGAGTATTCTCTCCGTTTCCGTTGCAATTTGAAGCTTAAGATGTAAGAAATATAGTCACCATTGTTGAGATTCGTGAAAATGTAGACGTAACGATTTCATTTTTCATTTGGAATTCCGCTTCGCTCATGTGATCGACTATTACACACACACACACACACATATCCTTCTCGCCTACGCGTCCCGTTTTTGTGGGAGGGTCAGAGTACCATGTTGTAAGACCGTGACGCGCGGAACACATTCCACCTACATACGTCGCTTTTCTCCTCAGCCATTTGGTTCACATTTTCGTCGAGACGTCGTCACTACCACATCTGTCATATTCTCAGCCCACCCGCACCTGTCTCGCTTCCGCAACCTTTTCTGCCTTTGTGTTTATTCCCAGCGATCTTTGCGACAGTTGCTGCCGACGTCGAATCCTTTCCGCCGCCTGCGCGTCGCCCCCTGCCGCCCCCGCCTTCAGTCCCGCTGCCCACTTCCCCGCCGCCGCCGCCGTCGCGAGCGGATTATCTTTCGCGGCGTCGACGTCGTTTGTCCAACGTCAAGAAAACGCGGAGAGCAATTTTTCATGCCGATCGAGGGTTTTTCGTAGGAGAGCGGACGCGTCCCGAACCCGCCCCGTTCCGCCCCGTTCCGCCCCGTTCCGCCCCGTTCCGCCCCGTTCCGCCCCGTTCCGCCCCGTTCCGCCCCGTTCCGCCCCGTTCCTCTGTTACCCGCCCACTCCTAGCATAGACTCTGTCCATTGTCCAACCCCCCATTTCCCGTTCAAATCATTTGGGTCTCCTTTGCGTTTTCCCTGTCCGTTCTGTGGAGGTTCCCGCACTGCACGCGACTTCCCCGTCCCCATCCCTCCCGTCCTGCCGTGTCCACAGTTTCCCTGCTCCGCCCCTCTCCGCACCACGCTCCACCGCGCTGTGCCACTGAATTTCTTACCCGTTAGTATTTCTACGTCCCGTCTCAGCCCGCTCCGTCCCGCTTCACCCCCCTCCTCACTGTCCCGTGTATCAGTCTTCCGTGCCCGCTCGACATCCTTCTCTGCCTTCCTCGCGGCGACATTTCGCGTCTCGCGCGGGGACGAGCCTGCGACTCCTTGCAACGTCGCCTGAACCTCATTGCCGGCAGACATCTTGGCCGCAGTTCCTTCCGCGCACCGCCCCCTCCTCCCTCTCGCTCGCCCCCTCCCCCTCCCCCTGCCGCGCCCATCCATATTCCCGGGGTCGCCGAGAAGGCAGAGATACCCAGCGAACTCCGGGATTCCGCTTCTCGGGCGGGAGGCTGCCTGGAGGTCTGTGAGAGAGTACGGGAGAGAAATTACAAGCGGTTAAAACTTCTTAAGGACATTTTAGAGCGGAAGAAAATTGTGGTTGAAGTGAGTTTACTCTCCTATAAATAATTCTCTGGCAGTCGTTCAGTGCGTAGTCGAATGAAGTTGTCCGGAGGATTGGAAACTGTAAAAATACATAGCGACTTCCTGTTGCGACAGAAGTGAAAGTGTTTTAGTAAATAATTATTCATATTTACTACTTGCTTGTTTGTAATTCAGTATTGTATAATATCGTGTACATACTATTTTCTAGCTTTTTAATTTCTCTCTGAATTGAGTCATTTCTTTGAATTACTACAGCAAATTTATCATATTTGATTTGTTTTCTGAAATCCAGGTTTACCAAAAGCACATTCATTGAAATGGTAATTTATTGGCGATGTTGCTAGTGACCGTAAACCCTAAATTTCAGATGATTGTTTGAGATTGTTGTGTCGATTTGAGACGAGTGTTTATCGATGCAAGTAAGTTTTCTATAACTCTGAAGCGAAAATATCTAGTTTTCAAATGCTCCTAATCTCGTTTTGTTGATATTTGTATTCTTCATTCAACTATTTATGATTCGAAAACGAGGAAGAGGTTCTGGAGCTAAAAATTCGTACACTGATTGTATTTCTCTAAAATACATGAAAGAAATCGGATCAAAACGCTTTTGTACGTAGAGATAGAAAAACGTGGACAGTTAGTAGACACTTTTGAATGTATTAGTTTAGGATTGCATGTTTCTAAAATTCTATCTAAATGGAAAATATTTCAATAAAATTTCGAGGGAAAGATGGAAAATAGCGTAGACAGGGCTGTTCATGTAGCGATCTTACTATGTTAATATTCGAACTTGTGGCAGCAAGCGTACGTACAGTGTCGTATGGAGTAGGCTCTCCAGTTTTTGTACACCCACTGCAAGTCATCTTTCCCTTTCGATCCTCTCTCTCTCTCTTGTCTTTTCGTCTCTCCTTATATCCTCCCCTCGTATTTTGCTTTCAGTAAATTTCCTTCCCCACCCGTTGCGCGCTCGTTGAGAAGTTGGCCGCAAATCGCTTTGCTGAGTGGGCGTTGACCACACGTTGCCACGTCTCTTGTTCCGTCCAGCACTGCACCTGCGTCCTTGGGACGTTACGTTGCCGACCACGCGCAGTTAATCGCGCGAAGCGTACAGCAGGCTGTTTGTTGTTATCGACACAGTTTGTTTCTGCGAATCGTTACTATTACCTTGGGGGATGACCTTGTTGACGCACTTCAGATTGTATTGTTTTCGTCTTCGAACGCTAATCAATAGACAATAATCGAAACTATTAATTTTTGGAGCGGGAAATGTGTATTTTCTTCCAGAGTGTTATTTACTGAAAGTCTGTTTTTGGGCTTATGAGAAGGGTTTAACTTTGTAAGTGATCCATTTCAATTGTGTTCGTTTAAATTCAAATTAATTTGAATGTGGAGCATGTATTGATCCGTTCTTTTCTACGGATTGTTGGGTATTTCTATAAATGTGTCAGTTACTTGCACTAATTAAATGATACGTATTGTTATAATTTCTAAAATATATGAATATGGATATGTGCGGGATGCTGGTAGATGTGCGAAGCAAAATCCACATAATCCTTTCGCTTCTGTTTATAAGTTCATTCGCTTGATCCAGGAAGAGTTTGGCATTCAGTGTTGAAAGAGTGTTTGCTAATAGAACACAGCGGAGTATATGCTGAGAAAATTAGCGGCGGCCAGTTGTTGCTTCTGTGTTAATGGCTTCCTTGTTGAACCTCCTTGTTTTTCCATTTGCATTTCTAGACATGGGGACGTTCTTAAAGAATAATGTACGTAAAAACTACATTAAACAACTTCATTTACGTGAGTTATTGTCTACAGCATTCGAGAACGTGTCATAAATTTGGTCGAAAAAAATTTTTCTTTATTCGTTTGCTTCAATCTCCTTGAAATTACAGTGGATACACGACTCGTATCTCGGATACATTTTTGTTTAATATTAGCTAAATAAATTTCATTTGTCTTAGACATCTAAAGTGTTCGCGTTCTGGGTATGTAGGCGGGAAATAAATACTACATGGGTATGTAGGCGGGAAATAAATACTACATGGGTATGTAGGCGGGAAATAAATACTACATGGGTATGTAGGCGGGAAATAAATACTACATGGGTATGTAGGCGGGAAATAAATACTACATGGGTATGTAGGCGGGAAATAAATACTACATGGGTATGTAGGCGGGAAATAAATACTACATGGGTATGTAGGCGGGTAATAAATATTATATGGGTATGTAAGCGGGGAATAAATACTATACGGGTATGTAGACGGGGAATAAATACATAGGTAAGCAGGCGGGAAATAAACAAATGCATTGTCGCTCCGATGTCGCAATGGCGCTCGGCCGCGCGCTCTCAGCGTCACGGTTAGGCGGCGCTCGTGCCCTTTTCCACTGTGGGAAGTGACGTCATTCGTGCAGGATGCCTAATCCGCAACACCTAGCGATGGCGTGGGCGGGGCAGGGAGGAGGAGGAGGTGGTGTGCGCCGAGCTCATATCCGCATTCCTTCGCGGCGGCGAGGCTCCGTTTTTATTCTGTGCGCCCGACGCTTCGCAACCGGTAAGCAGAGCGGTGAGGGAAACAGCTCCAGTGCACTTTTTTGTTTACCTTTTTTTGGGTATAGCTCGGAGTGCTGCGGATTGCGTTGAAGACCAAAAGGCAACAACGGTGTGTCGGAAGTGAGAGTTTTGGTGTAAGCGTTCGTCTACGGGAGGGCCAGAACTGAAGTTCCATTCTTGCGCACTCTGGTCGAATCGTGAAATTTAAGAGTTAAAATGTACGAGTAACAATTTCGGTGAAAGTTAAAAATTCTGGATATTGTTGCAGTTCAGATAATGTTTATGTGGCTGGCGTTATCAGGATCTTAATGTGAGCGAGTACAGTATAAATGTTGCAGGAGATTCACCCTCGTGTGGTTGATGATTGTTCATCGTGTAATTTCAGCATGGCAACAGTAAAATTCTAGAAAGTATTGAGACCGCATATTTCTCAAATCGTCTGTAGTCAAAAAGTTTTTTTTTTTTTTTTTTTGCGACCGAGGGTGTTCTTTTACTGTACATACCGGCTGTAGTGTGTACTGTCTTACTGATTCTATGAGTGAATTATACCAGTTTCTAAACGGATTTCAATGTTCGGTTGTAACTTTCTTTTTTAGGTTTATTAAACTTTCGATAGGATACTTGACCAATTCTGCGGGTGAACAAGTATATTTATGAGCAATGAAATGTCATGCAGAAAATATATATATATATATATATATATATATATATATATATATATATATATATATATATATGCCAAATATATAAAGGTATTTCTCTTTTCGTCGATGTTATTACAGTGATTCTAAATATAAATCAGCCCTACGAGTTGGTTAAATGCCCTATCAAAAAGTTTTAATTTGAGTAATGATTTTTGTAGTAAATTGTAATAATTTTCTTTCCAGTACTTCAAAAAGACAAAGCTCCTTTTTCTTAGAGTTTTACAATGCATAACAAAACTGTCTTTATTATTTATGGATTATTCGTGTTTTTTTACTAAAATTCACCCTAAAAGGGATGGAAAATAGAAATACAATAATTTTAAACATTTCATTTCACCAAAAAATACTGTTTTTGAGAGGTCCCAGCACCGACGAAATGTTCTATTAGCGTTTTGAGGTGCTAAGACTATTCCAGACAACGCGCTTAGGTTGGCAGTGATGTCGAGATGCGCGATGAGCTCCCTTAGCACCGCACACACGTCACCGTGCAAACGTCGTACGTCGTAGTCGCCCTCTCATAGGGAATTCCCGGAAAATCATCCTTGCAACAAGCGCGTTCGAACGGCCTTGAGAATTGCTTTAGTCGCATCGGAACTTGCCGGCGCTAAACGTAACGCGTGGGCGACGTAGTAATGACAAAGGGGGGACACAAAAACGCTCTAATTAGTTAGGAAACCAGTTGATCGTTCTTTTTTATGTTAGTGAGTGAGTCAGTCATGTTTCTGGGGTCTATGGGAGGATTCTGTAGATATTTGAATTTCCTTTCGAGACGGGCACACTAGCTTATTTCTTCTCAAGATGATTCCATCGCTTCCAATTGAATGTGTACTTGAAGTCAAGGGCAACGTGTACTACTTTTTCTCGTATTGTGTGATTTGAGAGCACAAAACGTCTATGATCCGTGAAGATGCAGTTGGTGCGTCGGTTGTAATACATGCAAGTCGATTATAATACATATATGCGCAGAAATAACGAGAAGTTTAAGAAATAACAACACTACACTTATCAACATAAATGCTATTTGTTGATTTACATAGGATACGATGTGAATATTTACGATATTTCTGTGTTGAAAATTCTATGTATGTCTCGCGTTTCAGTGTACGTAAAAATCTTAAGTTTTAATGCAATGGTATTGCAATGAAACCAATATTATTGAAATAGAGTATTGCATATTTCGATAGATATTAAGAATATAAAAGGGTTGGGAATCACTTAAGGTTATTCGTTATTACATGTTGTTCATGTGGAGACACCTAGTTACAGAGAAATGCATGCGGGCTAAAACGCCTCTCGCCGTGAAAATATCACGCATGAAGATGTGAGATCAGTTACCTCATAGTTGTGTTCCGGCAGTTAGTAAATTGAACACTTTTAGAAATACTTATAAATATAATATGTCAGTGGCGCATCTAAGAGTAGGGGTGGGCACATGGGGCTTCAGCCCTACCTCCCTAGAAGCCTTATATTTTCAAAAGTATAAGCTTTTACTAGTTTTTGTAGTAAGGAGAGTCAATATAACAATATCTAACGTTGCAAATATTAACTATTTCAGCAAATGAAAATAATTTTTTCTTTCAGTATCATTGAATTTATAAGAAAACATCTCGATCGGATACTATACCAGTCCAACCACCCCTTTCCCCGACAAAAAAAATCCTGGGTGCGCCCCTGTAAATACATCATAGGAAGAGTATTTCGTGCCGTTTGTATTTTTCGTTCATATGCAAATGTCTAATTTTCATAAATAGGTTTCGCAATATACGTGAAAACGTATCCATCTGAATTCTTTTCAGAATTTTCACTTTGTGAGTTCCCCACACGAAAATAAACCGTCCGCGACGTGGAGCGACTAGATCCACGGGGAGGGCCTGTGTACGAAGGCGCGATATCGATCGCGTGTTTGCGCCGAGTCGATAGAGGGCGGCGCTGTGCGCTCGCGCGGCGAGGTGCGCCCGTGCCTTCCCAGACATTGATCCGGCGTTCTGAAATGCCCTTATGTAAGCCCGCGGCGACGAAGGTGGCGGGAGTAGCAGCAGCAGCAGCTATACTGACATCACGTTTATTGGTGTGCCGTGCTGATGAACATGCGCTAAAGTTTTTGTCAGGTTGTTGTAGCCTCTTAATTACAATCGGAGGTCAACGGGCAGTTTCCCTCCCGTCGTTCAACGCGATGTCTTCAGGTGTTCCGTGTAGCTGTTAGTTGACGTTGGCGCTATTTGCCACACGCTTAGGGCGCTAATGTATGTGGTATGGGGGAGTTACTATTAGAAGGGACCACTTAAACTAGACGGAAAATAATGAAAATTCTGCAGGGCGATATTTGCAAGAACAGTGATGAAGCCATGCACAAATGAACTCGGTCTTGTGGGACATGTGTTCCAACTCATTGGGATAAGTCTTTTCACAATTACAATTTTCAGCAGTCATCTCCTGTTCCTTATTGCACGAAATTGCCACGAAACTATTTATTAAGAGTGTGTGCGAAGTGGGTGCCGAGACAACTGACACTCGAACACCAACTAATGCGCATGGGCTCAGAAATGCCATTTCTGGTGCAGTACCACGATGATGGCGACGATTTTTCGAGATTAAATTGTCACAAGCAATGCAATGTGGTTTGCCCACTGTTTCGGAAATAAAGCATTTCATTCAAAACTGGACATAACTACAAAACTAATTTTTAAATAAGTACACATATAAAGCAGTGGGAAAAAAAGTGCTAATAGAAAGTAATATTCATTTAGAAGTAAACGGTAAAAGGTGGACACGTTTATTGTTATTGCTGTGGCAGGTAGCAATTTGAGCGCTCATCCATAAATAATGAACACGTAATTGTATTGAAGCGCATGAGCGTTCCCATTGCAGTTTGTTTATAATTACAAACAGTGCTTCCACAAGAGTACTGAATATTGTCAGTTCGGACACCCATCTTTCTCGCTCGTCCCGACAAAAGGCTCAGCTATTTCGTAATATGGATGTTACATGGAGTATTATCGGGCAGAGTTTTGTATTGGATACTTCTCTCTAGGACAAGTTCCTAAACAAATTAAAGGTACTGTATTACTGGACATCCGTGGTTTGGGGCGTTTAGCTGTGGTCGTCGGGTCCGATTCTCACCGTTTCCCCGTCCTCAGTCTGTATATTCCGTTCCTGACCCCCCATCTCATCTCATCTCATCCCATCTCATCTCATCTCATCCCATCTCATCTCATCCCATCCCATCCTATCCCATCCCATCTCATATCCCATCCCATCTCATATCCTATCCCATCCCATCTCATATCCCATCCCATCCCATCTCATATCCCATCCCATCTCATATCCTATCCCATCCCATCTCATATCCTATCCCATCCCATCTCATATCCTATCCCATCCCATCTCATATCCTATCCCATCCCATCTCATATCCCATCCCATCCCATCTCATATCCCATCCCATCCCATCTCATATCCCATCCCATCCCATCTCATATCCCATCCCATCCCATCTCATATCCCATCCCATCCCATCTCATATCCCATCCCATCCCATCTCATATCCCATCTCATATCCCATCCCATCCCATCTCATATCCCATCCCATCCCATCTCATATCCCATCCCATCCCATCTCATATCCCATCCCATCCCATCTCATATCCCATCCCATCCCATCTCATATCCCATCCCATCCCATCCCATATCCCATCCCATCCCATATCCCATTCCATCCCATCCCATATCCCATTCCATCCCATCCCATATCCCATTCCATCCCATCTCATATCCCATCCCATCCCATCTCATATCCCATCCCATCCCATATCCCATCCCATCCCATCCCATATCATCTCATCCCATCCCATCCCATCTCATATCCCATCCCATCCCATCCCATCCCATCTCATATCCCATCCCATCTCATATCCCATCTCGTATCCCATCCCATCCCATCCCATATCCCATCCCATCCCATCTCATATCCCATCCCATCCCATCCCATCCTTGCCCCTTTCGTTCCTCCCTCTCGTCCCCGTTGCCACTCGATTGACACTGTCGTCGACCGGTGGCGTCGTTCGTGTGTGAGCGGGGGCGGGGGGGGAGGGCGTTAGCGCGGGCGGACGCGCGCGTCTGGCGCTGACTCGCTGAGCGCGGTCGGTCGGCGTGGGCGTGTTTCTCCCACCGCGATTATGTAAGGCTCGGTGGGGAGGCCGCGAAGGTGGCGACGGCGACAGTGGCGGTGGCGGAAGAGAGGAGGTGGAGGTATGGGACGCCGGGGGCGGCGGGGATGTCCTCGGCCCGCGGAGAGGCGATGCGCGGCGCCGGGCCGGCAACACCGCTGCGCCCGGAGCCGGTGAATGACAGCAGGCGCCTTGACGTCATGGATGATATCACTGTGTGTGGATGTGTGCGCGTGTGGGTACGGGTGCCCGTAGCTCGTATGAATCCCGCGCCCCGCCTCCGCGCCGTCCGTGGCCGTTGCCGCGGTATCGAGCGGCCCGCGTGGGCGGGCGTGGGGGGGAGACTCACGCAATCGCACTGGGGGCTCGGTGGGACGGGATAGGAGGAAGTGATACCTTGGAAGATACCCGAGTACCGATTGGTGCTGAGCGGCACGCGTGCCGGTTTACGTTCATGTGTGGTGGGATAGCGAAAGGAAAGAACGTGTGGTGACTTGCACTTGCACCGTTGAACTAACATCTTGTTAGAGCGGGGGTCACTCGCGGAATGATTGGTCCCGTAGCTGTGATTGTGTTTTTGGAGGACGGGTGTCGGTGTCACTTCCGGTGTAGGAGCAACGTTTTGATTGAAACAGCTGAACTAACATCTTGTCAGAGGGGGGGGGTCACTCGCGGTATGATTGGTCCCGTAGCTGTGATTGTGTTTTTGGGGCACAGGTGTCAGTGTCACTTCCGGTGGAGGAGCAACGTTGCGATTGATGCTCCTCAGACTTGGAGCTACTTGGGGAAGGATGGAGATATCTTTTGAAGCTTTCTTGGTGAATATTCCAGTAGTTCCACGAAGTTGTTTCTTACAAAGTTGAATTTCTAAGCGTGAAGTTAACAACGGATCTACACACCCAGTGTTCGAGCGCCTGTACGTGTTTTTGTTTGCCCTCCCGTCCTTGTCCGTGTGTCCACGTGTCTGCCTGTCGTGTGTGGTGACTCATCAGGCAATCATCTCGATAGTGATGAACGTAGCTTTTTCTCCTTCCAAGAAATTTCTATACATCTTTTATATGGAACGGCGTATTTGTAATTCCAAGTATTAATATGTGTTAAAATGTAGGATGATTTACTTGTACGAACTTTTGAGCATTTATTGCCCTATCTCTGGGGTTCAATTTCGCTAACTGGTTAACTGGGTGGATATAATCTTGCAGAAGGTTGATTACACACCATAAAAATTGTTTCCTGTCCATGACTTGGCATGAGCATTCACCGGGTAAACAGGGTTAAAATAGATATTACAACTTTTGTGAATGATAGCCGTAGTGTTAATAGCAGGACCCGGAATATCCAATAAAAGTCGCGCCGTAGAGTGCTATGAAAATCTATGTGAAAGTCTATATTCAGATACTGTATAACGTGTAAAAGTATAAAGAAAGGCTTTATACAATGGAATAGCGAGCCGTCGTTTGGTCCTTAAATATATGGTTCCAAAAAAGTTGCGATGTCGAAAGCAACGGAGAGAGCTGATTAAGGAAAAGCGGTGCATGACGCACTTGCGAAAAAGTTGTTTAAATTGACAACGAAATTACGCGAAATAGAATCGCGTATTGGAAAGTTCTAGAAGCTCCAGCGGAGGACGAAGTGACATTATTACATACAAGAAATAATTATGGTTGATGATAAGAAAATGAAAGAAGTGATGGTGTGAAGCAAAGATGACGATCGATGTAAAAAAATTAAAACACATGGAGCGAGGGCGAACGGAGGTTGTGAAAAGTGAATGATAGTAATGGTAATTGTGTCAATGATTATGGCAATAATTGTTGATATTAAGGCATCGGCAGTAATGGCAATCAAAATGGTGGGGATAATACAAATTATGCTAATTTTTTTATAAAAGATAATTGCAGTGAATGCATATAATTATGGTGATAGATGTAATGACAAATGTGCTAATGATGTATGATTTTGATGATAGCGATGGTCACGGCAATTGTGAAGCGCTCTTGGAGGTTGTGATAATGATTACGCTAGTGGCGGTTGTGATGATGACGATTACGCTAGTGGCGGTTGTGATGATGACGATTACGCTAGTGGCGGTTGTGATGATGACGATTACGCTAGTGGCGGTTGTGATGATGACGATTACGCTAGTGGCGGTTGTGATGATGACGATTACGCTAGTGGCGGTTGTGATGATGACGATTACGCTAGTGGCGGTTGTGATGATGACGATTACGCTAGTGGCGGTTGTGATGATGACGATTACGCTAGTGGCGGTTGTGATGATGACGATTACGCTAGTGGCGGTTGTGATGATGACGATTACGCTAGTGGCGGTTGTGATGATGACGATTACGCTAGTGGCGGTTGTGATGATGACGATTACGCTAGTGGCGGTTGTGATGATGACGATTACGCTAGTGGCGGTTGTGATGATGACGATTACGCTAGTGGCGGTTGTGATGATGACGATTACGCTAGTGGCGGTTGTGATGATGACGATTACGCTAGTGGCGGTTGTGATGATGACGATTACGCTAGTGGCGGTTGTGATGATGACGATTACGCTAGTGGCGGTTGTGATGATGACGATTACGCTAGTGGCGGTTGTGATGATGACGATTACGCTAGTGGCGGTTGTGATGATGACGATTACGCTAGTGGCGGTTGTGATGATGACGATTACGCTAGTGGCGGTTGTGATGATGACGATTACGCTAGTGGCGGTTGTGATGATGACGATTACGCTAGTGGCGGTTGTGATGATGACGATTACGCTAGTGGCGGTTGTGATGATGACGATTACGCTAGTGGCGGTTGTGATGATGACGATTACGCTAGTGGCGGTTGTGATGATGACGATTACGCTAGTGGCGGTTGTGATGATGACGATTACGCTAGTGGCGGTTGTGATGATGACGATTACGCTAGTGGCGGTTGTGATGATGACGATTACGCTAGTGGCGGTTGTGATGATGACGATTACGCTAGTGGCGGTTGTGATAATGACGGGTGTGATGTTGTTTATTCAAACTGTTCAGCCCAAAACTTTACAAGTGTGTGTTAACTAAAAGGAAAAAATAACATTTAGTTTGTGGGCTAAAAGTCTTATAAAATGAGTATTCACGAAAATTTGCACGATAATGATATTGGTGATTGTATAGTTATATTGGTGGTGGAAATACTAGATAGAGATTGATGCTTGGTGAAGTGATATTGGTCGTGATATTAGTGATCCGAGTAGTAATGATAATGATGGTATTGGTGATGGGGGGAAAGTGGTGTAGTGGGAAGGTGATGTGCTTACTATTGGTGATCATGTTAAGAAAGGTAATGGTGATAATGGTGTTACGGAAAGCAGGGATCGTGGCGTTAGGAACATGGATGGTGATCATCTTATGAAAGGCGATGGCGATCAAGAGATTAAGAAAGGTGATGGCTATTACGATATTAGTAAAGGCGATGGCGACCTTGATACTGATAAATAAGCGAAAGTAATGGCGATGATATTGGCATTAACCCTTGCTGCAGAGACTGCGCTCGCGCTCTTTGCATTGCCGGACGCACTTGGCTTCGGTTCGTCTGCCCGGCCATTTACGTACGTTTGGTGTGGCCCGGCAACAAAGTGTTGGTTAGCAAGCAAATTCAGTTAGAACTCGTATGAAGTCTCGGATGTGGTTTGTTGATGGAAAACGTATTGTAAGCGGATTGCGGTGGAGAATTTGCTTCACACAGTTCATTTCATAATGGGTGTATGGTTGGTCTAAAATATAGCCGCTCATATTCATGCAAGCATCTTCTATTTTCGCAGGTAATGGTGGGAATGTCTATTTTGAATTATCCATTTAATCGTGTTTTAATACATACTGCTTTTTACCAAACACTAGGTTCCAAAAATATATAAATAATTGCTTCAATATTGATCTACTCGTATATTAAAATGTATAGCAGTAGTTGGTAGATTTATTATCTTCTATCGTACGTAAACGTTGGTCTTCTAGCATACGTAAACGTTGGTCGTTTTTGCTTTTTCGTATACGAATATTTTAATGTGAACGTATAAAAACAGTTTGCAGTGTGAAAATAAACTCCGAAGTGGCCTGTAAACATAAGCGGCTATTCACGGGTAGGGTTGGTAGGGTTAGATTTGACCATGACATTTAAGTTCGTGCCATGGACCTAATGTGTGGTGCAATGTAGCTGCATGTGTCGTGACGTGCAGTTGTTCCCGTGTTGTAGCAGGGAGGAGACGCACCATATTCACCTTCAAGGGAGTGTTGAAATTTTTTGTGCACACAGACTTTCGTTCGGAGGAAGAAGGATAAGAAAATTTCCATTAATATTGGCGTAGATAGTTATAACATACAAATGGCTTTTGTTTACCAAATTGTTTCGTAAGGTAGCTTTTAGATTGAAATAATTCTAAAATAAGTCTAACGAATGCCTTCATTTGTATTGCATTCGACTCGATTGTCTCGTTGACCATGCTTTCCTATATTTTGCCATTTTCCAAATTCTCAAAATTCTCTATAAGCTGAAAGATGATAACCCCTAGTTGATAAAAGGGTACGGCTAAAATAACTCTTCAAAGAGATGTTGCCGGAAACTCCGCCATTTCCACATCCTGCGAATTTCAAATTGTGTTCGACTCGATGGAAGAGCGGGCCCGTCTCACCGCATATTATGAAGGCAATTTCAGGCGGAGTTCAAAAGCGAGCGAGGGAACGGTGGCTGGGGGGTGGGAGGACCGGGTGGTTCGCTGTACCACGGAAATACAGAGAAAGCGGTGCATTGCGCGTGCAGCTTCGGCGCGATCAGAAACACAAAAAAATTAGTGTTTCTCGCTCGCTGGATTTAGCGCCGACTTATACGTTGGTGTGCAGGTTTCCCTATCTGGGTATCTCTCACAGCAGGGCACCGCCCAGACGCCTGTAATTATTAGGTTATTTACATGTAACCATTAGGTTTATAGTATGTAGTTTGTGAAATGACTTCGTTTATGTTGGCGATGGAGGAAATTTGACACTTTGGTTTGTCGGGCAATTTAGGAAATAATGAAAAGGGTTATGGGGTACATGGTGTTTTTCCATGCCCCAATCATAATGACTAAAGGTAAATTCATTACAAGAGATAAGAATCCTCAGCTGTTGGTGTCCTTCGGAGAGTTTGCGTCCCCCGGAATTCGTCTGTGGCATTGAGGACTGCAAAATATGAATAGATCTTTAATGATTTGTTCCGCAAGCTATGCTGCTAGATTTGGTATTCGAACGTGTATGTGTGCATGTGTAAGTGCGGTTGTGCGTGTTTGGGGCGGTATGTCGAATGGAGAGCATATTCCTTTTTTATAGTATTTAATACTTAATAATATTTACACTTCTTTGTACACGTATGTTATTTTTTTTCATTCCGGCGCTATTACTGCACGAACGACTTTCTCGTTAGTTAATGCATTGCACATGCGATCTGTGTTTCAAACTTGTGCCCGTGAAATAATTTTATTTTATGTAGTTAGAGGGCAGCACCTTTTTCTCAGACAAAGTACAGACATAGAATTTTAAAATTACGTCAGAATTATTTAATTCCACGTAGTGATTCGTACGAACGTAAATGTTTTTATGATCTAGGCTGAATAAGTTGAGTAGTTGACCACATCGTTCTGAAAGGTTGCACTTCATCACTCGTAGAACTTGGAGTATTGTGTTGATGTGCGTCGTGGACTACATCAAAGAGAATATGCAGCTCCCGCTCAGCAATAAACTTCTCGTTCAATTCCGAAAAAAAGTGTTTTCTCTAAAAGCAGTTTTCTTTCCAGGTTGCCAAGTTTTTTTTAAATTTACTCGCTTACAGATTATTTAGAAATGTCATTATTGAACATCTGCATTAATGGGTTCATTATACCACTTGTTTTTGCTTCACAGTTTAGAGACTTACATAAAGGGGTTGTATCCACCGCTACCAATCAGTAGACTCTTGCCCATAGAAATATGTCAAATAAAATACTGTGCAGAGTACACCATTCACAGTAATTTGCAAATGAAAAAAAAATTTTGATCGGTTGTTCAGATTTGCTGTTCACGAATGAATAATTATTCATAGTTCGTCTCGACCCCGTTGATGTGACCCAGTGGAAAAAAGCCATCCGTTGTTTGAATTTGCCCTCCTGCACCAACAGATTGTCGCACTTCCGTACTTTACCTCACCTCTAGCGCATCCTTGACTTGTACGAATAGACATCAGCTGTGCTGAGTTGATGACGATGCAGCAGCATGCAAATTGAACTGACGAAGTCGAGTAGACAAAAGGATGAAACCTCGGATTGTTTTAGTTGCGTGCAAATGAGGTCTCTTTAGTGACGTTATGTTTCCAGCAGCGGCGAAGCACCTGCGTGTAAACAGCGTTATACGAAATCCATGTAATATGTTTATTAATTCTTACAAATAGTTCGATGTAATTAGTATAGACAAACCTCTGTTATAATCGTTATGAGCTAAAACTACGCTTTGTACTTAACATTTACATCAAATTTTAAAATTTTTAACATCAGTAAGCAAAATACTGCAGATGATACATTGAAAAGTATAAACATTTTGCCCTGATACCCTTATCTCAACATTCTCTGTAATTAGCGATGAACTACACTGCGACGGATGACGAGAAATGTGGGAAATGCGAGAGAATGCTACTATTTCCTTCCAACTTTGTCTTCAACTTAAAAAAAATTAGGTAGCGTGTTCGAACGTTTATAAATAAAAAATAATAAAAATTGCCTCCGATTTATAACGGAAGTATTCTGATTATCCTGATACTGATGTTGGTAAAAGAAAACGCGTTACCGGGAGGCTCTGCGTGTAGCGGTGGCATCTTACCGTCGGTTTCCGAACGCATCCTTCACTTCAGTGTATTGGCCTCGGCTATTGTCGGCTCCGCTCACGAGACGGTGTGCCAACGCGTGCAGCTGCGTCGTCAATTTGTCCCCCCGTCTATCCTCACGTGCGTCCTCTCGTTTCCTCAGGTGCCCGTCGATGCTCGCGCCTCCCCGTCGAGGCTCGGAGAGACGGAGATTTTGATCGGTAATAAGCGTTCTTGCATTCTGACTACAAAAGGGGCGGCAGCGTGACGAACGGTTATGCGCTATCGGAGAGGCGTATGGTGGTATGGCGTTACATTTCGTAATTGGGCATTTCTTCGGTGAGAAGGAATGGTTTGAAAAGTGTATGCTTTTTAATAAGATTGTATTTCTCTTCTGCGCTTGATGGAATGGCGTGAGATAATTAACGTCTTGTAAGATTCAAAAGTAATATTCATTGCGAATGAATTAGCTAATTTCATACGATGATAATTATGTTCTTTTGCTCTTGGCCATAAGTTGGTTTTGGTCTGAAGGAGATTAGAAGTTGAGTATGGAGTACTCCCATGCTGCCTGTTAATGGGTTGCGTAATGTGCAGTAGACTGCATTGTCCGTTACTGAAGGTGATTTGTGTTCCGATGAAGTATTGTATAATTGTTCGTCTGACGTCTCGCCCAAGTATACGTTAAGTGGAATCAGAATCGCGTGGATTACCGGTTCCCACCTCGCCTAGAGTCCAAGCGTTCTGCAGGCTGAGAAGTACATTCCCCAAGAGTTATAAGCGTCGTAGTAGTAATACTATAGGTTGAGAAAATTGTATACTCACGAAGTAAAAGGTGATGGTTGTAGTTTATTGGTGGAAATGGATGCGACTGGGAATTGCTACAGCCAGTAGTTTCTACGGGTATGGTAGTAGACAAAAAATATTATGCACATTGCATATTTTGATTATCAAATCGCGTTGGTAATACTGTCATCTGATCATGTGAAAAGGGAACTGTTCGGTTACATTCATTTTAATCGTTTAAATGCTTCATTCATAGTCATTCATGCGGATTTTAAATGGAAAGTGGACCAAATGAATTCCCCGGACTCGGGTCATACATCCCAAATTTCTGAACGAACTTGAACTTGGTAATTGGATGTCATGCAAGCTAAGTAGCTTCGCTTGACGTCTGAATTTGAAGACGGGCAATGTCGAATGACCCGGAGAAGGACGTCCGCGCGCCTCGAGCTTTTCTGTTGAATATTCCGTGTCCGACCACGAGGGGCAGACGTACAGTGTCTGGCAACGCGGCTCCCCTTCCAGCCACCTTCCTCCAGTCGGCTTCAGCGCGCGCACGCCAGCGCGGTGTGTTTGTGTGAGGCGATAAGGGGAGTGGTGAGCCCGTGGACGAGATAATACGCGTCCGACTCGCGCGTCACACGGTGCGTGTCAGGAGACCAAACACCATTGACCCCATTCGGGTCCTCTCGAACGGGGAAACTCCACCTCTCTCTACCAAATTCGTTCTCGGAGCGGAGTCTACCTCGGGGCCACGCCCAGTGTCATTAGCAGAAACATTTTTTTTTTTCTCGTCTGGTATTTTTTCAAACTTTATTTCGTCTCGTCAGAAATTCAAGAGTGAATTGAGGGACTTCTTTTTCATGATATTTCAGAACGTTTCACGTGTTGGTTACGGAACCCAGTTGCGAAATTCTGAAACATTATCTCGAAAAGTGATATACTTTGAATGAAAAGATTACTTAAGTATTTTAGAAGATAAATTTAAAAATGGTTCTCTTAATGTTTGAAATAGCCACAAGACAACAAAAACGCCATTATACTTATCTTCAGGAGATGCAAAATTATATTAAAGATCTTCAGGATCCATTGTACTCCAAAACAATTTAATGCGCTTGATAATTGCGTTTCAGTTCATATCGCTTCCTCGAGTAAAACAAAATCGATAGTGTGCTTTCCATAAAATCGTAAGGCAGTAATTGGAAAATAAACTTGTGAAAAATGACACCTTGTATTGTACCATCTAATTCTGTACACCTTATTAATGTAAAAAGTATTTGTTTTCATTCTCAATAATTGACACCACTCGTTTTTTTTTACATTTTACCAGTTCCTTAGAAGACCTCGCGTTTCTTTTGAGGTGAGTGAGTTTACATGTACAACTATTCGTTTTGTGTGAAGCTTTGTTCGGCCCACGCAATTCTGTGATTCATTCACAGGAAATGTAGGGGGGTTGCATTGATGGATTCATTGTGTTCGCCGTCCCCATCTCCAGACCCTCTCACGGGTGGGAATTGTTCGTGGAAGGCCCGCCGCGGGGTCGAGGACGTGAGACGCAATCGCTGCCACGTTAAAAAGGGAATTAGAAAGCTGCTATCTTATTCCTAAGAATATCTGAATAACGTACACGAGATTGCGCGTGAAAATCCATTTGGTGCCAAGGCGCCAATGTGTTCCTTTCAGCAGAAGCGCTGTGCATTTGCAGGAGCGAGTGTTCGCGAGTGAACAGAGAATAAATAATGTGAACGCAGAGTTGCGGTAGAAACGGTTGAGGGGAGTGGAAAGCAAGTAGAAGGGTAACCTGGTTTACAGAACTGTTTTTTCCCCTCTCAATCGTGGCACTGAGTGCTGACCTTTACTGCATGGACACAAGGAAAAGGGATGCGCGGCTTTGGAAGGATCGGACTTCCTTTTTCCGTTGGATGTGACCATTTCCGTGGTTTACCGCCGCCTGCCTCTCGGCTATCGGGCTATCGGGAGGATGTGCAGGAATTTATGTGATGCAGGAACGGACGAGAACGGGATAATGAAAATGTACTTGTAGCCTAATACTGGTGGTGTGGTAAAATAAGTGTTGGAGATTAAATGGAATTGACACTGTTAAAAAGAAACATCGGACATAGTGTGTGTTTTTCTTTCATGAATTACATTTAGTGAAAATGAACATTGTTCGCAAACGAGTATTCAATTTTGAGTTTTTGTGGTAATAACAATTTTAGCGGCTTAAAATCTCCAGTCATCCTTAGACAGGATCGTCGTATATTGCAGTAAAGTGTCGTCTTAGTCTTGTTTGCAAAATGACTGCTGATTCAGCTTGGAGTTAATCAATTAATGTGCGATTTTTTTTTTAATTCCACATTCATTTTTCCAAATTTGTTTTATCCCGTAACTGGATGTAAAAATCGCTAAAATTAAACTTATTAGATCACAATCATAGTTCAGTTTTCAATCAACTAAAATTACTGGAATGTTAGTAAATTTAATGTTCATTCCCTGATTTACTAGGAAAGTAGATTGAGTTCAGACATGCATGCACTATGTTATGCAGGTGGTGCGTGTTAGGAAGGAAAGTTAATATTTCATTAGAGAAATCAGGCCTGTTTAATATTTTCTTTATTTTTGCCAAAAGCAGTAAAAATATGTGACGTATGGGAGAGAAGCATAAGAAGAGTTTATTAATAATTTATAGTGCACTAAAATAATGAGAATAATAGTAAATGGAGATATCAGGTAACAGTAGATTAACAGTGGATAGTATCCAAAATACAATAATTATAGAGATACACAAGAGAATAAATACATAAATAATTATTATAAGAGGACTGGTGTTAAATTGTAGATATGTGCTGAATATCGGAATCAAATTGGACACGTGGTCAAATACTTTTAACGTTCGATATTGCTTGACGCAATATTGGTAGCTTATTGCAGGTATTGTACGTTTGTGGCAATTGGGATCGGGAAATATTGGGCCTTGAAAACAATTGAGAGGTGTAACTGTTTGAACGATTTTTTCAATGCTTTCTATCGATTCTTTTGACCTACTCTAAAATTACCTTTTTGGATTTTTTTAATCGGCGCAACCAGTTAAACTGGGGACGAATTATTGTTCTATTTTCTGGACGAATAAATATCTATGTTGTAAAATATGTTGAAAACTCTTTGAGCATCAGCCACAGCCTCGGCGTCATCAACGTGCCTTTGAATGTCTGGGTTTGCAGCTTCCCCCAATGATAACGACGCCATTGCAGGCTCTGAAGCAAGAAGATACATCACTATAAACCACTAAGTATAATGGTACTGATTGGTTTTACAAGATTGCTACTGTTGAGTAACATTTCCATTAATGTAAATATCATTAAACCATTTGCCTAATATTTTTGTAGAAATAAATTACAAATAAACAGAATTCATTAAGAAATTCGAGGCAGACGGACAAGCGGTAGGGAATGACTGCAGAAACACCACGGTCATTTTCTTCTTGTGGTTGGAGTAAGTGTCGGGAATCGAAACGTGTCGTGAAGGTTTCGTCCGTGGGGCGCGTAGAGACGACGCGGACGGAAACGGGTCGACAGCGCTGCGGTCGCAAACTGTCGGCGTCGAGGGGAAAAGTGCTACTGGCAGAGAAAAGGCGGAAGTGGTGGGCCACGGGACGCTGAAGCCGGCTCAGACGCGAGCTGGAGAAAGGGGTCGCGAGGGGACGCGAATGAGCCGGCGAGCGATCCAGATGGAGAGGACGAGAGACGGAAGCCGAGGCAGCGCGCGTAGAGGAAACAGGAAGCGTTGCGGGGACGCTTCGGATAGCTGGACACTTGGATCGCGAAGAGCCCAGAGGCGGATGATGGAAGTGAGGAAAGGACATTGGTAAATGCTGGGGGCAAAGAATGCCTGCGGCTGATCTCGAGGCGAGTTGTGAGGTACAATGGAGCCAAATAAGTAGAGAGAAGAGAGGTAGGTATGTGATTTACCGGCGGAGGAGCATGGTTGGGTGAGTTCCTGAGATTGATGGCTGCGAGGAAGGTGTGGCGCCTGCGGTGCGTAGCGCCGGGCTTGTTGTAGTTATTAAGCCGATAAATAACCGACGTCACACCTCGTCTGTTATGCGTTATTGAGCCTTTTCTTGTTCAGTATTTTTTGTAATACAATCTTATAAGAAAAGCTCTGAAACGAAATTTCAATTTCTTTAAATTATACTTGTACGCTATCTTTAGCTTTACTGTTTGTATTCTTAACAGACTGCGGAGCCTTACTGGACGTAGGTCATTAAGAATGACTTTTTCTTTCCTCTGGTTGTGTTTCGACGATCACAGTACAGTACTACTAAAACAGTGTACATAGAGAGGTGTGGGGAGTGGTTGCCGTAGAATGCTCAAGTGTTTATGGCTTACCGAGATCGGAGACAAAACTTGGAAGCACTGGAAATGAGTGGATTTAGTAAGGTAGCACTAGAGTTGATTATAGGTGCGAGAAAAGTCGGAGCCTATACACTATTCATACCGCTTACGGGGCATTCTCCGAAATATTGATGAGTGCAATAACACCCGTCTCCTCCCCCCCCCCCACTCTCTCGATGACTACGCCCATTAATGCGCTTGGAGCAGGAGTTAAAAAGTTGAGAATGATTGCTGGGAGAACTTAGAGGATGCTGCGGGTGGCAGTAATGGAGCCGGAGAGGACGAGGATATCGGTAACATCGGCGTTGGAAAGTCGAATAAGTCCAACTGTCCCATCTTTCTTATCTGATTACTTTGCCACACTTGCGTACCCAGCGCTCTGTAGCTGCCCTGGTTTTCGTTGAAATTTAGTCAATCGCGATAGCTGTGAGACAAACGACAACGGTCTCATAAGCTCGCTGGGCGATGGAATCGGGACGGTCGTAAGCCGGGGAGACTAGATATCGCTATGCCACTAGTGGGAGGAAAATGGCAAATCGGGAATGGGGAGGTGACAAGACCTCGGGAACTGTTGAGGTGACGAGTGGTACGGGAGATAAAGATAACGCCGGGGCTCGAAAGACTACTCGTGGGCGCCTGTGCGTTTCGGCTCTATTTGCATCGCCACACACTTCGTGCCCAGCAATCCAATCACGCCTATCTAGGTCACTGGGCAGAGGGTCGATAGTGATGGCACCGAAGACACACAAAGTCGGAACTGGGGGTGTTGGTTGAGAAGGCAAATGCTGCGAGGCGAATAGCTCGCATGGAGGAGAATAGCAAGTCGAATCAAGTGAGGGCGACAATGGAACGGCGATAGATTCCTCACGTCTTTCATCTGCGTGAAGTGATCAGAGTCGCCTCTCCGTAGTAACTCAGTAGGTGCAAGATGGTTGCTGGTGGTGATGGCACTGGAGAAATGCTAAATGGTTGGTGGCCAGAGAGCTTCTATGTTACCAAGAGGAGAACAGCACGCAGTCTGGCACAGTGACGGGGGGATACGTACCGGCTGTAGAAACGGGGTTGGAAAGTTGTTGGACTTCTACAGCCTTTCGGCTCAGGGTGTCCGTCGATCGATACGCGGCATTGAAACTCGCCCAGGGCCAGGTGTGTGTGTGGGGGGGGGGGGGGCGACGCAAACAACCGATCGGGAAAGCGAGGGCGCTGGCGGCGCGGCGCGGACGTAACTACGTGGGAGTCTGGGTGAGCCGGAGGGATGAAGCAGTGTGTGTGTGTGTGTGTGTGTGTGTGTGTGTGTGTGTGTGTGCCCGCGCGCGTGCGTGTGTGCGTGTGTCCGCTCTGCGTTTCCGAAGGGCTTAGCGCGGGACGACGCGTATCGCTTTCGACAGCCGTCCCCGCGACCTCGCTCCAGCCCACGCCCACGCCGACGCGGCGGCGCAGGTGGGGGTGGTCAGGGACGGCGCTCGTTGCAGTTGAAAAGTTCGAACCGTGGGGGGTGGGGGCGAGGCTGGCGAACAGCAGTCGCATCATTTTGCTCGTTTATCTGATGGAAACTGCCGCGGTCACGGGGATTCTGCGAGATGTGGGCGGGGCAGCGGACTCGCGAATGAAAGCCCCCGCTTGCATTGTTCCTGGGCGGTGGATAATTGCCTCCCGGGCTGTGCAAATGCGGAGTATGTGACGTAGTGTAAAACGGATTATAAACGATGGGAAAAGGGAAGAATGAATACTGAATTGCTAGAATTTGTATTAAATCTCCGTTTTATGCTCTGAAAGATGGTCATGGATGGGTTATCCAAGGTTTGGAATTCACATCCAAAACGTACGGATAAATACAACCCATCCGAATTTTTTAATGTTTCTGCCAGGGCATGGCAATTACTGTTCATCTTGCCACGCTTTATATAATACCATTATAACACTTAAATATTAAAAATATAAAGTACTATTTTGGAACACACGAAAGCAAATATAAAACATACAGATAAGTTCTATTATCAATATTTTTGGATCTCATGTCAATTTCTTGTATTTATTTAATTTGGATGTAGGATCCAAATTTTATTGAATACGTTATCTTCTTTTTGAGCCCTACTTAACTACATGAAAACTAATTCCAACCTAACAATTTTGATACATTCAAATCTTCCTCTCTCAGTGCCTAGACCATAAAATCCCTTTATCGATTACAAATCCTAGTGTAATTTAAGTCGAAAATAATCATAAACCAAGAATAATAAAACACAATATGGGACGCGTAACATGCGTTTCCAAAATTCAAATGGAGAGCGGGTTATAGATGCGGACTGAATCTCTCGAAATCTCTATCTGCAAGGCCAATGTCTTGTGACTGGTGTATAATTAAAATACATTCTCTCTGGTTATAAAATCAAGGAGATCCTTTGAAAGAAAAAGAAACTGAAGTGAAGAAGTGTGAAATATTACACCAGTGATATATTTGAATGTTCGTGTTTTTACTTGAAGCTGTGTTTTACGGTTCAAACAAGTAAAGAGTTTCTTGTGGTCGTCAACAAATATAAAATCGAGTCTTCTCAATTCGAGACAGTCTTTCCCCTCCACTTCGCCCGAAATTTAGCGCCTGGTTCTTCTTGAGCTCGAGAACGTGAAATGTTACCGTAAATCATTTGATGAAGCTCGTGAGGGTAGGGAGGTAGTCGAGGTGTATAAAGAAGCAATGAGCGGCGGGGCGAACGCGACAGTCCAGAACTCGGACAGTGAATGGCGGTGGGAGGATGGCGGGTTGGGGAAGAGGGTAAGGGACAATGAAGAGTGCAAGCACGGAGGACCGGGGCGAGATGTGGAGGATTGGGCAAGCGGGAAAGGAACGGAATGAGGCGGACATGAATAGGTTAATTAAGCGAAAAGCTGATAAGGTTGCGCAGAGTGTAAGGCAGGGTGGAACTCGGCAAGACGGGAGAAGTAGTTTGTGAAGCGGTCGAAGGCTAGACGGTAGGATCGGACAGAGGCGGGGATGAAGAGGATGAAGCAGGGTGGAGCGGGGGCCGAGGCGGGGATGAAGAGGATGAAGCAGGGTGGAGCGGGGGCCGAGGCGGGGATGAAGAGGATGAAGCAGGGTGGAGCGGGGGCCGAGGCGGGGATGAAGAGGATGAAGCAGGGTGGAGCGGGGGCCGAGGCGGGGATGAAGAGGATGGAATAGGGAGGAGCGGGGGCCGAGGCGGGGATGAACACGGTGGAGCAGGGAGGAGCGGGGGCCGAGGCGGGGATGAAGAGGGTGAAGCAAGGTGGAGCGGGGGGCCGAGGCGGGGATGAAGAGGATGGAGCAGGGTGGAGCGGGGGCCGAGGCGGGGATGAAGAGGGTGGAGCGGGGGCCGAGGCGGGGATGAAGAGGGTGAAGCAGGGTGGAGCGGGGGCCGAGGCGGGGATGAAGAGGATGGAGCAGGGTGGAGCGGGGGCCGAGGCGGGGATGAAGAGGGTGGAGCGGGGGCCGAGGCGGGGATGAAGAGGATGGAGCAGGGAGGAGCAGGGACCGAGGCGGGAATGGAAGGCAAGGTCGACGAGACGAGACGCAATTTGTCGAGTGGAGTCGTGGCAGAGCGGAGGCGAGCGGGCGAGAAGACGCGAGAGCAGAGGCGAGGCCGCACGGGGCGGCGCAAGGCGCGCTCGACATTCCACTTCAAAGGCGGCGCGGGGCGTACGCACTGGCGAGTGAGTGCCCCCCACCCATCCCACCCCACCCACCCTCGCCCGGAATTCTCTAAGAGCGCGCCACGCGCATTCAGTCGCCTTTACGGCCGCCCACAACTCATCCGGCGGTGAAAGGTGCTTCCTCTGACCGCCCGCGCGCTCCGTGTCTGCACCCCCATCCCTCACGTCCCCTCCCCTTCCACCCTCGCCCCACAACTCCCAACTCTCTGCTGCCCGCTCCTCGCTCCCGCCTGCGGCGAGCCGCTCTCTCGTTGCTAATACACACAGAGCTTCCTCCATTCAATGCGGTTGGCTTGGATGCGGAGAGCTTTCCAGTTGGCGGGCTGCGCTACCTGTTTCACCCTCTTGCCACCCCGACTGGTTGCTCTTTGCCGTTTCAGTTTGCGTGTATTTCGTGGTTAATTAAACTTTGTTTTGAATTGTTTGTGTGTATTCTTTTTTTTTTGCGAGTCTTATCGTCTATTGATCTGTACTTTGTTCAATTGTTTCCGCTATCGTGTGATATACTCTTCCTATTTCGAAGCGTGTGGCGTTTTTTATGCGTCCTTACGCGTTCAGATTTTACCTGTTTATTAATTCTTTGAGTCCGAGGCACTCATATTTCGGTTAACATTTGGATTGTTCGAATTTCTATTCGACGCCATTTGGATGTTCTCTCCAGGTTCTTGTAGAATATTTTACGTAACGCTTCTGTAGCACGTACTCGTCTTGAACACGTCTGAATCTGTTGAATAACTAAAAGTATTTAAATGTCTAGCACGAAACGTTCTTTTTCAGTTGCAACTGCCTCATCGAATCGAGAATAATTCGCATAACTGATGTTTTAATATATGAACCACATTTAATATATGAACCTATTTACAAGAGAATGGTTAAACAAAAGTCATTTATGCTCCCGCTTCGTCTTGAAATCCAAACACAAAAATAGAACGGGCTTCATAGAACTCCCAATCGTAAAAAACAGTCCATTCTCCTCACTGTATTGATATTTCAGAAATAACATCGCCTGCGGGGGAATATGGAGAGCGAACCTTTTGCTAGCGTGTGTCTCGCGTCGCGAAGAATGTAGCACATAAAGTGGCCTTAATTTACAAAAGGTCGAAATTCCCCGCCCGCCGAACCGAGCCTAGCTTTTTCGCCCGCTGATGCTGGGCGTTTGCCGGACTCGTTCACGGTACCGGTCCATTGCAGCTGACACACGCAGCCGTCCCTCTCCTCCACTCTCTCCCTCCTCTCCTCCACTCTCTCCCTCCTCTCCTCCACTCTCTCCCTCCTCTCCTCCACTCTCTCCCTCCTCTCCTCCACTCTCTCCCTCCTCTCCTCCACTCTCTCCCTCCTCTCCTCCACTCTCTCCCTCCTCTCCTCCACTCTCTCCCTCCTCTCCTCCACTCTCTCCCTCCTCTCCTCCACTCTCTCCCTCCTCTCCTCCACTCTCTCCCTCCTCTCCTCCACTCTCTCCCTCCTCTCCTCCCACTCTCTCCCTCCTCTCCTCCACTCTCTCCCTCCTCTCCTCCACTCTCTCCCTCCTCTCCTCCACTCTCTCCCTCCTCTCCTCCACTCTCTCCCTCCTCTCCTCCACTCTCTCCCTCCTCTCCTCCACTCTCTCCCTCCTCTCCTCCACTCTCTCCCTCCTCTCCTCCACTCTCTCCCTCCTCTCCTCCACTCTCTCCCTCCTCTCCTCCACTCTCTCCCTCCTCTCCTCCACTCTCTCCCTCCTCTCCTCCACTCTCTCCCTCCTCTCCTCCACTCTCTCCCTCCTCTCCTCCACTCTCTCCCTCCTCTCCTCCACTCTCTCCCTCCTCTCCTCCACTCTCTCCCTCCTCTCCTCCACTCTCTCTCTCCTCTCTTCCACTCTCTCTCTCCTCTCTTCCACTCTCTCTCTCTCTCCCCCGCGTTCGTCACAACATCACACGACTTGTCCGTCACGGCTGCGCCGCGCCGCCGCCTGCTCTTTTTCTGTCCTTCCACCCATCGTCCCTCCCTTCGCCCTCGCGGTCGTCCGCGACCGCGCTCTCGTGCAGATCCAAGCGATGATATAATTAGTTAACAGGGCGCGGGGGCGTCAGGTTGCGGGTGGCCGAGTGGGCGCTAGCAGGCCGGGAGGGGGAACGAACGCGACGCGAAGCGGGTGGTGGTGTGGATTGAGGGGAAGGGACAGGGGCAGAGGCGGCGGGGGGGTAGGTGGGGGATCCCGCGCCTGCTACTGCAGATGCCGCCTGTAATTGCTGTCGGACTTGGCACAAATAAGCTCTGCGGTGCGGCGGTGGGTGCGCGGGACGGCGGGGTCGAGCGCGCGGGAGGGGGCGGGGGAGGGCGAGTGTGCGGTGTAACCGGGAATGTGCGCCGTGGGTGGGGAGCCGCGCGGGAGTAGCTCGTCCAAATATCTCGGCGGCGCGGGGCGGGGCAGCGCGGCATGGCGGATCCGTAGATCGGGTTGCGTTTTGCGCAGTTCTGAGCCGTGAAGTACGGTTTGAGGTTGTGCTGATTGCTCGCCGGCTGAGATGGAGCTCATTAGCGTAATGAGTGTACACGAAACTGTTTTGAGAGCGAAGCAAAGGAGACCTATCAAATGTACCTTTAGTCATTATTATTAATTTGTTGGTTTTGCTTTATCTCGGCAGTTAAATTAATTTTAGGATTTTTGGGAGGGGAGAGGAGTATGCAAGGATTGACAAAATAATTTACCTTTTGACCTATTATTTTGACGTGTCGAAGGGATGTTAAATTGCTGGTTTTCGCGAGTTTGTTAATTTGCTTAAGACAGGTAATGTGTAGATATGGCCGTAGTCGTACGCAAAGATACGTGTTCCAAAATGTTTCAAGTATGTTTCCGTATGTACTTTCTTTGCCCGCAAAAGTGCGCTTTGGCAGCGAGGTCTACTATTGCGATGCCGCTGGCAAGTACATCGGCCATTCCGCACCGCGTGTTTTTTCCCTCGACGCTGAAAAGGTCGGCAAATGAATGTTTTAACATATGTAGCGTGTATCGCCACATTTGTAATGTACTCAAGTTATGTATCGTGTTAAACAAGCGTAGCCTTGCCTCTTTCTCGGAGCTCGCGACCCGCAGTGCTTCCCGTACGCGTACCGCACCGGGTAAACACTAACCTACATCAACGAGGTGGCCGGAACCGGGCCACTATTATAGCGAGAAGCGGGAGCTCGTATTGGATTGCAAATCCCATTCTGTCAAGAGACCCAGATCACGCTGGTTCCACGCTACATCGCCAAGTATGACAATTATGGAAATAACATCGAAATTTCGATAATGTAATATACCATACTGCAAAACTAAGTGTGTATTGAAAGACTTGTTCCGAGTATTTTTGATATACCGGTGTTTCATTCACAATATTCAAATGCTGCCCATTGTCTTCCGTAGTATAGTCAAACCTTAGTCCATTCTCTTGCATCTTTTGATTTTTATGGTCTAAAAGAACGAATAATTTTCCATGCAAATAACGATTAAATACAACAGTTCACTGGCTTAATAGCGCATTGGAGTGGACCCTCGAGTGGACCCTCCTGAACAATCCTTCCTAGAATATGGGTGAAAAATTATCGCCGAAGTATCGGGATAGAAACCGTCAGTGTGTGTAGAATTCTTGCACTATATTTGACGTGTTGGCTCGGCTTGTACTTAATTAAATATAAACATTCATTAGTAATAAAGTATATTACAACTTAATTATTTCGATATCCATTACAATAAATCAAAACATGTTCAGTGCAGTACACAGGAATAATCATTTTTTTTTAAACTGCATTTGAAAATAACCATATCATTGCACCGTCTCTACACTCAAAGCTACTACCGACCGAAGTGAGCGAGAGGAAAAAACGAAGACGGGGCTTTAAAAGCTCGCTGCTGCGCTAATCCTGACAAGATAAACGGGCCCGTTAAGATTTTGCCCGTGTTTAACAAACAACCTCGTCCGCGCAGTTCGCGTGGGGGTCGAAAAGTAGGAGGAGGGACGAGGAGCCTACGCGAAACACAAAAATCTAAGAGCGCAAGAAGCATGGGGAAATCTGAAAAAATATTGGTGATTGAAGGGTCGATATTTGGGTGTAGAAGAGGGCTGGAAATATTGTGGTTGACGAGTTTGGATAAGAGAAAAAGCTACGTGGTCAATACAGTAAAGTATGCGCCAGCAAGAGAAGCATTACGAGCAAATTTGGAATGAAATTGACAGTGTTACGCCTTTTCGTTGTACATGGCTAGCATTGAAACAATTTTAACGAGTGAATAGATAATTTGTGTAGTCTTTGAAGCGAGAAATTATCAAAAACTATGCTCGTAGTTCTCGAATAATTTAGAATATCCCCATTTGTTCGCCATAACATATTGAAAATCCAGATTATATAATGTCACCTGATTTTTACGTACGAAGGACTTGTCACGAAGTCCAGGATTTTATGATTTGCCAAAAAAATATATGTATAGTTCGGTATTCATGATATTTTCATATATGTCGTAAATGGATGTATACAGTATTCACATATTGGTGGTGGGCAACAATAGAACGCTGTTGAAAGTACCAAATTGAGTTCTAGAAAATGATTCATTTTGAAGCTTATTACCTCTCCATCAATCATGTGTTTGCATGTACCTATTATGTCGTTTTCTTCAATCATTAATTTTCAGAAGCTTGGGAATAATATGCAAATGAGTTGAATGAGCGATTCCTTTTTTAACCCTGACTGATGACTGTATTACCCGATGACCATACTCGGTATTCATAGGTTTTCTTGGCAGTGTGAGTCAAGTGTGCTACACGTATAACTGGGAACCTGTTTTCTCCATGGCATATTACATACGTGCCCTTGTAAAGAAAGCATGTGTCACTGCGGGGCCGGGCTGTGCTTTCCAATGCACGTTCCTTATTTTACCTGGTACCGTAACAAATGTGACGTATTTACCAACCTCCAGATTCTAAATGTTGAAAAATTCATTGAATTAATTTTGGTTTCTCTTTATGAAAGAATTGCAAGTCTCAAGTTCGCTAACAAATGTACTTGTGAGCATACTCGTGCGAACACTACCCAATCTACGAAATGCACAACGTTTTTAAGGTCGGTGTGGTATCGTGCGAGTCCTTAGCAAATTGAATCTACTATAATCCTGTGCTTCGAAAGCTGTCGGCACAATATTAGAGTGATCAGATTTCTCTTAAAGGGAGAATCCTGTGAGAAAACAATAATCCTTTTATTTTAAGATCAGATGTCCTTGCGCGACTGACATAAAGGATCGTTGGAATGAAAAATTGAAGTATTCCCTTTGTAGTTCGTGTTGGCTCTTCTGGATTTGTAAAGAGTACTTTCAGAGAAGTGGGAGGGCAAGCGCACGCTTCTTTTCAATATTACATTACAGTGGATATACGTGTGCACATGAGCGGCCGGCGTTATTGTAGACTTTATCTTCCATGTGTCTGTGCGAATTTACCCTTAGCGGTGCCGGCGTGCTGGTCCGATTGCGGCTGCGATCGATCTGAACACTTTCTGAGAATCCGCAGTCGATGACGATCGATGTGTCGGCATGGCGTGCACAGCGGCTCTGGAACGAAGATGGAAGAAGCGTCCTTCGTCTTCTCCCACCAGGGGGTGGAGGCAGGGGCCACCTACCAATACTCACCTTCATTCGCCCACGCTTCCGTCGGCGGTAGAGGATTGAGGCGGAGTGGACCGGGGTGGGGAGGCAAGCGAAAATGGTCGAATTGACTTATGGTGGCTTAATGCCAACCACTTTCACCAAATTCAAATCGCCTGTTTCTCGCCCAAGAAATACCTCCTTTCTCTGCTAGTTGATGAAAGAAGCATAACGAAATTTGCCAGACTGAAGAGCGGGCCTGATGGCCCGAGTCTCGCCACGTAAAATAAGGCAAATTCAATTCAATTCAATTCAACCACTTTGTTATCAATTTTGCGAATGAAACAGTTCAGTGGAGAATTATACCATTTTTAAGTACGACTTTTTGACAAATGCATGACGTATTTAAAGTGCAGTAGCTACTTGGCTGTCGGGGATTTTGCCCTGAGAAACGTCGCAGAATGGCGGTGGAAACATTGACACTTGCGCCTAAGAGGCGACGACACGCAGAGAGCCAAGTAGCTGCTGGCTCGGGCCACGGAAGCCTACGATCTCATATTTAAAGTGCCCTAAAAGATGTACATTTTCCTTAGATATTGATGCTCAAGGTGACACACCTGGAAAATTGAGATTTTGTTGGAGAACGATTTTGTCCCGATTGGATCCATTTATGTCATAACAATGACAGTGGTTTACTCCGAACTGTCTTCGACATTCTCAATAGTAAAAAATACCCTTTTATAAACATTTTTGAAGAAGGGGTCAAATACCGGTCAATCCAAGTGGGATTTGTGGTGATCAAAGCGTCACGTTTTTTGGCTGTTTCAGTTTCCTCTGCCTCTCATTCCACCCACAATGGCTTGTCATTCATGTATCTTCAAAATCATCTCCCCATCAAATTATTCACACATACCCAGGTATACACAAAAGCCCGTTTATCATAATAAAGTATAAACATATTTCTTCACAATTTTAGGATGTAACTCTCTTGCGCTCTAACGATAATAGTTTCCAGCCTTGATTATATAAGTATATAATATGCAGTATATAACCAGCTGCGATCCAACGTTTTTCCATGGTTTTCCCCTTGCGGCAGGCGTCCCTTCTTCCGCCCGTTGCTTTGCCCCTCGCCGACGCCGGCGCCTTGAGGCCGGTAGCCGGGCCGCCCGGGACGCCGCGTCCACTTGCTGCTATTACTTTATCCGGACGCCCGAGGGAGCGCCGGCGCCGCCACTGCCTACACCCCCGCGCTGTCAATTTCAGCGTCGCCGCCTACCCTCGCCTGAATCTCTTCTTCTATCGCGCAGCGTGGACAGCGAACCTGGAATCCTACAAAAGCAAAAAAATGTAAATAAATAAAAAATAAATAAATAAAAAATAAATAAATAAAAAATAAATACTAAATAAATACTAAATAAATAGTAAATAAATAATAAATAAATAATAAATAAATAATAAATAAATAATAAATAAATAATAAATAAATAATAAATAAATAATAAATAAATAATAAATAAATAATAAATAAATAATAAATAAATAATAAATAAATAATAAATAAATAATAAATAAATAATAAATAAATAATAAATAAATAAATTTAAAAACTATAATTTAAGAAGCCTAAAAAGATTTAAACGAGATTTGAAAACAGTTTTTTTGTTATATTCAGATTTATCGCTAACTTTTGGCGTAGGTCATCGTATTTATTGCAAAGCATGATACAACTGGGTGCGTGAAAAGTACATGTACTCAGTACATGCTCAAAAAAACCTGTGCGGCATACGTCACACACTGTTTCGTCTATTTTTTAATTTAAAAAAAAATTTTTTTACAAAAATATAAATTTAATTAAGTAATAATGGTGAGTTTTAAAATCAAAGAATAATAAAATGTCATACGTATGCTAGAGCACTGTGAAGTTCTTGCATCCCCTCGACTCTTCTGATCACACGACATCAAAGGCTGCCGAGTGGGTATGTACAACGTGGGTAGTAGGTAGCTCTGCACAACATGCTGATGGTTTTCTATGTGTAGTACGTGCACCGATGCACGATTCGCGGAACAAGGATCTCACTGGGAACGCAATCTCTAAGTTTGGGTCTCGGTCACGCATCTTCTTTGATGACATTGGAGTTTTCAGTGTGTTGTTTTGCAGCTCGAAACCCCAGAGACCCCCTTTGATACTCAAAGGGAATTTCACTTTATTTCTTGAAAGAGCGCTGGCAATGATATCTTTGTATCATGAGATTGTAGTGTGCGACAAATGTCCGAATTGAAGAAGAAAATGCACATGCGGAGACGAATGCATCTTCACCGTGTTACGCGCCGAAAAATACCCATACTTTGTCCCCAATTTGGACGCTAGTGACGTTAACATTCAAAGGCGTTGGTATTATCATTCAGACTGCGATTACTTCCAGTGATAGTAACGTTAAGTCTCCGAATGAATCTGAGCCATTTGCAGTTGAGTTGCAGACAAATACCTATGTGCAATAACGTTTCTTGGTTGAACTCAAATGGAGTTTGTACTGTCACCGCTGCCTTGGTCTGCTCCGCTGGTTCGCTGCCGCCGCAGACTCTGCAATGACTGAAGGAACAGTCAGCGGCTACATGCTGTCGAAGGGGACGCTGACCGAGGCAGTGACTGCCACCGCCCGCGGGAGTGGTGAAAGAGAACGCTTCCAATGAATTCCGCATGCAGCTCGTCGCCCGCGTTTTTATTTCCGCTCGCCGCTCTCACCCGCCGACTCCCTACTATACTACGCGCTGCCGCGCTGTATCTTCCCCCGAATATTAACAGCGTTGCATACAAATGAATGGCGAAAGCCAAAGAATTCCAATGTCTGTCCGCGCCTCTGTCATCTATTCACGTAGTTTAATAACGTCCAGCTCCATTTATGGATTCAGAAGTTCGCAGCGGCGAAAGTAATACGTCAGCTATAGAGGTCATCGCGAGAAATAATGTCCTAAAATGTTTTTAAATTGAAATTAAAGTTATTTGCACTCGCGGATTTCGATAACACTACCAGGATCCTGCAGAATTGTTTTTACTGATGAGTGAGCATTGTTGAATGTTGAAATGTAGGCAATGTGTTTACTCGTTCTGATAATTCGACAAAATGGCATATCGGACCAGTGTGTAATATTGAACTGAGGATTCTTAAACAATTTCAGGATAACACATGACAGATGCGGATATGGAAAGCAGTGCAAAGCAAGGTGTACTGAACTTGTCTATGGCTTTGACGCGGTTTTTGACGAATGGTTAGGTTTCAATTCTACGAACTACAGTGTCCCTCAGAGTGATGTCCAGAACATTGTTCTTTTTTGTCTTGAAACCATTTTCATCCATATTATCGTGCAATGCATCTCCCTTCCGCTCCCTCTCGTACCCTCTCCCCTTATTCCGTCGACCTCGGCTCGTCGCGTCCACGCTGCAACCACGCCACCGCCACGTTCCCGCCACGCCCCTCCCGCTCACCCGCGCGCGCGGCTGCGGGGACGACGGGAGAGGCGACGCCATCGATTGCCGCAGGGTTGACTCTGTTGCCGTCGCGACGGCGGGAGGCAAGGGGCGGACGGCGCGGCGACGAGGACGAGGGCGGGGCTCCTGCGGGGGCTGGGGCCAGGAGCAGCGCGGGCCTTGGCGACCCGACCCGGCCCTGCCTTTCCGGGCCGAGCGACCCGACCCGACCCGATCCGATCCGATCCGATCCAACCCGATCCGATCCGATCCAACCCGATCCGATCCGATCCGACCCGGCTCGGTGCTGTATGGAGCGGTGCGGCCCGGGCACTTCGCGGTCGCTGGGATTGATGTAGGAGCGTCGGCTAGTGCTCTGGGCTTGACTGGATAGTGGCTCTCCTTGTCAGCTGCTATACTTGTGGAGTTGACGTGACTGAGCCCTCCAATAGTTTCAGATCAGATTGTTTCGTGCGTAGCACTTCCAACGGGCTTCCCCCACACTTTCCTTTTCGAATTTGCACTAGTCTCAGGTTCTCGGGCTATTGACGGGCAGGCTGGGGGGGGGGGCTAGTAAACAATGTAGTGGCGACATCTACATAATTCCTAAATGCAAGATGTCGCCGCTACAATGTTCCCAGATATGCGATCAATGAAGAAAGTCCAAGCCCGGGGGATTTACAGTCTGCGCATGGCACGCTCAGTAAGCGAGGCCCATGCGTGCCTCGCTTCTGGTCTCGCGGGCTGTTTTCATCGGGGTCCACTTTTCATGGGCTTGGCTCGATGCTTTCATCGATGCATAAGGCTTCGCCTCTGGTCCCCCATCCTCAGCTACTTCATACATGCCGACGCTTCTATGACTCCCAATACTAGAGGGAGAAAATTGAGGCGGCTCAAGATTATTTTTGAGGTTGTCTCCTCGTTTTCCTCCGTCTGCCCTGTCTTTTGTTCTTCGTAGCAATAGAAACCATCGAACTTTCGCGTTCTTTCTCTGTATATGCATAAGCTCTGAGAAAACTACGCTGGAAGCAACAGCGGTCTTTATTGAGTGCTCCTTGAAAGATGAAAGAAGACGCGCGAGCACGAAAGGGGGAGAATCCTATAACGGAATACCGAGAGGATAAATGTGGAGAAGTGGCATAGAAAATGGGATGTACGTGAAAAAATTTTTTGCATAATTACTAATAAAATAGTTCCGGTACTAATTTTATTTTATTTTGCTGTTGTAAATATTCCACCTTATTGGACTATATTCTACCTTATTTTACCCGGTCCATCCAACTTGCCCGTGTCGTGTGTCGTCTCGTCTCGTTCAATGGAGTCTGATTCCGTCTCGGCCTTCACAAACCCTCGCCTCCTTCGGCTCGCCGCGCCTCGCTTCGTCGTACTTCTCGGCGAAGTTCTCGGAGTGGCGGTTCGAATGTGTTGCTTCCTGCGGGTAGGGCAGCACAAGTACTAGTCCTACGTTGCGCAGAGTCATGCTTTTACGTTTAGGTGTTCTGTGTAAGAAGGCAAACGATACGAGTTGCAGGGAGCGGGAAATGCAGCGTGCTAAATTAAGGGGGAAGCTAAAACGATCATTCAGTGTGTGACATCTGCCGAACTTTCATACATGCTAGTTCGAAACTAGGCAGTGTCGCTCGCTGAGAAGCTAGGCAGAGTAGGTAGTTTGTGAGAACACCCGCCACATCAATATTTTTCAATAATATAAAAAAAATACAACTAAAAAAATGATCTTCATAATGTATACTGGTTTGAAAGTGATGCTATTAAATGTTACAGTTCTTTGGAATAAATTGAGTAAAATTTTCAACAAATGTTGGATGAGGATAGCGTAAATATTTAATTGGTACTAAATAAATTACGAGGCTGATAAAGAAATTGTAATCTCTCTTCATTCCTGCATAGTGCTTCAGTAACCAGAGTTTGTCCGACCGTCACTCACTGTTACAATGCCTCTCGTCTATCGTTGTCATTCAACTCGTCTCGGGCTTTCTGGTCGGAGTTGACTTGTTTTAGGATCCGTGCGAAAGATTTTTTAAAAAATTCCAAAATCGTGTATCGCGTTTCTATCACTGGTGGCCGCGCGATTCAAGTACGCCGTTTAGCATATACGATAGTGCTAATTGGATTATCCTTTTTAATGGGATAATTTCGACTACAAAATTATATTCTAATATAAATCTATAAGAATGGAACAGTATGTTCTGGAATAGTTTCTTTTAGCCGCCTGATAATAAAAATTTATATTGAAAGAATATGCTCTTCAGAACTTTAGGGAACGTTCGGGTTAGGGTCTCCAACATCGTATTGTGAGGTGGTAGTGGTCGTAGCTCGAAAGAACATCCGACTAAAAAAGTTGCGACCACACATTTTGTATATTTAATTTCAATTCTTAATGGATTATTTTTACCCATTACGTCCGAGGATGAAAGATCCAGATTACTGTAAGTTTTCAGTTGTTTTTTATTTATAACTGAATAATAGAAATTTTCAAGACATGAAAATATTTTTAAAAGTTTAAAGCGTCGGTGAAGCCAGTTTAAAATAACTAGTTTAAAATAACCTGGGAATGAATTCCAAAATAAACGGTGGGATAGAAGGGGTGGTTGCACAAACCTGTAACAGCTAAAAAGGGCCTGTATTATTCAGAAGTGCCCTCTGTCACCTGGAACATCCAATATGGGAGATAAAGATATTAATATGAAATAAGAATCTCCTTGGACATTATTGATATCATAAAGAGCTGTTTTCAGAGGAAGTTAATTTCAGAAGAACCTGTGACCCCAGCTACCAAATCAAGGCCATTCATTCAACATTGCATATCATGGATTGAAAATATACCACTTAATTTAATGAACATGGAACGGAAAATTTTAGTAGATTAATGTCATAATCTAAAGCGAAATGTGTGGTGCATAAATGTTGTCTAGCATTATAAAACATACTACAGTTGTTTGCTTTTTGCTCAAAATAACAAATACGTCTTAGTTGGTCTTGGCCTCAGAGAATAAGAAGTGTTGTAAACAGGGCTCTCGGCCGCGTCCACATGTGTTCCGTACGTCGTAAGCGTCCTTGATGTGTCGGCGCTCCGTCCGTCCGTCCGTCCGTCCGTCCGTCCGCCCGTCCGCGCGCGCTCGCGGTAGAGTTCCCCGGAAGCCGGGGGCCGGAGGCGGCGAGCGAGAGGCTGTCCCCTGGCGCCTGCGCCTGCGTCTGCTCCTGCTCCTGCTCCTGCGTCTGCGCCGGTCGCTTTTGGGAAACGGGAGAGCGGGACAACGGCCTCCCCTTTTCGCCCAGTTAATTGCCGGGAGCGCCGAGTCAAAGGCCCGCCTGGATTCCCGCGGGAAGCGCTCGAGTGTCGGCCGGGGGTTGGCTTGAGGGTTGCCGCTGCCTTCTGATGCGTGATGAAGTTACTTCAGGCTGGTGTCTTGCTAATGCCATCTAGAAGGACCTTCTGCGGCTGTGCTCGAGATTATATTTGGTGCTCTCCCTTCTCACGTCTATCCTTCCTCTTCTCTCTCCTTCATTATTTCGTCTTTATTTCTTTTTCTCTCTCATTCTTTTTCCTTTTTCTTTTCCTCTCTTTCTATTATTCGCCTTCCTCTTTCCTCAAATTCCATTTGTATTAACCAGCTCCAATTCATTCGTTTCTTTTACTGCCTCCCTTTCTATTATTTCCTCATTTTCTCCCCCTCTTTCAGTTTCCTCTTTTTCTCTCCCTTTCTAATTATTTCGTTCCTTCTTGGTTCTCACTTTATTCCCTCCTCTTCATTTTCGCTCATGTCAATTTGATCAGTTCCCCCAATCTTCGTTCCCCTCTTTTGTCGTTTTCATTTCTTTTCCGCATATATGGAATTGATATTCTTATTCCATACTTTCGCCTTGTATGACGTAAAGTATTCTTTGTCAATAACTTAATCTTATTCTGCTTTTCATGGCGAAGTTTTTTCCTGTCTTTTCCTCATGTGGATGTTCGTTTATATTAATTTTCTTTTTGAACTCTGACAAGTTCATATTCCACTTGTCGTTGTCCCGGTGGGGACATGCTGTATTGTTCCTTTCTTTGAAATACTTGCCTCAATTCCATCTGTATTATCCAGCTTCTATTAATACAGTTCTTCAGATATCTTTCTCATGCATGTAATTATCAGGACAACATCGACGTAGTCCATGTTGTAAAATAATAATAGTAAATGACTTTGAGCGGGATATTGCAATAAAATAAATACTTTTTAAATAGAAATTCGCTCTCCATCACCACGCCAGTGATGGTGCAACTCAATCTCCGTTGCATTATTCCTCGTCTTGCACTTCGTCCCCTGTTTGCAGTGCGGAGCCCCCGCTCCCCCACACCCCTTCCTACGAAGGTCCCCTGCGGCGGGGTGTTGCACAACGCTCGTAGGTTAGTCCACTTAGCCTACGGGCGCGCCGCGTCGTTAGCGGAGTTGTCCATCCGCGTTAATTAATCGACGTCCCCCACTGAACCACCTCGCTCGCCTCGCCTCGATCCCCTCCATCCCCCCACCCCCCGTCCGTCGCCCTTCCTCCCTTCCCCGACCTGACCCTTCGCACGCTCTCGCGACCGAATTTTCACATTGGAGTAGCCGCTGGTCGTTGGGGTGCGGCTTCGGCGAGGGAGGCGCTGGGTCTCGCGTGGCCGGAAGAGGCGGTTTCTGCGCAAATGCTATGATCTCATTAAAAAACTAAGTATGGCAAAATTTTGCTTTCTGTTAAATCACGTCACAATTGTGTCAATTAGTAACGTAATCCTATCTTCAGGGACATTCCGTTCGCCCCCTTTTCATCGAAGGAATGTCAATTTGAAATGCTATGCATATATTAACAGGTTTAAAAATTAACAATTTCAAATTTTCTTTGAATTTGAACCTTGAATTACAATTCAGCGATACTAATATGAAACTTAATAAAAACATGAAGTAGGTACTACGTATGCAAACTTCAGTTTGTAACGTATGTAATTTTTAAACGTTGATTTATCACAAAACTACTAAAAATATTCATCGAGAGAGCCTTCGATTTACATCCCAGCTCACCCATTGTTTGTTATTGTTTTGTGGAAACCCTCTTCCTCCTCTAAAAGCGAACGTAATCTTTTGAGTGGCTCCTAAATGTAGAAAACGGAGTTCTAGGGTCTTGGATCTCTACATCACGGTGTGGGTAACCCATTTCGTCGCTGCCAGCGCTCCATCTATGAGCCCCGGTGTTTAATTAAATCCTAGACTCCCTGTGTGGAATTTATGGTGCACTCAAAATTCCTTGAAAGCATGGATACGCAAGTTGCATTATAAGGAAAATATTTTCTGCTGCTTAAATGTTTGTATATGAGAAGAGACTATGCGGAGTGTAGGAAAATGAAAGTAATACTTTACATTATGATACTGATTATTATTTATGTACTTTTATATTATATAATTGTGCAAGTCTGAATATTCGTATAGCAGGTATTGTATAGTTATTATGGGTATGGGATACACCAATCTCGCATTTTCGTCGTTCTTCTTTGATCTCTACACATTATGTAGGTTGTGTCCCTCTTAACATCCGATCAGAAAATAAATATATGCACTAGCTTACTATTAATAATAGATGAACTACACATTCGATTTGGAATGCGTGTTATTTGAATTGTAAATTAGTGATGTTACTTCACCGGAAGGAAGAAGTTTGGGAAAGCAATCCCTACCCAATTTCGCCCCCGCGTTTGGAAGCTCCACGTGGCGCGCATTCGCAACTCCGACAGGCGCGCCTGTTCGCCGGAATTCATACTAGTGAAAACAAATGCAAAGCTGGGTAGCATTGGCATTTAATATTAGCCGCGCCCGCGCTGTATGTGGACTTAACGCGTGTACTTTTTACCTCTGTTTGGGTTTCCGGTGAAGCTAATATCGTTGGGTGGACACGAAAATAAAGTGCACTGCGGATCCCGTCGTGTTTCCGAGCTGTGTTTCGTATCCCTTTGCAAGCGGTTTTCGTCGGCATGAGGTATTATTGCCCACTCAACACGCACTCACACACGCACCTTCCCACGCATGTTCCCATATCGGAGTTATTTTTTTCTTCAGTCGGTACATCAATCTTCCCTCCCCCCCCCTCATCTCGAATAATTTATTCCAATACACTGTCTCCACTGGTGTTTCTCTTCGGGTGTCTTCTGCCGGGCGTCGAGTATTCTCTACGGACTGCTGAATATTTTGTTCTGCAAATATTTTCCCTTCTTCCTCCCGTTGGTTCACTGTTCTCGGAACCGGTCTTCTCCAATATTTAGACCTGATCAAACCACTTCAGACATCGCCTTTGTCATACGTACCATTTCGTGCCACCTTAAGTCTCTTGCGAATCTCGACATTTCTCGGTTTGATGTCCTGCAGACACACTCCAGAATCCCATTTCGGCAGTAGTCATTCCGTCAGTGTTCCTGCTGTACAGTTCATTATTATGAATCCTTTTCGAGATCGTGACCTTGTCCGAAGCAGTCTTGGCGGATTCGCTTTATTTTCGCACTATTTCCGTTATCGTGCGTAAATGAGCGGGAGGTAAAGTAGAGGCATGAAACTGGGTTGAGTTCCGGGTATCTGGAGCGCTAAAGGACGTGAGGTAAATGTAATAAATTTTGATCATCAACCACGTGTGGTTGTATGCATAACACTGAAAAGTTTACATTGTTTGCGAGATTACTCTACAGTTTAGTTAGAGGTCAGCAGTGGTGAATTTTAAATAGTTTGTTGCTCTATGGTTGCGTAGCATTGGAGATCTTGATTACTCGCGTTTTAATGGCGGTGTCTCTTTCAAATGCAAATTTGTATCGTTTTTTCTGCCTTGTGTTCAGTCAATGAAGATTTTTGGCTGCATTACGCTCGTCATCCAAGCTTTTGTCCTTGTGTGGTAACGTGGCCAAGACGAAAGTACATTCAAATGAGTTTTATGAAGAAAAATGTAGGGACTCCATTACTGAAGATGATAATGATTTGCGATTATTTTCCTTCGAAGACGATTGGTAAACGAGAAGTCTAATCCACGAACTAAGCAGTTTGAAACCTCAATACTCATTGGTTGTAAAAAAAGACGCCTTAAAAATTACCTTGTATATGTACCTGAGAAACCAGTGTAGTACATTTTACTATTATTTCTATTATTCCTTTCTGCTTTTCATTCTTTAAATTTGAAAATAAGATGCATTTTATTTATTTAGTTGTTTGTCGAAAATGAAAGACAATGTTTAATTACTCTAGAAAGAAATTCAAAGGCATTCTGTTAGTATTAAGAAAGAGCTATCAGTGTAGAGTACTGATGTTTAGTAACACACTTTAAAATGCCGTGGAATGGTGGATATGATGAAATTACGTTGAGGGCTTCCACAAAAGAACATACAATCGACAATCAGATTGTCTTTAGTGCAGCCAAGATCCCGATACACTCTGCCGACGAGAGGAAAGTTGAGGTAAATTAATATAATAATCCGATGTTTTCTAGTAACGCATGAGAATCCGACGCTATTGTAACCTCGTTTTCCATCAACAGCACAGATAATGCTCTATCGACAAATGAATTATGGTCGAAATAGGTCAACCGGTCAGCGAACAGACCTGTCGCATGGCAACGATTCGTTCGGATATGATATGATAGGATTGGATTCGGTACAGCATGATACGGTATGAATCGATATACGATACGATACGATACAGTACGGTATGATACAAAACCATGCATTACGCTTCTTTTAGAACAGGTCGTATCTGTTGGAGTTCGTGTGAGCAAGCAGCCACGAGTGCTATTTTGGAATGTAGCATAACGAATTTGGGGGAAATCAGGAAATAATTCCAGGAAAAGGTGTTTGAACGGGCGTCGCAGGGCATGTCTAATTGTTATCATGTTTGCCACCGAGCATTAGCTCAAAGCGAACTTTAATAAATCTCTCTGTCTCATACGGGCCGGCACGAAGCGAGAGGAGGGGTTGGGCAGTGCAACAGTTCACGATTATCGCAGACTCGCGTCTGCCGCCGCATCTTAGGAGAACGGAACCTGATGTGGAGACGCGATGGAGAGGGACGGATCGAAACGAGAGACAGGATTCGCAGTGCAGCTGGGTCGGGCCGGGTCATGTCGGGTCGGGCGAGGCCGGGGCCTGGCCCGGCCGGATGGATCCGGCGCGCCACCACGGCTCGGCTCGACACGGGCTGGGCCTGGCCTGGCCTGGCCTGGGCTGGGTTGGGTGGAGCGAGTGAGGACGACGACGACGACGAGGAGGAGGTTGCTCCGAAGGTACACGGAAACACACGAGCACCGTCGATCGCCCGCCGCGGCCTGCCCTTGGCGGGCCCGCGCGCCTGCGCCGTCCGCGTGGATTCACAGTGCTCGCGTGCCACGGTATGCGCGAGCGAATTGAATGGGTCGAGGCGTCTTAGCCCACGTAACTATAGCCTTCATTTGACGTATACAAAACGAAGGGTTCTAACTCCCCTAAACAGCAGTATGACACAAAGACAGCACTAGCGATTTCTGAAAACTGCATCATGGGTAGAAAGTAGCACGAAGAGTTTTCGCAATAGGAGATTGGTGTGGATTTTCACAAATTTTGCTTTTTCGTTGATTAAAATTAGTTACAGGAATGTGGATTATCACTAAGTTGCTCCAGCCTCAGCAATTTCGCGTTCGAGCTGGCTTGAAGACTGCGGCATGAAGGAGTGGCTAAGGTTCAAGCATTTTATGCAGTCATCCGCGCAGAAAATTATAGTTTTTAAGATGGGCTATCTTGAGAATTCTAATTTCACCTTTCTTCAAACTAAAAAAAGGTAAATGGGACGAATAGCTTCTAAGAGAGGCATCTACTATCAAATTCAACGTAGCGAAACTAGATAGAAGGTATGTTCTGTTTTCGATCTGAAGATCTCTCGAAGCTATCAAATTTCGTTGTCGGAAAAAATACGAAATTTTTATTGCTAATTTCTACTTACAAAAAATTTAATTTGTAATTTCCAGCAGTTTCGTATGTAATGTTCTTTTTCGTATTTCGTCGGTGTTACACAAATCGTAATTTTTGTTAAGTTACAGTTAAGTGAATAACAAGATATCTCATGTACAAATGAAAACATTAGGTCTTCAACTGCGAAATGAATGCCTGCGCTCAGAATAAAACAGTTCTTCATAATAACACTTTTTATTTATGACTTGTTGTGCATCGACGCCATTATATTCGTGTGACAATCTTTCCAGAAAAAGCGATTTGCGTATCCTTCACATGCTCATATTGGCAAGCCGTAATTCCCTCGTACTAGCGTTTGCTGACGTAACCGCTAAATGCGTTGGTTTAAGACGAAGTAGTGTCGAGGTCGAAGGGTCGCCCGGATTTTGAGGGGCGGTTTTCGGGAGAGAGCGTGCACTGTGTTGCGGCGGAGGCGGCCCGCCCGCACACACCCGAACACGGCATCGCCCGGCGGCGGTAGCGGTGGCGGCGGCAGGCTCGCGCGCTCGTTCGCTGGAGCGGCGCGGCGCGGCGGGTGCGCGTAGTGCATATAGGTCATAGAAACTCGCTGTTGACGTCATGGGCATTACGTAGCACGTCCCGTGAGCGCGCGCGCGCGGTGAAGGCGTCGCTCAAAACCGCGCGTGACAGATGGAGGGCGGCAGGGAGTCCGAGCTCTGCTGACCGGAATTGAGCGTAGGGGAGTGGCTGGGAGGTAAGGGAGAAGAACGAGAAAGGGCGTGGTGGGACAAGACTAGGCATGTCAGCTTGGAAAACGAGGGACGGGACGGGACGGGACAGTAGGTGTGTGACGACGGATTCTGCCTTCACAAAATTCTCTAATTCAAAATGTTATAACTTGACATACTCCGGTAAAATCAATTAGCCATGAAATAAAACTTATCAACAAAGTATCTTTATTTGAACAGTGTCAATCGGGACATCCATTCCTATAGTATAATGCTTCTGCCGTTTGAGAGATCAATAAAATAGTAGTTAGCTGTGATATTATTTCTTAACCATTTCATAATGATTTTTTAGTGTGCGTCGCCACTGGATATCTCCATAATAGTAGGACTGTTCATGTTCATGCCTTGGTATATTGAGGCTTTAATTTGATGAAGAGAAAAGTAACGTGGAATTTAATGGTATTTAACCATCATCTTAGTTTTCTCTGATATTTTATTCAGAAATAAAAAACCTAAAAAGGAAGTGATAATATTGCTATTAATGCATAAGTGCTCCAGTGGTTATCCTAGGGATTAATATCCTATTAAATGAACACCCATTGCCGGTAGAAGAATGGCAAAAGGAAACGTCTACTACCTTGTTCGAAGACGGATTACACGTGTGTGTGTGTGTGTGTGTGTGTGTGTATGTGTGTGTGTGTATGTGTGTGGTATGACTTTCGGATCACTTTCACTTCAGTTATCGATTCTTCACTTTTTTTCTACTCTGGTTGCGCGTTGTGGCCATTGCCTTCCCTATGATGCATTATTTTCCTCGACTGCGTTAACGTGGCGAGACTGCGTCTGGTGCTTGTTCCCCCCCCTCCTACTCCCCGTCCTCCCCCGTCACGAACGGCTGTTTATGTTCGTCATCTGCTTAGACGGAAATAATGGATGCACTATCGTGCCAAGCAACGGACGTCTGAAAACATACATGGCTGTCAACTGGTCGGTTTGCTCCGGCGCGGCGGTTGCCTACGTGCCTGATGGTTCGCCGTCAACGGGTCTGCCTTACAGTTGTCAGTCGTTATCGATTATGTGGCTGCGGAGAGTAATAGCTTTTAATATCCAAGCGGCTTTTAATTTAACACCAATCGTTATAATCTTACTGTTCTATTTCGCAATCTTTTGTTTTTGTATACATGGAACGAACCACAGCTGAAGCACAATAGAATGAACTTGCGTTCAATTATTAGAATTCTAGTGTTTTACAAAAAGGCTATTGCTAACTTTTATATATGAAAGCAATGTCCAATATTCGGCGACGGAGTAGATATTATTTTGTTAACAAAATAATTACGTTAGCGACGTACTACCCAAGAAAGCCTTCAGATTTAAATCAATGTAACCAATATTTTAGGCCATAGTGTTCAATTACTGTTGGAAACTGCAGTTTTTGCCTTAAGTGTATGTTTTGCCGCTGCGAACCTTATGGTGACCAATGCGCATAGTGTGCTGAAGGCCGAATTGACGTGAGTGTACTCGGTACATATTGCGGTCCGTTGATTCGTAATGTCGGAGCAAAGGCTCATCTGAATTTTCAGATTTGCACAGATTGGACTGTTCACATCTGCGGAAATGGCATCGGGTAGAAAATTAAATAGTCGTCAAAACGTCATTAATGTCGATTCATCAATACCAGACCGATGGCCGTAATGAATATCCGCGGAATCACTTCCACTTTTTTTGTGTTCTTTATAGAGTGAAAATAATGAAAGTCTGCCTTGGATTTAAAGTAATAGCTGGGCTATTGGTGGCGGTATTTTAATGGTTTCTACGTGGTCTGTTGCTGAGAATGAGCGATGAGCGTGAAATAATGACAAAAAAAGTCTTCTGTAGTGTAACTGTTTCAGATGTAAATATTGGCAAAACTGATGATCGATGAGTTTCCGATAATTTCGGATGAGAGATTCAAAACGATTTAAATTGCGTTTAGTAATTGTGGCCAATTCCTTACGGGGATCCGGAATAAGTGTAGAATTTGTCGCCCGATTAGTGGGAAAACGTAATTGAAAATATTTTGAAATAAATAGAACTACAACAGAATTTCGAATGATTTATCATCCTTCAATCTTATTACGTTAAATTTACACAACTTGCATCGCTACGTATGCAAATTATTTGTTAGATATTGTTGTTTCTTTATGACGAAGATATTTCATAGTCCCAGTCTTCCCCCCTTCCTTTCAAGTCTTTCTAATATTGTGGAGTACAAAGAATGTGATTTTCTATATGCAATTCAAAAATGTTATTTTCCCTATTTTTATTCTCTCATTTTTCTAGATGTCTATAAATATAGCAAATAGAATAAACGTTGTTTAACTCAGTGCCATATTCAAGATGTATTTTGAACTATTATTACAGTGTTATTATATTTCTTGCGACTTGGAACAACTTCACATCCATGCAATTAATATACGTATTATACATGCTACATTATAAATTACGCAATGAACCTTAATATCGAGTGCCTAAAATATTATTAGTAATATGGTTGTGATGTGCATCACGCAAGCCGTTGCATGGCCATTCGGTGGCGGTCCCGTCCCGTCGCGTGGCGATCGCGTGCGGCTAAACGGTCCGCGCGACCACTTAGCCAATAGCTCCGCGGCGGTGCCGGCCGGCCGACCTGAATCAATTCGATCAGGGGCGAGCGAGGCGCAGGCCTAAATGTGTCTAATGTCAATTGGGCGTCCGCGCCTGAATGAGTTGTGTAGAGACGTGGCCAGCATTCAAACCTCGCCTTTAATTCAGCTTCGTATTCAAAGAACGGCCTCGTCCATTTATGATCTTACGTTATCGCGTCACGTTTGTGAGGCCAAATGGGATTAGGTGTCTTCTCTCTTTTTCTCTTGCCCTTCCCCTTCCCGCTCCCGTTTCTTTCTCCTCGGCGGCCGGTTTAATTTGCAGAGCGCCGCTTGTTGAAGAGGGCTCGCGAAACCGTGCCATCTCGCTCGCGCCGGAATTCCAACTTGCGTGGCCTGCGCGAATCCCGTGGGGATGCATATTGAGAGCGTTTAGTTCGTTTGGTAGTTCACACGATACTTTTCATCAAGCCCGTGAGGTGCTGCAAAATTAACACGTAGATTTTCTCTCTCTTGTTTTAGGTTCCGCTGCTGTTGCCGCTGCTGCCGAAAGTAAAACGCGAGATCCTGCTCTCTCCGCAGAAAGGTACGTTATATCCTGCATTAAGTATAAGGACGTCTGAAATACGCGATGGCATCCGGGTAGGGCATTCTGCAATTGCCTGGTCCTTCGTCATTTCGTCCAATGACCTAAGTGGTCTTAAGAGATTCAACGTATACACTGAGGTTCTGTTACGAAACCTCCACGAAAGAATTTGTAATGCACGCGGGCTAACACGTCTGGAATCAATATCGATCGTATGAAGTTTGGCATGGCCATTCATGTGGGTCTACATTTCGGAGAAAGTTTTTACTTATTTATTGTTAGAACTGTGAAATTCTGTGCTTGTGATCAAAGTATGAAAGGTATGAAACAATTATATCCACGTTGCCTGCAGAAGCCAGAGTTAAATAATATGTATTTGAATGTCTTATATTATCAGTTTGTGCCAGCAATAAGGATATATTGTCAAGAAATGTTTTTCAATGGTATTTCTTGTGTAAGTTTCAAAAATTGAGTGGTTGGATTATTTAAGTTATGTTAGAAAAAATTGAGAAACATTCAACAAATTCAATAAGGTGAGAGTAAATGTTTGCAATTATGTTCCCGAAATTCGCCTCCCGAGACTAGTTACCATCACTAAATTGTTCTGAAAACCTTGGATTTAATTTTCGTATGTATGATTTTATAAATATTTTGTGTGTGGCGAGTTCGAGGTCACTTTAGCCTCTTGTGATCTTTTATGGGATGTTTTTCTTAAAAAAGAGTAAGAATATATAACAAAATCGTGTTTGGCGTGGAAGGAAGTCTGCGATTTGATCGCAGAAACCTTGTGAAGCCAGGAGGAGACAGGGAAGGGGGTGATAAAAATGTTTTATGAAAAATTCTGAATTATCTGTGTCTCGGAGTGTGACCCGCTTCTCAACGGACGCTCTATAAATAGAGGACATGTAAAAGGCATTGAAATCGATCGGAAATTCGTCTAAACCGGTGCGGGATCGGCCAATGGGATGTGTGGTGAAGGAGGGGGAGGGGCTCGCAGATTCCAGGCCACGGACACCACCACGCGCTGGCGTCACCTTCCCTTTTTTTTATATCTGGATTTCGCTTTTATAACGGCGTCCTGCGTGTGGATGGCTGTGTTTGCGGACACGTGGACGGGGAGGAGAGTACGTGCGATACACCAGTCGCCGATAGGAATGTGCGGTGTAAATTTGTCATCAGTTTCTGCAATTTGTCTCCTGGATCGACCGCATAATTTCAAATTAGCAGCATTCTGCTCATTAAATGCATAACACGCGTACGAAGAAAAGCTTGGTGGTTTTTTGAGGAATGATCGTTTTGACGCAGTTCTCGTGGAACGATGCATCTGTGGTTGAGCGGAAATTTCATCGGCATTTCAAGCTATGAAAATGGGCAATTACTGGCGAGATGCGTTATTGATAACTAGTCACTGAAACTAAAATAGGAACAACTGCGAGAAAAATATTTAGTAAATCGTTTAAACTTCACATAAAATTTTATACTTGTGTGTTATTATGAGTTATGTTAAAAATAAAATTAAACTATCTTAAATTTTAGTGTGAGTAATGTGTGATTTGCTATTGCATTATCAATTTTTTTTACATCCCATCAGGCTGTGTCCTCTAGTACTCGTGTTGCAGAGAGATAAGGTACTCCCGAACTTATCTTCTTACAAGGGTCAGTTTGAATATGTCGTATATCTCGATTATTCACACACGAAGCGTGTTAGATAATTCCAATCTCTTTACTTTACACTTTTCTGGTCCATAATTCGTGAAGTGTTCCGCTGGTTATTTATTTTTACATAAATAGGTTCTAATGATTCTGATAAAAATATGTATGTATGTATTTGTGTACATATCTCTAGAAATAATTACAAGCAATGAAGTAGAAACTCTTAATTATAAAATACTTCGTGAATAAAATTTCTATTTGTGTGTTTGTGTGTGTGTGTGTGTGTGATACAGAATCAACGCGGGAAGAAAGGCATTTATTTAAAGAGTTATTAATGCAATACTATGACAAGAATCTATTAAAATTCCTTTAATGCATGAATACTCAGTTACAAATGTATTTGAAATAAGTGGGAGATACGCTCAATTCTCATAATTTAAATTTACCTACTTTCAGCAATGATCTGTAGATAGAACATTTTTAGACAATTCAGAAAGAACTCTGAACGAAATTGAAAAATTAAGTTTTGAATTCATTGTTGCATGTATATTTTTAACGTTGTTTTTCCGGGCGATTTACATATTTCAACAGTTTTTGTCAAAGTCAATGGTATTGATTCTGGAACGCAAGTAAACATGCTCAGATTATACTTCTCCCCCATATATTTTTACGTTTTTTGAAGAAAAATTAAAGTAAATTAAGAAGTCACTTTTGGGTTTTACTCTTGCGATGCACGAATCGCACGAGACACCTGTAATAAATGTTTCAAAATATTCCTTCACGGCCCAGTGGTAGGTGTACACGCGGAAAGCATGTTGGTGAGTTAAAAATATACTTGTATTTTGTGTACTTACTTCGCCAACTGTACGTAAAACCACGCCCCTTACTTTGGCTTGTTAGCAAGACGTAGCTTGAAAAGTGAACCGTAGATGCCACATCCTTCGTTGCTTTGTGTGCGCGATTGCGATGAGCTGCGAAGATAAAAAGTTTGAAGGTATTTGCTGTTCATATTTGTGCGAGTTTTCTATTTTATACGATCAAATCTTGTTTTCATAACTCCCTTGTGAAGGATTGTGCTGTGCGCACTACGTTCGTTCTCAGTCTTATAATCCCCCAGATTTCTACTTGAAATAATCGTAAGTTGTATATTAAAAAAAAAACTTGTAGAGATTCGTTGATTTATTATGGCAAGTAAATCAAATTTGGTGTTCATGAGAGAAATCAAATCTGGGTTTCCTTTGCCAATGCATATAAGTTTTCAATAACTCGCAAACGAAAGTGTCTAGTGTCTACAAAAGTTGCTAATATCACGGTTTTTTCAATTTTATTACTTTTTAAACTTTTATTAATCTTTCATCTATTTATAGTTCAAATGTTGGGAAGGAGTTCTGAAACTCGAGAGAATTTGATTTTCTCCCCCATACTTTGTACTGTTTTTTGACTATATAAATGAAATATGTAGTAATGTTTGATCATTTTAAATCAAATTATCCTGCAGCAGTAGTCTACAAGTGTCAAATGCAAATTTTATTAGCTTTTTAATCTCCTTCAAGACATTTATTGTATTGCAAGGGAACGTATCTATGGAATGGAATTTAGTATGGAAAATAATTAGTTCGAAACTATTCTAATTTGCGATCATAATAGTCTTAAGAAAGTGCGGTTACGATAACAAGTTGCACGTCCCAAACCTAGCTCTAACGTCAGCACGTAAACGCCCAAATTTATAGCGGTTTTGTCTGAAGGCTCTTTGATACTGAGCTGGCAAAATATCGTACTGCAAACTTTCAGTGGATTGTTTCGATTTATACTTGATTACTTGTGGTTGAGCGTGTAAGGTATGATTTTAGGGTAAGGTGGAGTTCTGAGTTTTAGTGAGCAGTCAGTTGGCTCTAATGGCCAAACAAAACCGAGGGAGCTAACTTACTCTTCTGGATTACGTCAGGTGGGAACCTATTTAACTTGTGGAATGTTACTTGGCAGCATTAGGTGTGTGTCCCAGAAATATCGCCTCACACCCCGCACCCTTCCAGAATATTTCGTTGCTCTCCAACCTGGCTATTTTTCGGAGCGCTCGCGTAGCTACACAAAAAGTTATTCGAGAAAAAAGAAAAGTATACAGTGGAACAAAATTATTTCCTAGCACGTCTGTCGCACTCGTAATTGCCATTGTACTCCTGGAAGTAAGCTTCATACACCAACTGCACGTGCACAAATATGTAATATTCGTTAACTTTCATAATGCAAAGATCTGTATAATAACAGTACATCCACAATCTTACTCTCTTCTAAGTAATGAAAATTTAATATATACTTTAACGTTACAATTATCATACTAATAGAATTAATAGATAACTCTACTTTAGGTCGAAATTTGAAAATTTATTCAGTAAGTGTGGAATGGGAATTGTTCTTAATATGGGTTTTGAGAGTTTGATTCCGACAATGTCTTAAGTGGGGGTAAAGTGTGTATGTTTCAGTTTTTTTGGAAGAAATGTGTGGATGGATTGTGTGAAAAAACGTGATTGGTTTAAGGGTTTAATTAAAATTATTTGAAAGTTGTGCTTTGAAGCGATCGGATTGGTGCCGAGAAATTTATTTTCTACCACTTCAAATTTGTTGGTATAAGATTTTGCAGAGCTGATCCATACTGGACATGCATGTGAAAGTAATAGTCTTATAATAGGTTTGTGAAGAAACTGATCTGTTGAAGTTGGTTTAGTTCAATTTTTGCTTGTTTAACTTAATTATTTACGTTATGTTTCCATTTGAGATGTATGTTTACGTAAAGGCCCATTTATTTTATGAAGTATACTGGTTCGTGGTTCCATGTTACGATGGATTGGGGTGTAAGGTCTTTAAGAAAATGTTTTAGCTGCTGTTTTGTCGGATTGATTTTAATTTTGTTTTTGTCTGCCCAGGTGTCGATTTGGTTTGTAAGTGGTTGTGGTTGGTAGCTAAAGATTGTTTTTGTGTTTTTGGAGGGACCTAATGAATAGATAGCCGCATCCGCGAAATAGGCTGCTTTTATAGTTTGATTTGCAAGGTCGGTTACATACAATTTACGATATCGGGTGGGGAACAAGGGAGAACCATAAGGTAAGCCTTGACTGCTTTCGGACTAGTGATAGTTATCGACAGTAACGTTAAAGTTCTGTTACTGCAAAAAATAACTTAAAATAATGAAATGTGCATTTCGTACTAATATTATAGTTGAAAGCTAAGTGCCAGATTCTGTCCAATGCCTGAGTTGTGGCGAGAAAGATGGGTGTGTGATAATGTTTGTGTAATATCGAATGAATATTGTCAGCGATTCTAAGTAGTGGGTGATGCGTGCACACTTTTTGGTGAACCCCATTTCCCTTTTGCTCAATGGATTTTGTATTATGGAAGTGGATTGCAAATATTTACTCCGGTAGATTTAGAGGGTGTGGGAAACATACTGATCGGACGATAACTGTTAGATTTTTTGGTTAGTGTACCGGAAGAATAATTGTTTTCATATTTGTGGTGGGAGTTCTCGACATGGTTTATTTTTATCGATTAAATAGCACGTTGTTGCATTGACAGTTCTTCACGATTACCAAGAATGTTTCAATTTACTGTGAAATAATAAAAACTCAGTATAATGTGTCCTAGGTTTGTCTTAAAATTTTCATTTTCGGTATTTTAAATAATAAAATGCTAATAAATTATTGTTAACCACAAGAAACTTTTCAAATTACGTATGTCAGTGATTTACAAAACGGTCCCACAGAATACTAAGGAAAAACCCGAATTGGTTATGGATGCATATCGAAGAGAGGTTTGCAAAGTTCGTAATAAAAAAATTGTATTATGCAAAAGTAATGGATAGCCAACAAAGCTGATTTAATAACGCCATTGCCTTGAAATAAGTACTTTCGGCCCGCTGCGTACCTAATAACAGTATAATACCCAATTTCTTAGAAACAAATGTGCAGCTTTTAAGACTTTACTAGGAATTTGGACTTGTATGTCTTCTTGTTTAATATAATGCTATACTATCGCATTGCCAGCTAACGTACAAGCATTTTGTTTTCTGTAATGTGCTGTTCACACTGACTAGAGATGATCATTACTACTTTGCTAAAATTATGGGCATCTGTATTGTGCGAAAGAAATTCCTCTCCGGCTGTTTTTCAGACCAAAGATTTTGGCCCCAAAATACTTCTTCCGACGTTCGTCTACTTCAAAACGGCACGTGAAAACGGGTGGATTGAACAGCGCACTGATCGACCGTCAATTTAATTTACGCCTGTCTTCAGTGCGCTAGGCGCGTTCGTTGCCGGTCGCGTCATTTGGGGTGGGGAGAGCGAACGGAGCGAAAGCGCCCTTTCGAGAACGAATAGCCGGCTTTATGCGCACTTTGCTGGCACCACTCGCGAACCTTGACCTTCAAGATACCGCGCAGGGCGTTTTCCGGGTCATGAAAACGGACGGAGTGTGTAACGCTTCATTTACGTTTGGTTAAGGTGTTGGTGGTATCAAAGTGCGTCGAAAATTGTAGTTTTAAACTATTCTTCAAAACCACTATATTTCATTGTTCGTGATTCAAATGAAGACATAATCCTGAAAGTAAGTTTCCATAAGTAGTCAACGAAAAGAGAAATCACATTCATGGAAGAATTCTCTTGTAGCTCATCCAGCACATGATGCAATATTTTCCCAAATCACTACCAAAATCGAGACATCACTTCCTGGGATCAACATTGGAACCTTTTTTCGTAGAAGTATGCCTCTTGGGATAGGTACCGATGTGCCACACCCACCTGTAACTTAGCGCTTGGTGACCAGACAGGAATTTCCGAAGGGCCATTCAGAACCAGTGACGAGGGTTGCTCATGGCTGGTATTGTCTTGCAAGATAACGCTCGGCCACACGGCTCAGCTCACAATAGATATGTGCAGCTGTTGTCCTGGAGTGTTGGCCATCCACCTTACAGTTCGGATCTCTGAGAGACACCCCCGCCACCATCGATTTCCTTATTTTAATGCGAAATTCCTGTCTAGTCGGAATCACAGTGATGCATTGTTGCAGGTGGCTGCAAAACACAGGTACCTATCCCAGGCGGCGAACTTCGACTCGTAGATGCAAATGTTAATCATACTAAATGATGATTCTCTCGATTCCGGAAGTGATTATGTTGTAAAATTAGTGCAACGTGTGCTGTATCTGCTACAGCACACTTTTTCCATTTACTCGTTTTTTTTTTTTTTTTTTTTTTTTTTTTTTTTTTTTTTTTTTGTTGTTGTTGACGACCCAGAGAGGGAATCTCTGTGAATGCGCCTCGTATTATATTCAGTCGTGCAGCAATGTAGTAGCTTTCTAAACTTCGTACATTAAAATGACCCGATTTTCTAGAGAAAAATATTTCTTTGGTCGTAGTTTCCTGTGTGTTTCAACAATCCTGGGGGAGAATGCTGAAATGGTTTTTGGTTTGCTTGTGGAGCTTGTATAACTTTACTTCTGCCCCCATACTCAGCTCAAATTGTTTTGACTTATTAAAATTATTTCTTTCTATTATAAAATATTTTACATCACGTGGGTCGGGATGCTAAATTGCAAGCACGCTGGGCGTGTACGTACCTTGCAATGGACATTAAGACGAAATTCACCTCACAAAGGAAGCGCGGTTTCCCAGCTAGAAAATACGCGGTATCGCATGTGTTTTTTTTTATCGTAGCAGGTTGATGTATGCCCCCTCTGCTACTTATAATTGCAGAAAGGACGCATATTAGTTTCTTTTTTTGGCGAGCTTAAGTAAAGGGTGAGCCCTCGCCGGCCGCGTGCCACAGGTAGGCGATGCCGTAATATTTTACGAGAGGGCCTTTGCATCCGTAATTTGGAAGGGATTCTGCCCGGCACCATCTCCGGAGCCTGACTGAATAATTCAGTTGCATACCTGTTCCCTTTTTACGTCGGCGAAAGAAAAGGCTACCACGGGACTCTGCCCATTAGTAGAGATGCGTAGCGTTCGTACTACGCTTGCAGAAGTCAGAGCTTTAATTTCGGCCGCGAAGAGCAACTGGGCTTCTTTGAAAGGAGGCACGCACGCGTGATGACGTGATCCAGTGGTGGGGAGCGGCCAATCAAAATCGACGATTTCCGTTGCCCCATCACAATGCCTCTTATTATCCTTGCACATATTTTTCTAAAATATGTATCCGAAAATAGTGTAATCTGAACAAGCTCGGAGGAAAAAAATGAAATACCGCAATCTCGTGGAATTTTATTTGTCTGACCTTTCTTAAAAGTATAATGAAAAAGGTATAATGGAAAAACTGGAATAATGAAAATCGTACGAGTTGATTTAGTTGTAAAAAAAGATTTGAGACATTTCTGTTGACTTGATATCACATTTAATATTTCTTGTTAGTCCAAACTCCTGGTGAACTTGGTAATTCTCCGTGCATTGATGAAAGGTTGGGTATAGAGTTCTCTTCTTCCTTTCAATGACACGTAATAAGGATTTTCGAAGTTGTGCCACGAGTCATCATTTTTCACCTGCCACAACTGGACGAGAAAGCCGTACTGCCTGTACATCCTAATGTCAAAAGGAAGATATTCCCATTGAAATTCTTCATCCATCATTCTGATATATGCACGTAAAATCGATGCGTTAATTGTTATTTTAGCAAGAGTGTGTCATCTTTCGATATGCCAGGGCAGTCGTCTGCATACCAGCCGGATTTGGATGCATAGGAATCATGCCTGACTCATTCGGAATATATCTTCATATGATTGGCAGAGTTGACGAAGTGTCTACGTTTAGTATTGTCGTGAGGAATGGTAGGTGAATCGCGTATTTAATTTTAAAACGTGACTGAGAGTTTCACGTGGAAAATGTACCTATTCACAGAGGCATAGCTTCAGTTGGTCTCACCCACGGCAACACTAAAGTTATCGCCCCCTCCTCCTAAAAATTAATTATAAAAATGTCTATTACTCAGTAGTTCATATATTACTTAATAAAAATACAATTACATTCCCCCTTTACATTTATTTATGATATATTAAAAACTGCATGTAATTTAGAATAATTGAAGTATAATTTTTAAATAAATAATGATATTATTCCAACTATAAAATTTTCTAATTTTTACCGCCCCTAATATAGTGTCACCCGGGGAGGACCGCCCCCCTCCCACCATTCCCCCTCCTAACTACACCACTGCCTATTAATTTGCACAACACATTTTAGTGTTGCCCAAATGAATAGGTGAAGTAGGCGTGCAAATTTGGAAACGCCCTGTGGGAGTTGCCTGGAGGAGGAACGCCTGCGAATTGGCCTGTAGTGCTCGGTGGCAGCATAGCCGTGGCCTCTGCAAAATCGACGACACCTGTTCATTCAAACGTAACACGTATGATTGTGGAAATGTTACGATTTTTGTACACATTTTCATCTTTTACGCTTCTACAATGACTCAACAAGATTTGGAAGTAAGAAAAGGGGGGGGGAGCTCTCGAGTGTTTCTTTTTGAGGGGGGGGGGCGTGAAAATGTGGCCATTTATTCGTTCCTATTTGCGCACCCCTGTTGATTTTAGTTTTTGCATATAGATAAATCTACAAATGTCTGGGAATGTTACGGGCCAGGGAAATGTCAGCAAGAAGTCAGAGTATTGTGCGAAAATTCTTCCAAAAAATATTTGATCTGTAATGAAAATGATTTGAAAAATTAAACATTGACGTGCGTAGTAGGTTGTTGAAGTTTCTTCAGTGAGATACACGATTTCAACTCTCGCTTTCATTCAAAATTTTTAATTAAATTTTCGAATTATAGTGAAATTGTAAAATCTCGCGTCTTTTTTTATTTTCTAGGCTTCGTTTAGAACTAATTTTATGCCGCTTGATTTGAAGTGTCATGTTTCGACGTTCAATCTATTCAAGCGGCTCTAGTTTTTGCAAATTAACGGAAATGGAATAAAACGTTTTCCTTGTGATTGTTTGGTTGCTCTGCAATACAATAACGGTTGTACTTCAGAAAAAATATTCTAGAAAATTACCGGAGGAATATAATATTTCAGTGACTGGAAAAGTCCATAGAATTTGAAGACTTTAAATGCCCTTCAGTCATAAATTAATGTAAACGACCGTCCATAGAAATATATAAAGTCCCATCATTTTGCTGAAAATGGTATAATGAGATCATTAACCTCATCTCTACGGGTAGTTAACGAATATGTTCGCAACAAATGTTTTACATTACATAACTTTTGTGCTATTTAAAAAGCGCTATTGGATGGTTTTAGTTCTTGAATTATAGCGATGGGAAGATGATAAAATAATTTGTTCTTTAGGAATGTATTGTTGGACAAATGGTGTAACAACCCCAAAATTTTGAATGCGCAAATTGATCGTTCTCATGCTAACTTGTCATGCAATAGCAATATGTCGTTGATTTACATACATTTACATCACTGCAACGTGAAACATCAATAAATTAAATGTGTTGATTACATTAAATTGTACTGCGTCGATTCCATTCACAAATTAATATGGGACTCATCCAAATACATTCTGGACTAACGTGTCAAAGGCATGAGAATTTTAAATATTTGAATTTTGTTTAGTCAACAGTTGAAAATGCAGTTTCCAACAGTCTTGTAGTTCTGAAAGGATTAAAAGAATCACTGTTTTGTTGGTCGGCTGCCAGGTGAATGGATTTCCTCCCTCTTTCCTATTTTCAAATTGCCGATTGCAGGTGCGTTTTCGTTAATATTGGTTTAATTTCTGGTCGTCTCCTGAACCTCAGGTTTACTCACAGCCATGTGGATTCAATCTTTAGCTCCGTACGATCTCGAATTCTTTTCTCTGGGGGATGCTGTAAATTCTAATCCATTAAAATTCCTCTTCGCTTTAATTTACATATCTCGAGGCACGAACCGATTGCCGTCCTTTGAGGACAAAGGAATCCTGATGGAATGACGGTCCTTCAGTGTAAATATACTATTGCTCTTTCCCCTCATACGAAAATGTAGCGAAGTACTCAATTGTCAGCCTCGGTAAGTACTCCCTCAGTGTATTAAGATAAGTGACGAATTACATTGCATGTAATCTCTGGAAAAGTCAGCTAAACAAACGAGCTACATCACCCATGCATCGCGGCACTAACCACGGCGCATGCGGGCGTGGGATCTGCGCACGCCTGCCAGCTGTGACCCCATTGGAACCAATAACGGCAGTACCACGGAGAAACTCGCACAAAGGGATGAGAGAAATGTTTCTGCACCGGCTGTGATGCTGTATTGTAATTGCCTCGGCAGCGCCGCTGAATGGCAGATCCTAGTCGGCAGTTTTTATTAAAATTAGGCGAATGTCGGGGCGGTTCATTAACAGGTCAGGGACCATGCGATCTTTTCTTCATTCTTGTCCCCTCCTCGCCTTACACTCCGTCCACTTTCACATCTACTCTTACATGCAGTACGCTGTGAGCACATGTCGGGATGCGAGCTTGTCCTGGCTGGTGCGTGGCTCCTCTGGGGGGATATCAGGAGGAGGGAAGCCTGCAAGTCGTGTACAACGACACCGTATCTCACGTTTTTGCTGGGGAGGTGCAGTCACTTCTCGGGATACATGTACTACACATACGGGACTAATCATAGATAACTCGCCAGCAACACACAATATTAATAATCAATTATGTCTCCAGTATCTGCAGTGAAATTGATAGGACGTATTAGTTCCAATCTACGCTGGGTCATAGTAGTGGAGTAAAGACATCTTATCAGGAAATTGGGTACGGGAAATGGGCGGCCGCCGATTAGATCCCGGCTGGACATCAGAAATTAGCAGCATGTGCTTTTACAACGGTGTGTTTATGGCGCGTGCCGTAATAGTGGGTTTGCAGACAACTGCTATCAGAGGTATCCGTGGTTACTGTCTGGTATGTGCCGAAGCATCACATTACGGGTCTCGCACTTCGCGCGATATTACCTTCCCCTTCGTTTCTTCCCATTCCCAGGTGCCAATGACCGTAGTAGTTTCCCACTAAATCCACATTTTTTTTTAATCCGGGTGGCGGCGGTGGCGGTAGCCAGCGAGAGCAGGCTGAGCTTCAGAGAAAAAGAGCTGGTGTCGCCTCGCGCGGCGTCTCGCAGGGCAGATACCGCTATCGCGTTTATCAGAAGTGAAGCTGTCGACTCGCTCTGTGCGAGCGGGAAGGAGAGAGACCACGTTCGGCAGCGTAAGCAAACTGCAACCCACTACCCACCGCTCCGCGAGATTTTCTTCTCAGTCGCACAGATAGTCCCGCCAACAGAGACGAATGCTCACTGCAGTGGCTGTGTGCTTCTTGCACCGAATTGCAAACAGAACGGTATCGACCCTGTGTGGAAAACGGATATTTGGTGTTTGCTGAGTAAGTGTGAAGAGGTGAATGATAATTTAGTGTTTTCTTATGCATGGGGATTTGGCTACATTATTTTCATAAGAATTAAATCGTTATTTCAAATTCGGAAAATAATACATTTTTTCTGTAGGCTTTTTCTGACTCGTTCACGATAAATACGGGGAGAAGAAACTGGAAAAAAATATCATGCAGATCGCACATGTTGCGTGACGCTATGTTACGTTTGTTGTGGATCGTTCTGAGAACAGCAGTTACTTTCGTATGATATTCTGTAGACGGTATCTATAATTGTTGTGCAATTTTGTGTATGACATTAGTTCTTCCTATTTTCGGAGCCATTTATTAGCAGTATATGGTCGATAGCCTCGTTTCAACCAGGTAGTGGACTAGGAGTAATACTATTGTGAGAACGTCTTGAAATTGTGTAAGATATATTTGAATGATATTTGTCTGTCTTGTGTCACTGTACATGCATTTGGCTAAGTAGATGGATGCGGGAGATCGAAGAATCGTCGCGTCATTTGCGCCGCCTTTTTGTGGTGTGAATATCGCAATTGTGTACAATGTGTCCGTTGTGATGTGCGCCGTTAATCCCACTCACTACCGTCCAATACATGGCACAAGTGTCGCCGATTGTGTACGAACGCTTGAGGCATGTGGTTGACGGTTTTACGCCTCGGGTGATATCTAACAACCAGCGGTAACTGCGGGACCGGGACTGGAAATGCTGATGGGGCGTGGGCGTGTCCCAAACGGTCGTGTACCACGCAGATTGCTGCTTGATCCGACAGCTCCCCGCATAAAGGAACGCCCGCGTGCCTACGTGGTGGAGATGCGGCATCGACAACATAACATCCATGTTTTAAAACGATATTAATAATGCATCACCCCCAACCCGTGGATGTTTTAAAACTGTTTAGCACGTCGCGCGGAACATAATTTAATTTGACAGTGACAGCGTTTAATAATTAATAATTAAAATTTAGCTGACAAACACAATATATTAAAAATTTCTAAAGAAACCGTGCCTGAAATCCTGAGCGCTGAAGACCATCTCAAGGAGGTCAGAGATTCCTTAATTCGCCATTGATTGTACGGGAAGGAAGGGAAGTCATACGCACATGTTTAACACATAAGCCGCGAGGTATTCGTTGTATCATATTTTAACTTTTACAAAATTGTAGTAAGGGACTTTTTTAATTCACAAACAAAAACGTTAAAAGCGGCGGCGATGGTGTGACGGTTAGCGTACCGGACTGTTATACCCAAGCTCGCGGGTTCAAACCCGATCGAAGCCGTGGATTTTTAGGGCGACAAAATCCTTCGTACGACTTCCTTCGGTTGGGAAGTGAAGCCGGCTGCCCCATGTTAGTAGATTTACTTGCACGTAAAAGATCCTCAAGCCTAAATGACGCCTCTGAGCTAAATTCAAAATCGCCTGTTTCTCGCCCAAGAAATACCTCCTTTCTCTGCTAGATGAAAGGAGCGTAGCGAAATTTGCGTGGTCAGACGGAAGAGCGGGCCTAATGGCCCGAGTCTCGCCACGTAAAATAAGGCAAATTCAATTCAATTGAAAAAAAAACAGAACAGAAACATCGAGGTTGAAAAAAACATCGATGTTTCTGGTAAGACATAGACATCGATATCGCGTGCCTACTGCGAGGCAGGGGACGCGTGGTGTTCGACGAAGGCGGCGGCGGCGGCAACGCGCGCGCGAGCGGAGAGACGCGAGGTGATGTGTGCGCTCGTTACTCGAGCGCAGACCTTTGGCCCACATTCTTGGCGCGCCAAGCAATGACCGAAATGAGCTCACTGGCGACGCTAGGAGACGGCGCGTCGCGGGGCAGCGAGTGCGGTCGCGTCACTGCGCTGGAGGCCGTCCGCCGAGGCACGCGGTGGCGGAGGCGGAGGCGGAGGGAATCGCGGCAAAAAAAGGAGACGGGAGGCTTGGCAGATGTAAGGACGAAAGCGGGCGAAGTGTGCGGGAAAGAAAGGGTGGAGCATGTTAAGAGAAGAATGGTATAATGTTAATCATCCAGCACTGCAACTATTTAACACGCCAGGGCCACATAAAAGATCGTGGATCGTTTGCGAGTGGGCGTTTGAAGAGTGGTCTGCAAAACGATGTAGACGTTTTATGTTTGGTGTCGTGAGAATGATGCGGAAGAGGGAAGATTCGTTTTGACATTGTTGTAGCCAAAAGTGCAAAAGAAGAAAAGCAGAAGCCAGGTGAAGGGGAAGAGAATAATGGAAAGGAAGGGAACAAGTGAATCTAGGGAAGCCTGACGGTGAGTTGGAGAGACGAGAGGGTACGGCTGAAATACGAGATTCTGTGGGAGATACTTAGTCAAAAAATTGTGGTATAAGCGGGTGTCAGATTCAACTACGCATGTGGCGAGGGAGAGATGAACATGATAATAAAATCGATAGAAGGATAATTAAGAGAACCAGAAATTTTATTAATGGTGTTCGACAACGGACTTTAGAGCGGGATTAAAATATCAAAGCTGGTTAAAAATATATCTCCAAAATATCGTCGTGAAGAAAGATAACACAATATTTCGCAAGTAACCAATAATGTGCATATTCAAAATTCTAAACGAAACTCGTACTGCAGTGTTCCTTAAAGATGCCAGTACGTGGAATGTTTCGGGTATTTTGTCGTGCATTTCTCTTTGAAGTAGAACTGGGAAACTGACTGGGAAATGGGCGAATGCATGTGCTCACTCCACAGTGCCACTTGATCGACGCGACCGTGTTCGATAGAGATCGAATTAATGCAGTTGCGAGTATCGAGGGATTGAGTACGGTGCACTTTTTAGAGAAAGTAAATTGGAGTAGTTGGAAATGCTCGTTTCCTCAATGAATATGTACAAGAACTGTTTCAATTTGCATTCTACAACGCTTGGAATTTCCCCTACGCTGATGAGCATTGCCGATGGAATGTGAAAATTGTTTACGTTCAATGAAAATCGGTTTACAGATTTTGAAATTCTGTTAAGAAAGAAGTCTTTCGGGAGATGATCAAATTAATGAAAATAGTTTTGTTTTAAATCGAACCTACTAAAATTTGGTAGAGGTAAACGGAATCAGATTGAGGTGTTTTATTTACTACAAAGGGGAATCCCATATGAATGTGATGAAATCTTTAATGTAAAATATTGTAATTTTTTTAACCAAACCTCGACATGTATGAAATTTAACTATTTAAACTTTTTGAAAAACTCTATACGATTCAAAAGACGGAACATATGTTATTCTCTCGATATCCATGTGTGTACTGGCTGCAATCGCTGTGATTTGTTGCTGCAGCATCGTTGACCGGGAGGTTGTAAGGTTCGAGTACTACGAACGGTTGGAGGATTTTTGACCGTAGCTACATTGCTAGGACGAATTTAGCCACTATGCTGAGGAGGAATCTAGCTGCCGGCTATTCTGATCGGTAATATTCCGTTGTTTCTCCTACCGATTTCTAAGCGAACGTCGGAGCAGTACTTTAACAAAAGGACCACGGACAGACACACACACACTTACGTGCACTAAAGTAGCACACAAGCGTGGAGTGTCTCGGCTACGTAGATTCCCCGCTGGGGAGAACTCTAGAAGTAGAAACCCCCGCGAGATGTGTAAGTCGGCGCCACGTCTGATCTTCCAGCGAGAAGGAACACCACCACCTTTCGCTTTATAACGTGTGGCTACACCCACGGGACTAATAGCCAGAGTAATTAACGCGCCTGGGGACGCTAAATACTGTCACTTCATTAAACGTGTTAGAATTCCACAATTTTCTGTTTTAACTACATTTTCGAAATTAAATTAAGCAATTCCAGCAGAAACCTTTCTCTTACAGTCGTAACAAACTGAACGTTAAGGACTTAAGAGCGTGCGAAAGATGCGTCGCATTTTCTGAAAGATATTGCTTTGGCATCTGAACATTAAATAGAGCTTTACTCCCCCCACCCCCCGAACAACACCGAGTATTGACTTTTTACGTTGAATAAAAAGATTGAAATGATGAAAGTGTAATGAAAAAAGCTCGAGCTTCCCAGGCAGCAAAGAATTACAACGTCGAACAACAAAATGTCAACGACACTTGGTGTGGATCAATGGCATTCAAATTTACGTGAATTCTTGGAAAATTCCGCCTCGTACCATTACACGCGTAGCGTGTGGCTTGATACTACAGTGTATTATCGACTTCGATTTGTGGAAGACCAGTTATTTGAATGGGGCAATGAAACGCTAGCCTAATTGCATGTCAGGTACCTGCATTGTTAATTAGTAAAAAAGCATTCAAGAAAGAATGGATTTTGGGATAATTGTAAAAGTTCTACAATGTACGCTGCAGTGGAGTCGCAGTTGTAATTGTAAACAAAACCTCCATAGTTCAAAGAGTGAACTAATATTAAATTATCTCGTGTCAAAATTATTTTGATGATAGCAGATTCCAATTACTACAGCTAATTAGGTTTTCCTTTTTGAAAATACTGTTCACACGAATCATTTTCAACATGTTATCGATAAATATTTGTTTTGCGTAATTTTGAGTGAAATCATGACAATGAAACAAAAAGGCAAGCTTTTTCTCAAATGGCTCAATTTTTTCCTCCGATCAAATGATTATTGCACTTAGCGTGCGCAGAAACGTCGATTCTGAAATTGTATTAATAACAATATTTTTCTTTTTTGTTGCGTCTGGAGTATTGGTATAGGTAAACAGCGCCTGGTGGTGTAACGGTTAATACCAACTGCTCCCATAACTAACGTGTTTAGGTTCGAAACGCATCGTTGTCAAACATTATTGCGGATAGACAACACTTTTGCGGGTTCTGCTTGTATATTATGTAAGCGTTACGAATATTGCGAGAAAGTATGTGCTGTTCTAGCACTAGTTTTCGCTTCTTTTTTTTCTCTTTTCATTTTTCCTTTTTATTTCGTCTTCCCTTCCCTCTCATTTCCACTTCCCTTCCTCCCTTCTCAACCCCCATTCTCTGCCTTTCCTCTCCTCTACCCTTCCTCTGCCTTTCTTCTAATATCCTCTTTCCTTCCTCTCCCTTCATTTCCTATCCCTTCGCCTTCCCCTCCCCTCTCCTCTCCTCTCCGTCCGGTTGGTGGCCGTGGCGCCCTCGTCGTTCGCGTCTCAAAGGCTTCGGTCTGTAATGAGCTTGCTTTTTTTTTGTTGTAAATGCAGAAACGTTTTGCCTCTGTAAGAGCCAACGAATATGACACAGTGTGCCTGCGAACGGAAGAATACTAATTTGATACACTTGTGTTCCATACGAGTTCACGTACGTGCAAGTGCTCAACTGGGTCTTCGTAACTAGGGAGGTTCTAGATTCTAGCCCAGACTGTCTAGTCGACATCTTTGAAGTGGTTGGGCTAAAAACTGAACACTGTTTAAATGAGAATTGTAGATGTCGGCTCTTGTGTTCATAGTTGACTCTATTGAATTGCTCACGAATGTCTGAATAATGGCTAAAAAAAACAAAGAAGGAAAAGAAACACGGTCTGGTCAATTCTTGCTTCTCCTTGCTGTACTCTCCCCATGCCCGAGTGTCGGGCAATGTTCTATCTTTATTTACGTAATTCCCCATATTCTCAAAGACCTTGCTATTCTCTTTATAATAATGCCAGTGCCAGAGTTTCCTACCTGGAATGATTTTATATGTAGGTGATAATAAATGTATAACAATTTAGAAGCGAAGGGGTATGATAGCCAGGAAAAACGGGAGAATATCGAGAAACCCTGTTTGTCGCACCAAAAGTCCACATGAATATAACGGAATTTGAACCCCTGCTACCGGAAGGTCGAAGGAGAGCAGTGTCGCCACTACACGAGTCGTCCACTCTTGACTACCAATCTCTCAAATATCAAGTCAGCACCGTTCGAAAGGGAAGGTGGTGCTGCTGTACTGGTTGACACGGCACGTGCTTCGTAATGCGCCGTTGGGAGTGTGTTGCGGGTCAGTTGGACTTCCCTCTCCCACTCCCACACACTGCCGCTTCCCCTTCCCCTTCCCCGCCTCCGACGCGTGGGAGTGGCCCTGACCCGTATGCTCCCAGCTGGGGAAGAGTTGTACAATCGCCTAGTGTTTTCTCGTGTGCAACTGCTCGAGTAGAGCGGGAGGGACGTTGCTTTCTTTGTCGTCGACAGCAGCTGAACTCGTTCACAGAATGAATGAGTAAATGAAACTAATCTAGAGTTGTGTGCGTACGCTAAATTGGTTGCGTCATTTGCAATCATAATCGTGGAACGTTATTATAAAAGACAAGACGATAAAAGTAACTTCCGAATGATGTGTTGAGCATTGAACGATCAGATGTATATTGAAAAAAGATTGTACATGCATGAAGACCCCTCGAAAAGCAGAGTTCCGATGATGTTGATATACACTAGTGATCACTTTTTTTCCTTTTGGCCTCTCTGAACAAAAAAATACACGTGAGTGTTTGTTCGCGTGTTTGGTCTATTACTAGGGCAGTTCGTCCTTCGCAGCTATCTAGATTTACTCATGGAAACAGATCACGGTCTCTCCTGATTTATACACGATCGATGCGTTCTTGGGTCTTTCTGTGGCAGCTCTGTCATCTTGGAGGCGAGCTGCCCCACTATCAGTCTCTCCTATTGTGACTGTACAAGAGGAGTGTTTGTGCTGTGACTCATGTAAAATATCTCACGCGACCGGTAATGTCGATGAGGTTCTGTTGATTGGTGCCGTTGGAACGAACCGATGAAGTGGACGTTCATTATTCAGGCGCCTGTAATTATTCAGGTGAATGTGACAAGGAGGATAGTTGAGTAAATTCAGTGTTCTATGATGTTGGTATATTTTCTAAGTTACACGACGTTTTCAAATTTCTGTGCAATTTAGTGTGGTGGAGTTATTATTCTAGTGAAATATTAATTGGAAGAATAGGATAGTGTGCGGGATGCTTATATCATTTATGACTGTTCGTGGTGTAAGGTAAGTGATGGGAATATTCTGGGAGTCTGTATAAATAGTGCATTAATAATGGACACGATTGTACGAGAATAAACAGATTCAACGTCGCTATAAAAACGAACTAAAAGCGGTATAAAACGGTAAATATTATTGTAATAAATATTGTAGAAAAATATTATTGTAATAAATTATTGAATGTGAATTAATTTACAATTACAAGGTTCGGAATGTTGGACTGTAAAATTTTGAAAATAAGCGTTCATTTATGACTTGAAATTTGTGAGATTACAAAAAATATGATGAGAGCGTAGGCTTTAGCTAATAAAAAAAAAAAAATATGTAACAAAACATTTTTCTGCATTATTTTTAATGCACACTCGATGAAATGAAAAATATTTTAGAACACATTTTTTGTTACTAAATATTCTGAAGTGTGTGATCTCCTTTAGTGATATGAATGGAAAGCAAATAATTTGAATAATTAGAATGTCAAAAAAAGTTTCATGAATGTATTTCTTATATAAAAGTATACCTTAAAATGCATGGGTTCCTTACGGAAACAACCAACATTGAGTTACTCCTACTATCTACTACATTAATTTATATTTCACGACTGCTAACATATCGAAATACGCAAAATCTTTTCGGTAATGTATCGCTGCAAAAATTATAAGTCGCGTAAAATTGTAAAAAAGTATTATTTCTTGTTTACCATCGAATTCACATTTATTTGTATTCGTTGGCGTATGCTACTGGTTGAATGTTTTAAACCAACAAGGTAACATTTTCGCGTAATAATTTCGCGTGACAATTTTCGCAATTTCGAGGTTAACAAAAAATCATGTCTCTGCTAATAATGTATTAATATAGAGAGACTTGTTGGGTTTTATAAGTAGTGATGAAATATATTCTGCATGTATATCTCATTATATTGTTACTGTCGTACCACACGCCAACAAGTTACGGTTCATATTCAAAATGAAATAAATGGAAGGTTTTTGAGAATGTTAGAGATTTTTTCACTGATTCATGAAGACTTTATGAAGAATCCGGGTATAATTGGTTGTTTATTAGTGTAGTATCTGCTGTTAGTGAAGAAAACAGGCATTTTCATGAAATGTGTTCACAATTCTGTGATTCCATGCTATGTTGTAGACTCAGAACGCCAGGGTAATACCACTGTCATGCTATATGCCACTGAAATACAACGGTTAGTTTATGTTTGTTTGTAGATCTAGTCGAGGTATGGAGAACAGCTTGCTTTGCGCATATAAGGGGAATACGAGTACATGCATCCGGAGGTTAGAACCAACATTCCAAATTGATCCGGCAGTCAACTTGCAAAACTAGTTTTCTGATATTTTGGGGATACGTTACTCTCACAGCCCTGACATAATCTCGTTAAATATATGTAAGACTGTAAAGCGGAATGTTCTGGGCCGGAAGTTTGGAGGTCTCCCGTATGCATGAGCCGAGTAGTCTATATCCTGGAAATACATATTTTTAAAATTAGGACTTCGAAAGTACTAGTGTGCGTATTTTGAACAGGAATCGTGCTGGTTTTCGGGTGATGACTAGAATGACCAACTCCAGCAAAATGCATTGTATTGATGTTGAAAATGTGCGGGAGGCAATACTTCTTCAGGTAAAGCGTTAAAATCTCGTTAAGATAATGGATAAATGTTTTCTTAAATATAATTGGAAAAAAATGGAAAAGAACTAGAAGTCTTCTTAGCAATTAAGTTACAGACGCCTACACACCCTAAATCTTGAGAACCAATGTATTGTACGAGAACGGGCACGGGCGTGTGTGTCACGTAAACTAAACGTTTTTGTTTTTTTTTTATTTAAAAAAATCACGTGTTACAGATATTACAGATACAATGTTGCACAATGGTAGATATGTTAGTTAAGGATATTGTACTTCGCAGAGATTCAAATCTGTTTGCGAACATTAAATTGAAGTAATATTTACTTCATATAGCGAACACACAATAGGAGATAAAACTTAACTCTACTTACAATGTAAAATGCAATCTAACAAGAACAGGTTTAATAAAGTACGAAAATAGACAAAATCTTAAAAGCTCAACTTACTATGGAAATACGCAAACAAAAACAAATGAAGGATGTCCAAGGACAGGCAAAATCTTGAATCTCAATTTACAAAGTAAATACATGCAAACAAAAACAAATGCATAATGTAAAAGATTGAAACCGAAATAAATAATGCATTTCGTACACAACAATACCTATGCAGTATACGAATACACATATTTATGGGTAAATAATTAAATTATACAAATGCAATTGTTTTAGTTTATTTTATATTATACTCAAATAACATTTTTTGCAGATCTATGGTAATCGGATAAGCTAATTTCCTAAACTTCTGTTTTTACATTGACTAAAACATAAATCTTCCGTATCTTTAGGATATATATATATATATATATATATATATATATATATATATATATATATATATAATTTATAACTGATGTTTTGTATAACATGTTATAACATTTTTTAAAAAGTCCTTCTAAACACTAAACGAAAACGAATCACGAGTGTAATTCTGTGATAGAAAATTCAGGCCGCCTCTTGTCGGATTTTCGTGTGTTAATTTTATCACTGGGATCTCTGAAGCAATTAATTGTGGCTGAATATCATCCTAGCTATTGTACGTGTGATTCAACGAAGAAATATTCCGAATGGATTTTAGTGAGAAATAAATCTGATGTAGGAATGAAGTTACACTGCATTTGCCTTACGTATAGAGCAGTTCCATGGACCCAACAACAAAATGGTTGGTACTTTGAACGACGACGTTTACAAATTGTAATTGTGTGAGATTAATAAATTGTATGTATTATAGGTGTGAAAGGCATGTTTGAATGAAGAAAGCCCTTACAAAAATAGTACATTCATATGTCTTATTTCATACATTCTGACAATATCGATTTCTAGTTACTTCTGTTTTTATCGTAAGAGTATATTCCAAAACAGCAAAAGGAACATCATTTCACTTCAACTTTTTTGAATGCGACGCTCAATTTTTATTAGTGAATTATAATAATAATTACTATTATTATTATTATTATTAATTATTATTATTATTATTATTATTATTATTTATTATTATTATTATTATTATTATTGAAATCTAGAGCTTCTTGTTTTAGTAGTTTCTATGGACTAGTGAAGTTCTTTGCCGATATCCCGTACTTTTTCTCTTTGTAACTAGGATTCTTCTGTGTTATTTACCTCGAATACAAGTAACATTTTTAGCTTAATTTCATTTCGGTATAACTGATTCCAGTTCTGTTCCGTTATCGAATTTAGAAGTTTGGGTTGTATTATGCATTGCGGGCTTTACATGTGGCAGCCGATATCAGATAATTTCTGTTAGCTCCTTCAACAGTGAAGTTACAACTTGATTCTCCAATATCGTTTGCGTGGGATCTAAATTGTTCCGACGTTCGTTGCGTCATTCAAGCATACAGTTAGTATGGCGTAGTATGTCAGACGTAGCTGGAAATTTTGTAACACGCCAGAGACCAGCCGATTTAACTCAACAGCTGCGGAATGAATGCATGTGGCCCAGCAGTGTGATGTATTTCCAAAATAATGTACCGAGAGAAATTTATAAAATGATATTCGGTTTTTGGAAGTCTACATAATACAAATAAGTCGGAAGCCGTGGATTAATTTAAAGGAATGAAGACATCTTGCTAGGTAGATCGCGTAACGACCCAGCATCTTTCTGTGAAGTTTCCAAATCTCATCCTGGTCATGAAGATTGTCCCATTGTTATCTTTATGTATGTATGCGTGTATATAGTGTGTGTATGTCAAGCGGTGTAGTAGTGTATGTCAAGTGTATGTAGCGGAGGGACGCAAATTCTGATGACTTAGGCAGCGCTTTAATTTGTGCGTAAACTAAAAGAAAATAAATCTTTTGCAATCCGGACACTCGTGTATGTATAGTCACGGAAATATATTTGAGTTGCAGCCTGTGTTTCAATAACAGTCGTCAGTCATTGGTCACCGTCGCGTGACTCTGGATCCCTAATGTGGTCGGCTGGTGAATGTGGCTGGAAATGCGCCTTCTGTACATGTCGTTCCCTGAAGTGTTTCCTGAATATTAGTTGACGTCGCTCGTGCTCTTTAGCGCGAGGCGAGAGCGCGCCATGACGTCAATGGCTACGGAAATCCGGCGAATGAGTGTTTTCCGGATGGATAAGGGTTGTTGATGATACGGCGGAAGAGAATTGTATCATTCGTCACATTTTGACGTTGAAAAAATATGCCTATTCAACCAACCAGATGAACAAAGTTGATTTTTTTGAGAACCCTGCGACTAGCTATTGCATGGTTATTTTGTCTGCCTTCAGGGCATTCGGCTGCGGATTGACTCCAAAACCTCAGAGATGGTTTCTTCTGCGGAAATTTTATTACAAAATAATTCGTCATAATTCGTAATATTAACTCGCAATTTCGAAGTGTAATTAGTTTCTAATGTATCGCAGAAAAACGTTCAGTACTGTTCTATATTCATATAAAATCTGTTATCATTCGTAGTTGTTTTTTCTTACACGTATAAGCTGATTGTGGCATCGTATAGTTTCGTCTGAGTTGTAAAGAATTGTTGGTAAGATATGACGAAACATAATCAGCCCTTGAAATGGGAAGTACTGCGTTGACTTCGGCATTGAGCTTTGAATCGCTTCCTCTGTAACAAATTGTCATGCTCGGATATAATCTCCAATGCGAAATAAGCACTTACACACACAGTGCTATAATATTTTATCGCATTCAACTCTCCAGAACATGTTTCCTTTTCTCTTTTCTCAAAATAAACTTTTAACGGCCTTCGTTTTCTGTTTCCTGTGCGGAATATGAGACGGCTGAAAATGCTTCCAGCCTAGAAGGCTCTTGCAAGTATTACTCCTAGTTAACTAACCACTAGGTGGGAGGACGATTTCGTAGTGAGGCTTCGTTGCGACTAGGAATGGCGATATCGTCGGTGCACGAGGTAAGTGCCATATCTAAAAAAATGTATGGCAGGACAATGGTTTTATCATGAGAGGTAGTTTATTTCGCGGCTGAAAACAGTTTTACTTAGGGCTTCTTGGGAACTATCTTAATGAAAATTTACTAGTATTTTTTATTTATTTAACGTCAAAAGCATTGTGTTACAAGTAAACATTGTGTGTGGAGTACTGTGAGAAGTGTATTTTGTGCTCGTCTTAAATGCTGGGATACTTACCCTAACCGACACGAGTTGAATTCTGAATACTGATGAGTAGGGGGCGGATATTCATGACCTGAAACATTGCCCAAAATCAATAAAATACTCTTAAAATGTTTCAAACATGCCCTAAAAACAAAAAATCAAACAAAAAACAAATTAAACAAACTAAAAACAAATTAATCAAAAGCATTTCAGATGAACAACCCAAGCTGTTGTGTACGTTACTGATGTAATCGAGACTTCTCCCTTTTGTTCAAGTGAACTCAGCTTGCAAACTTTCGGTTTGGACTGTTCCTTAAAAGAAAACCTCTGCCTTTATATATCGCGAAATCGGTCGAACTGACAATAGCGCCGTTCGGAACACAGACGTCACAGGAACCTTAGATTACATTATACTTACAACGGCTGACATTACAATATACGAGCGAAGAAATCGAATAGGCTACTCAGGAATTGTGCTGAACATTTGTTGCACCTCGTAAATATTTTTTTGAAGCAAGTACCATTAAAATGTTAAAATCGATGAAATCAAACAATGCTTTTAAGAAACGTAAAAAGGGAGGACATGACTTATTAGTCAAAATCGACGAAAAAAAACAAAAAAAATTGCAAATAAAAATGGATAATTGCGTTTTGTTTTAACATAAAACGAATTTCTATGTTTAACGGCATTGTTCTAAAGTGAAAAGAAAACAAAATGACATGTCATTAAATTCCGCGCCGTACTGATGTCTGAAATTTTAGCACGAATTGCCAAGAAAAATTCACTGCAATGTAATGAAAACCATTTGCAATGTTAAATCACCTATAATGTTCGTCTATTATTCCTCACCGTGCCCTTCGTGAAGAAATGATTTGAATAACTAAATTCACTACAGAACTCTAGAAGATATGCACTTATACTAAAGTTACATTTATGTCCAAAAGCAAAACAAGGGGCCATTCCAGCATTCGCTCAAAATATCAGCGGTGGCGGCGGCGTTGGTGTGATGGCGGCGGCGATGGTGTGACGGACTGTTATACCCAAGCTTGCGGGTTCAAACCCGATCGAAGCCGTGGATTTTTAGGGCGACAAAATCCTTCGTACGCCTTCCTTCGGAGGGGAAGTAAAGCCGGCTGTCCCATGTTCGTAGATTTACTTGCATGTAAAAGATCAAGCCTAAATGACGCCTCTGAGCTAAATTCAAATCGCCTGTTTCTCGCCCAAGAAATACCTCCTTTCTCTGCTAGTTGATGAAAGGAGCGTAGCGAAATTTGCGTGGTCAGACGGAAGAGCGGGCCTGATGGCCCGAGTCTCGCCACGTAAAACAAGGCAAATTCAATTAAAAAAAAAAAAAATCAGGGGAACTGATGAATATATAATAAAAACGCTCGTAATAATAGTAAATCTTAGTAAATGGTAAAAACTACATAAAAACACATATTTCTATTAACGTAAAAAATGACAATTTTTGGGAAGGCGCTTTTCTAGTACGCCAAGGATATAACAATTCATGCTGACAATGTTATCGGAGTTTCTTTTATATCGTGAACTTTGTTTTTATAGTTTATACAGCAGTTGCCTCAGCGCCGTTCCACCCAAAAGTTGACCATCCTTAGCTTCACCACGCAACGGTTCGATAACGTATCCGCGGGTGAGCGGAGCGGGTACCCTCAGCCTGACAGGGACACCGCTTATTGTGTACGTACCCCCCTCCACACACACACACACACACACACACGCCAGAAGCAGCCTATCGATCTGTTTACGACACTGGTGTTGCGTAGAGCGCGGGAGGGCAGCGACAGCGCCACCAAGGGAGGGCGATGCCCCCCTGTCCAGCCATAAAAGTATAGAATTTTTTTAAAAAATTAGAAAAATTCTCGTATTAATGTTTCAAAACAATGTTGTTTACGACTTCAAAATTAATATCGTCACATATTTGAAACCCAAACGCTTTTTAAAAATCAAAATAGAGTTTAAATATATTTGTATATTAAAGTGGACACCAAAATGTAAGGCATTAAATATTTGCAGTAATTCATTGTTTTAACCTAAAAACAGTACAAATTTGTATGTGACGTATGAGGAAACGGTACAATCCGTAGACGTTTTCTTGAGCTTTCTGAATCTCTATCAACTCTTCTTCGCTTTATTTAAATTATGAGGAAGCTAGCAACGAGTTTAGGAGAATCTTTATTTACAAACAACGCGTATGTATTACATTGTTATTACTTCTTGACAACAGTAAGTAAAAATTAAAGTAGAGAATCGAAATAGACGGAAAATATCTCGGGTCAACAGATTTTACGTTCTTGATTAGAAGTCTTTTCGTCTTAACTTTTTAGGAGTTCATACCACTGGTAGTAATGATGGGATATTTCTTGGATGCTAAAATAAAGGAACTACTGTTTTTTGTTCTTTGTTTTGAATCAATTCTTAAAAACAGGAACGTTCGAATAAAAATTAAACAAATTTCCTTTAAATGTTTGGCCAATTTGAACAGCGCCACCAGAACCAATTGGTCTCTAAAGTTCTTTCGGGATGTGCTCTGGCAAGTCTCTTGCAAACTGCTTACGAGAAACTTTGTTGGACATCCACGAGGCCCCTCGAATTCCGCGTTGCGGCCTGTCGTCAGCCTTATTTGTTCGAATGAAATGTGCTTCCGTCGTATCGATATCGGCAGGTCGCTTCCATCGCGATCTTTCGGCCGTTTCACGATGTTCGTGAAAAGGATCGCTTATGAAAGTCCACTGCAGGCAGGCGGCGAATTTGTTATTTTGCCGGAATGGCACATTCAAAACTCCAGGGCAGACGAAACAATCAATCGACATTAGCGAGTGAATTCAGGACTTCGCCTACACAGCACAGTGTTAATAAATGTTATGAATGCTCTTGGTGATATAATGTTTTTGTACAACTTCCTTTATTTGAACTTTGTACGGAAAATTTATGTACTGAATTTACCAGCGCTGCCAAATCTAATACCAACAAGTTTCATGAAATTCAAAATCAGTTCGTCCTCTCCACCACAAACGCTCCATGGTTCGTCTCGAATTCTCAACTTCACAAAGAATTTGTTAGAACGGCTAAGCAACTACGTTTATTTTTGTATTCTCCAAAGTCTTTCAAAACATTCCAAACATACTCAGTTTACGCCCCCTAAGATTTCGCCAAAAGCCGACGCACAAAACCTCGAAATTGTTCGCATTCCTTTTCTATACTTTATGAAAATCATAAATGAGGCGCCTAGATATGGATAAATTGTCCCTGATAGCGAAAGAATAATACTTAAACAGCATTACACTATGCGGCGATGGAAATTTCCCGGCGTAGGAATTGATAAACATCAAATAACTCACGCAGTTGTTAAAATGTTTAAAAGACTACTAAGGTTTAAAAGTGAAGTAAGTCTGTAACTTGTGTTAACGGCCGTGTGTTCATTATCTTTTAAAAACTCATAGAACTAAGAAATGTATTTTTCTTGGAATAAATGTACTCGTACGCCATTTTCAACTAAAATTAATTTGTTTCAATTGTTGTTACGGGAAGGCGGACTGTTACGTCTGAGGATGTAGGTAAAGAACGTACGCCGGCCGAGTGGAGTTATTTTTCATTTTTGTATCGTTAAGTCGATTACAGTTCGGTAGTACTGAAAGTATGCACGAATTCTAGTCTTAAGTAGGCCCCTAGAGACTCTACTGCCCTATATGCTGCGTCATCTCGACAGATGGTACCATACAGGACTGATTACAGAAAACATTGGAATGTCAGTCATTGCAGCGTATCTCTAGTATTACTGGCCGGGATAATGAACTTCGCTGCAATCTGAAGTCGTTTTTCTAGCACTTTAGAAAAAGAGGCGAGGGTACAATGTACTTTCCATTCTTAGTGTGGTAAGTTTATCTAGTAGCCCGTTTTGATCTTGAACGGCTTAATTATGTGGAGTAAGCTCTAAGTCGCTCATAAATTATAACTTCGTTAGTATAACAATAAAATACTGCTTTTCTACCGGTAAATGCGTGATTGACTCTAATGATTTCACTCCCATTGCTCCCAAAAAATTCTTCGGTGTACGATATAATAAAGTCACTGTAAAATTTGATATATTTAGAAGAGTACCACGGTTTCAGGGCCAATACTCTAGATAGAGCAATGTCCTGAAGGAGACTGATTGTAAGTAAAGTTGTTGCACGAGTTGTCATGTTGTCGCTCACATCTCGTGTATGTCGCTCATCTTCCTTTCCAATTGGCGGAGTCTGTCGTGCGCGTGATCGCAAGTAGTGCATCATGAGTTATCTAATCAGAAGCAGTCAGTCGAAAGGATTACTGCACTTAGTTAACATAAGAAGTTTGCTAAGGACGAACGGATAAAATATTAGGTTATGGGCGCGCGTATCCTCAATGAAGATGCAAAGGAACAATTTCAGTTCTGAGCCCCCTTTTCCATTATTTTTTTTACTTATGACATATTTTACTAGTAAATAAACAAAATATACCGGAAGGATGAAATTATAATTTAAATGAAACTATTAATAAATTACGATTCATCATTGTTGACAGATGGCGTAGAGCGCCTCATACCCAAACGCCGTGTTCCCAAAATTATAAATGCAAGAAAACAAACTGTTTGAGCTATTTATGGAAATAAAATGTTTTATGCGTAAAATAATGAGGCCCATTTCCAAATATGTTGATGACTCCCCCCCCCCTCTCTGCGCACGTCCGTGGCCTGGGTGTATGAAGGTGGCGCCGGTACTGGTGCGGCTGCACGAATTTGAAACTTGAGCTTGGGCGGCGCCGGCGGTGGCGGCGGCAGTGGTAGCGGTAACGGCGCGAGACTCCGGAAGAGCAGTCGGCGATAATAGGCGCCCTCTTGACCTCCGCGCTGGAGCGCCGCCGTCACCGCCGCCGATAAGCTGATTGCGCCGGAGAAGGGTTTGGTGGCGGCTGCTGCTGCCACGGTGGGGGCACACGCAGTCTGGCATCCCGCACGGCAGACTCGCGTAGCCTGCAGCAAGAGTTACGGGGCTACAGGTCGCTCGCGAAATGAATATGTGGTGTGTTGGTGTTGTGCGATCGTTGCCGGCTGAGGTCTCTTCAACATAGGAAGTGTCCTGTCGTAAACAGATTTGCGTGTTTACATCAAATAGCCTCTGAAAGGTTGGGTAGGTTTGCGAGTGTGTATGTGCGTTTCATACCGGGAAATGTCTCACCCCCAAGTCTTGTGTTCATGTGAAGTCTTAAAATACAAGAAAAATGCTTTTGAGAGGAAAATAATAGAATCGTGAATGTCTGTGGTACAAAACGCGGCGGCGTAGAGTAATTATGGCGAAGAAATCTTCCACTAGTCGTCCGGTGCGGACACATTGTTTAAGGCGTGTTGGTATTTTTCGATCGATTCTATTCGCCTACATTATAGTGTGGCTTCTTTCTACACCCCAATAGGGAAAAAACTGCATTGGGCGGAAGGAAAAGTCTTTCCCTCTACCGTCGTTCCACAAATCCCAGAAGCGTGCAGATCCCGCTTCTCCCATCCCCTTTTTTTCCCTGCTCTGCTTTGTCTCGTATCGCCACCTAGTCTGTGGATTCCAGCCTGGTCTTCGCATCTCACGCCGCCCCGCCGCTCCTACATCGCCCCACCCCCTGGGTGTCGTCACTCCTTCCCACGTTCGTTATCCATTCCCTTTTGTCTGCTTCATTCTCCCCCACGACGCTCTCCCTCCGCCTCCCCCTCCCTGCGCCGGCGCACCTGTTTTTCTTCTCCGCTTCCCAGCCGCTCCCAGCCTCCGCCAGAGCTGAACGGTGCCCGCCTCCGCCCCCGCCCTCGCGCCGGCGCCTACGCCATCGGTGCCGCCTGTTCCGCTTCGGGGTCAACGCTTTCGCCGGCGCGGCCCGGCGCGGCGCGGCGCACCCGTATTGCGGCTCGGGAAGTCGCTCATTGTATGCTGCGCGTGCGGTGTGCAGCGATTGAAACGCGCGGAGCCGCCTCGCCTCGACTCGCTTCGTCTCCCTACGCCCTGCCCCTCCCCTGCTCCCTCTCCTGCCCCCACGCCGCTCCCCCACCTGCTTAGTTTCACGCCCATTCGCTTCACCTCCGCTCGCCGCGCCTGGCGTCGCTCGGAGACGCCCTGCCAAGGCGCGCGGTGTTCGTCTTGCAGATTTCGATGGCTAGAGGGTGGTTGCTGTTTGATATCGCTAATTGGTTGTGAATACATGCTTGAGAAATCTGAAAAATTCCAATAGTTGTAATCCCAGAAAGGAAATACGAAATGAAAGAGTAGGTATGGTATGTGGCGATCTGTTCAAACCAATCAGTTATTGGAAATTCGATCACTGCCTGAGAGTTACGAATGACATTGATATTGATAGTTTGATTGGAGTGTTAAATAAACAATGAGTTTTGTGGTCGGATGAAAGCGAGACGGCGAATAGCCTCGTAAAATGGCGTCCTGCGATTGTAATTTTTCATGCTGTATAATTCATGCAATTTGATTGGTCATATCTGTATTACTGCTTCTTAGGGAACACAAAAGCATGGCAGCATTATTTTGCAGCAATGGCGTTTAGACAGTTAGCAGTCTTCGAAGATGCGTTGGTTGGTCGTTTCTTTGGATATTCCCTAAGTATCAGTTTATTTACACATCCCATACATGTATTTAATTGTGCTCATGAAAACTCCCAGGTGCATATATAATTACGTTTTTCAGAAGAGCGAGTGAAAGAAAAATAATACTGCATCGGTGACTAAGATTGTGGACACTTTATTCCGACTTGGGTAAGCGCGAAAATATGGGAATTACCAAAATTGTAGGATTTTATATGAAATTGTGATTACTTTAATTCCTGCAATTAATTGTTTACTCTTAATCGACAAGAAAGCAATCTGTCGAAGGTCGCTCGCGACTCGCCTAATACGGAATGTGTGGAGCCGCCTTAACGTGAGTTACACGCGTTGTACAAAGAGTTTTGCCCGCCCGGATTTACGCTCTTCGTGTTTTATAGAGCAGTTTTCACCTGATTAGGTTCGACACAACGTAGCCGGTACCCATTTTCGAACTCATGCGATCGGTGTACAGTGAACCACCAACCCGTTACACGAAGAAAATAAGCAGCAGACAGGTGCGACTCGCTTAATTTTTTACCTGCGGGATTGTGGCCAGTCACTCATGTATACCCGGACGGGTTAAATCGAAGTGGGGTAAAAGTCGCATTTCCTGAGCATGTGCGGGCTTCTTTAGTTGCTGCAGTGGCTGGGGGTCTGGCTGCCCTGACGTTGCAACCGCTAACGAGGCTGACAAAAGACCCCATTGACTCCGTCCGCCGAAGCCTCGGTCTTCAACTGCGTCGTGTGGCGGCCAGTGTGTCACAGGGGGGGGGGGGGAGGAGGGCGACGAGGTTCGCCATCTGCCTAATGGAATCGCGCGTCTCTTGACGACCGCGGGCGTCGCCGCCGTCCATTCATTGCCGCGTTGACGGGACGGGCTTTGTCGCCGCCGTCGTTGCGCTGTTGACCTGCTGCGAACGGGGGTCGATTGCCTCCTCTGGCGCGGGGCGCGGCTGGGATTGGCGGTCTCTCTCGCTCGTGCGACGTGATGTCGGTAACGCGATGTATTGAAACCTTTTGCGTCGAGGGTGACGTGTAGCGTGGTGGTCAAGGTTTTTGTTGAGAGTTCTTGAGAGTTCAGTGAGCTTAAATCTTGATTGATCTGTGTGGGAATTTGTAGTGGAAGTAGCGAGTTCGTGGCTGGTTGCCTCGCTCGTCCCGGGTCCCAACCATTCGTCCTACCATTGATGTGTAGAGTTTTCAAAATGTAAATGAGAATTAATTTTTGTAACGAAAAACCCGTACATTTGTGTTCTGGCCTGATTTATAGGTATTTCCAACATTAAACCTTGTTTCGTTTGCTCATCGCAGTTCTGCAGTTGTAGTTTCGACCATTTTCTTCAGGAAATGAAATAAGTGGTGTGGGCGGAAGGTCGGAGAATCTCTGGCAACCGCGAGAACGACCACCCAAAATCTCTCGGTACGTTACCTGAACTCTCCAGTGGCAAGTCGCTCTGTAATGGGATCAAGCGGGATCAAGCGGACTACCACAATGGGATGAGCGTATTTAGTGTGGAGAGTTGGGCCATTTTGGGTTAGTCCAGGATTCTACGATTCTCTACGATCGAGATGGGTTTGGTTACGAATGGTTAGCATAATATACGGAAATGTAAATGCAATATTTGAGACATTTTCTCCTTGTGCACTGTGTATGCGTTGACCTGTTCGAAATCGCATTGATGCGGTGGTCAATGTGTTCAAGAATTTCTACAGTGCTTCTTGCCACCTTTCCCACTTTGTGTTCCCCGCTTTCCCACTCTTCTCCTTTTTTTTCTTGTTATCCTTACTCTCGCTAGTTTTTTACTCGACACTGCGAAGGAGGCGATATGTTTCCTCTGTGACCCTGGTTTATTCTTGCAATCCTAACTTCCGAACCAAGTCATCGGTTGTCGGTGACGCAGAACCAAATCGTCCGTTCGCAACGTGGGAGCAATATTGTGTCGTGAATTAAAAAATATTCATACATTATATTCTTAATTTTCGAGTGACAAATGTTAAAACAAACTGTTTCATTGATGTATTGATGAAACGCACGTGATGGTACGCACTGATTAAGATTGTAACGCTGCTTTGCGGATTAAACGTTCTTTTATTTATGTTTTTTAAGGTGTTCGTTACCATGAGACGTCAATATTTCCACACGGTCAAGAATTCGTGACAATGGTAATATTTTTTTTCACACTCCTAAGACGTTTCAATTTCAGGTTTAGTTGGCGCTTGTTCTAATTTCTCCCGCCCCACCACTGGGTTTGGGTTTCTCAGCACGCTTCCCAGCGTTTCATTCCACCGTCCGCCGCTCGTATTGCAGACTGTTTCTCCTTAGCCGATGGCCGGCGCCGAGGTTTCCCTCAACCTCCATCCCATCCCACCCCACTCCGTCCCCCCTCCCTCACCTCACCCCACCCACCCCCTTCTCCACCATCTCCCCGTTCTTCCTTCACGCGCGTCGGGGACGAGCAGTTAGGTGCAACGGCGTCCGCTGGACCATCTGCGGTCTCGCGCGGTCGCGGCGCAGCAACGAGCTTCTCTTCCCCTCCCCCTCCCCCCCCTCTCCCCACCCGGAGCTCAGCGCCGGCTCCGCCGTGCTCCGCTCCGCTCCGCTTCCCTTCGCTTCGGCTCCGCTCCGTCGCTTTTAGGGCCCCTCTATTTCTGACCCGCGCCGCCGTAATTTACCTCGTGGCCACAATCGCATCTTCTCGGTCACGTACATCCTCGCCATAAACCCACCTTGGCGGAGCGCGCGCGCCGGGTGGGCGGGGGGCGGGGGGAGGGGCGCGGTCGTTGGGCCCTTGCGTCCACGCATCGCGCGCGTCCGCCCGGAAATGGGGTTACGGCCTGAGGAATAGAATTGTGTTTAGTTCGTGTTAAATCCCTCCCGGACAGCCAAGACCTGTGCGCAGAGCTGCCCGTCTGTGAATGTGCGCGCGGAGAGGAATCTTAACGCAGAATGGCCACGCCGCTCGCTAGTCAAATGTTCGCCACTTATTATATTTGTTAATATTTATAATTAATTTTATTTAATATTAATTTTCAATGAAAGTCGCCTGTAACGTTCAATGTTAAGTTTCAAGTTAATGAAACGATTGAAGTGATTTTCTCTTGTCATTTGACGTGTCCTTGCGTCGGATGTATGTTTGAATAGGCTATGAAAATGTGTCGCTGTAAGTGTAGAGCAAAATAGTAGAGGTAAGTCAGTGTCAAAAAGGACTGGTAGTCATTGTATTTTCTCAGATCGCGGAACAATACCAAAGAATTGATATGTTTCGTTCTATCGAACTTTATCAAATTTATTCCACCGAATTGATTTCTTTAATATTAACGAACATAGTATGAACATCACATACAAGAAGTCATGAATGGAAAAGTGCATATAGACGTGCCTTCCAGTGCTATTACCACGGGGTCATAATGACGAGGAGCATCCAGTAAGGAATACACAATCAGCTATTAGGCGTAAATGAAGATGCTATCAAACACGCAGTTGGGAATGTTGTTAACTTCTAAACGACTTGAAAAGCGCATCTGACATTCGCGCAGAGATCGAAGGCACCTGCAAAAATGGGCAATCGCAGCTATCGGGTTTCATATCCCAGTACGTGCGAGGCTGAATGGCGGTGTTTCATGACCACAAAAAAATCTTAGCGCATCGGTTTGGCGGAGCCCCTTGGTGATTCGGTCCGGTTGGTTTGAGCATGTGGTTTGGTCCGAGGAGGCGAAGTTCGGTTCGGTTCCGTTGGTTCTTTTCCATGGCGAGGACCAGGACGGTTGGGGATGGCGCGACCCCGTGTGGTAGTGAGGCCCGGGGCCTCGGCACAATTGGCGCAGCTCGGCATCATCCGCATGCCAGGGGCCCTAAAACGGAGAGGTGCGTTCCAAAGAAGAAACCGCGCACGCATCGCAACATACCGTGACGCGTCCGCCCGCAGCGCCGCGTGTTGTGCGCGTGTTTCTCCGCGGCCCCGCGCCGGGACCTCCCAAGCCGCGGCCACGTGGCGCCGCCGCCGCTCGTTTCCTCCCGGGCCGGACGGGCGGGCGACGGGGGCGTTGAGTGCCGCCCGAATGGCTCGTAAACGCACCCCCGCGCAGGGAGGAACTGGGGCGCGCGCGCGCGCGGGCGGCTGGGTGGGCGGGTGGCGCCCTGGAACGCCGCGCGTGCGGGCGAGGAGGACCCATCGGGAACGGTCGTGAGGACGAGGTTCCATAACGAGGCCGGTAATCGAATGTGGCGATTGGAGAAAGATTCTTTTTCTCTCTCTCTCTCTTTCTCTCTTTCTCGCTCGCTCGCGCCGGTCGTGATTCAAATATAGGCTTGATCGAGCCGAGAAAATGTGTTTTCCGTCCGGGAAGCTGGTCCCTCGGGATTACCGGTGGAGGGCAAGAGAAAAGGAATCGTTCCAGAAATAACTCTGCGTGACGGTGTCAGTTTCCAATGGGTGTGGGGGAAAAAGAGAGGAGAGGAGTTTGAAATTATTTCCTTGCATTCCGTATTCTACCCTTTCGTACTGTTTAGGAATAATACTTCTGTATTCAATTTCGTGCTTAATTGAAATGACTGATAAATGTTTGCTACTTCATTGGGGCGTTCTTCCGATTTCCGTTACGTGCCGATTTGAACGAGCTCAAGAAGATTTTAAGAAACCATGCACATATTCCACTTCTTCCCATAGTACATAGTTTTAACTATTTTTTATGGTAAATAAATAAAATGTACTAATTACATTAGTCTTCAAAATTTATAATTTGAATTAACAAGTTTTTGTACATTTGTCTATGTAAATACTGCACTTGCACACTGCGCCCCAACGGCATTTTTAAGGAAATACAATATGAATTGTAAACACTACGAAGGCTACAACTGAAGCTGTAGATAACCATCTTTGTTTAGTTCAGATATAATTTAAATGAGTTTCGTTCATTTACACTTAAAGTTATTTTCCTATTATTTTGTTATATTGTATTGGGCAAAACATCCTTTCAAGAATTTTGCTAGCACTAGAGTACCAAATGCTTTAGTAGTTTCATTTGACCCTGCAGCACAGGCGGTTGATCTCTACGATGACTGAGTTATTCACCTGTCGATGAGGCATACACATTTCTCAGAACAATCCTTTTCAGTACCTTTTTTGTTGTAGTTCTCAGATACCGTAGCTTCATGTTTATGATGCTGCGATCATCAGAATTGTCTCGAGCAAACCGTGGACCGTGCACCATACTGCAGACTTGAGCGTTCAGTACAGATAAAGCTTTCTAACATATCTTGTTTGTTTTTTTCTATTAAACATTGTAGTTTATTAAATTTTAAAATTTCGATCTCTGAAAATGTGTGTAATGAGTATTTGGACTTCAGAAGTTAGTTTGTGAAGCTAAAATGAAGATGAGGTATCTGACAGATTATAGTCTGTTCTTGAACAACTTTAACTAGCGTGAGTATAGCAGGATTAATTTAGGAAAGCTAGCAAATTCGGCATATACAATAAACAGAGGTAATGCGTAGCAGTGTATTGAGTTTACTCTTCGAACTACTGCCAAGTTTAGGGGTAACACCTTGTTTCGAGATCGCCCCACCTGGTCTTTGCCGTCTGTTTAAACAACCATACCAACGTTGTTTGTGCTCGACTGCTGTGCATCAGTGGAGACAATGTTTCCGAGAGCTTCCTCTCTTATTGCCGTACCACTTCACTGGAAGCACGCCCTCGCTTCATAGCAAAACGCATTTCCCTGTCATTTGTTCAGCACGACTTGGTGGAAACAAGCGCGGATTACGTCATCTCAAAAGCTGCTACATTTGGACGTTGCAGTCATACTATTGCGAAGTCTCAAACTTTGGGCGCAAGAAAGATTGGTTCTATATGTTAGTTATGCTTTCGCAAACACGGTATTTCCTTGCCAGTTTGTAAGTTGGTACGTTCCCAGGTTTGCGTACAAGGTTCAAAGTTATATCTAGATAAATGAATTGGAAACCTTTTGTGTTATGTAGCACCGCGGTACATGTGTGCTGTTGAGGATTCTACAGGGAAAGAAAGAAAACATGGAAAATTTTAGCGTATGTCGCGCAGACAGCAGAGGAAATTAAAGGTAAATATTGGAAGGGAGGGAAAATATTGTTTTATCGATCGAACACCCTTACCTTGTGTTCACTCCCGTGAAGAGCCGAGGGGGATTCAGAGAGAGCACAATGAAGGGTTTCTGTACGTAATTTTGTACAGACGACGTGCCACCAGACAGACGACTAGTCACCACGTTAGTAGACACTTAACCCTTATTAAAGTTTGTTGTTGATCAGATAACTACTGTTTTTATCAATATTGGTACTCGTATATTAATAATGTCTGAGAGGCACCTGCGACGATACCATACTATTTGTCCAATTTGAGACAGTAAAGTGCGACTGTGGAAACATACAGTATTGCTGTAATAACGTGAACGTATGCCGTCGCCCAAATCGATATTGTCGAGAATGTTTGTGATGCAATTGCTATTCTCATTTGGAATAAACTCAATGTGGTTCGTGTTCACATCAGTATTAATTTGAAACTTATATCAAGATAATCTATTAGTTGACGTGAATATGTGTGTGTGTGTGTGTGTGGGGGGGAGGTGAATTACAAAAGCATTTGGTATTTTGTTTCGACATAACAGGAGTATATTGAATGCTTCATGGCGAGTTCGATATTCTCTACACTTTCTCCCCAGAAAGCATAAAATTGATAAATTAAATTCCAAAGTTCCCGACATTGTTTTAGGAACAACTGCTTTAAAAAGCGGAAGAGACTTAATTGCGTTAGAGGACGTAGGATGTTTGGTAATCGAGCCCATGGATCGCTGAAGCCTTTGTCATTAATAGCATTAAATATTAACGAACAAGTTTTCGAATAGACATAGACTTCTTACCTTTACATTCTTACGTTTCGACCTTAATTTTTTGCCTTGTGTTCATTAGGCAATGAAAGCTTAGAAATGGTATTATAGGTTAAAAATATGACACAACTGTAAAAGAAAATAAATGAAATTGACAGATTTAACCCATTTGCTCAGACATTTTCCTTCCGAAGTTTTCCTTCCGAGCGATTTGTTACCGTGGCGGCAATGAAGCGGCAGCGGTGCTCCTTATGCAAGGCCGAAGAGCCGACAAAATCTGTGCAGCATCGAAGAATATACTAAATCCTTTCTGTTTTTCGTGTGGAGATGTGCGTCAGCTGCGATTCGATGATTAGAATGTAATTTGACAGTGACAGTGACAGTGACGGACTTTTTGGTTGGTCCGCGCTGGGCTGAGGAGGCCATTAAGTCGGCCACGCCAGTAACATTGCGGATTGATGGGAACTTAAGTTTTGATGAACTATAGTATCGTGTGTGTTGCAGTTTAAAGATCGAAAATCAACTCATTGTGGCGCGTGGCGATGTTGTAACGGTTAGCGTATCGGACTGTTGTACCCAGGTTGGCGGGTTAAAACCCGATCGAAGCCATGGATTTTCAAGGGTGAAAAAATCCTTCGTACGACTTCCTTCGGAGGGGAAGTAAAGCCGGCTGTCCCATGTTAGTAGATTTACTTGCATGTAAAAGATCCTCAAGCCTAAATGACGCCTCTGAGCTAAATTCAAATCGCCTGTTTCTCGCCCAATAAATACCTCCTTTCTCTGCTAGTTGGTTAAAGGAGCGTAGCGACATTTGCGTGGTCAGATGGAAGAGCAGGCTTCATGGCCCGAGTCTCGCTACGTAAAAAAAGGCATTAATTCAATTCAATTCATTGTGCGTCAGTGGCGCAGGGACTGAGAGCACCGGGACCCGAAGGCTTAGAGTTCGATTCCCGTTATTAAGATCCGTGAGTTTTCACTAAAAAAATTTGGCATGGCTGGCTTATCATATCGTCGTGGAATCCATCTGAATCGCATCCATTACAGTGCATCTCTCATCATTTCGCTTCATGATCATCCTTCCTGTGGATCATCCCATCATCCTTCTTCTGCCTTGCCTGTACCTACGAAGGAGCTCATGTTATCTTGTTCTGGTCTTGTCAGCTTGTAGCTGGTAACTTTTCTCCCACTTACAGGAACATAGATTGGGAGTTTGGATTGTGAAATGGATTATTTTGTTAAGGTAGGCGGGTTATTTAGTGAGGGTTATATGTGGACGTTGGTGGAGAGGTACGTCTTGTATGCCTGTCCTTGTTACAAGAATTGGTCGAGTTTTGTTTTGATAGTCTTGCTACCCTTTAATTTATGTAATCTGGACGGTGTTGCAGTGTATCGTAGATTCTGACGGATACCTTGCGCGTGCGTGTGTTTGTGGTAATGTAGGATTAATTAACGGAAAATTGGTTTACTGATGTCGATCTCGTCTCTTGGAATATTATCGTCTCACGGTTGACATTGATCCCTTCGTGCAATAATTGTTTAAATGGGTGTGCGTCCGTCCATGGCACTTCTTTTGCGTGTGTGGTGTGCTTGAAGTGCCTAATCGTGTGACTTGTGTGGTGTAGCCAGGGTGAATCCCAGAGGGGGTGACAATGGCCTGGAGGAGGTCCAACGACGAGCCCCGTAAGGTGGCGGACGCCCAAAAGTAGTCTTGAAAGTAGTATAGGGGCCAGCGTTAGCGAAGGTGCCTCCGACTCTTCGCCGCGCGCCGGGCGCCGCGTTCTGGAACTGAAAACATCTCCCTCCGATCTCTCTCTCTCTATCTCCCATGGACATTCTCTGTACTAGGATTTATTTAAGCGTACACTTGACATAAATAACTGTTAACGGTTTCGCCCAATCGGGAGCTTGAACGTCCTCAGTGACGTCACTAGCGACATATAGGCTCCTGATTGGATGAAACAGCAGCAGCTGCTTTACGTGTAGTGTACGACTAAATAAATCGTAATGTATACTGCGGTTTATGCAATTTTGCCCAGGGCAGGTTTCAGTTGTTAACGGTTTCATCCAATCGGATGCCTGAACGTCACCATAGTGACGTCACTGGTGACCTTTAATCTTCGGATTGGATGAAACTGAACAGCTGTTACCTGTTTGAGGCAGAGTTGTGAAAATCGCAGTGTAGTGCCGGTACCTACATAGTGGCTAGTGATAGGCTGCACTGGCGTGTGCTGCCGCGCCCTTGACCGACTGCGGCGCGTCTTCCGGGAGCGGTTGTAAACAGGACGATCGCGTAACTGGTGCCGGTGACCTGCGTGGCCTGAGGATCGCTTCTGGAGCGCCGCGCCACGTCGCGCTGTGCCATCCCGTCCGTTCCATTTCTTTCGGCACCCATCTTTTCCGTTCGGCACCCATCTTTTCCGTTCGGCTCCCTTCCTTTCCGTTCGGCTCCCTTCCTTTCCGTTCGGCTCCCTTCCTTTCCGTTCGGCTCCCTTCCTTTCCGTTCGGCTCCCTTCCTTTCCGTTCGGCTCCCTTCCTTTCCGTTCGGCTCCCTTCCTTTCCGTTCGGCTCCCTTCCTTTCCGTTCGGCTCCCTTCCTTTCCGTTCGGCTCCCTTCCTTTCCGTTCGGCTCCCTTCCTTTCCGTTCGGCTCCCTTCCTTTCCGTTCGGCTCCCTTCCTTTCCGTCCGGCTCCCTTCCTTTCCGTTCGGCTCTCCTGTCTCCCGCACGTTCCGTTCCATTACGTTCTCTCTCCCGTTCGTTGTCACGTCCCGTCCCGAGGCGGGCGTTGGGTTGCACTGGGTTTGTAGCATTTGAAGCACACTATATTTGAATCAGTTATTTCTACTTCGCTCGTACGCTGGTTTATATTGCAATAGTGGAGAGCATCAAGACAATCTTTATGGTTGAGAGCAAAATAAAATTATTTTATCAGTTCCCTTTCTTTAGGGGAAAACGCACATACGAACCCACATGCATACACTAATAAGGGTTATTTCGTTACACCAAATTAGCTCTAATTTTTATACGAAACTACGAAAGGAATAACAACACATGCTATAAATAAACCGTTGCCTTGAAGGAGAATGTCACAAAACACGCAAAATACACAAAATTTCACGCTTGCGTTTACGAAAACTGCAAAAGAAAAAAGGAAGTAGGGGGTGAGAGATTTCAATGTGACTGCCAGACAATACAAAGGGCGTTTTCATATAAATACAATTTAAGATGACAGGTGTACGAAGCGGCCTTTGAAATGTGCTTGCATGTGTTGTGCGAACGACAAAGGACAGGAACATGCCACAACACGCCGTGAATGGATAGTTGTTCTGGATTCAGTAAACGAGATACAGTTGTTTGCAACTCCTGTGGTTTTGTATCTTCATTGAATAGTAAATATGAAATTATTCACATTCAGGCTTACATTTCAATATAGGATTCTGTGATTTCCAGACATGATTTAATACAGGAGTAACCCAATTTTTTTACATTGTTTGGCAGCATGATGGAGACAGACGCTTCTATAACTAGAAAACAAACGCAAATTGAGATAGGGCACTTTGTAAATAACCTCTTTATTAGAAATTAGTGTGATTTTTGTTCTTTTAGTTGCTGGGAAATAATGTTGCAGTAGCAAGAGTAGGTCGAACATTTCTGAAGCAGCTCGTGAATAGTGAAGTTAGTTGAGTTCAACGAAAATTAAGAACGAGACGATCTTCCCATTTATTATGAATTTCTTAATTCTCATTTATCTTGTGTAAATTCGTTATTTATTCTGTAAGTTGTGGTAATGAACGCTATCATGGTACCAGGTTGTTGGCATTAAGTCCTGATTGCCGATTGTATACTGCGATGTTCGTGTTTCATTGAGCAGATTTGCTTTCAAATCCCGGGATATCCACAGAGGGGGAGAATCAATGGAAATTTACTCAGGACAACAGGAGGCAAGCGCTCAATTTGATGAAAAGCGAATGCCCATACGAAGAGGTATGAATTGAATATAAAGAATATGTTGATATATTCATATAATGTATTGTGGTTGAAGTACAGTAATTTTAGAGTTCGAATTCAAATGAGCTCGATAATAGATCACGAGGATACGTGTTTTGTTGGGACATTCAATGGCAGGTAATGGGACTGCTCTAAATGCTTGCTTATGAGTAATTTCCCGTAAACGATACGCGTCATAAACACTACTTTGGAAAACGGTTGACGCTGTTTTAGTTTTCAAACATAGCTTTCTTCTACAAAATACCAAGATACTTGCTTTGCTTTTGAGATCTCTTTCCGTGTTTTGTACCATGTTCCCGTTAGCTAGTAATTGGTCCGCTTGTTTACTTTTCATGTATTTGCATTTAGACGAGAAAACTATGTGCAGAGTTGCTAGTGGGAACCAGACTGATTTCATGTAAATGAAGGTTCAGTTCTCCAGCATGGGAAAATGTAGGTTGGGTTTTCGAAACGAAACAGAGGAACGAAAAGCCACCCAACATTCGGCGTCCGGTAAGAATTTAACCGTCCGTTAATAACGGCCGAAACAATCTAGATGAGTATTGGCTTGAGAGTGCAAGTCTTTCAGGAAATAATATATTTTGATTTTTATATGATATTATGAGATATTTAATTTTTATAATGGTATTACGAAAATTATTCAACAGCACTCTACTATTAGCCAAATTTGATTTAGTTGGTTATACACCTCGGCTATGGCGTCTTGTTTATAAACGTCAACCGCGTTTGTTATTTGCTGGCCGACAGGCCAAATGGCGTTAAGAACTTCGTTCTGAAAAAGTCCACAGCATAACCGCAAAAAAGATCTGCACTTTACCAAATAATCTTGAGAAACTATCACAAATACCACCCCGTTACCCATCCAGAAAACGCGTCTGTGCGCGCGTCGTTCTGGCCTCGATGTGTGGTCCCGGGCGCATCACTGCGTGCGCGTGGCCGGAAGGAGTGGAGTGAAACCGGGGCAGAAGCCCGCCCGCCCGCCCGCCCGCGTCAGCTGACGCTCCCATGAGATCGCCGCCCCAGAATGGGCTGTGTGTGTCCGTTCCCGCCCTCCGTCCTCCGCGTCCTCTCGTCTCCTTTTCTCTCCCCTACCGTAATAACGTTATCACTTGCTTCCTCAGTTCCTCTCTTGCCACGCAAGTCCCCTTTTGCTTTACATCTCCTCCTATCCCCTCCTTTTATTTCTCCCTTTTTCTCTTTCCAATTGCATCTCCTCATCCTCCATTTACCTGTATGTTGTAATTGGTACTTCCCTTTCCCGCCTTATTCATATCGCTATCCCTCCTTTTCCCCTCTATATTCCTTCTCTCCCCGTCTGCATCCGTGTCTCTGTCCCGTCCCATACAAGCTTCTCCCTCTGCGCTCCGCGCCACCCTGTTTCATCAGCTTGAAAGGCCTCGTCTTACAGTTTCCCCCTCCTCCGCCTGCTTCGACTTGTCTACTCGAGAATGCCCTGGGCAGACCAAGTCCATGACGAGCCTCAGAGGCGCAGTGGGGGGTGTACTGCTTCCTCGGCAGTCTCTACATGGCTGTGAGGAACAGCGATTCAATATAGAGCATTGGAAAGGATCGGTTCTCGACTGGCAGGTTTAACATAGTTGCGTGGTTGGAATATTAGAATAGTGTTATTTGTCCCAGAAGCGTTAGATGTAGACGGAAGAAGGATGTAGACTTTACATCAAGAAAGGAAATCTGAGACAAAATACTAGAAATAGTTTATTTTTGTAGTTGGAATTACGTACTTCTGATAACTAAAATAATTTACGTCAAATAGGATATACAAAACGCGAAACAGTGTACGTACAATACAGATTCGCTGAGACAAATTTTTCCTCATAACGTTTCCTCGAAATGCGCCCAGTCCCTCACTAGGCGCCTTCTATCCGTTTTCTCGAGATTTACAGCAATATGCCAGCTCGTCTGTGAAGCCGTCGCTGCTGCTTTGTGGGCAAGCAGATTGACGGGAGTCCAACGCACCCACAAGAAAAATCGTAAAGGACGTAGCCCTCGTGCGTCAGAGACGCAATCCTCTTGTGTGGATACGCGACCAAGAAGTTTGAAATATAAAATTCCGCGTCATCCGCCTCGCCGAGGAGGCTGGCTGGCCTCTGTTACATGTTTACCATCGGCGGCGGCGACGGCGCTAAGCCCCCAAACGGAATCCCGGCCAGCGATCACGCGCTCCGCGGAGAGCGCTTTTTAGTGCGAAAGGCGGCGGGCGCTGGAAATCTGAACCCCACGGAGAAAGCAATGAGGCTGACGCGATGTGTCGGGTTGGGAGGTTGGGGAGGAGAGACGACGGGTTGGGAGGTTGGGGAGGAAAGACGACGGTTTGGGATGTTGGGGAGGAGCTGGCAAAGATTACGGTGTCGAGAAACGAGGGTACGATTAGCGAACTGACCTGGGCTGTTAGGGAGAAAGAGTGGATGGATAATGGCACTGTAAGTCGTGAAAACTTGATTGTCGTATTGGGTCTCCACGAGTTCCCAGAAGATATACATCACTACCAAACTACATTCCGCTTCTCGAACATGTATAATACGTTGCGATAAGTGCCGGAGATTAGAGCCGGAAGATGTGCGTCTGCTTGCATTCTCCAAAATAAATATTAACTCGTATAACTCCCTTGTGTTGCATGAGCATGTACATTCAATTTATTCAGTTAATGTATTGTAACGTTCCTCGTGGTGAATTAAAACCAACACAATATTATTTAAACAATTACGTTTATTCGTGAACAATTATACACTAAAATCTACTTGGTCTATTTACAGATATATTACACTTAATTATTTTTCTTTACACACGACTCCGTTCTCTTGATGATTTATTTACACAGTTCACTTCTTACACACTATTTATTTACACTGTTCTCTTCTTCTACAGTATCAGTCAGTCCGATGCACTGCCCACGGTCCACTGCACTTGACCCCAATTCCCTGCACAGACCACAATTCCCCTGCGCAGACCACAATTCCTTGCGCAGACCACACTTCACTGCGCACACCAGGGTCCACTGCACTGCTGTTTACCGCGATGCCCACTTCACAGCTCAGCTTCCACTGCAGACTTCAAACTGCTGACTGCTGTTTCCCCACTGCACCACTGCTTACCGCGATGCACCCTTCACAGCTCAGCTTCCACTGCAGACTTCAGACTGCTGACTGCTGTTCAACCACTGCACCACTCTTCACCGCAATGCACACTTCACAGCACAGCTTTCACTTCGGACTCACTGACGGACTGACTGCTTCTCGGCTACTCACTGACGTCTTACTGCTCACTACTGACTTCTACTCTCTGACTCGCGGCCGCCGGCAGCGGCGCATTTATACCTGCCCGGCGCTTGTCTCCAGGCACCCGGCACATTCTCGGCGTTTCCCCGCGGCTCGCGGATAGTCCGGAACCGTCTAGTTCGGGGGGAAGGGAAGGGGCGCCGGCAGATGACGCAATCCACGCGCAGCGAATTCGGCAAGTGATGCAATATTCGTAACAGTATGAACGGATGCCTTAGACAAGTTGAAATATCTTGTTTAGAATTAAGAATGTCGTGACTGAACGTCGAGCGCATCTTGGGAGGTTTCGTGACGTTGCAGCCCTTCGCGCAGGGTGGCATCACCCCGGGCTCTGAGGCGAGATCGAGATTGAGAGGCCGTTCGCAGTCGTCGTCGTCTTCGTCGCACGCTGAAAATTCTCCCGGGGTCGTTAATGGTCGGGCTAGTCGCGACTTGAAAGGGCATTATAAATTCGACTGCATTGTTAATGGGGACGGAGCAGGCGGGTGTGGAGCGGCGGGCCGTGCCTGGGGACGGGCGTGCCCCGTGTGCCGTACGCGCCTCGAAACGGAAGGTTTCCGCCTTGCTTAAATCATGAGGATGCTGGTGCGGGTGCGGTGGAATGAAAGGGTGCGAGGCAAGGATTTCAGGCCGGATTCCGCAGTCGCAAACAGTCTCCCCCAAATCTTCGGTGAAAAGTGTTATTCAACCCCCATCAGCATATTCAATAGGTGCCCGTCTCCCTCTCCTGATTTTCCCTGTCTGCTCTCACCTCATCCTTTTCTTGCTTTTCCTTATTTTCCTTCTCTTCATTATTTTTTGCTTTTGCTTCCTCTCCTGCCCGTAATGGAATTCAATCTCGTTAGCGGATTAGCGCAGAAACGTGCTAGGGAAGAGAAGCGGGGAAGTCAGAAATTGTATTTTTTATGTAGTATGTTTTTTAATTATGTGGGATTTTGTTTGTAGTGTGTATTCAAAGGTTAGTATCGAGTCAATTCAGGCAACGATCTGAAGACACTGCTAAATAAAATGTACACGAAATAAATGTTTCAAAATTGAAGCTGAGAATGAACGTAATATCGCTTACAAAACACTCGTCAATCTTGGTGCATAGTGCATTAATCAAACATATTATTTGTGGATAATTTTCACACAGGTATATTCTATATTTGTGTGAAATTATATTAGTTAAATTTTTGTTGAAATTTCTCAATGGCTGCACATTTCCCTAGAAATCTCGTACGTGTGTGAAATAAAATAATGGTTAGAAAGTATAGTCTATGACGCCTACACGATGACAGATGTACCTAGTCAAGCATGGATTTGCGGGAACCTTCAACACTCGTACATTCACAGTAATTATTTTCTCGGAAGTGCCGGTTCGATAAGACGCTTCAAGGAACAAAGTAAAATATCAAGGAGCGAATTCTTTGGCTTGACATCTTTACGGAACATCATAACATTAATTTCTTTAACTTTTCAACAATGTGTGATGTAAAGGTGTTGAGAAAATGAAGGTAGTTTGTTGTCGAGGGAAAATGTACATGCATGCGTGGTGCGAATGACGCTGTGTGTGGCGCTGCCAGCACACGTTGCGCGAAGGCGGTCTCGTGGCGCCGGTCGCGTCCCGGCACTACTTGGCATGCCGCAGCGGACGTTTCATTACCGGTTTGGACGCCGCCGCGCCGCGCCGCCATTTGTATGTGCCCTATCCTCCCCTGACTCCGCGTGCGCGGGGGACTGTACACCGCCGGTCGTCTCTGCGCACCGTCGGTCGTCTCTGCGCACCGCCGGTCGTCTCTGCGCACCGTCGGTCGTCTCTGCGCACCGCCGGTCGTCTCTGCGCACCGCCATCCTCCCCCGCTGCTATCCATATCCACTCCAATCCGCCACCACGCGATTCCGTCTTTCCGCAACCCTGTTACCAGGCAACCACGCAGCCCCGCCCTCGGATATGCCATATTCTTCCGCACGGCGTCTCCGAAATTCCCCTTTCCGATGCGCGGAGTCGCCCCAGCGGATGGGGAGATTTCCGCGAAGAGAAAACTTCTTCGCTGGCGACGCGGCGAGATGCGGGATTTGTTTCGCGACTGCCTTACTTTCGCAACCGGGGCGGCTTCGGGAGAACGTGAGTTATGCGAGGGATTCCTTCATTCTTTTCTGCTTTCAAACGAATTGCGTTCTTGTCGTGCTCTTCCTTTCACTGCGCGTGATATCAGGGGCGGATGGGCGAGGGTTGCCGAGCAGGGGGATTTTAATACCGTCTTATAGGATTACCCCCCTCCGAACAGTACGGGCACGTGTGGTGAGGGAGGAGAAAGGGTAGAAAGAGGGTCGGAAAGTGGATATTCGAGGGGAGACGAAACCTGGAAGATCGAAGAACATGTGGTGTGAAGTTTATGGAGTGGTACGTACGGGGAAAAATACACGGTAGCGGTAATGATGCTGTAGAACTGTTGCGACTGCAATACAACTAACTTACCGGGAGGTTCTAAGCTTAAGTGTCCCGACGCTGGCGGAGATGTCCAGCTAGATAGCTGGGTCGAATTCAACCGTTGTCTGGGCGAAAATTCTAGCTGGAGATCCGGAAGTTTCATATTCATACAATTGCGAAGATGTAACTTGTTCAATCAATTATTGCCAAATGCAGCAGCATCTAAACATATTTCAGGAAAAAAAAACGATAGCTTTTTCTGGAACAGAAATTTTTTCCATCATGGCATTTAGTTGAATAAACAATATGATTACCACTAGTGTCTCAGAAATATGCAAACAAATATTCGACTACGTTAATAGTTTATCCTGCGAACCTTGCTCTTTCAGGGGATGGGAGTTATTCTGCATATTCATTCCTTATTATGTTCCATAAATTTTTATCCGATAACTGACAGCGAGGAAAAGAACAAGCTATAGTAGTAGTTGGTCGTACAGTATGCCTAAAATATCACATAACTGCTCGCGTAGGCGAACTACGTCTAAGATTACCCCCTGAAATTCCCCACTTTTGCAGGAGTTGATTGAACTAGTTACCTTCCCACTGAATTGAGTTCTATATCCGAGATAATGGCCGAATGATGGGCAATCAGAGGGCCGGTCTGAGGAATTACCTTTGCATATTTCTGGTCTCGGAACTCGCGAGTTGCGTCACTCACCAGCTCGAGTGACAAGCCGACGAGGAAACTGTTGTCCAAATGAAATGAGAGGGGAGTGACGATAAGATAAACGTGTGGTAAAATGGCGTAAAGGACTACCCCAAGACAATCGTTTTGAAATCTATAACTACACAAACAGTTCTGCGAAAGGTCTATTGGAGAGTAAACTGGACTTGACATGAATACCTCAGAACATTATAGAATATGCGTAAGCAATTTTCCCATCAGCATTTTCGCCTACAAACGCTTTTCATTCATACCGCCTCTGTTGTTACACGCGGAGAAAATTTTAATCGAATGCGTGAAGAATTGTTAATCACATTTCATTTTGAATCCTTTCAATTTTTATCTCCGCTTCCAAGAGCTCCAATAATTAGTGGTAATTTTCTTTTCACTTCGTGTAAGGAACCCCAAATTCAAATGATTTGTCATGCGTGATATATTCTGTTCCTCATTTCTCATTGTGACATTCCTCGTCGCATTGTCACAAACTGAGCTATCTTTTTTCCGCTGCATCCGAAACACTGCTCGCTCATCCCGATCCAGAGAGGCATGGCTTCGATTCAGTTTGTCCGAATTGAACGCCAACAGTTCATATGAAGGGCTCGGGTCTAATGTGCCTATACCACCTTGAGATCATTGTAAGGAGTGGAAAAATTCATAAACGTTCCTTGTCACGTACCAAAGAACATTTTCATATCACAACGTCATTTACTACACAGTATTTTCTATACTAATACGAAATGTAAGAATCTATATATCGACTACGTTATTAGTTCTTTAATTTAGATGAAAATGAAGCTACATTCTCGAAAATGGAGGGAAAGAGAAAAGACAGTTTGAAACAGCCGAAAAAGGATCGGGAAATTTCGGGAAAATTGACATAAAATATCCCCCTCCGCCCAGTATTTATAGTCGTTTCATGAAGCGCTATTTAGGTAGAGCTATAAATGCACGAATATAAAATAAAATGTAGTTAATGACCTGGAAGAAGTTTCTTGATAAAATCAAATAAGTTAGTACGTTTATAGGTGACAGCAACAATGCCCTTCCATACGAGCATTGCACAGGTTGCTCTCCTAGACAAGGATTCATTTCTAAGCATCATAACGTATCTTAAGATTTCCTCCTGTAAATTAATCTCAAAAGAGAGACAATATATGCCACAGCAAACATCTTCCAAGTTATTAATACAATTACAGTTAAGAATATAGTTGATCAGAAACAATTGACATTTCAAGTAAAATCGAGGAAAAATGTAAATCAAAGTTTTATTTTTACGTTGTCGATTATTTGAAGTTATATTACGTTAACAATTTACATTTAGTTTCATTATTTTATTAACTGTGTATGTTTCAGTGCCTCTCACAGTAGGAGTGAATATTTAATAAAATCTTTGCGCTCTGTTGAATAAACTATTTATCTAATTTAAAAATTTAATTTCAATTCATATTTTTGTAATTTTGTATTTTTCTTTACAATTGTAACTTTGATAATGACCAAAATGCGATCGACAAAAGCCTCCTATGTTAATTCACTTTTATGAACAGATTACGTCAGATTATATGATGCTCTCAGCAACAGAATACACACCACTTCACTTCTACTATATTTCACCGTATTCGGTAATTAATCGACTGTTGGAAACTACAAGATTATGTGAATTAGCGTATTAGGATCTCAGGCGGACAAACCCCTCACTGGCTCAGAGGCTTTCAAAGCTCGCTACGTGCGTAAGTACGCCGGAAGCAGCACGCAGAACGTGCAAGACGAAATATTTGCCAACCTTGGATCTCGTCGAGACTCCGATTATCCGATGGACCTCATTGGACAGCGACCGAAGCAGAACCTGGAGTATGTTCTCATGCCAGGAAAACGCGAGGAAAATGTTGATTTCGAAAAAAGCCCCATCTCTGACCGTACTGGCCTAATAATCCCGGGCAGAGGGCGGGAGCGGGGGTGGCGAAAGCAGGCGTCGGCTGGGCGTGGCAGGAAATGGGAGAGCGCGTGACTGACGCTGGTTAATGAAAGTGCGTGCAGCACGTGTCGTCCTGCCACCCTCTTTTGTCTCCCTGTAGGAACGGCGCGTCGCGAAGCGGCCGTGTAATAAGTTCCGCTGTCTAGCGAGCGGCCGTGTGACGGCACGTGGGTGCGCACGCGTGTGTTGGCCGTGGGTAAATTCAATATGGCGCAGTTGGCTGTTTGGAGAAGCGTCAATAAAGGCCGAGAGGTTGCCCGCCCCGCCCCGCCCCGCCCCGCCCCGCCCCGCCCCGCCGCCGCCCGTTCGAATGCTGCTGCTTAGAGCGCACCTGACGCCGGCCGTGGGCCAACACCGGGCGCGGACGCTGTTGGTCGGAACGGTCAACACTGGAGAGGGAGGCGGGTATTGGTGAGGCGTCTGACCATTGTGGCCCAGTGCGCCCTGCCCTTTTGGTTGCCGCTGACCTGACCGTGGTTGCTCCGCTCACGACTCCCTCGCAGCCACCCCCACGACGGTCGGGCGTTGTGTATGGGGAGTGACGGGTAGCCTCCAACTTCTTTTCTGCTGAAGATTAAATTTTATTTACACGGAATGCGAATGATGTCTGGTTCAACATACTCCTTTTTGCCCGTATGACTTGCGGGCTTGGCATTTTCCTCTAGTGTCGTCTACAGAATCACTGTGTGGAAGGCAAGAATATTATGTCTTTGAGTTTTAGTGAAATGATACCAGTGGCGTGAATACGAGTACTATGTATCCTCAGGGTCTGGCAGCTCTTGATTCAAGAAACCATGAGGAGGCAGAATAGTGACAAATATTGGCAGCGACCCGTTGAACATCAGTTGTTGGCGTCTCTGATCGGGAGATTCTAGCGTTAGTCCCGAAGCTGGCGGATTTTCGACACTAGCTATAGACCTAGATCGAATTCAACCAGTCACCGGAGAAGCATTCTAGCGGCCGGCTGCTCTACACGTAGTTTCGTGCGTTCTCTGATTAAATACCAGGACACCCCGGATTAACAAACGGGCCATGACCGTGCGCACGCCTTCGGAAGATCGCGCGCTTTCTAATCCTTGAGCCCTCGCATCCTCACACCCACTCTTCAATGCAGTACAATTCCACACGTTTCGAGAGACTTGCCGGAAACTTCGAGCCTGTCCCGGCCTGTTCTGGCATGGACAACGTCCCACACTGGCAAAGACACCTGGAGAAGGAAACTCCGCAGTCATAGGCATCACTCGAGGGAGAAATGCTGCCACCTTCCGCGAAGTGACATGCAATACACCTAATACGCAACCAATGGCCAAAGCACAAAGATCCAGGCTGGACCAGTTTCCGATAGGGGAACGGTGACCACAGCGCAGACGTATGTGTGTGTGTCTGTGTGTGCGCGCTCGCGCGCGCGCTGTCGCCGTGCGCGCTACCTTCCGCCCGGCGCCGCGCCCGCCCCCGCCCCCGCCCCCGCCCCCGCGCCCGCCCACGCGCCCGCCCCCGCCCCCGCGCCGCGTCGCGTCAAGAGGGAAATCTCGGGCGACGCGTGCGGGGGATATCTCTATTGAGCACGGCGCGCCGCCACCGCCGCCGCTGCCGGCGCGCGCCTACTTAAACCAATTACTTTCTCGTTAGAGCGTCCATAAATTCATTGCTTAAACGGCGTTTCGTCGCGCTGTTTCATGCGTGCTCCTCGTACAACCTTGTTTAGTCCAAGAGACCTTGCGTTTTGCGCGAGATTGTGAGTGGTGTGTTTGTGAAATGCGCGAAAAAATGAATGACCCTCCAGAAGGGTAAGAGTCTGCGGAAAAATTCTAGTAGTTGTAAATCTTTTGTCGAATGTTTGCTCAGAGACCATGAACTCGAATATTTTGTACTATTATTTTCACAATTTTGCAGTTACAGAGAAGAATATCATACATCGCAATTGTTTAATTCTTTCGTGTTTACAAAGTATTCAGTAATAACTCAATTAAATATTTTAAAACGGTTATGAATGTGTGCGTGGTTCTGAATGTAATGTCAAAGGATGCACCTTTTTATCTCATTTCCCACTCGGATATACCCAGCATTATAAGAGCTCGCCCTTATAAAAAAAAACTTACGTGCCTAACGTAAACGCACCACACTCGTCTTTAGCATGCCTATAAAACGCGTGGCAGTTTCGTCCAGGCCACAAAGCTACTCACCCTCTCGTGGTTCACCGGCTGACGAAGATTATTTCTCCTTTTGCTCTCCTATCCCTCTTCTCGCCATCCTCTTCAACCTCGTTTTCCGCTCCTCATCCTCCTGTTTTAGGGGTGCGCTGCGCGCGTCTCCGCGCGACGGCTCCTCCCGTGTAAGGGCGAGGCTTTACGAGGGCGTGCCGGAGCGGTTGCGGGCACCGCCGACTGCGGGCGTGCGCGTGCGAGTCATCTCTCTGTCGAGAAGAATTACGAGACCCGCGGGCGATCTCCCGTGATACCGCTCCCCTACGCACAGAGCGTGTGCTCGGGGAGGGAAGGGTGGGTTCGTTTGGGGGCGGGGCAAAGCGACGGAAGCTCTTGCGCGCGGGCATTTTGCCGCACCTGCGGAGACGCCGCGAGCCGTGAGTGGCTGAGAGGCCACACGCGATCCCCGTCCCGCCCCGCACGTTCCGCGATGATTTTTTACGGGCCCTAAACGCCCTGGGCTCGCGCGCGGAGACGGAATAAGTACATGAAGCGGATTTCTAGACGAGGGGCATCGTGAGCTCGAATCGCCTTGACGTCCCTGATGGCGACGTGCTGTGTGTTACGAGGTTGGCGTGCGCGCGTGTGTATATGTCTGCGTGTATGCGTGCGGATGGTTGTTTGGGTGGGGTGACGGGTAGGTCGTGAATAGATATGAGAGAAGTCGGTGGGTGCCTGTGCAGGTGTGTAATGATTGTGTAGTAGGTAGTGTCCCTTGGGCTTTCGTGTAGGTAGCGAGGGCGGTCAGCTGGAAGGGCGAAAGGTGGGATATGTAGATTTGTTAGTCAGCTCGCCTGCAAAGAAAATGCTGTCGGTCCCAAATGGAGAGCGAAGTCGGATGTGCCTCTCAAACATCAGTTTCGTACGTCCATTTCGTGCCTAACGTAGTCCAGCTAAACTGATTTAATGAAACCAAATTAAAATTAATCCAAGTAAACGAAATCTGTTCTTTAAGTCGACATTAAAAATTTAAGTTTTGTAAAATTTCTTACAGGAATAATCGAATAAATAAATATTGAACCCGATCAAAAGCGAACGTTTTGGTACATTAATATTGATTGTGTTACTGACATGTCTCGACCATTCGTGGTCGGATACGATTATTCGTCCATGAATACATATTACTTTCTTTCAGGTTTTTTAAATATAATTCCGAAACTTCATGAAGGAACAACACGCTGAGGCATAATGCGATTCTTGAGGTCATGATATATAGGAAAAAAATATTAGTGTCCCGTCTATAAAGAAAATTGCTACTGACTCTAAGGTAAATATTTCTGTAATCAAGATCTGAGGTACATAAAATCCCATTTTCACTGCGTGCAACTTACCGTATATAAGGAGGGAGACTGTGATCTGCTGCTCTCAAATAGCTATGCATTCATCATTTCGTGGTTGTAAGTGACAACGATAACCCACTGGCATTGACCATGGCCTTGGTTAATCTCTTTAGTTTTCACTTGATTACTCATTAGCTGCACGATAAAACAGACATGTGAACGACGTAGTTGAATGTATGTTCTGAAATTATTCAGGAATGTTTTTTAACGTGCCCTCTATGTTGTTACAGATTGCATCACCGAAGCACCCGATGACCCGGATATAAAAACAACCTTTATTGGTTGAAGATACTGGTAAGTACCCCAATAAAATGTTGAATCGTTAAGATAATTTTAAATCAATTAATATGTCAGTATTAATTATGATCTAGTAGTCCTGTTGATCTAAAAATTATGAAGTCACAGGATCCGAATAATTAGTCAATATAGATGATTTGTCTCAAACCTTTCTAAGAAGTGGAAGGTTCTGTAAGATCAGAATAGGCCTCTTTGCACTCTTCTGCAGACTTCATAGCATGCAAGGAAGCTTAAAAGTATGCTTGCTTTCTACTGCAAACCAATCCGTTACAGAAAATAATATACAACGTGCGAGAATTATATCTAATTCCTCCTCATCACAAATAAATGGTGACATTCAAATCGGTAAAATAGTATTTGTATTTAATGTTCAGTAATCATATTCTTGTGGTGCCCAGTATCATGTTTTCACCACACAAAAAAAAAAAACACAAAAAAAACAAAAAAAAAAAAACAAACACGTATAATACTACTGGATATGTTACGACGCTTTATTTTATGGCTTTTCGCACTAGCACACATTTTCCAAAAGCAAGTGAAGTATTTTTGTGCTACTACTATTTCGAACCAATTGGTGGAATTTGAAAATTATATAATTCACGCAATCTATTATACATTTGACACTATATGTCTGTGACATAATTGTGATACTCTGGGGCTGAACTCTATATTGATCTAGTCTTTCATTCAATCTCCTTTGATCCAAGGAGCAGACAATAAAACGGTGCCTGCCTTTGTTCATTGACAGTATTTCCCGATGGCATTCGTCCCGTAAATGTTACACAATTTTTTCATTAAATCTCGCTAGGCACGCAATTTTACATACTTTTACTTTTAATAGAACACGAAACCATGACCTCGCCTCAAAAAGGGAAAGTTGATTTGAATTTGCACGAATATGCTGATTCAATTAACTAATCAGTGCAAATCAAAATTAAACCTTCATTTATGAAGATTACTTATTTATTCCCTGAAGTTATTTCATTATTTAAAGTTTAATTTTGTTAATACTAATGAAATAAGCATAATACGAGATGTAATTAAACCTCTCTCATTTTTTTGTACTGTGTACCTTCGAATTAGTATTGCTAACGGCTGTCTGCCTCGAATGGCTTCATTTCCTGGCGGATCGTACGCCCGTCGATACTCCTGTCTCGCGTGAAGATTCCCAGACCGGAAGCGCCAATAACCAGTCGTGCCCGCGCGGCGCGGCGGATGAACGAACGTGTCTGGCCGCGACCCGAGGGACGTAAACGCCGTTCATCTAATTGTCGTCGGCAATTTCCGGCCGCGTTTCTCTCCGACGTGCCTAGTCTCTTCCCCTCCACCGCCTCCTCGACGTGCCCCATTCACCCTTTGCTTCCTGTGCACACGCGTGGAGACGGAGCTACGGGACTTTCTCTAGCCTTCCCCGGTTCCTATCATTCTTCGGTTCCTTCATTCCTTTTGGCTGCCGTCGCGAAACAACTGACGTTAGCCGAGGCGCAGCGCTGTTGCGTTTCGATTTCTCGGTGCACCATATTCAAATCTCTCTAGCTCTTTGTATGTACTGTGGACGAAAGTGATTCCCGGCAGATATTGTCGGGGTTCTCGCATTTGCTTAATCTGGAAATCCAACTTTTCTCATGTTCACTAACCATCTGTGATTCTAGTTCAGCTGAGGTGGCTCAGGCCACCGCAGTGACTGATGTCGCTGCAGTGACTCTGACCGGGCGGCTCTCGAGGCCTCGAGCCCCGACTGTGGCAGGATTTTCGACACTGGCTTTAAAACCACTAGATTGCTGAACTCACCGGGGTTCAAAAAACTTTATTTGAAACTGACTGAAGTAAGCCAGCGGTGCCCGGGTCTTTTTTATCAGAATGGTCAATTAGACAGGAAATGGACTAAACTCTGCAGTTTATAACAATACGTTTTTTTTAATTCACAGCCTCGGTTTGCCCCTCTCCTCCCCTCCCCTCCCTGCCCCGTCCATCCCTGCACTGCCCCGCCCCGCCTCTCGCCTAACCCGGGCCGCTGCTTCTTTCTAAATGTATTTCGGGTTCATTTTAACACATTTTGTAAAACGTGTAGATGCAACATGTTTGAATCGCGAACTCCCCGATGTTCTTCTCAGTCGCTAAAAATTATTCGTGCAAAAGTGAATTGACATTGCTCCACCCTTTCCGTGTTTCTAGTGGATTATACTCGCATGCATTCGAATTAGTATGTCGAAGTTTGCTCTAAATTATAATTGACTTATCAGATATACGCAAATGTTTTCGGGTACACGGAATCTTCACCTTTCTTCTGGCGCCGAGGAATTTCGGCAAGATTGTTGAATGTGAAATGAAGAAAACATGTCTAGCAATTCGTTTCTTCCTATGATGTGAATTAGCAATACGTTTTCTGTCGTTCCTTGAAGCGATGCATAATGTCGAACAACTGTTTTGGGATCTCTTCTGTCTCTGAGAACATTGCCAGAGTATTAGTTTGAAGAGGGCAACATACATTTTCAATTTATGGTCTTACGATGTGGGTACGTCCAGAAGCAAAATCATAAATCTCTCAATGAAAACTAAACTTAGCGGTAATCTGATTGCGGAATATGAAATCAGTCATCTCTTCAACGATTACTTCTCAAATTGTTCGTGCCTTTTCATCAGTTGGCATTGGCATGGCCCCTTCGCCCCTCCCCACATCTCCTTCCGTCCCTCCCTCCCTCCCTCTTCGCCCATCCCTCTCCCTCCCAACCTCTTTTCGCCTCGCTGTGCTCACCCCTACGCCGCCCCTCTTCACCCAGTTTCCAACACTGCGCCCCGTTTCACCTCACCGTGAAGCCCATTCCCCGACCCCAGACCTCCCTCACCATCCACCGCCGCGTTTCCTGCCTCGCCGCGGCAGCAGTTCCCGTAGACGGAATCGGACGCCGGAGCAACGTAGTTAAGCGCGTGGGAGGAGGCGGCGCTGTGCAGCGCGGCGTCGGCGGCGCCGAGAGAGCAATTTGCCGGGATTTGGCGCGCAGATTGCCGCTGCCCTCGCCGCCGCCCTCGCCGCCGCCGCCGCCGCCGCCTCCACCGTTGCCGGGTCGTGGGTGTGGCGTAGGCGGGCGCAGGCGGGCGCGACCGGCGGCGGTGGCGGAGTTCCTGCTTGCTGCTTGCTCCTTCTACTTCTTGGGTTGTGCAAAGCGCATGTCCGGTCGGCAGAGACAGGCAGTGTCGGCGACGCGTACGCCCGTCTTCTAACGAGCAGTAAACGCGAGCCAACGTCCGCTCGCCCGCGCCTTTTCTGCGATCTCCGGTCTCCCCAGTGCCGGGTTCGACGACGTGGAACATCTAAGTTTCCTCTCAACTTTCGAGCCGTTGGAAAGAGTTGGAGTTCTGAACACGAAAATTAATTGGTGTAAGGGACTCGTGCAAGGCTACTTACTGTTCCGCTGTAGCATTTTTAATTGCCTAGGTGAATGAATTTGATACATTTGTTAGTGGATGTTAGCAGTAAAATTTTCTATTTTTTTAAGTGAATCGTGTCAAAGTTCATTAAAGCTGGTTTGAACTAAGAAAAAAATTCACTCTCTTCCATACCCGAAAAAAAGTGTCCAGTCATTCCTTTACTCGCCATAGACAAAGCATGAAACTCATAGTTTCGGTCAGTAACCCGAGTGCGCAGTCTCTCATTCTGATCAGTGGATACTTCCTCGAGAACAGGATATTTTTTCGTTTTGATTGAATTCACGTCCCGTGCTTTTTTTTCCTCCATTCATTTTCTTTTCGTTTCTTTTCTTAACGGCGGTAAAGATGTTCCTTAAGCCAGTTTCCTGTGGCGGTCATTATCTCGGGGTGAACGTAAGGGTAGGTCGGCGACGTGGCCGCCTGCGATATATATATAAGACGAGTGGCTTTCTGACAGTTTCCCTCTCGGAGCTCTTCGTTAACCTCGGAACCTTCTCCGAAACGGCGCGACGCACCAATTTCAGTCTTCTGAAGAAAGGTCGCAGGGAGCTTTCATGGACTAAGTTAAGGATACTTCCCTTTGAAGTCTTTGTATGACATTCTATGGTACCGTTTGGTTTCCAGTCGGAAAATTAGTCTCTGCTGCGAAGTTTACGAGTGAAATTTCTGACACGCTAATGACATTTGAAATGTATTTCTATATTAGTTAGTGTGGAAATCTGATCAAAAAAATATGGTTTAAAAAGAATCAAATTTCAAGTGTGGAAATATGTGGTTAATATGAAAGAAAAAAGCAATAAAGTGAATATTTACTAAAAAAATATTTTCAGTAATTGATACAACTTGAGCAAAAGAGCGTTTTCTCACGCGTGTTCTTTCGGACACCAACAGCAGATGCTGAAAGAACCGAAAGAAAAAATCTTCGCCGTATACTGTTTTATATACAGTAGTTTAGTATACATATTTAGTACGGCAGTTCAAATTGCTATCCAATAATGTGAGCATTGATATATTAACATTTAATGAACTTGACTTTTATGATTCAATGCTTCATTTCTATACAATACACTGTAAAATGGAATATCAGTTCCTGAAATTTGATTTTCAAAAGTTCAAATAAGTTTCCCTTTAACGGTGCCACATGTTTTCTGTTTTCCTTTTTGTTTCAAAATTTGTATTATCTTCTTTAGACCAGGAAAACAGATCTTCCCCTTCGTATGTATTTATTGCACATCATATAACCATGACATAAACATGATGACCGTCTGCTGTAGAAAGTCACTAGTAGTTAGTAGTGTACTGGCCGTAAGATGACTGGAACTAACCGTTGCCCTGACTTCCCCCCCGGTCTTCTACGTCGCTGGTGATTTCAGAGCGTTGTTCCCAGGACCACAGAGTTGCCCTTTGTGTTTCACTGATAACCGATGTGGACAGTGAGTCAGGGGAAAAAAACGTCAGAGTGGGACCGAAACCATCTCAGTGTGTTTCTGTCCAATTAAGAGAATAATTCGTACCATTACGGTAGCTTCCAATCATTTGCTCTAGAATATTTGAAAAATGGTTTATTTAGAACTGGCTGTTGGAGTCGACGCTAACATGTTTGATATTCAGGGACGTGTTGGTTGCTTTTAAACCCACCGCAGTATAGAAAGAACTTCGAATATACATACATTTTTTATGTGAGTGATGTGCATCATAAAATGAAGGAGGGTGCGAATTTTAATAACATTTATATCTAGTTTTGACTATAAATCAAATTATCAATCGCTGAGAAGTGGATTAAAGATCTGATTAATTTGTAACCGTTCGGATTCATAAAAAATCATGTTTAATGTTCATCTACATATGAATGGCCAAACAATATCGAATGATGCCGGCGTGAAATCTGAACCTCTGGACGCTTTTCGTTCATACGTGCATTATGTCTGTAAAAAAAAAAAAAGAAAAAAAAGTAGAAGTAATAAAACTGTTATTAATCGCAACTTCGGTGCGGGACCAATCACACCTTGTTCACTTTGTGCGGAACCAATCACACCGCAGTCTATCTCCGATTTTACGGTCGGCATACGTCAGCTCAAGACGGTTTTAGAAGAAGATTCGAGCCGTCGTAGATCTATGAGTACAGCCTGGTCAGGAGCGTATGCTTTGGTGATCTGTCAAAAATTTGTCTGTCAAAAATTAGGCGGAAATACATTTATTAGAACTGCAATTGGGTATAAACCGGTGGCAGTTAATGACAATAATTGCAAAACTACAAACAATAATTGCATAACCCAAATATGGAAGTTTTTTATATCGGCACATCTATCATAAATTTCAAAACGTGTTTACGTCGTATGTTTAGGATGTACAAATCAATTGAGATTAAATTTCACATATCTCAGTAAAGGGGAAAAGGTACGTTGATTACTAGTCTTCAAATGATAACGCTAAGAGTTGGTTAATTAAATAGAGTAAACGGGACAGTTTTGAAAAAGCGAGCCTTGTCCCTTTGCTTGTCTGAATCCACCGCGCCGCCGCCGCCGGCGCCGCTGCACCTGAGCGCACACGTTGCGCAACGAAGCTCGCGGCCAAACGCGTCCGAAGACCGGAATGGTGCGAGACGGCGTGGGGGGAGGGGTGTAGCGGGGAGGAGCGGGGTGCGGCGCGCGGGCGAGGACGGCCCGGCGTGCGGGGAGGCCCGCGCCGGGGTGAACGGGAAGCGCGCCCAGCCGGCCGGGCCCACTAGAAGGGGCTTGCGCTGGGGTGGAACACTGGAAATGGGAGGAGACCGTCGTAGGTGGTTCAGGGCATCTGCCAATGTCACTGCAGTGCCTCTGAGTTTGGAGATCCTACGGTTCGATTCCAGCGGTGGCAGGATTATCGACACTAGGTGGAGTGCCACTGTCTGAAGGAGAATTCTAGCGGCCGGCTGCTCTGATCTGTCGATTTCCGTGGTTTCTCCGATCAACACAAGGCGATTGCCGAAGCAGTACCCTAAGAAACGGGCCATGGATCGCATGCGATCTTTCTTTCCTCTTCCTCGTCACCCCCTTACATACATGCACTACACTACCAAACCTGTTGGGAGTTTAGAGCCTGTCCCGACTGGGGCACTGCCATACCGGTGGAACATATCTGGTTGGGGATATCCGAGCTAGTCGACATGTAGGTCGGCGCCAGATCTTGCCATCCGGCGGGGGAAGATCACCGCTACCTTCCGCGGAAAAACCACGCAGTGCCCTTGCGCAACTAATGACAGCAGTTTACGCGCCCGGAAACGCTAATCAATCAAATAACTAGGGGGGACGTTCCATTAAACGAACTCCCCCGCCTGCCTATGTCCTACCGTCAGTTAATGGCGTACTCGTGTATTAATTACTCCACAAAAATCATTATTGTTGACCACTAAAGGAACCGGTGTATTATAGTGAACTCGCAGTGGGTGGACCTGTTTCATGATGCGAACTTGTATTTTTCAAAAATTTGGGTCAGTGGTCGATTCTTTTGAAAGGTTCCAAACCGGTTCACCATCGCCGAACACCGCATTGCTCCAATTAACTGTATTCTTCCACCACCCTAGTAAGCGAAGCTGATATGTCTCGAAAATGTCTGTTCGACGATTACAGTTGGTGGTTAGGAGTCATAACTATAATGGACTGTGTTCTAATATCGTTGCTAAAATATTGTGTGGATTGACACAAACCATATCGAAGGGCAAATGAGGATATTCAAATGAATTGTGATAAAATAAAATTTCCGTCGTGTTCGCCGAAGGCAAACGGACAGCCAACAATCACCTAATATCAGAGAGGTCGCGTTCTTTACTTTTATCACGCGTTCAAATTCGCAATAGGTCAGTAATACATAGTATTTTTTTAATTTACTTTTTTAAATTTTTTGTAAAGTTTAAAGTGCACATTTCGTGAATTGTAATAATGCAAGTAGATAGTTTTCTTGTCAACATTATTCACTTTGCCAAATAACGTGCTCTGTACGGAAATCTCTGTTGACGCGACTACTATTTTATCGATGGATCTAGACAATCCAACGACAAGAAAAGATTTCTGGTCTCTGATGGCACCGGTCCTTCGCTTGGAAGTGTCAAATTAATGTCCACCTACCATAACGTCACTGTTATTTCTCGTTAGGATTTCTAGAGCTATTCAGCACCTACTATCGGCACTGTCCGTTTCCTCCACAATCTTCGTAGCAAGCTCGCCAGCCTTCTTTTTCGCCGCCATCGTCGTCGTGTTCTTGATTTTATCTTCCTTGCCGCTTGGCGGCATCTTCAGTTGTCCCCACTAACCTAGGTAGTTTTCGGTACCTCTAAATGTGACTGCCCGTGTTTCTATCGCATTCACCGCCATATTTTCACCACCCTTGGTACAGCCACAGCCACCGGCTTCTCCGCCTCCACTGCCCGCTTGTAAGACAGGCGACACCTATTACTGTCCGTCGCCGCCACCTACGCCTGCCGCCTTTTTTCTCGCTTCCTCCCACGCATCCACCGCCGCCTCTCGCCTCGCCTCGCCTCGCCTCGGCCGCGCGCGGAGGCTTGGGCCCCAAGGCTGCGCTGGCGTTGGATCTATTTGTGGCTCAGGAGGGAGGAAGGAAGGAAGGTGCGCGCGCGAACCTGTTTCGCCTACGACCGCCGCCCCGCCCCGCCCCGCCCCGCCCCGCCCCTCCCCTCCCCACTCCGCTCCCGCGTCTTCACTCTCGCCCGCGCGCCCATACCGATCGCTCGACGCATACTGTTGAATACCTGTTCTGGCCGTCGCTGCATCGGCGGTTGTTCACTCTGCAAGGGCGCCCAACACCGGCGCCGGAACGGCGCGGGCGCGCGTTGGAAACCCGTCTGAGGCGGTCTCGTGACTGCGCTGAACGTGGAGACGGAAAGGTGGCGCGGTTACGTTATGCGAAGATGCTGTGTTGTAGCTCGTAACTGTATGCGGAAAGTAGGACTCTTGCGGCGACCGCTATATCTTTACGCGTTTCGTAATCGCTGGGTAATGTTGCGTTTTTCATTTTTATCTTGGGGAGATTTTGATTTTCTTTGTTATAGATGAACTTGATCTCATCTTTCTTCTCTCTTCTTTTAATTCGTTGTCGATTTGATGATCGCTTTTGTGGTTTCAATGTCAAAGATTGATAAAAAATTTCAGCGTATGTGGTCATTCTTAAACATTGAGTGTTGGGAAAACACTGTTCCTTTCTCTTCTGAGTACGTAAAGTAGGCTAGTTTATGTGTACAAACAGCCGTTTTCTGTACTTGATATTCAGTAACGTAATTTTCTCGTTATGTTAATTTAAAATCGTACGTAAATGTGTATAATTAATGACTAAGTTGTCCATGTATGTATAATTGTGAAACACGTCTCGTTAAACGCAAACTTGCTCTTAAAATATTGTTTCGGAGGAAATGCTTCGTTTCCTCTTGGTCATCACTTTTCCAAAGAAATTGCTAGCATTTGTTTCAAATGCAAAGGGACATAGTAAGAATTTCTTTGATAAAAATTAACAGCATTATTACCAGCTCGCATTAAAAAGTCTCGCTAAACGATTGCTCATATACTGGTCACATTTTATTTCCCTCTTGCCCGCGAAAACGTCGGTACAGTTTTTAATCAAATTCTGAATCCTTTTTCGTAAACATGTATGTAAAGGTTTTTCGTAAATGTGACTGCGACGGCTGAATCAAACTTGCTTGTATGTCGGTCCAAGTTCTCAGTATGCATTCTTCACGTTTCATTTTCCATTGTGTGTCTGTAACTACAAAACTGTAATTATCTCTTGGGTTGTGTAATTGTTGAAGGAAAGTAGGGTCTTTCGTGTTGGTCTCAAGCTGTGCCATGTTGTGACGACTAGGAAAATGTTCCTCGTGATGAACATGCATAACATTCTTTTGGTTTGAAAGTAACAGGTGAAGAATGCTAGTCTAGGTAAGCCTTTCAGAAAGCGAAATATAAATAGAATTTATCGAAATTAAATCGTAAGTGGTATTCCAACATTTATGGATGATCGTAATAATAAAATAAAGAAAAATATTTTTTAATTATAACTCTTTACCAAAAAAAAGTTGAAGCGTGCCTTCATGCACGTACAGGGTTGGGAATGTTCTTGTTCGAGATGGGAAATATAGATATTGTCCATCATTCATTCAGAATCCCCTTTCTGGTAATAAAGATATGAATATTACGAAATAAGAATGTGTGTCATGGGAGGGGGGGGGGGCGATAAAGCTGTAATTTATGCGAGCGCGAAAACTAAACGAATATAGGGGGAAAAGCTTTGCCGTGAAATATTACCCATCTAGAACTCTTAAATACTTTCGACAACGCAGCCAAAGAAGGCAAACAAACGCGGAGTACGTTGTTTGTATCTTCGTTCGCATGTGTGCATTCAAATATTTAGCTCCAAAGGTCATTCGAATGAGAACGGCACTTTGTCGAATGATGGTGTCTGGCCGATCGTACTCGAAAAACACTGCTTACAGTGGACGTGATTTCGAGTGGGAACACGGTTGACCATTTTCCAAGCGGAATATTTACTATAGTTCTGCAGATAGAGGAGGATATTGTGTGTTTTAGTGTTTTAAAATGTGACAGTGTTGCTGTGGCGGGGAAGGGGCACGAAGCAACCAGTTAACACAATAAAAAGCTCTCTAATTTCCAATCTGGATTACAAATATACTCCATTAAAATTGTAAAAGTAGTCGCTTCATAAATTCTGCTTAAATGCAGTTCACTCCTACCAGCAAATTAAACTGAGGGCCAAGGAGGAATAATTCTTCGTATTTGTAAAGAAATGAAATGATTATTTTATTTTATCCCAAGTTTATTCTTGATTTTTGCATATGAGTAGTAAATAGATTTAATGAAATTTCTACTTTTATATTTTGATTAGTATTTATTTTCAAATCTCACAATATATTGAGTAAAAGTAGGTACTGTAATATTATAAAATGTCCTAATACCTTCCGTAAATTATAGATTGAGTGAAATTATCTTATGTTTGCAATAGATTGTTTGACATGTTTATTTTGTTCATAAACTTAACACACAGGTGGGTTATACACAGTTCTCATGGGCAAAGGCTGGTGGTAAAAGTTGGAAATCAATTCGGTGGTTGTGCACGGCCAGCTGTATATGTAAGCTTTGTTCGCCATGGTGGACGTTCCTTACTTTTTCACAATGGTTTCCGAATGGTAGCGCACTCCTCCTACGCCGCCTGAAGGCGAATTAATATGTAAATGGTTCCATTGTGCTCCCTCTCCTCTCCTCGCCTGTCTCCCCCTCGTCGAGAACCATGTTGGCAACCCTGACAACTTGGCGAGGGTGGTGGAGTTAAAACCGCACATTGAAACGACCGAATAAAAAAGCATGGAATTTTTAGAAATGGAATACTGACTTGCGAAATGCGTGTGTTGTGCTTGTAACAGCCAGCCTTGAGCAGCAGTTTCTCTCTGAAATGGGAAGTGTAATTCGTTTTCTGAGCATGGCGAGAGCATGCGAGCGAGTTTCAAGAGTCTTCGAAATATATTAACATTTAAAAAGGCTCAAATGCATTAAATTCATATTAATCGCGAGCATGTTATCATACGTAAATGCTGAGAGAAATATAAATTTTACGTAGACAGTACTTGAAAGCTGTATAGTCTAAAAAATCGAGGAGTGTTTCTGGGAAATACATTTAAAACAATATTAACGTTCATGTTCCACTCGTGTTCAGGAGACACTAATATTTTCTCGAAAAGGTAGTGCGTTAGGTCGTTCACGCTTCAAAAAAGTGCAAGTGCGTCGTGCTCCATCCGCAACAACTTGCACACGTGCGAGATAACGAAAGCAATCCCCGCCACCTCCCCGCGTGTTTTTTTATACACTTATAAGCCGCCCTCATACGTCGCCAGCGGCCTCATTTCCCAGGAGGGTGGTCGTAGAGGCGGCTCCATCGTCCGCGGCTCGTGAAGGTCCAGCAGAACGTATTCGGCCGGAGCGCTCGTGAATTTCCACTCCCACAAGGCAGCGCATTAAACTCTTCACTGGATGCTGGACATTTCACGTCGCGCTCGTTCGCGAGGCGCGTTTTGTTCTCCTCGCGCTTGGGATTGTTTCTGGAATTGCGATTTTGTTATGCGCCATGTAGAACGAAGACTACATAATAGCTGAAAAAAAATTGAGAAAAGGATTTGATTAGTTAGAAAATTGTTTGTTTCCTTACTCCCAGTTCTTATCACCTCGTAATACAAGGTGGTTCAAATATGACCGGGACTGATTTTTTTCAAATACCCCGACATACGCATTAACTGCGCCGCCTGGAGAGAATCTAGCCACAATCCCCCACCTCCCTCCTTTGCAGGTTAGAACCTGTTCAGTCGCGTCTGGGTCTTGCTAGAACGATGAGTGAACAAAAGGTGCCGCGGTGCGTGGAACAACGCATTATCATCAAATTTCTCGTTGGAGAAAACGTTCAACCGTCGGAAATTTTGCAGAGACTCAAAAAACAGTACAGGGAAGAGTGCCTCTCACGGACCCGTGTGTTTGAATGGTGTAAGTGTTTCAGAGAGGGACGAGAGCGCGTTGAGAATGAACGTCATAATCGTCGGCTGCAACATCCATAACCCCAACAAACATTGATCGTGTTAATGCGGTTATTTGTGAGAACAGGCGCATCACTATCAAAGAAGTTGCATCAGTAATTGGCATCAGTGTGGGTAGTGTAGAAGACATGATAAAAAACACCTAAAATATAGAAAAGTGAATGCTAGGTGGGTTCCACGCACTTTGACGGACGAGAACAAATTGATGCGCATGCAAGCTGCCAGTGTTCTTCTAATGTGGTTTGAAAATGAAGGAGATGCATTTTTGAAGTCCATTGTAACCACTGATGAAACGTGGGTTCACTATTTTATTCCTGAGTCCCAGCAGGCATCACGTGAATGGCGACACGCCTCTTCTCCAAAACCCAAGAGAGCGCGGAAGATCCGTTCGGCGGGAAAAGTGATGGCAACATTTTTTTGGGACTGGATGGGTGTTATCCATGTAGACTTTCTTACAGAAGCTAACACCATCAATGCAGCTTATTATTCAGCACTTTTGGAAACAGAAATCAAAGGAAAGATCCGATCCAAACGGAAGAGAGGTGGGAAACGGGTAGCATTCCTTCAAGACAATGCACGGCCTCGTACTGCTAAAACAACCATGGCAACCATCAGCAAATTGAAGTGGGACCTTCTACCACATACGCCGTACAGTCCAGATTTGGCCGCAAGTGATTTTTACCTTTTTGGACAGCTTAAATCACATTTGCAAGGCATGCGATTTGCGGATAATGACGCAGTCATCCACAGTGTTCGGAAGTGGATATGCCGACAACCAAAAGACTTTTATGAAAAGGGCATTAGGATGCTCCCAAGACGTTGGAAAAAATGTATAGAATCTGGAGGGGAGTACTTTGAAGAATGACATGTACAAATAAATTTTTGCTAATAAAGTATTTCGTAAAAAAATCAGTCCCGGTCATATTTGAACCACCTTGTACTATGCTCCTGGAGGAGCCACGGGATCTCAGGAAACTGTAATGATGGTACAAAGCCAATTGGCATTTCATCACCTTTCCGAACTATAATTACAGTCCGCCCTTCGGAAATTTAATTTCTGTAAAAATAAAAAAAAAATAAAGATTAAAAGTAAAGATTTAAAAAAAAGGAAGGTATGGAATATGTATCAGTTTGGAGGTAATATCGTTGAACAGGCAAAGGCTGAGTAGGAGAGCTGAAATAACAAGTAAAATCTTTATGATTGTTCAGATCTTCCGAAAATTTAGGAGGAGTGTAACGTAATGAAATTTCAAGGTAAAAGTTAAATTGCATTTCTTTGAATCACACGCTTTGAGTCTGTGGCGCTACCTGTGACAGCTTAATTTGCTTTATTAAAATACAGAGAAATCAACGCTAAAAGAAAACTAACAAAGTATGGTAATTTCTGTTCTCCACTTGCCAAAATCACAATTTGTTTCCGCAGCTCGCTATCAAATTACCCAAGGATGTATCGCGGTGTGTGAAATGCGTTGGTACACCCACAGCAGTGGGTGGTAGGTACTACCAAGTAAAGCAGTATACCATTTGTCACGTAGGAAAACAACCATGAAAGACATAGTAGGTTGAATGTCGCAATAGCGAGCACTTTATGTCGCTTTATGTTCGCTGTCATAATAATAATGAATGGAAATCTGTCTTGACAAATTTTATTATTTGAGAACTGTCGACGTTTCGGAGACATTTCAGATGTTTCCCATGGCTGCAAAACGAGGCACAGGAAAGCACATAAACGGAAAGCTCAAAAAATCTTTCCTCCTCCCCATCTTCATCCTCCTCCTCTTGCCACTGCTTTTTTAGAATCTGGATTATAACTTCCAACGATTTGGCAAGTGGTAAGCCTGAAACGTTTCCGACATGCGCATATGTTCAACCCATGAAAATGTTATAAAATTCTCCAATAACGCAAGCACTGTGTTTTGAACAAGCGACTTACTCCATTGCCGGTTTTCTCGCCATCCGGCGATAGTGCGTAGCATCCACGTGGGGGAAACGTCGGGTTGAGTCGTCGAGTAGTGTGAACCGCAGACTCCATACCGAGTGCGTGTGCGTAGAGGGGGGAGGGGGGCACTTCCATATGGCCGTCGCCGACGCAGCTGCAAACAACCGCAGCAACCACAGCCCGCAGCAACCGCCACGCCTCCACGGCGTCCACGCCGGAAGCGGAGTGTCCGTGGAGCGTGGGACCGTACGGGAGAGGAGGGAGGGCGGAGAGGGGGGGGGGGTGCGCGGCAGCCTTCATGGCGCACTCTCCGCCGATTGTTACGGAGAATCGCAAAAACGACTTCCCCCGCTTAGCTAGGTTCCCATGCGGCGGCAGAGGCAGTGACGGCGCCTTGGCACCACCTCCGCTGGGACTATTAATTCCGCCCCTCTTCTGTTCCTCCTCCTCCCCGTCGTCCTGTTTCATAGCCGGGCGCTGCAAATTTGCGTCGTCCGCAACCGGAAACGTCCAGACGGTGCCGTCGCCGTGGAAATCGCCCTTCCGGTCTCATCCCCCCCCCCCTCCTCCTCCTGTCGACTGAACCGGCGGTGGGGTAAATGTTAGCAAGTCCTCCAGGCAGCGAATAAAGACTTGATGGAATCGCCCGACACGTTTCAATGTACAAGATGGTCTCGACTTTCATGAATCTCTTGGTATTTGTTTCATTAAAACCATTAAATTTTTTCGTGGCACGGGCAGCTAAGAATGACAGCTTTGATGTATTAATTCTAGTATTTGTATCAACGAGCCGAAAGTAATTTTACGTTTACGGAAATAGCTTATAGCCTTTTGTAAAGCGAATCTTGATTCCCCGCACATTCACATTTGGTGTAATTGTGATCGTGGAGGAAGTGGTTTCTGTTCTTGTTAACAATACGAGGTGTTTTGCAAAAGCGTGTTTCTGGTAAACGTATTTTTTTTACCTTAAACCGCTGCAACTTGAGATATGTGCGGCTCACTTTGAAATATTCACAGCCCCCCCCCCCCTGTCGTCGTCCTCTTTCTGGTGAAACTACTGAGAACGCAACGCTTTGTACTTGCAGTTAAACGTTTCGCTCTCCCCCCACCTCCCCGCCCGTTGATCTCGACATTTCAATTTGGCGAATTCCAACTAGTTCGTAACCGTGCTGTCTAAGCAAGATGTGCTGTGCAGTTGTAATCTATTTTAATTGTAGAAAGTGTGGCAGAAAAGAAATGAGACTGGCAACATTGGGAACAACGTTTCAGCGGTCCGGGCGCCGCCTCCCCACAGCTTGTGCGCCACCAAGGCCTTACATATTGGCGTAGTGTCGACCTCCTAAGGTAACCACACGATAAGAGAGAGCGTGATTAGTGACGTTGTGATAGCTCGAATGAGCAAATCCGAAATCAAATCCTTGATGATTTATTTTCATAACAGACGGGGACATCGTTCATTCAGAATCTGTCTCCAAAAACGCTGTAAACCAAGTATTTTACAAGGACCTCCATGGAAAGGTCTCGATCACGACAACGTTCCCCGTCACATGGACATTTGTATCTACCACCGTTGACGAAAAAAATATGCTCGTTGTTTCCAAGCCACCTTATTCACTAATCCACGAGCTGCTACAAGGGACAATATTAATGTATGAAAATACAATAAAATTATTGAACGAAAAGTGCCATTCCTTTTCTGTTCCTCGGTTTGATACAAAATTTCACTTCGTATAATATTTTTTTATCCGCCTCTGCGAACCACTGTCCAAACTACTTCGGTGTGGAGATCCAGTACTTTTCTGTCACATTAATAACTCCGAGCCACATGATTTGAATACCATTTCGCGTTCTCATTACTGCGCTTGAAACATTCAGCTCGCCCTCAACGGCAGTCTGAGCAACATCGCATCTAGAACAAGGGTCATACGTTCGATCTCAGGTGAGGTCGAGACGAAATCCAGGTGTCTCCCCGTCGAAGAGGGAACCGAGAGTGAATTATTTACCTAGCTGGCTAATTGTCATTAAGAATAATTAATAAAAATATAATCGGTTTATGTACGTCAGGTATTTTTTTTTTTACAATGTTTTGCAGATTTTACTACAAATTACAGATGTACCCTATTCGCAGGCTAAACGAATTGAAAATGTGAATGTTATGTGTCCAGTTTTCAAGTGCACTACATTCTCTTTGAATTTAAATTTTCATTTTAATTATTGGAATTTAAGCTTTTTACCTGTTTTTTATTCATCTACAGCGACACTTCTGTCAAAATCGACAACTCTGCGTTGGATTCTGTCTCATTCTTTCGAAGAGGGGGGGAGAAGCCTAAATACTTCGCGTTGTTGAGCGTGGTGTGTGTAGGAGCTATTTTGAAGGAGATATTGATATCGTTGAATGGATGGATTCCTTTCTCACAATATCATCTTCTCTATCGTGGATTAGTGTGCTTTTCATTCGTCGCACGGCTCGGAGAATGCGTGTGCAAACGCTAGCTGGAAGGGGAAGACAGAGAAATACTTCGACGAAACGGGCCGGGTTACGACTTTCAGACGATTTATATGGCGCCGGTGAGTTACCCTTATTGCTTTTATATCCCCCCCCCCGTACCTTGGCGCATTTGCTTCCGAGCGGGTAGACGGCGGGAAGTAAATTCGCACGAGTTGCCTACGCACTGTGCTTACTGGTTTTTACGGCTGGAGTAGCTGAAACGACCGGGACGTTAGCTGTTTGGGATGTGGGGGAGAGACGGCCTTTATCGCGGTGGCCAGTCACTGGTGGCGGTTTAATTTTGACTCCTTGTGGAATTGCTGGTTAAGAAAATGCGCTTTCTATTTGATTTCTCATTGAGTATACGTCGTTTCGCGTACTCAAGTCGGTGTAACCATTAGTCATTGCCACCATGAGCCGGTAAATTGATAGGGACGGCTGTTCTGTTCCATTCATCCTTACAACTGGGCTTCAATTGTAGCTTGTATATTACCAGTCTAATTCTATGTATTAAAGATTGAAATAAGTGCAGGCAATAAAACAGGTATGACCTTTGTGAGGTGAGGCTTTTGAATTCAGAAAATGATATGAATCATTTCAGCGTTTGCTTTCAGTATCGCCAGAAAACTTCAGAATTCGACTCGGTGGCTCATCGATTCGATGACAAACGGATTGTATTATTTCAATAGGCGTTGTGTAAGTACGTGAAATTTATTACGGTCCCCAAACTATGTATAATGCTGCTTTTGAACCGTTGGAAATCGATCAATGCAAACAGGAATTGCGAGTTTACGTATGTGTGTGTGTTTGTATGTGTGTGGGGGGGGCGTTTGTTTGTGCCCGAACAATTAGTTGCAACTTGGAACTGAAACGTAACACCCCAATGACCTACTTACGATGGATACTATGTATGCTAAGATACCCAGCAGCATGTATGGCCTATTACAGTGCAGTACTTCTGAAAAACGCGTGTTGAAGCTATGAAATGCAGGAAGAACTAGTGTGTGTCCGCATTTTGTGTTATAGGCGCTTCTTACAGCTGCGCTGTTTAAGTTATACACGTGGCACGATTAAAATAGCATATTTTGATGGGGAGACGGCGAGGCAGAGGCCATAAGACCTGCTCTTTCGCGAAGCCACTTCAATATACTTTATACACATATATCCCGAGATTTTCTCTTCATTGTACTTTAAAAAGTTAGTGTAGTTTATTTTTGTAATACCCGTGCTGGAAATGACGTGTAGAATAAGACGATAGCAGTAGTCTTCAAATAGAGCCCAGGGGAAGCAATTGTAATTTATGGCATTTTTGTAGAATAATTATGGTTTCAAAGACACCTCGGATATAATGGGCCATACGTATGTACATTATACATTACTTTTTCGTATTCCCTTATGCGTTTCGGAACAACTTTCACATTGAGGATTAACAGAAGTGATATACCAATACAGGTTTATTTGCATTGACTGGCTCCGATAACTCCATACGAGCTTTGCCCCTGCATCTTTAACCGAAAGGTCCTAGAGTTAAGAGTTCTGAAGGTAGCTAATTTTCTACACTTGCTCAATAGCTGGTGTAGAAACTAGTACTGTAGAACTAGACTAATAGTGTAAACTGTTGTGTAGAACTAACTGGCAGTGGATTCATCCGGAAATAAAACTCTCACGTGTCGACGTTCAGGATAAGTTCAGACTTGAACCTCAAACTTAATTAGAAACCGGCGAGTTTCGTTTATGACCGATTACCCGTGAGGTTGCGACCACTGGCACTCATGTTTACCCGGACGAAAAAAAAAAAAAAAGGTTCCTATAAAAGTCACGTGTGCCGAACGTGTATGACACAGTCGCCGTTCTCATTTGTGGTTTGCGCGTGCCCTTGCCCTTGCGGCTTAGCGAAGAAATAACCGAGGCAAGAAAAGGTCTCGGGGGCTGCTTTTGTGCGGTGTCCAAGAGGTGCCTCGCATTTTCCTGGAAACGGCTGCTCGGTCTTCTCTCGTCCCGAGCGTGGTTGCACAACTGAAGACGGTGATTTTTGTTTTTACAGCTCACGCGCTTCTCTTCATGGCCCACTAACTAAGAGTTAAAAGAGAAGCGGGTTGCGTCATAAAGAGAATTATGTTCGCTCCGTGAAATTCGTGTGTAACGAGAGCTTTTCAGATTTAATTATGTATTACTTCGCGTAAAAATACTCAGGAAGATTGCCAGAATAGACTAAAAGAAACGTGAACATTTACATGTAATGTACCATTTTTATCAATTCCCTAAGTGCAGGTTGTATATCAAGATTAATTATGCACAGGGTTACGTTGCCATTGATTTCTATCCAATAACACATAGTTTACGTTTCTCTCTTTGCTACTCTACGTTTTGACAATTGCAACCCTATGAAAGTTGACGTTTCTGATTATGGAAGTGAGATAGAATTAAATGTAGGGAAAGCAAACGTTCAGATCATGGAGTTCAATATCATTTGTCTTTCCCAGTAGAGAGATACAGGAAATAGTATACTTTAATTGTGGTTGATTCTTCGTTAGAAATAATGTGCGCTCTGAAACAATCGAAAGTTAAGGAAACAGTTAAGACTACAGTTCATACTTAGTGTATAATGTACTTTTCCGGCTACTCTTGTAATTAATTTTCGCAAAATGCAAATCTGTAATTCTTCATTACAAAATGGTAGTTCCTTAAGGCACGTGATTAGTAATAAATAGTTGATGACAATTGAGGAGGAGTGAAAAAGAAAAAGGAAAGAAAAGAAGAACGGGATGCTTTTTCAGAATGTGAGGGATGGAATGCTCCCAAGATAGAATGTTGCAGTTTTATTAAAGTTCTAAAAACAGATGGAATCTGGAATTCCTTTCGAAAGCCTGGGATGCCGTTTCTCGGCGGCCCCATTCGCGAAAATATTTTTTCATCGTTGTGGAAGTTCCCCCTTACCCTTTCTTTCGTGGTCTCCATTCCTTTGCCGGATCTTTTTCCCTCCCTTTCGCATTCAAGTTGCCTGATTGCGCACTCAAAGGGTTGCCTATCGAGTGATCGTAGATTATCATACTCTACATCCAAGCTTTAAGGCCTGGAGGGCCACGTTCGTAACCATGAGCATGATTGTGAGCCGTACTGTTATATGAGGCTTTTGTTTTAATCTTCTGCAAATCGAATGGTTTTACTAGTATGAAATAATGTGTAGATTCATTGAACCTAAAGGTCGACCATTTTAATTTCTAACATTTGCATAAAAGCAAAGAGTGACATTAAAAATCAGCAAAAACTGGACAATTAAATTTCAATAAATAATAACATAAAATACTATCATAACATAAAATCAAATAAAAAAACTGGACAATTGAATTCTGAAGAACAGCACTCAAAGATGTCAGTCCATTTTAATTATTTTACAAATGACAAAATGAAAAGAAAATAGTTTAGACAAACTGAAATTAAGAGAGAAGTCGAACAAAATTTAGAAAAATCCATTTAGAGGGCGTACTGTGCTCTATTAGCTGCATTAACCTCTGAATGAGCTAAAAATATTCATGTTTTTCGTGAGGGAGACAATTATTTTCAAAAAGCTTTCGCGAGCCTCGTGCAGTTGGTAATCTCTGCTCTACGTGTTCACTCCGCACGTGTGGCGCGCTTCGCATTCAAACAACTTGCGCAACATTCGGAGGTTGTCACCCATTGTAAAGAATTGTGACAGTGTTCGTGTGTTTGGAGACAGCAATTGAATACTGTAGATGTCACAGTGCGTGGTCACACATCCAACACTACAGAGTTTTGTGTACAGTGTAGTTTTTGTCTACTCGCAAAATTGAAGTATCGTATTCTACTGCATATATTACATACTTTATCACGATTTTAGTACCTTTCGACAATTTCCGGCTGATGTGTACTTGACCCTACCCTTTGAGAGGAAGTTTAATCACTGCCATTTCTTCTTTGTCATCGTTTTGTGGAAACGATCCACTTTTCTAATCCATTCTGCACTTGCTGGTCGGTTGCGTCTCGTACGAGTAAGTCCGTTCCACATTCTTCCCATGATGTCACTGTACACAAGCTGCCCATCCTGCCCTCGATTAAGTCCGGGGAAACTTCTTGTAGACTCTAGAGACAGAGCCGCAAGTTGAGTTTGTTGTGGTCTCGTAGTTGTCAGAGTTTCCCGTAAAAGAACTGAAGGAACACACTTAAGAACTTCCTGTTGCGCAATTATGAGAAGTATGAATTTTGGGAATCGATGTACTGCTCACGTTAACACTACAATATCGCGTATCGTGTGTGTGTGCACATACATCTAGGTTCTAATGAACATAATTTTGTTGATAATATGAAGCCAGAAATGTCCCAAAGAGATTCATATGCCCATTCTTATTGTAGATATAATTTAATCAAAAAATTACCTTAACTTCACGCAAAATAATTTTTAATATTTCGAGAGCGTAATTTTTTACACTATATAAGAGATCAGTACCCGATTGTTGTAAAGTATACCATATACCCTTTTTTCTGATCTCGAAGACAAGGCTGAAAGACGATTATTGAAGTCTTTTTAATTTCTTTTGAGCCAGTGAAGGCGTGTTTTCAGAATTCTGAAGGACAAAGCAGCCAAGGAAATGTATATACAAAAATATTAAAAAAATGTAATACAGCAATATATACAAAAAAAGTATATATTGCTGTATTACAAAATTAATCGCGTTATTTACAGCGATTCGAAATTAAGCGTTCGCATCTATTGCACTATCTGTTGGATGTCATAAAATTGTGTTATTGTTGTGGTGGTGGTGGTGGTGGTGGTGGTGGTGGTGGTGGTGGTGGTGGTGGTGGTCTGCGTGGTTGCTTTGGTAAAAGTGGCATCTCCATTTGTCTGAAATTGAAATTGCTCTAGGTCTAAGTAGACGAGAAGTTCCTATGGCTCAGGAATCCAGTTTGTGGTGGAGCATGATATGATTGGTCTTTAATTCTTCTTTTTCTTGGTTAGAGGATATTTTCCAGCCGCAAACTGTTTTAATAAGCGTCTTCTACCCTAACGACCATGCACACGCTGTGATGCAACTCGGAACACACAGAACACCACACTATCCGACTCCGGGTAACCGGGATGTGCAGAACGTCAGACTGTGGTAAGAGTGGTAAGCGTTTGAGCCGAAGGCTAATTTGAAGCCGCGACCCATCGCTTCGTACGGACCCATCATACGGACTCTCAACAAACTCGATTTTCCACCCCGATACTCGTTTGATTTTTGTTTTCGTAGACTTGCTACGAAGTATGTGCTGCCCGTGGCGGTTGCCCTCCCCCCTCCCGTCCCCCCTCCCCCGGAACCATCGTCCCTGCTCGTGGGCCCCCTCTTGTCTAGTGAATCGGAATACTTGAGGTGACTGCCACGGGAGCTGGAGCGAAGGAGCTTTCTGGGAAAGCATCCCTGACTGCTCTAGCTGTCGTTCTCGCCCCCCTCCCCAAACCACACCCCAGGCACACCACGACCGCTCTGACGGCCTCCTGCTTTCGGCGACGAATTCTTGGTGCATAGTTGAGTGTCTGGGGTAGCGCTGATACGGAGTGATCTATATTCGCCGGCTTAGCGAACTTCCGTAGGGCTCGGGGGGGGGGGGGAGACGCGAAGAAGGTGTTGTTTCTTTATTATGTTTCTTTCTTGGCGGCGCACATTTTTAATTGGGCAGTAACCGAGGACTGAAAGGAAATCGAATGTGTAGTCGGAAAATAATCTTGTGCGACATTTCTGTCGTTTATATGGCTTTCTGAGCCCTCGAATTTTTCCACTAAGAGAAATCTTTCTTGATGTCCAGAGGACGAAAAAAAGGATATCTTGACCAAGGCGTCTGCTGACCGTTGCGCAAGCGATAGCAAAAGAAAACTGCGTGATTTGACTATCTCTGCACCGAAAGACTGGAAACCGTCAGCAAAAAGCCAAACATTCCATTCTTTAATAGAAAATATCGGGTTCCAATTTCCAGTGGGGTCGTGATGTTATCTGCGTGTATTTAGTACTATCATTAGTGTTATACTGATAAGGTAAATGTAAATTTGGCATTAAAGGTTTTCGGAATTACTTGCATAATATCCATTTACTTTTATTAGGCGATTGAGATATAATGGTAAACATAGGTTTAACTGTAGACACATTTCTTCTTGAAAGCTATCTAGAGGAGTTCATTCTAACATACTTTTCGATGTCAAACCATGTCACTATATTCTATGGGATGCGTATATTTTGGCGGTGAAAATATTGCACATGCGATTGGACATCATAATACAAAAATATTCTCAAGAATTATGATTTTAAAATCCCTCATTTCAAAATAACAAAATGTAGAATCATGTAGAAGCTGAGGAGTTTCACAGAAATTCATTCTACAGGTCTACAAACTAAAGACGCAATGTGGACATTCACCTCGGAAACTGCACAGCTACCTCAGCAGGAGTGCCGCGTGTCGGGCGCCTGCTTCCTGAGGATGCCTCGATGGGAATCCCGCGGCCCGGTCTGTGGGAAGTGTGCCCATTGGGAACCTTGAGTAATGAGAGGCGTAGTGAGCCAGTGTGGAATGCAATTTTTCCCTCAACGGATGCGAGATAATCGTTGTATAAAAAGTGGGCTTCTAGGTTATTCTTTCGTACCAGAGTTTAAAATAATAAACGTTTAAAAATATTAAGTAACTTGTATTTCGCCGTGTGTTGGGAAACCTTTGGTTATTCCAGACTACACAATTTAAACATCGTAGGGTTATTAAGTCATTAAGTTACCATGCCATTAAATACCGTAATATGTGAATTGTTTAGTTCTTAATACACGAGATTTTCGAGTGATAGAATTTGAATTTCTGGTAGTTACTTAAATTTCGTCTCGAAAAGAAACAGCTTATTTCTGTAGAGTAGGTCGTTGCTGGAATCGTGTGTTGGATATATACAGTGCGATAGCTTCTCCATTTCATTATGTACAGCCGTATGGCTTTGATCCCGGTAGGGAATGAACGTCGCCGACAAAGCCAAGAACGCGTCGGAGCGGGGAGGCACGTCGAGACGCTGCGGTGCGCTAAGTGCATGTGGGTCAGTGAGCAAACTGCTCCTCGCGGCGCGCCGGTGCTCGCGCGCGCGCGCTTTTATAGCTGGCGTCGCGCGGCGACCGGCGTGTGTGCCTGCTGCCTTCTTTTTCCTGCAATCCCCGACTACGAGCATAAAAGGGCGCGGGGTGCCCTCTGCGCGGGCGTCACCCAACTGCTAGAGCGCGGGTTGCTTTCGCCGTGCCTCCTACTAGAAAGCAGGGTACAGTCGTCATGTACCACCCAAAACCTACAATGGATATCGATCCTACGTGAGATTCTTTCCCTTAAATGCGCTAACGAAGGGTGGTGTGAGTGATCGTTATGTTACTGCTAACGCTTATACCTTCCACCTCTTATGCCCAGTTTCGTTGTGTGTCCAATCCACGTGGAATTTATGTCAGTCAAAGCGAGCTCTCGGCGGACTTCTGGAGGTTCTCCCGTTTCCCCCGTTTCTCATTCCACCTTCGTTCCGTCATTCACCAAATCATTATCTACTCATTAGATCCTTATTCACCTCTAGGACTCGAGTTTAATGTAGCTGATACCAATATAAATAAATAATAGTTTAATAAGGTTTTTAAGTATTAGGATTCTTTTTCTCTTGGGACTTTTTTCCTGCCTTCATAGCTCTTTGGTAACTCAACTTATTTTAATGATCACAGAACTTTTTTATATTAATATAAAAGGATGCGTGTTATTGAACAGGCGCGGATTCACGATGAAGGAAATGAGGGAAATTTTCCTTTCTAAAATGTTTGAGTAACTATTAATTTTAACTCGTCACAAAACTTCCAAGCAGAAATATTTTCGGACAATTATTAAAACTAATGAAATCTTATCGCAGCATGAGCTGAGTGTACCTTGGGACATTTTACAAAATCTGCAATATGACGCCAAAATATTCTGAATCTTTCCTCACAAAACTTGTCTCTGGATCCGCCCATGAATTGAACTACTGGGTTGTTAGGTTTCTTCTTGCCCGTTTGGGGGTAAGTTCTTATCGTCGACTCTTTGCTGACAGCCTTTCGTTCCTTCCCATGTACGCATTTGCCCGCACACATTCGCTCGTCGGCACCCCAGCGACGCCCCTCTGCTCCTTGGTCCCTCCACGTGCATCGGCCTTCTCTAGTGGCGTGTCCGTCGGACTCCACGCGGAAGCCAGCCAACTGCCGCCGCCGCCCGCTTGCCCCACTTCCAGCCGTCGCATTGGGCCAGGCGCCTGCTGGCTCTTCCCTCGCTTTCCTCCCCCTCGCCTCTCCCCCTGCTGTCGGCGGGCGCGACGCTAATGCACCGCTCGCTAACAGAGGAGCTCGGCCCGGCCGAGCGATCGCCGTGCGCGCTGGGTGGGGATTGGGTTTCGTTTAATTTTTCCGCTGCTTTATTGGGTCGCTCTCCGCTCCGGGACGTCGTCGGCGCCTCGGAGCATTGTCTAATTACGCGATTTCGAAGGCTGGAGGTTCGGCTCCCTCGTGAGGCGTGGGTGTTTTTCACACGTGATGGTGGACTGGCTGGCTTCTCTTTCAATTACGTGTAAGATTAAAAAAAAAATTATATTTATAACAATTTTTATCATTCGCCCACTCATAACATCTTGGCTCTTAATATGGAAGAAAATGGCGAACCATCTGAAGGGTCACCTGCCCAAACAAGGGGAGGACTTCAAGGCGTAAGTCGTCATGACTTCGTAATTAAGAAAGGCAACCATAATCGTGTCACGGGAAATACTTTTGTGAGAGCAGTCCATCAGTGGTCTCATTGCCATGTGTATTGTATGTATTACATTTCAATTAATAATTAAATAATATCGTGTGCTTTCTTCCTCAGACCTTGCCAGGCCAATGTGGATAACCTGAGTGTTCATTTTATTCCTTATTTAAATGATTTAGAAATACAAAACGTTCTATAACATCCTAGTGAAATAATAAAATACTAAGGAAATACGGGTTTATATTTTTTGACGTGACACAAGTGAACCACTGATATATTACCGGCTTTTAAGTTTAAATTACTGTAGAAAAATACTCTTGTTCTAGTTTTGAAAACTGATGGATATTTGTATTCTGTAAAGAGGGCAATGTAAAAAGCTGATTTTGGTTTTAATAACTGATGATTACCTAATGCCAGCTTTCCATTTGTGCGAGTACATTCTTCAATAAAGGAAGAAATATTCTAGAATTTTGTAAAATTAAAATAGTATAGAAACTTCAGTAATTTTTTTAGTAACTATTAAATATTCTTCGCGTTCAATTTCAAGGAAGCAATCCTCTTTTATGCTCGTGTTACAGTCCAAAAGCTGTACAATTCTGGCTGTTTATTTGACCGGAAACTGGCTTCGTTGAATCTAACCGGGTAGAACACTCACAAATATGAATGGGTTGTATGCGGTGTATTAATGCCGTATGATGGTAATGATGTAATTATGGTAGCTTTTTGCCATCTTATATTACGAGACCATTGCGTTTCAGTTCTGCGGTCATTCTGTTTACGTTTTTAACGTTTGGGAGCAATATTGTCAAAAATGGACACGCCAGGATCCTGTTTCTACTGCCTTTATACAGTGCACAGATAGAGGTGAACCCCAGGTGTTGCTGGGAGATAAATTTCATGCTTCCTGCCATCAATAGCGGTTTTCCTTTCACATGGACTGGATACTCATTGTAGTGATAAAGCCCATCGCACTTCGTGTTTGATTTACGGAAGCCTATTGAACTTTCATATCTAACTGGGTGTTCCCTTTGATATTCCATTGTTACGAAATGAAGATAACCGTATTACTCGTTGCAATTACTCGTCAGAGTTGTGCTTTGAAATGAACTTGTTTAATGTCTTTATTATTGACGAGGAGATTCGTTGTTTTGAGATAAACCACAGGAGTCCCATCGGTGTCTGTTGGGACATGACCATATACCGACATTCTTTCAGTGCACTGATTCGTGATTAATGCTTGTTGTATTGAAGCGGGTAATTACAAAAATAAATATGTTGAGTTTACTCTTTTGACAGAATGCTTTTTCGACAGATCCAACGATAACATCACTCGAATTGTTCGCATAAAATACAAATCGAAATGATTGCTGCCTCAAGGGAAAGAAGAATTACGGACGCAAGTTGTCCAGACCTGGAGGAAACGAGTCCGCGTTGTTCTTGCCGCCTTCGTTACGGGTCGCTTTTATACAGCAGCGGACGACACTGAGCCTGCCGTCGCCGTCGCCGCCACTCCTGTGAGGCTTCGCGACGCGCTGCAGACGTAGTTTACGAGCTTACTAGCGCCTCATGCTGATACGGGCTGTTACGTAAAGTTCCACTGCCGTTTCAGATAAGGGCTTGCGTTTCGAATTTTGACGACCCCGCCCCCCCCCTCCCTCTTCTTCCTCCACGAATTCAGTTTTCCTCGACATTCCCTTGATCTCTCTTGATTCGTTTTGCCAGGTTTTCGTTGATTTTTTTTCTTTTGGTTATTGGCTTCCTTTACTCTTTTAAATCCTTTTTTTTATCTCTTGCTCTCTTCGAAAATTTCTTCCGCACTCTTTGTTATTGCCATCAGTCTTAATTCTTCTCAAATATCGTGCCTTGCGTACACATACTGAAATGCACGAAAAATATTAAGTTTTTAAAATAGAATTGCGAATCGTTTCAAGATGTGCGCTCTAGACGTGAGCATAGAAGACAAGAGGATATTGCTTACCTTTCCCTAGGTTGGGTGGACACCGATTACAAAATTTGTCGTCGATGAAGGGAGTATAATCAAGAATAACCTAGGGTATTCAGATTTTTTAGACTTCGCGTGCTTAATGATTTTCATCGAATTTCTCGTGGACACGTTCTTTAACTTAGCGTTACTCGTAAACTACGCTGTACTTCGATTTTCGAGAGATCTGGTTGAAGTGAAGTCTCCTCTTGGTAGTGGGAATAAAAAGATAAATTCTGCTTTCGCCGTAGCCTGTTTCCAGTGCTGCGTGTGTGGTTGGTAGAGGAATACTTACCCTTTGTGGCTTTGTATGTGGATAATGTAGTGGTTCCGGTCTTCGACACGCTTAACTCTACTAACGGACTGCACCAGATTTCTGCGAGTGGGTGGTATGCAATAGTTTCATGTTGATTTTGGTTGCTCTAAATGTCTGCCTGAACGGACTGGTCGTGGAACAGAGGTATTTCCTCTGTTCCACGACCACAGTTCAGATTTGATACGGTACGGATATAACTCAACGTAACCTAATGTGTATGGAGCATTTGAACGTGTTCAATCGATGTCATCTCCATAATAAAAATCTAATGTTAATTTTTATTATAGTTTTTAATTGAAAATTAAAATAAATTAATTTTCTTTTGGTTTTTATTTTGTGAAGGCTTCTGATTGAAAGTATCTCCTTTTCAGTCCACCCGTGAATCTTGTCGGGGTTTGGTGTGGGGATGGGGATGGAGGTGCAGTACATTGTTGCTATGTTAAAATTGGTGTTTTAAGATCTTCTGATAAATATGTTGCAGAAAAACAAAGTAGAAAACTCAAGTCGAACGTTGCGAGCTATGAAGTCCATATTGCACTTCAGTAACCAAACCTCTCGCCAGTTCAATTTCCGTTGTATCTCGTTGGTCTCCCCGATTCAGCTGTTATGTACGTCTGATTTTGCCTTAGTCACGAGGGTTTTCTGAATCCCAAATTTTGAAAAAAATTTGAAATGTCTCAACCCGGGCACGGTATACGGAGGCGATCATTCTGTCCGTTGTTGCTAAAGAGCGCTATTTGTTTAAGCAATGCATGCAGTCGGGAGCAACGACACTGGAGCGAAGTGCCTGAAATCATAACAAGGCCGGAATTAGACTGGTGGTGGGTGGATTAGTCAGAGGCGATTACTTGCGTGGAGTGGGGGGCGCCTTCAAGGTTGCTCGTGCGCCCACCCGCCGGATGAGGCCTCGCAGCACAATTTGATCTGGACGAATTTCTGTATGTTCCATTTCTAATGCGATTTGATCTCCCAAATAGCACATGAAAGAAATGAAATTGCCCCAGATTCGAATTAGCTAACATTTTCTACACATAATTATTGAGACTAAATACACTTTAAACATAACACTAGCATTTCATTAATATGTTAAGTGTAAGAGGCGAGCCTTACAAAACTATGTAACTTCTGTATTCAACTGTGCTGATTGAAGGTGATTGAAGCTAAGCAAATTAGAGGACTTGTATAAATACGAAACTGAAGGCATTTGGAGTGTCATTTAATTCAATATTAGTGAAATTTTTTTGAAAAGTTCTGTACTCCGTCTTGAATATGGTTTAAGTATTTCGAGAGTATCAACATCAACTGATCCAAATCGAATTAACGCGAGTCCCATCTCTTTTATGTTATGACAAGTCATCATCTAGTCATCATCTTGATTTTGTATTATTTTCTAGTTATTCACAAAATTCCGAGAAACCTGCGAAAAAAATTGTATGTTTATTACACGATTAGATTATTTCTCTTCTCGCTTTAGCTCTAGTTCTTAATTATTTTACGCACATCTTTGTTGCAAGCAAAATTATTAAAATGCAGAAATTATATAAACGACTTTTCTTTTATTACGTGCTAAAATTCCCGACTATTATTTAACATAAAACAATTCCCTTCGGATTTAAAATTGACAATTCACTTTAGTAGTTTTAATGCATTCGTTGATGGTTTTTATGGATATCAACATTGTCCTTCGTGTGATTGGGAAATAGTAAGAAAACTTGTTTATGCATAAGTATACACTAGTTTGGTCATTACCCTCCCCTACCCTTAATGGTCATTAAAATATCACTTCAGATAAAGTTAATGGTGTTAAGTTCAAGACTGAGATAAAAAAAATTGCTGAATCAAATTCTATATTATGACTATAAAGAATTAGATATTAAAAATGCATCTACTAAATATGGCTTCATCTGATTGAATTAGGTATAGTCTAAATTATGAAATGGTAGTAATAGTGAGGTAGTAACGATAGTTTGGTTTTAATGATAGTCCTGTTAGGACTTTTACAGCTACCTTTATTAGCATCAAATTAAAATAAAATGTTTTATTTATTCTTGGTGAACGAATTGTAAGTTTCATTTCGCGTACTGTGATTATACTCATTTTCGTTCAATAGATTGCTTTCTCAGTTGTTGCCCTCAACTTTTAATTTCAAGAGCGATTCTCAATCTTACTGAGAAGCTCTCTAGCGGCGTGAATTTTCATGTTCCTGCCCATTGAATTAAATTAAAAATAAGTGGATCGCCATATTTTTCCCAAGTAAATGAATACCTAATACTCAAATATTAATTCTATTATTATTTTTTTCTAACGTTATATTGCATTTATGACGAACTTCGTCATTTTTTAATGTGTTCTTCTAATTTAGATTAATTCGTGAGTTAGTGTGGGTGCGCCGATTGGCTCGATTTATCAGATTTTCGTGGAACTCCAGAAGCGCGTATTCGCTAAAAAATGGAATCGATGTGTGTCTCGGTGCGCCGCAGGTCGCAAAACTTGGAATCTCGCCTTTGTAAGGAGTGGGCGCGTGCGGAAAGGCGCGCGATGGCTCTGGGCTGGGCGGCAGCGGCAGCGGGCGCGGGCGCGGGCGCGGGCGCGGGCGCGGGCGCGGGCGCGGGCGCGGGCGCGGTGGCGGTGGCGGTTGTTCGCGCGTCGCTTGCCGAGCCGTCTTCGCCGACAGCGCCGCTATTCTTTCCGGCGCGCTAAATTTAGGCCCCCAGCGCCGGCAACAGCGGCGATAGCGGCGGCAGCAGCAGCAGCAGCAGCAGCGGCGGCGGCGGCGGCGCTGGGGTGTAGGGTGTACCCCGCGCGGGCGCCCCGTGACTGGCAACCCGCCACGACGCCCCGTTGCCGCTCCGTCCCACCCACTCCCCCCCCCCAGCGTCCGCCTTCGACTCGGCCTCTTTCCCCGTTTCGCCCCGCCCCGCCCCGCCCCGCGCGGTGCAGGCGTTTCTCCTCCCCCAAGCTGACTCACAGTGAGGGTACCAGACTGAAGCTTCCTGCGCTTTGCGAGCAGTCCATTCGCATCCCGTTTCACTCCCCATCCCGTCCCGTCCCGTTGTATACCATCTCATTTCATCCCATCCCATTTCATCCCATCCCATTTCATCCCATCCCATTTCATTCCATCCCATTTCATTTCTTCGCCTTCCTAGTTTATTACATCCCACCCCATCCCACCCCACCCCTCTCCGTTCTTTCCCATCCTATCGTTACCGTATTGTATACCAGGTTTGCCTTTTATATGAATGCATAACCAGAAACTTTCTTTTATCTGACTCCCTTCAGAATATCGCATTCCCTCAAATCTCATACTCCGTTCTTCTTTTCCCATTGTGGCTAACTTCACAAACTTCACGCCCTCCACTTTCGTATATTTCCCTTTATGCAATACTTTGTCGTGGTTTACCACGTTCTACCTTACTGAATGTGGTTCTTTTTGATTTTATTGAACTTTTCTCTGTGCCTGTGTCGAGTTCATGCATCCGCGTCTGCTTATCTGACCCAACCTTCTTTGTACTATTAGGTTCACTCTCTTACCCCTATAGGCGCTACAAACACTCGAAAATAATTTCACCATATTGCATTTGTTCCTCGTCGTTCTCGTCCAGCGGAAACGCGGACGTTGCGCATTTCGTCGTCTTTAAAACGCTCGTTCACTAACCCTTCCCGAGACTACTTCGCCAAAGCGGGTGAAAAGCCGCCTCTGCGCAGGGCCGACAATTTGCCGCTGTCTTCGCCGGCAATAACTGTCACGGGTGACAGGGGCCTTTTTCGTTATGAAGCGGATGATGCGCCACGACTGGTGCGCCTTCCGGGGAAGGACCTTCTTTAGCGTTCGTAGGAAGTGTGTGTTCAGCGCGGTCTCCATTCACATTTCCGAATTGCATGGGAATGCACGAAGACTTCCGTGCGCTAAACGCATTTAAGACGTGGAGAGTACAATGTAGAGACGAAGTTGGATTTAATGTTCAGATTGCTGTGAGGAAATGGTATAATATTTTGATATAACGGGATATCCTCAACAACTCCTGTTTTATATGTCTAATATTCTTCGTTCACCTTGAACCTTCTTTTTCGGGAAACTCCGTGTATTTAAAAATGAGTATTCGAATCGTCTTTTTCTCTTAATGTTCTAGGTATCGAAGTTCCATTGTATTTTGATTTTCCGTTTCTGACCTTCAATCGTTTCTTCTCCGCGAGTAATACCATCTTCCGTTTACGTGTTTTGGAAAGTGAATCATCACTTTCGGGCAAGGATAAATGCCGCGTGGATGGAAAATGGCTCGATCCCAGGAGGCGCTAGAGTGACCATGAAGGACCATTATGAAGGATACCCGTTATCAAATACTACCTCCGAAATGGATTCTCATGTAATGAAGACTTACGAATCCTATCGAATTTTAATGCACATTTTCCCTAATTGACGAGAAACATGTGCAAGGGGAAATTTGTGTTTTTTTTTTAAATAATGCGCATTATCAGCCAAGTTATTTGAAATATAGGGAAATTGTTGTATCAGCAGGTAGCAAAAATGTTTATGAAAAATTAAGCACTTCGCCGTTATTGACTTCTTCTTCACAAATTTCATTTCATTTCGAAATGGGGAAAAAATCGACTGCTGGGTTCGTGGACGAAAAAGACGTTTGTCAGCATTCTCTAGATCTCTAAAGTAAAGATCATTTAAAAATAAGAGAAAGTAAAACAAGGATGTGGCTGTGTAATGAATCAAATAATGTTTTGTAAGAGGTGTGAAGGTTTCTTGGCGAGAAGGAAAGCACCGTTGTTTATAGAGTGGTTACGTGCTTCAGAGTGGAATAATTAATGCGTGTTCATTTAATTGTTATTCAGGAGAAATCGTAGTTCCGTGTTTTGGTGACAGTCCAGTTAAATCTTATTTCTATAGGGAAAGGTAATTGGAATATCTCGTTTTTATACATTCCTGCGACAATTAGTAATAATAATAATAATAATAATAATAATAATAATAATAATAATAATAATATATGTATTGGGAGACTATCTTTTAAACAAAGCGTCTGCGTTCTCCAAGATTTCGGGGTTCCTGGATGTTCAGGTAACTCTAATTTGCATTAACGTCATACCGAGTGATATGAACAATGTTGAATAACGACGTAACTGTTTTTTTTAACTTCATTCCCTGAAAGTAAACTGGCGTCAATTTTCCTCCTGGTCAAGGTTTCCACAAGATAGCAGTTACTGATTTTCAATCCGACACAAGCGCAATATCTTTGAGACTCAGATATTCCTAAGTATTGGCAAATATTCTGGTGTATTTCACATGCCCGTTAACACTGACACCGTGTATATTGAGTGTAGTTTATTATAGGAATATGAAGTCGGGGCATTTTCCTCTGCTTTACTTTTAGTATTCACCCCCATTTTGGAAAATGTGCCAAGGTGTACCGTGGGGTATGTAGATGGAACTGGACGCAAATTCGATTACTTAATTATACGCGCTGAATTACGCTGTTACACACGCTAAAATTGCAAGGTTAAATACGTAATATTAAATTAAATACTTTATATTATCAATTAATGCTGAAAATTTGAAACAATAAGAATTAGTGGTGCTCGAAAATGGCAGAGACGTCTCGTATTTGTTTTCTATTTCCTTTGGTCTCGGCTAGCTATACGAACTTGTCATATACTCTTGCCAGCTGCCATGTATCACTGTCCAAAGTACATGTTTTGAAATTTTCTTAATTTTTCGGTTTTTCCGTTTAAATCTCGAAATCGATTTTCCGCAGTATATTATAATTGTTCTTATGCTATGTATAAGACTCCATATGTGTGTGTGTACGGAAAAGTAATGGTATTGTGTAGTTCTATCATTTACTTAAAAAAAAATACTCGGTGGATTGTCCAGAAAAAGCAGTTGCTGCTGTATAGTAGATGCCGTAACATCTGAAGTGGCTTATCTCGACAAGTTAATTAATCGTAATAGCCTTCCTACGATATCAGTATATATTTATTTGACGAGATTTGAGGGACGTGTAGAATGACGGAAGTTAAGAAAAGGCATTAAATTGGAACATGATCGTGGGTAACTTTGGTTCCGCCCATGTCTGTCGGGTATGGAACCTTCAGAAAAAGGGGGACATTGAATTGGGTAAGGGAAGGAGAAACGAGTGTATTAAATTTGTTAACAATTTATTAATTTAATGTTATTAAACATTAATGACTTGTTTATTTTTCATGACTTGCAGGATTTGTCAAAAGCTACATGTTTTTATGTCTGGCATAATTGGGACCATTATATTGTTTTTGTGCTGTGCTAGGGTTTTATAAGTACGATTTATTATTGCTCGGCGATTCATCGTAGGAACACCAAATGTAGAGAAGATAGGCATGTTTTATGTATGCCATTCGTTTTGGAGTGCTTATGAATGAGACCACAAATTTCCAGGATGATATCATTTCGAGACATACGTTCTTAGACATGTTAAGACCGGAAGGATCGAGGGAGTGGTGATTACGTCATTTGCGGTTTTGGACGAAAATCATAAATAAATTGGTGAGTGATGTAGAAACTAACCCAGTTCATTGCATGACTTGGGATGATCAGTGAGAATTTCCTTTCACTGATAAAATGAACGAGCAGTACCCAATAAAATGTACATAATGAGGTTCTATACGTTTTGCATATATATAGTAAAAGTACTGCACTTTAAATAAACTTAATTTTAGTACTCGCCTAATTTAAAATATATAAAGGACTTAATTGTATGTGAAAATGGTCGCTAAAATAGTGAACCGAGAAATTCTTTTAGACGATAGAACTCTCGAGTCACCATGTTTGTTCGTAGTTATCGGGTGAAATTAAATTCGTGCAGGAAGGTATTCTAAGATGCCGTTAAACAACTAAAACTAAATTCAGTATATCGTAGAAATTGTCATTCCGTTCCTCACGAGAACAATTTACTGGCCCTAGGAAGGTTTTCGAGAGCAACATGGCCTTCTACGTGAGGCGACGTTGGTTCCGTAAAAGGCTAAGATTTGATGATTACAACCAGTGTGTTTCCACTGTTCACAACTTCTTCGTAAATTTCTTGGTATTGAGATCAGATTTCTAAAGTGATTCCTTATAGCCAATTAGACGAAAAATAGAGAAATCTATAGAGGGGAGAGATTGCAAAGTGAGAACGTTTACAAATATTAAGCGACAGTTTTCTCGCTCTCCCACGTGGCACATTTTCCACGCTGTTGGTTTTGTTGAAGTTGATATGTTATTAAAAAAACACCATCGAAATCCAAAGTGGCCTTCCGCAAGAAGAGTTTCGTTTTCAACGCCGTGGTCATTACAGTCTCTACCCTCGCACCATTTAGCTCGCAGCCAATGTTGAGTTTCTCTAGCAGCAGTGTTCTCTGCGGCCCCCATCGCAACGCTGGCGACAGTAGCCGTTGCTTCTGTCGATAAAGCGATCGATATGGCGATAAGCGTCGCTTGTGGTAGGCGCCTCTTGGTTACCCTTTCCGTTGACGCTTCCCGCCTACTCGCTGCCAACGCCCTCGTGCCGTGCCTTGCCGTGCCGTTCCGTGCCTTGCCGTGCCGTTCCGTGTCTTGTCTTGCCGTTCCGTGCCGTGCAGTTCCGTGCCGTGTCTTGTCTTGCCGTTCCGTGCCTTGCCGTTCCGTTCCGTGCCTTGCCGTTCCGTTCCGTGCCTTGCCGTGCCGTTCCGTGCCTTGCCGTGCCGTTCCGTGCCTTGCCGTGCCGTTCCGTGCCTTGCCGTGCCGTTCCGTGCCTTGCCGTGCCGTTCCGTGCCTTGCCGTGCCGTTCCGTGCCTTGCCGTTCCGTTTCTTGCCGTGCTGTTCCGTCGCGTTTCGTCTCGTCTTGCGACTACCTCCGCTCCGGCGACCATTTCCGCTCCTGTTTCTCTCTAGGTTCTTTTTCCGCGACCCGCTCTTTCTGCTCATTCAGACACCCTCCACCCTTCCTTTCTCTTCTCATAGCACCTCGTGAAGTGGAGTGGGGGTGAGGAAGACACGCTCGCGCTTTCCGGGCATCATTTCGTTATCTGTTCCGTGGTGCGCCAGATGCAAAAAAAGCGGCGGAGGCCATGCGTCGCAGCAGCGGCAGCTCAGCGGCCACAAGTCCCGCGTTTTCCAATGTTCTTTCGATGCGGAAGTACGAGTAGGTTCTGGTCGTGGAGATTGTCTGCAGCTGACATCCATTGTAAAGTGTACCTTGGCCGATTTAGAGCCCAAGAGATTTTTCGCGTCCCTGTAATACTCTACATCCAAGCTGGAGATGACTATGGTCTTTTTTGCGTATGGAATGTTTTCATAGACTCGAATAATGCACTTATTCCGGTATGGGGTTACACGAGCTCGTTGGGAATAGACAATAAACCAGAGCCAGGCGTGGGAAACGTCTCCGCTGTGCGTAGGTGGGTGGGACCGAAAAAATAGAAGAATATGGACTGTATATCAAACTGTGTTTCTCTTCCTGGCGGTTCATAGTAGAGTTGATTCGATCTTGCCTTGAGTTAAGTTTTCGTTTCGTGTTTCTTTGTCGGCAAGGGTTAAATCGTCGATAACTTCCGCATTCTCCACATTTCGAGAAAATGGTCAAATTAATAAAGACAGTTATGACAGCCGTATGAAAGATTGGTGATCTCATCTTGAACAAAGTACGGCAATGATCACACAAATGTCGTTGGGTCATATTTGGACGAGGTATCTCGCAGGACGTCAGTGTCAACAATCTCGAATCGACGTAACCATTAGCCTCTGACGTCCTTTTTCAGTTGACGTCCGCCTATTTTCTTCGTTAAAATCTTCAAAATATTAAAATGAAAAGACAAGAGTTAGAGTTGATTTACGTAATAGATATTAAAGTACTGATAAGAGATACCGCATTGCAATAACTGTCTCCCTCAAGTGGATGTACTCGTGTTGGATTGTGCACGATCTCTGAAAACGACAGGTAGTAAGAAGAACATAGTTGACACTGTTGTAAGGTTATGCATATTTTTGATTGGTTATTCGTAACTATAACTAGAAGCTCAGAATATGTAGGAACTTTCGCTGTTAAACATTTCCATTACCCAGGTTCCTCAGTCCATCCCGATGTACCAACCCGATTCTCAAGGACGTGCTTCAGTAGATGATTATATTATACGACTCGTGCTAGAGTCAATAATTATTTTAGTTTTCATCTTAATTGGCGACAAAAAAAGTCTTTTTTTAGTACAGGTACCGCACAAAACAAGTTTTTCTGTCGCAAATTCGGCATTTTTCCATGCAGCATTCCATAACGTTCTTTCTAGTAAGCAGTCGCGAGAATGTAAAAGGAATTAACACGAGGTGAACCCTTCAAATGATTCATACTTTATATCAATGGCGTAGTGAACGAATATTATATGTTCAGAATTCCTGGTTTTTGAGAAAACCAATCGTGAATATTTGTAAAGGTGGAGTTACTTAAGGAGCTGGCTGGGAAAAAGCATGATTCATCTTATACGAGTATAAAATCTTTGTACGACAGAAGATATGAATGAGAAATTTCGAAAAAATTAAATTTACTGAAAATATAAGAGTGGACATGTAATATTTGTGCCGTAATCCATCTATATTATTTAAGGTTGAACTGGAACAAATTTTTCGAAAAAATAACCTGAAACTTTTGGCAATAGATAAACAAAAATGCTTCCAAAGTGCTTCGAAAATGCTTGGAGTTCAGCCGTACAAAATTCATCAAAACCTATTTAGGAATTGTTAACGGAGAGGACACAAGAAGTCGGTCATTATAGAAACATTCCCTCTTATTACTTCTTGGTTTTCACATTCTCCTCGGAAATGCTTTTTGGCTTTTTTGTTACTGGACTCTCATTCAGCGACAACGGCACGTAATATGGTTTTATATTATTCTTGACACCTGTGCCATTCATGTACATACGAGGGCTCTGGAATAGATACTCCTACGCCACTTCAGACTGAAATGTACCTACGAAGGCAAAATGTATCTGCGGGTATAACACACGTATCACTTCGATGTATCCAAACAAACTTCACTATATTATTATGTCATTTGTTTCATGAGTTTAATACTACTTATAGGAGCCCGAATGGAAAGGCTGAGGGTCATATAGATGGAAATAAATTAATTTTCACTCAAATGTTTCCGAAGACTGATCGTATATGTAATAACACGAGGCCATGTCCTCAGCAAGTTCAAGGCCTTTAAATGGACGTTAAGAGAATTCGAGATTCCAGCGCGATTGTTCTACGCCGACGTCACTGGTTTATTTTTTCCGTGAGACGCGTGTCGTGCGTCATAGCCACGCACCCCCCAGTGTTCCACCCTCGAACCGCGGTGTGGCGGGTCGTCACGTGGCATCGAGACATTCCTGCCAGGAACAATTGAGGATGTGGCCGCTCGCTTCCGCTTCCGCGTCCGGAGTCCGTACGGGTCCCCGTTGACGCATCTGGCCGCGCTTGGGCCTCCACCCCCCTCGTTTGGCGTCTCTGTACCAGCCGCAGCCTCCGCCGTCCCGCCCCGCCTCTCCCCTCCCCACACGCCCACACCTATTCCCCGTACTCACCACCACGCCCTCGCCTATTCCCCGCCCTCCCCTCTACTCCCACTGCCTTCCGGCCTGCTCCACCACTCACTCCGCTCCCTCCACCCCTCCAAGCTCCGTCATTCCACGCTGCGAACGTGGACACTGGACAAAAGACGTGCAGGGAAGACATGCGCTCCTGCTCTTGCGGCACGTGGCCGCCGTCGCCCGTTCCAGGTGCCGTCGTCGTCGTCGGTTCAGAACGTGCATTCCATGAGGGGGTGTGCCGGTGGCGCGTGCGTCAGAACGATGCCTGGGGCCGGGCCGGGAAGGGCCGGGAAGGGGAGGGAAGGGTTTCACGCGGTTGGGCTGTGGGGGACGTCTTCCGTTTTCGGAATGAGACAGGCAAGCTGTCGCGGACACGTGCTCTATGTTCTCGAAACTCGCGAGCCTCGCTTTAGAACTCCTGGTTGTGGAGAAGGGTCCGGATGCAGCTAAAATTTGGTACTGGAGAAGGACAAATATAATATCCGGTCCAGATTGCGGAGAATTAGGAATAAGGTTAATTACGTACTATACTTTATAAATATGTGATTGGACTTCTGATGGGGAGGATTAGTAACTGAAATGGGGCCCCAACAATACGAACGGGATAACGTACGTTTGTAAATTAGTGTGGGTTGGGGAGGGAAGATTGAATGTCATTAAAATGACTTACGTCACTGGATTACTGAGAAATTATTGATCTATCCGTTGGAAACTGTTATTCACATGAAAAATAACGCTTTTTGAACTTCGAAAACAAATTTGCATAGCAGTTAGCCGCCAATGCAAGATCTTAATTATACGTTCCTAATATATTTTTGACAAACGGGTACTTAAATGAATTATGATACTCGTTTGGTTACATATAACAAATTATTAGTTTACGAAGAATGCTGTTTCTGCAGGCTCCTCGATGGCACAGGGCACAGCTTGCTCACCTCTGCCCGGAACATCACTTCAATTTCACATCCCTCCCTCGCGAGTTATGGAGATGGTTGGATGAAAGAGTGGATGAAACTAATTCCCGCTAGTTCTGCTAGGATATAGCATTTTCCATTAATTCGTAATCTGCTGATCTGAATAGCCGATATCTTTAAGGCAGTGACGCCTTAACTCCTCCCCTCGTCGGCCCTGACACCCCTCATGTCCCATGAAATTCCTCATCGCCGCTGTGGGCGCGAACTGTGCGAGACGATCTCTTCGTGTCTGTGAAGGGGCTGCATAACGAGCCCTTTGGACGAGGCGCTCCGTGTATTACCCATCCCCCCCCTTCGACGCGAAATCTCACTCGGGGAGAATTCCGTGAACTGGGCGGTAATTTCGCCTCGTCGGCCGGCCGTGGCATCCCCTGCTTCATCGCCAGGCGGCGCGGAGGTGCTCCTGTCGCTGCTGCCGGTCTGTCTTCGGGGAACGCGACTACCGGTCATCGCTCGGGCGCTCTCCGGCGGTGCACGTCGTGATGCGAGGCGCCTCTTGTCGTTTCCTGTGCGCCAATTACGCGATTCCCAGGGCACTTGGGCGTTGCTTCTACTGCGAACCGATGCGTCACCAACGCAGACACTAGTACCCCACCTCTCACCCCCCACCCCCCACCCGTCCTCTCCGGGCTCACGGCCGGGATCCCGTTGGCTCGAGTCTCGCTGTCGACACAAGGACCGAGCACACGAAGTAGCCGGCTGCACTGTCTGGGCCCTGGAGGGCCAATTACACTCCAGACTTCGCGGGAGACCTTTGCACCGCGGTCGCCCTGTTCACGGGAGCGGCTCCGATCGCTTGTGACGGCATTGCCATTGTCGCTGACCTTGAATTGTCCTTGAGTTGAAGTTCCGGCGATGGCGGGTTTCACACTCGCTAGGTAGCTACATAGAATGCTGCTGATGTCTGGAGTTAAATCGTTTGAAATCTGTGTGAAAGCGGACCACTAAAAAGTGGCCGGCAGCTCTCATCGTTAGTATTTCGTGGTTTCGCCGAACGATGACGGGCGAATATGAGAGCGGAACCTTAAGAAACTGGCTATAGATTGCGTGCGATCTTTTCTTTTTGTCATCCTTGTTCCTCTTTCTCTTACTTACACACACACACATACATTGTATTAAGTCACTGTCACCCACTCGTGTCGAGTCTCTAGACAGATTGCTCTGGCTGTGACGGTGCTCGCTGGGTGGTGATAACTGGACGGGGAAACTCGAAAGCCGACGTGTAGTTTGGCACTGACTCTCATGGTCCAGCTGGAGACAACACCATATCCTGGGATATAACATGCACTGTGTTTACGGGAGTAAAATCCATAGTAGTCGACACGTCTGATCAGCTCTATACGAGCAATCCAGTCAACTAATCTCCCTGTGCGCGGGACGTGTCGCGCTTGCAAATGCCTGGTCGTGCTGCGGCGCTGCGCGTGCATGGCTTTTCGCGGATTCGATAACGAAGAGATGAGCTTTGAATTGCCTCGGAAAGAATGTGGGTGACATCGGTCATCAGTGTTTCGTTGGGTCGCTGTGTGTCGGTGAGGACTTCGTAGGAAATGAAGGTCACGCTATATTGCATTCCATTGGGAATTGAGAAGTTGCACATATGTTAACCTAGCGAGTTAGCTTTGGTTAGGCGAGTGTTCGCTCACAAAAGGAAATCATTAGAAATTCCGACAAAAATGTAGGTGTTAATAGAAGCATTTTCTGTTTTATAAACTGAAGTTCATTTAACCTGTTAATGGGATAAAATGGTAAGAAACGTATTACTGTTCTTTGTAAGAGGATAATTATTTATAATAGTTTGTATTTGTGCACTTGGAAGGGATTTTGGTTACATTCACTACAACAATTGTAGGTTATTTCGATAATTAATTGTTAGTGGTTCACTTTTGTATACGCAGAGTAACTGCAAAATAAGACAAGTATAGTCTTTGTAGGATAAATGTACATTCTTATGGAGTTTTTACTCGCCATTTGTTGAAAGGTTCCCTGTAATTACTGAAGGAAAATGGTTTTTCTCTTTGAAAATCGTTTAATTACTTTCTCATTTATTTGATTCAAAATTTATAATGGAATTTAGTGTGCGTAAAACTACCTAATAAACCTTATTCCTTGTTTTATCTTCAATACTATCTACTTTTGATATCGTTTATAGACGTAATGCTCTCGCAGCTAAAGTACTTTCTTCAGAGTTCCAGATATACCAGTTTTGATAGCCTCTTACGTCTATTGACGTTCGCATCTTGATCGTTGGGCTTCCAATGAATTAAATTCTTTGATTATCTTGTGTAGTGCTCGGTGAAAATAGAAACGGTAGGCGACCTCAATTTTGAAATCTTGATAAAGCAATTTCCGGTGCCTCTTGCGTTAATCGTCGTGGAATGTTATCGGCGAGTGACGTTGCCGTTCTGCAATACCGAGACCGGTGGCTATTCCCTCCGCAAGGAAGATGAACTTCACGTTCAGTGTCTTCCCGTTCCGCAGGGGAGAAATACCGGAGCCCGTCACTGGGGCACCCAAAGGAGGCTTAGACAACCACGGAGTTGAGGTATGTTTCGCAGTTGCATCGCGTTGCTCTGACAAACACGCAATACGGTGGTCCGTGCACTACGTCGGAAGCCGGCGCTAAGTCTGCATATTAGGAACTCTCCAGGTGTCTGAGAGATCCGGTGCCTGCCGCACTTGTCAGGATGGACTCATGGAGTTCGTACTTCACTCGACGTAAGATGCGGAGAGATGATGGTTGTATTTGTGTTGCTGCGTGGTATTATTTCTGTTGTTGTGTTATTTTGAACACAATTTCTCTTTATCGGTACCTTAGTAAGATCGGCACGGAAACAATTATGAGAGAACAAAATGCATACCATTGTTACTTAATTGCCAATACATCTGATAAATAGAATTTTCAGTCAGTGAGTGGGCGAAATGGATGAAATGTTTACGTGGTTACAGCGGTTAATCTTGCGTTGTAAGATCGTTTAGCTATTGAACTTTTACGTGGGGGGTGGGGAGCTACTAGATTTCTATCCGGTTTCTAGTCTTCATTTCGGGTAATATGGCTGGGTCTCATGATGAAGTTACGCACTTACGCCTCTAGGCGTGCCATACACACCGTGTCAAGCGAACTTCCCATTAATGTTTTTGACGTTCTGCGAATTTTTTCATTTCCTTCGGTGCACTGTAATACAAACTCTTCGTCAGCCGTTTGGAAAACTCTACATTTCCAGACATTTCGGTAAAAAACGCCTTGCGAGTGATGTGAAAGGAACCTTCAGAGGTTTAACTTTTTCCTGCTACTTTCCTTGGTCTTTTTAGATCGAGAATACCGCCATGTTTACAGCATGTACGTACTCGTGTATGAACTGGTTTGCCTTGAACGATCTCGATTCACCTTCCTTGTTCACGAATGTATATTTAACCAACGTTGAATGAATTTACTGGGAACTTTTAAAGAGCTAATTATTCTTTGAGCACATTCAAAACGTGAATGCACGTAGCTATGTGAATTTAAAATAGAATAATTCATATATTACATTGCTTCCATGTCCTATTTGTGTTTTGTTTTCCCACCACAGAGTTAGCATATATTGTTTTTTATGGCCAGTGGCTACATGATAGAATTTTTACGAATCCTAAAATATTGATTTCGATAGCAAATAGAAAGAAAACTTAGATATCAAGTAGGATGTCGGATACTGGTGATGTGTATATGGATAAAACCCTAGACGGATTATCATTACAGTGAATATTCTAGCACATTCCATTTTACCTTTTACATTCTTCTATTAATGATGGTTATTTGCTTCTGTACTATAGTCATAGAATGCATCTTTTCCCCTGCCATTTTACTCCTCGACACTAACATAGAGAGTATTCAGGTTTTTGAGAGTAATGCCATCCCTTATAGGGAATTCTGTAACCTGTGTCATCTTCCAGTACGTCAGCTGACCGTGTGGATATTTTTAGTGATTATTAATCTGTCGTTGCTGTACACGCCTACGCGCACGCCCACTATGAGGCTCACGTCCCCGCCGATTCCCACGCGCACGCTGCAGCCCATGCCTTGCCCGGCGTCCTCGCGCTTGTCGCTCGGAGCGGAATCGCGTGGTGGAGTGTGTTTTAATCAGATGGGAATGCGCTTGGGCGGGCGGAATTGGGTTCGCGGAACGAGCGCGGGTGCGGTCCAGCAGCGCGAGTGAAGAGGCTGCGGCGTGCTGGCGTGCGGCGATTCGCGGCCGCAGATGAGAGACCAGCCGAGGGCGGCCGTCCACCGCGCCCGAGTCGGGCGTCGTTGAGAGCGCTCATCGCCCGGGTGTAACCGAGAAGAGCGGGCCAGCTGGAGGGCACTAGAGGGCTGGGAGAAAAGCCTGCCTTCTCATTCCGGTCAGGGTTGCGACTTTGCTTGGGTGACGTTACCCATCGTTGTTCTTTATATTCTTCTCTTACATAACATAATATTAGAAATGTTTTGGCGCATTTGAAAAGAACCCCACTGCTCCGCCTTTCCCCTTCCCCACCCTGCTGTCACCTCAGTCCCCTTCCCCTTTCCCGTTCCTTCCTCTTCCCTTCCCTGACCCTTCCCTTCCATTCCCCGTTCCTTCCCTTCCATTCCACGCCCTTTCCCTTTCCTCTCGCCTCTCCTTCCTATTCCCACCCCTTCCCCTTCCATTACCCGCCACTTTCCCTCTACTTTACTTTCCTTTCCCTCTACTTGACTTTCCTCCCCGTCGCTTTTTTCCGCCTCGCCGCGCCCTGCTCTGATTTTCTCTCTCTCTCTACCTCTACCTCTACCTCTACCTCTCTACTCGACCCGATCCTCACCCCCAATCCCACCCTATTCCTGCGACTCCGCCCACCTACGATGGAGGGCAGTTCCTCGGGAGTTGACTTCCCAAGGGCCACAAAGGGCGACGCGCGCCGTTCGCCGCCGGCGTTTTCATTAGGACGTGAGCGGCGGGGGGGGGGGAGGCGAAGACGGGAGGGGCTCCTCGGAAAGGAGAGTGGCTTCGCATTTGCGCGCCACAATGACACTGGCGGCTGACCGGCGGCCGCGTGGCGCGCTGGGAACGGCGCTTTGAATACCTGCAAAGAAGTGGGCACTGTGTCGCCGCTGGCCTGCTCTCACCCGAGACGAGACGAGACGAGGCGGGAGACGGCAGGGAGGCTGTCTGAATGATGAGCTTGGACTCCTCACACCGCCATCTCCCGTGTTTGTGCGTTGAAGCTTTTATTTGGTTTTCCGCATTAGCTTCATGAATCTCTCGTATCTTACATTTGTCTCTCGATGTTCCAATGGTAATATTTGCATTTATTTGTCACACTATCCTTTAATTTTTAATATTAAGTTTTGTTTAAGGGGAATAATTTCACACTACGGAAGGTTAACAACCAAATCTGATAAGACGCTTTGTTCGTTAACGGTTTTGAAACCCAGCTTGTGTTAAGTTATATAAATTTCGTATGCTATTATTAGCAAAACCTTGCCATGTGTCCTTTTGATTTACTGGAGGCATATACCTGGAAATTGTAACAAACGGTTTTGTGTTGCTGCCCGATTTATTTCGCAATATCGCTGCGCGGTCACGAAAAATGATTAACTAGTTATGTATAATTCTCGGAATCGGGTCTTTTCGTTGAAACGGCCACCAATCAATGAGTTTCCCCTGCACAATGCGAGGTGCAGAGCAAAAAGAGGCGATTCAATTGAATGTTTGTTTGGATGACTGTATTTGAGCGCGCAGTTCAACGCTTTGTATAATACCTATGAGAGACGTCTGTTCCCACGCAGTTTTACAAATAATTTCTCGTTTTTCAAAATCGCAATTTTATTCAGGAATATATTTCCCTAGAAGTGTTATTCATCAGGTGGTAATTTATTATCGCCCTTGTCACCAATAGTTTTGAATATGCCTTCCACTTCAAAGTATGGAAAATTAGTTTTTAGAATAGTTTAGTAGAGTAGAGTAGTTTAGTGTATGGACAGTATCAGGGCGAGATTGATACGTTTTTAACGCGAAACGTCCTTCCGTGCTTTTTGATATGTTATTAAATATTATTTTTCATTCTGCACCAGAAAATGAACACGTTAATGATCTTTCGTCGTTTCAATGGTTTTCAAACGACATACCACACTTATTTTCAGATTTCCAATTTCCTTACTAAATATCGTGCCATATACTAATCTATAAACGAGTAAAATAGGAAAAAAAATGTTAAACAATTAGCAAAATGTGCTTATCTGTAATTCTTTGGAAGTCGCCAAAGTTGAATTCTATAAAATTGATTATCCACGGAAGATATGTGAAGTGCGGATATCTCTGATTTTGAAATAGATAGGCCTCCCCAATTCTACCAATATTCGATCCCTTCTGCGCAGCCAAGAGGTAACAGGCTTTGACAACCGTCGAGTATAGTTGACCGAGCACAGGCCAGACTCCCGGCGAGGTCGGTAGACGTAGTGCGAAATATTAACTCCAAAATATTTTCGTGAGGAATGTTCGGCTCGCGTCTACGCAGATTTTAGTCAGGTGTGTAGGTGTTCGTATGGTTAAGTATGTATGGTATGTAGGTTTGATGTTGTGTATGTATGATGGAATGGTCTGTTCTGTATGAATAGTATATATGTAGTATATGTGCTTATTTTCCCGCATATTTTATGTAGGTTTATGTATTCGTATTGTAACGTTTGTATGTGGTGAATTAAAAACCACAGGTACTTTTTTAATAAAGACGTTTATTTTGTTTCTTAATGATTCACTAAAATACTTAATTTATTTACAGATAGGTTACACAGTCCTTGTGTTCTTCACGTGGTTATTTCCTTACACACGACTCTGTTCTTTGTTAATTATTTACACTGTTCACTCTACACTATCGCACAGTCCGATGCTCTGTCCACGGTCCACTGCGCTGACCACAATTCACGGCTCTGATCCGGGTCCACTGCACTGCTGTTCAACGCGATGCAAACTTCACAACTGAGCTTCCGACTTCAGGCTGCTGTTTACCTATTGTACCACTGGCCACCGCAATGCACACTAATCAGCTCAGCTTCCACTTCAGATTGACTTAGACTGCATACTCACTGACTACGTACACTGACTAGCGGCTGCTTACTCACTGATTGACACTGATTGCTTACTGCCAGCGGCCGCCGGCAGCGATGCATTTATACCTGCCCGGCGCCCGCCTCGAGCCATCCGGAACGTGCGCCATACTTCTACGCGACTCGCGACTAACCCGGACCCGTCCAGTTCGGGGGGCACCGGCAGATGATGCAATCCGCGCAGCGAATCCCGGCAGATGATGCAATATTCGTTACAGTATATTAGATGTCTCAGAATAAAGGTGACACCTTTAAGGGCAAGTAGAGAAAAGGCAAATACCGGAGCAGTACTCTTATCTGGTAACGAACCGCGCGCGCAATCTTTCTTTCATCATCCTTGGCCCTGCTTCTCCGCCTCATACACAGGCTTACCGCCCCGTATATCGCTTTCCACAGCGAAGGAACCATCTGGGATATAAAATGCACAACACTTGTGTCCAATGTCTTCGGTAGTTGGCATGCCTGAAATTATTTCTTACTCTAGGGTATGTAGAGGATCTATTTTTACCAATGAACATTACATATGAGTAACTTCTTTATGGGAAACCTTATAACGAAGTTATTCATGGGCATTTTTGAACGTTGCAACACTGATTGTTCAGCAACTCATTCTGTACTGCCTGTTTTTCTTGTATACCTATTCTAACCTATTTTATTCTACCTAAATACTTTGTGTACCTGCGAGACACCAGTGAATGAAAAATTTCCAACCTTTTAAACCATCAAAACACTATTTGGAGATGGCGTAACTCTGGTCCCGTTGCTCTATTTGGTGGGAGTAAGGCAGGTCAAAGTACTAATTTTATCGTGCCATTTTCAGTGTTTGTCAGTTAAAACCTGGAATTACATTGTGGCTTTCGTAGGGCAAAGGTAGCCTTGTTGTGAAAATGCTAATTGTGTAATTTCTATGTTCTGACCTGAATACTAAATTATTCTCCACAGACGGTCTAATTTGCATTTACTGTTTAATCCGAAAGCAAATTCAAAATAAAATAATGTATGGGTAATAAATGTTCAAATTTAATTATCACGAGTATCTTTTGTGTGAACTTCTTGCTCAAGAAAGCATTGTGCATGGAGAAATAAAATAGTGAGTGATATTGGAAGATTGTTTTTTGCCAGTACACGGAGGGTTTGTGAGATGAGATTCTTATTTTGTACTATCGTGATTAAAAATTGCTTTTGATGTAAATTGAAATGTGTAAATTGTCGGAATAATTGAATAAAGTTCATGCATTTAAGGTATTGCAGGGTGCTGGGAGTCGTCAGTAAAATACTGCAGTGCACAAAACTGGATTGAATGAGTGATACTCAAAATTTTATCTATGTTAACGCAGTGGAATGATGAAGATAATAAGAAATTTGTAATTAAAATTGCGGATGTATGTGCGTAATCATTGCAGAGCAAACTGTGTATACTGGAGCTTCGAAAACATGACAAAAGGCACCGACAAACTCGGTTCATTCACGCAGCAAGTTTCTCAAAAATCGGAAGAGACAGTCACAGTCAGAAAGCCTGGGAGAGGGCGACTAAACGGTGTCATTCAAGTGTGATCGGAGTAGAAGGCTCGCACAGCGTGCGCGAGTTTGCTCGAGGTGTATCCGTAAACGGGGAGAGAGCGCGTGGCTGGCGAGTAGTGAGGACGATGCGTCAACTGAAGTGAACCGTAGTTGGACATTCTGGGCCAACGACAACCAACCATCGCGGGTCTCTGCTAATGAACGACACTCGGTCTTCTTTTCTTATTTCATAAGTGTCCGTACTACTATTCCTATAATACTGTTTCAGTATTATCAAGTTTGTGCGCCGTATTTTCGTGAAGTAAAATCCTCTCATCTCGATGATAAGGAACACATTCACACTATAGACAGTAGTCCGCTGGCCATTCCAAGTAGCTTGTTTTTAATAGTGTTGGTATTACACGAACATGTGACTGTTCAGTACGGAGCCCTTACAGAGAAGTGATACTCTGGAGTACGTTTCACGTTGTAGGTCAATTTTATTTTTGTATTGTCTTCTAATGACGTGTGCATGGGAGGTGCCGTAATTGCTTAGCCCGCAAATCTCGAGCACGTCTGCAGAAAGTGAATAACCTACTTAATTTATTAGTGCGCGTAGGTCTGAAGTCGTCTTGAAAGATACGACCCTGTTCACACTTTGAGGTCTATGGAATCACGTAATTTTATGTTTATAGTATTATATTATATTTAGTTTCCTAATTATTTAATATTTAGTTAGATTTATTTTCATTATTTAACATTGTTTTGATAGTGTTACAATGATAATTTAAAGAATGCACTTACTTTTCATTTTATGCCTTTGATGACTATTCATTCGAAATATTAACGCAATTACTACTAGTAATTCGAACATCAAACATTCTCCTGGAACATAAGAGTTTCATAAGCAACCAAACAGGCGCGTTGTTGTTGTTGACAAGCTTATAGGTCTTCAAATTCTAATTCCTCATATTTTTCACTAATATAAGTCCTGCCATATGGAAGACAAGAAAAAATATTCTTGCGAGTTTTTGAAAGATAGGTGACCATATGAACAGTGAAGTAAGATTATACGGCCTGCATTGAGCGCGTTGCAGCTGCGGCGTGTGCTAGTTGTTCATCTGTTCCGAATAAATGTTTTAATTCGTCTTGTAGTGGAAGTGAATATTATTTATTAATATTTATTTCGGTTCGACATTGCACCAGAGATGATTTTATTTTCGGAGAGCAGAGCCTGCGCGATGTCGTGCGGCCCAGTGCCCTCGCCTAAGAATGGCGCCTGGGTTCGTTAAGGCGAGGTGTTAAGTATGGTAATAAGTCTTTGGATATGATGCGATTCCTGTGTGGTAATTGATTTGAATAAATAGAATGAGATTACAAATTATTGGATTGAGGAAGGAGCATGTCCTCCATGTGTCCCCCTCCTCCCGATCGGCCACTTTTTATCCTCTTGTGGTGAGCTCGCGCAGTCATTTTGCCGCATTGTGAACATTAAAATCTCCATCAAATGTTTTCCACTGGAGCGCTGCTCCACGGCAAATGTATCCTTATTGCACCCCCCCTGAAAATCCACAAAATTTAAAACAATATAATTTAAATATATATTCCGAATATATATATGCTGAAAACGATGGTCTTTTGTGTGAAACGTGTTTAAAACTTATTGCTTTTCAATTCAATTTCTTAAAAATTATTAAACTATTAATTATCAACGTTTTGAGACGTTTGTAACATAAACGTTGCAGTTACTGATCGTCGCAAATCACTTGTTCACAGTATTCAAAAGTTTTCCCTATCGAATGTTAAATACAATGACCGTCTCTCGAATATTTTCTGAAGTCGCCCTTGTTAGCAGTAGTTTACGTTGGGGTGCGCCGGCGGCTCGACGCCATTGATTCCCGAACCAGCGGTAGGACCGAGCGCGGCGCGAACAACCGAAATTCAGGAGCGAAGCGTTCCCCGGCGCGCTTATGTATTTAGGAACGATTACGTGACACGACTCCTCAAGTGATGTAATACTGCGGTGTGCGGTACGAGTTTCCTCCGCAGGAGCTGTTCGTCAGACGCGTCTCATACTGCGGCAGTGATGCATTCGTTATGCGGCTGTGATAAGAGCGTGCGTACGTGCGAATCGGTTCGGGGGTGGGGATTGTTGGCGATTGACGTAAAGGAAGAAAAAGATCATTGGGTTCTTCGCGAAGGGAATGAGTCGAACGAAAAGGTCGAGTGGTGATTCATTGAAGGAAATTAATATGTAAATTTTTCGTTTTTTTTTTAGGTGAAAGTGTATGGAAGAATGTTAAGTATATCATTCATGGACTGCATTAGTGTCACAACGGGAAAAACATGAGACGAGTTTTTGTTTCATGACCATTATTTAATAACGAACTTCGTAAAACATTTGAGTAATGCTTACTTTTTAATCCTTCGATTACTAAGCGTGACGTCCCTGCATTTCTCAGCCAACGAAAACGTTCAACACTTTTCCTCAAAACTTAATGTTTTCGAGTTGTGCCAGTATGTTGCAGTCCATAAACTATATATCGGTGGATGAAAGTTGATAGTACAATATGACAGTTTAATGAGGTTTTGCAACAACTGTATTTCGTGTAAGAAATGGCATGGGGATAGAAAAACAGGATATATGACGTTGCAATGAAAGGCATTCGAGATTAATTCGTTTCCTTTGCACCCAAGCGTGAAATTATATCGTTAAGTGTTAAATATATTAATGTTTTTATGAACGTCTAACCTATCGACTGAAAGTGTAATCACAGGCGCCTAGATATTCAACGTTACGAATAGTTTTCGAAAATTTTAATACACTAGACGAAGTGTTATAAGTGTATTTAACATTAGGCTTTAGGAAGGGGTATTTTGTTAGGCAAGTGTACGATTATTTAAGGGAATTTTTGTAGATATTAGCGAATAACTTAAATATCAAAAGCGCTGCCGACATACGATTTCTTGTGAAATAGACTGAAATGATGACTTTACGTCAGAACGATATGTTTTGGCTATTAATCGTACTACGAAATAGCCTTGTCATCAGTTTGCGCGACGTTGCATTTACGAGTGGTTTATTTTCGGTCGTACTTTGGGGCCCAATGCGAACAAGTTTTGTTCCGTTTGTTCTTTGATGTGCCTCTGTTCTTTGGTAGCCGCCAAGCGACGCAGGCTCGATTGGCGAGCGAGGGAATTTGGGCGGGGTGCCAAATTGCTTTGGAAATTCGTCAGGGGTGCAGCACGAGGGAGGCTGCACAAAGATGTGTCATACAGCTCGCCTCCTCCCTTCACCCCAAGCGTCTGTGTTTCAGCTTCCGCTTTGCCTCGGTTTATTCAAAGACTCCGGAAACGGAAGACTCATTGTCCCTTGTGACATTTCAAAAAGTGGTTCAACCTTCATGCATTGAGAATACATACTTTATTTTCGCATATACACTATTTACGTATTTTTTTCTTTTTCCATTCTAAAGGCACTTTAAAATTTTGTTCGTTTATGTGGTGGAGTTCCCTTTTTCTCCTCTCCGACAATGTCTATTATTGTTAATTTTATCGTATTGTTTATTATTATTATTATTATTGTTTTTCATTTCATTAATAACTCCAGCCTTTCTCGCTTTCTCACGAACGTTTTCTTTCGTTTGTCACCATTATGCATGCCTTTAGTTATTTAATGCTTGAGATGTTTTGCACTCGTAAGAATCGACAACTGTTATTGCTGAAATATCATGTTTGTTAATTACAGATCTGAAATAGGAAATTAAACACTAAGACTCATAAATAATAATTTATTTATTTGTAATTCCTGAATGTAGGTTTTCGAGTTTGACGTCTGTTACTGTGTTATCGTCAATACAAAATTTACTTCCATTAACTCGTACCAATTTTAAGTGTTGGATACGAATTTTTTTTTAGTATTCAACGAGGAGGTTGGAAATATTTCAAGGCAAAAGACCAGAATATATAAAGTTACGAACGTCATTCATAGCGAAAATATTTTTCTTTGTTTAACGATTTTTCTTCGGTCCAGAGCCTTCTCGCAGGCGGACGATGACGCAATGTGTTACAATTATATTTTTATGGGCGTGTTGTGCTTCCTTGACCTTTCTGCGCGTGGAATGGACGCCAAGTTACGACTGTGGCGGATTGTAGGCAGGCAGGCAGGGCGGGGTGGCCGGGGCGAAGAAGGGGAGGGGGCAGGGTGTGTGGATCGGGGCTGCGCGAGGTAGGGTAGGGTAGGGTAGGGTAGGGCAGGGCTGGGCAGGCTGGCCTGAGCCTGGTGGCGCCGAGGCCGGGGCCGCCTGCAATGGGGCGCCCCGCTCGCCTCGCCACGCCACGCCTCGCCTCGCTTCGCCTCGAGTAGAGTATCGATTCGCTGGCTCTCCGTCCCGCGGCCGGGCGGGCGGCGCCGGGCCTGCCGAGCGCCGCTGCTGGGTAACTCGTTCGACGCGAGAGGCGGGGGTGGCGGATGAGCCGCCCTGCAATTTCTTTATGAAATTGTAGACGAAATAACACAAAACCGCAGTAAAATTCCTGCATACTAAACACTGTGTTCAGATTTGGGGTGGTATATTTTCTCTGAAACTTGAGAACCCATACACTGTTTTATTCAGGAATATATCATTAAATGACTTTTTTCATTTTTCGCGGTATTATCAAACCATACTCTCTCGCAAAAACGCTTCAGTATGATATATCTTAGGAGTAGAGAGCGTAAAAATGAGCTAAAAACTGAAGAACGATAAATGCATGTTTGCACATAATAATGTACTATTAGAGATTCATTAAAACTGAACTGCACTTACATTACAAACTTACCAAAGTGTACCAACCAACTTTTCCATCAGATGTTGATTCTCTTTTACTGTATTAAAGACATAATACACTTCTGGTATCTTTCAGCATTTTGTAGGTTAGCTTACTTCACGGGCACGAGCAACCAGTTTCTAGCAATGGAAGGGGGGGGGGAATGCGTACATTCAGTAGATAGCAGAATGTTTAAATCAGATCTGTATTTTCAACGGCGAGAGGGTTACACGGAAACAAGCAAGATAATTTTTCCACGTTTTGTACTGATAAATATAAAATATTAATATATTGTTGACCTGTGAATCAACCCCGTTCATCGGATACCCCTGACCGTCACATCCAACTATACATTTTTCTACAGAAAATGACATTCACCTCTTTCAAGATCACTTGAAAAAACTAAAATCGTATAATGTCACAATATTTTAAGGTAATGCTGGTTTTCTTATTGCATTAGTTACTTCTTACTTCCTGTCGAGCCTATGTTATCTGTTGATTGCCGTGCTGATCTTACTAGCTACGAGATTAAAATATCTTCACGAAACATCCGTTTTTTGTTTCGTGCAGCATTCACTCGTTCCCCACCTGCCATTTCTTTTTCACGGCAATACTTAAGTTGCGAAATGTTCTTAAAAATGCTTATATGCGACGAACGCAAATATATGCAATTTCAAATAATATGTGCGTATATATGCTTACAGAAATTTCTCGCTTAATTGCAAGCAGCGTAAAACGCATTACAGAACCGAAAGCACACAATAGTAAGCTAAGAAATAAAATATGCTAAAATATACCCCATACTTATAAAGATAAGCAAACTTCATAAATAGAAGTTTTCATTCAAAACCAGCTCATTCTAGTATCGAAAATTTGTCAAAGAAAAGTAAAATAAATGCGATACTTTTGATGTCAACATGATCTGTTCTCGTCCATAGATATTCCGTCGTAATGTTCTGAAGGGATCCATAAATTTGCGAAAAATTCAACCATTTTCCCCCCCGAATAATTAAATGATCTAGGGTAGAAATTCACAGAAATGTAATTACCTATTGATAGGTCTCTACATAGGTATTTATAATTTGAGGAATAACCTCCGTATAGGCTCTCGAGGTATCGAACATGTATATTAGAAATTACGAGTACTGGAAACACATTGATCCTTCCTGTTCTCACGTGATGGAATGCACGTGTCGTATCTTAAAATCTGCCTTTTTTGCTATCACGACAACGCTCGCGCGTTCACCGTTGAAGATAACCTCACGCGGAGGCGCGAAGGGCTCAGAACGTTGCCGAGACGGGGGCCGCGCCAAATGACGAGCAAGAGACCGCACACCTTCGATCCGCGGGGCGCAGCCAGATGGGATCGAATGACCGAAAAATGCCGGCGGCGTCGTGTTCGGCGCCTTGCCGCGAGTGCGACCCGCGCGCGCGTGAGCGTCCAGCGGGCCCGAGCGAATCGCCGCCGCCTCTCGAAAGTTAATTGATGGGTCGGTCGTCCCCGGCACGGCGCGGTGGTGTGCTGTGCGGCCGTGCGCCTGCGTGACCACGCCCCGCTCGATGCTCGCATGCGGCGCTCATCGCGTTGACGGTGGACGGTGGAGCGCTCCCATCTATGCGTTTGTCGTCGGGGTCTGTGTAGGAGGATAGATATATTTCGTCCCCCACCACCAACCATATTCGCGCGCATGTTCGCGCGTGAATGCATTTAGGTATAGTACATTTTCTTTGTACGGTACATTTGCACATGTGCTGTTGCAATTACAATAATGTTAATAAAATACGGACGTGATTTGTGTCGCAGTTGCGTGGAATAACATTCAATTCCCGTGGTTCGCAATTTTGAGATCCACGCAGGTTTTTTGTATGTTTGGCTTCTCATACCTTCACACATCCTCTGAACTGTTGTTCCATTAAAAATCATGTATCATCCCCCCCCCCGCATGATTGCCCATATCAACATCCATGTGGTGGATGACAAGGGGCAAAACACCCCTGTGGTCTCCTCCTAATGGACAATTATCATAGGTGGATAACGAAATATTAAATGTGTCGTCCTTTGAAAAAGTTCCACATGTAGTTTTTTTATTGATGTCAGTGTTCCACAGTGGAGTGTGTACTTGCTACTATTCTGGCTTTGTTGGAGCTTCTCTCCTTTAAACTACAGGATCACTACCCTTGGGGAGCATGTTGGGTTCCGGTGAGAGTAGCGTGTATTTTCAGGGCAGATTACTCCGGGCCTGTTTGCGAGGTTCGTGTTAATACATGCTTCACTTTTTTAAGACATCCTGTCAGGCATACACGAGCGAGGGGGACTAGCGAACCTGGATGCACCGGTTGTGTGTTGCTGCCCCGTTGCTCTCTCATCACAGAAGCGTTGTGGCAACAATTCGACGGTGACAGTTGCGACCGGCGCAAGCAGGGCTCGCGAACGACCCTTGGTGTTCGGGCCGCCTTTGCAGTGCGTGTGTGTACGCAGTGTGTGCCCTTGTCGTGCGGAGCGCAGTGCTGCGTTGGGGCGACTCATCGATTCCTTTGTTGTTGTTTTTAATAGCGCGTAGCGCCTGTCGCCCGGTCCAAGTGTACCAAAGGCAGGGTGGGATAAATCGGTGGCTCAAGGTCAATTTGGAGGCGGTCTCGCCACCCATTCACCTTGCGTCGCCCACCCTCCTCCTGCGCATCGACGGCAATAGCCGGCGCGATCAATCGCACTGCGAGGACCGCCCCCGGGCAGCAACGCCGGCCTTCACGCCCGGCGCCATCCCGCGGATGGGAAATGCAAGACGGGACCCGCCCGCGCCGTGGACATGTGGCTATGACAGTGGAGGAGGAGAATGTACAAGCGGCCCCGAGGGCGGACTTCACGGTGGAGAAATGACCCGTCTGGACAAATTGCGCCTCCCCCCCCCCCCCCCCGCCGTGTTTAGCCCGATGCTGTCGTGTGTGTTGCGCGCTCCGATGGGTGGGCTGTGGTTTTTTCTCGGTCGTAGGTGTGCGAGGCGCGGCGCAGACCGTTGCATCACACAAGCTCCGGCCGGATTTTCGAGCCAGGCATCACGTTGCCCTGGTTGGCTCGTCTACCGCTTCCTCTCGGAGCCGTGCTTCCTAAGGCTGTCGGGCTTTGGTGGGATACCATGTCCTTCGCGTTCCTGAGGGCCGTAAGAATGAGGTTAGGATGGAGAGATTGCTCTTAGATCACGAGTGAGGAGAAATCAAAGTGTAATATTTTTTCAGAAACTCTAACATTTTCTGATAAAGACTTCATTTGAAGGTAGTATGGAAGCACGTTCCATATTGTGCAAATAAATAATGTTACATGTAATACATTGTGGCAGGGCAGGAAACAGTCGGCGAAAACTTCCTTCCTCTCATGACTCGTGTTTACCCGAGAAAGTGAATTTTATCACTTTATACAATGGCTGGGGACGATTGGCAAACGTTTTCCTTTTAATTCTATCAAAATATTCAACCCAATAATTGTCCAGACAGAAGTATTTGACCTTAGCTAGATTTTCATGTCTGAAATTAATAAGCCTTTTTTCTACTTAAAAAAATAGCTTACGACTTTCACGTGGACCTAAACAAGAGTGGATATAGTACCAAAATGAGGTGACGAAGGAGTGTCTCAAATGTTGTATTAATCTCCCCAATGTTTTACTCTCCGATGGACTCACAATTATATTAATTGCCCTCTCGCGTTCCTTCCATTAACCTCTATACGCCCGCCGTCTCGACGTGACTGATATTGGAGTGTGTGAAAGGATCACACTTCAAATCTTTTTTTTCTTCTTCTAATTCTCTCCTCTCCAATGCTGCTTTGAAACCCATCAATGCTATTATGTGGCCGGTAGACGCCATTTGTTGGGATGGTACCATTTTGCGTTGATCACTTCGATTTCTGATAGAGCGATGTTCCGGGTGATATTACGGGCGTTGACTTCTAATGTTGCTCAGGCTGAGTCTTTGGTTTTCGGTCGCCGTGGAGCTTGCTTCATGTCATCCATCTTTATTACATTCCATCGCTCTATTAGTATCTGAAAACTATTTGGGTAGCGAATGTTTGCTTTTGTAACTAGTCCTTTTGAACTAATAAGGGCCATTCTATGGACGACTTCGATGTTACGCTGAGTACACAACTCAAAACCATTTATCGTCAAACTGTACGAGGGTTGCGACATCGATGATAGATTTTTTGGAATTGTTCATTAAAAGTAACTATGTCCTCAATTTTAATCAATTCAATGGCCTCTAGCTACTACGATCCCATTGAAATGCTAAATCATTGCGTCTCTTAAAACATGATATGGATTAATTTACTTGTGGGGACAGGAATCTCATAGAAATTTGTACTGAATTTGCAACACATTCATGAATTCCTATTTAGTTACTGTAACGATGGGGATAGTTTCGAGCGGCTAAAACACAGCATCCACCGATACGATCTCATTTATTGGTTTATTTTTTAACTTCAAAACCATAAGTTATGTTTGAGAGAGTGAGAAAAGCTCCACTAGTGTCCCGACGCGAAGCGAGGGAACAGAGAATCAAAGGAAACGAACATCAGTTTCCTTCCATGCGCGCGTCAGTTTTTTTCTAGATTCTTTTAGGATTAATTTTCGATATTTGTTATAGGTTTCCACCGGTCAGCTGAATCCCTATGTAATTTTTCATTGCATGGCCATTAAATTTATCCGGCCATGGCACTCTAGTATGTTATCAAAATGAAAATGCTATTTAAATCAATGAAAACTACATAAAATAATATTTTTTAACTCTAACGTAGTAATAGTGAGTAATCTGTGAGAATTACGATTCACTAAAATAGAAGTTTCGTCAGTTTCTGAAGTAGTGATTCAACATTCTTCCGCTCCGCTAGACTACAATGTCTAGTCTAAATGTGTATCATCGTGCCCAAGTAAAGTGGCACGTCTCAAAATTCGTCGTTTTTGCGTTAAATGAAAAAAGTTTCAAACTTACCACATAGTTTACAAGGCAGCTAGTGTAGAGTGAAATTCATTGTCTTTGGCTGCGAAATAAATAGCTCCACTGAAGGCAAAACCTGTTCTGCAACATCACAATTTTTTGAGATGCCACTTTTCTTTACGATGACGATATTATATGTCATGTCATTTCTCTGTGTTTTACTGACTATGTTCTGCTCTTTTGATTTTCCTGCGTTTTCCAGTTTGTATTTTATCTCGGAAAATGCTCACCCTGAATGGCCAATCGTTATCCTTGCGTGGGTGGAGTGCTAGCTGGCTAACGGGAGTTGTGCTTCTTCTTGTGCTTGCAGGGTCCGCGCCGAGATCGTTTCGTGGAGGTGCATCGTCCTGGGCGTCGTGGCGAACGACTCCCGGTGACACCTAGCGGCAAGGCGAGGGCCTTTCTATTCATCCAGGTGAGTCTCTTGCATGGTCCTTTTGCTCTCTCCAGGGAAACTTCCGTATATGCCTGTAGCTACCAAACCTGAAGTTCAAAAGATGGTAGCTCGCTTCATTAGTTGAAGTTATCATTGTTCGAAAGAAAGTTTGGCTAAGTATTTGCACCACCGATGTGATTATTGTACCAGAGTTCGCGGATTCCAACTAGGTCTAAACCGTGAAGACGAAAAGAATTTGATGTACTCTTCCTTCGCAACAGCGGCAAGACAGAGGTAATGTCGCAGATTTGCGGTATATAAAAACATCAAGCTTCAAAGACGCCTCAAGAAATAAATTCTAGTAACTTTTATTACCCTAGTATATCTCGGTTCGCTACTACGTGATATGGCAATAGACCTACCGTCAGTCACTAATACTCCACCGGCTGTGTAACCAAATTAATGTCTGAAAGGGAGATCGTTAGAACTTCAGTAGTAAATGGCCTCGGTTGCAGAACACCGCAGGGTAGCATTTGCACCATCGGGGTCAATTAACAGGCTACTGCGATTGGGGTTTGTTGCATTTGATGATGCCGAAAGTGATGTTTCGCAGAACTTTAAAGATAATTGTACTTAAAACTGTCTTAAATATGGTGTGCTTTGAGAACAAGGTTTCCATGTCGATGTGTGCGAAAAAGTCAGTATTTTGATTTGAACAGTTTTGGTTCATTACTTGGCTAAGGTTATCTCGCACATAACGTTTTGAGTGGAAGCTGTTATTTTTTTTCTTATTTGTATGCAATCTGTAAGAGTATAAAAATTAAATTTGACTTCCAGTTAGTGTATGACCAGATTTTTGGTACCGAGGAATCAGAGTACCTTCGCCTTTGTTGATTTTTAGAAATTCCCTGATGTATTGAACATTTAAATTATTTTGAAGCGGTGTTTCCAATATAAAATAACAATTGAAGCAATGAACCGACGTGGTTCAAAGTCAAAATCTCAATTACATGAAATCTTTTGTTTGGTTAACTTTTCGTAAAATGAATAACTTCATCATAATTAATATTCTTTAATTTTACAATGTACTCTTGTATCGTTTGAATTTTCGAAAAAAAGTTTTCAGATTTTACTAATTTTCTTGATCTTGATGAAAATACATCGATTTATTATGAACTCTTGACGAAATCTGTTCTAATTATTGAAATGCAAATACGTTCGAAAAATTAAGTTAAAATCACACTGATAAGAAGACACAGTATGTATTTTGGGGACAATTGTCAGTCTTTGACGGCTAGCTAATGGTGTCCCCACTGTTTGGGTCTATTTTAATTCCCACGCTTGAGGGTAACAGAAGCATGTTGCGACCATGATATATTCCCTTCACCGTCACAAGCAAACTACGCCTGCCCGAGATTTCCTTCGTCAAACAGCTAAAGAAAATGAGAAGATTTTAAAGGAAAGCAACAACTCTATTTTCCTCCCAACTTTTGAATTAGACCCCGGGATCGCACAAGGGGAGCAAGTGCGCTGACCATGGGCCACTCTAAGGCAATGACGACACTTGTATCCAAATCATAATTGAATGAAAGAAACGAGAGAGGACTTCTAAGCTTAGTCTCCCAAAATCAGGTTCGCACGCCACGCAGCGTTAAGTGCACATTCACATCACAGTTAATTGGCAACTCATTGGCTTAGTTAATTGGCACAGTTAACAGGCTCTGATTCATAATTTAAGGCCCCAGTAGAACATCAAGCTGTTGCACATTTTTGGTGAAATTGTTACTAGTATTAAATATAACTTCCAATATTATTATTTTATAGTAAGTTGGGTAAATACGGACTTACATGCAAATGTACTGTGCTGAAAAGTTTTAAAATGTACTGATTTGCACTGTGAAATTTCAACCAAGCCTTCAATATCTCAGAACTAAGTCCATGTGGGATAGTCCCCTTTTTCTGCTTGCAGGCTTCATAAATCCCAAGCAATCTTCATCTGCGATCAAAATGAGGGTTTGGAATAAACCGGATGCTCTTGCAATAATGAATCGAACTAAATTGCACTGGTAGGGGAGGCGACCACAGCTTTGCATTTGTTGTTGGTTCCAATCTCGCGTAAGGTAATGCTAGTTTTCTCGAGATAGTTTCGTGGAAGGCAAAAAGCCCACCGCGAGGTCAAAGGGGTACCGCTGTTTTCGAGAGTGCAATAGCCGCATGTCTATACTTATATTATAAAACATTAAGTACGTTAGAACTGGTCAGTTGACACGCTGTCATCGAATCGGGAGCTTGACCGTCACAGAAGTGATATCACGGTAGTGACGTTCACACTCCCGATTGGATGACAGCGTCACATCTGATCAAGTGTGAAAAGGCTTAATGTTCCAATCGAAGTATGCTCTATGAATGTGTGCTGGGGACTCCGGACCAGCGTGGAGCTTGGACGTCGCGTGGCCTGTAATGCTGCGGGCGAACTGCGGGGCGCGGCGCGGCGCGGCCGGTGGCAGAGCCTGCGCGCTCGCGGCGACCTCTGCTGGGCGAACGGCGGGAGGCGTGGCCCTGGGTTTCGCGCACCCCGCAGGCGGCCGTGTGTGTGTGTGTGTGTGTGTGTGTGTGTGTGTGTGTGTGTGTTTGCGCCGGGGGACACGTTTTAATGTCACAACAGCGCGCGCGTTACGCTTTGCTTATCGATCGGCGTCTGTGCCGTGTCTGCCGCCGCCGCCACTGCCGCCGCTGCCTTCTCCTCTCAGCAATTTGCAGCCAGGCGATAACGCTGTGATTTTGCTTTGTAATGCCCGTCTGTGTGGAATATTGTTGACAAACGCGGACAAAGTCACATTCAGCAAAGGTGATTTTTTTTCACCGTTCGAGTGTGCGCTTATTGCAATACGCCTTTCAAGTTCAGTTACTATGTACCAAATCCCGCGAAAGCAGTGTTGAAAAATTTTCGTGGAAATGAGACGTGTAGCCTGCCAACTGTGTAATACGATTTTAACTTCTTTGACGTTAAATACCTTATAAAGGTTTTGGTCAAACGTTTCGATTAAATGTGTGGTAGGAAACTAAGGGAATATGTATTCTTCGAGATATATGTTCGTAATGCAAAGACGTAAATTCAACATTTGATTCCAAGTAGGACACTCGGGAAAGACACTTAACTTATAAACTTGTAAACTCGAAAATGTATGTAATTTGTAAGCTCTCATGCATGCAGTCGAGCTACATCTGTGTCCAATATCCATACATTTGAGATACTTGTGAATAAAAATATAAAGAAATAAAAAAAAAACGAAAATGTTTGATGTAAAGTTGCGTATTGGAAACAATAAATATCCCAAATAAGATTGTTAATTTTTTATTATGTAGTTTAATTACTTATCGTGGACATTTTTAGCAGTAAACTAACAATTAATTAAATATTATCGATGTGACATCTGCTGTAGTACTGACAAAATCATTCGTGTCAATTGCTTAGAAGTTCAGATGACCATTTTGCAGAGTTAGAGAATACGTCACTTTCCGCGTACTGCTCGTTTACATTTTCACGCAGGTGGCTTCCAAACGCCCGTACGAATGCCGCCGCCGTGAGTAGCCCTCGTATGTGATCAAGTGGGGCTTAGGTCGCTAGAGAACCTGTTGCCTGAGAAATGTAGAGTGTTCGGAAACTGTCCCGCAAATGAAGAATCTCGTGAAGTGTTGTGTCAAACCACTTTGATGTTCAAAGTACACATTTCTCTTTAACGTACTTTCCCCATTTCCATTCTTTATGAATCGAACCTTTTTCATAATTTGTACTGAAATGTACTGTTAAACATCGAATATTTCGTCGATTAAAAGGATACGAGAGGTAAATAAATTTTTGGAAATGTAAGAGATTAGAATGAAATCTTTTTGTCAGCCTATTTCTCTCTTATAATCCAAAATATCATTGCGGTTTCTGACGATTTTTGTTGGAGGTTCCGTGTCAGATAATTTGCATGGACTTGGCGAGGAACTTCATCGAAATTCTGATTTGAAGCGAGTGGGCGAGGGTCGAACTGTGAATGTCCGGAGGCACAGCGCGCAAAATACGCCGGTCGAATGAGCGATTCTCTAGTTACATTCCCCTCCCCCATCGCGCCGTTTGGAACCGCAATCTCCTGTGCAAGCCTCTTGTCGCATTGGCGGGAAGATGCGTTGCATATCAATCAATCTGGAAGATTGGAATTCTGTACGGAAATCGGTGCACTTAGCGTGTTGTGGGAAGGTGTTTAAGTTTTTCAGTCGAATAATTCTATGCGATAATTCTCATTTAATTTTTAATTCAATGACAATTATTTAAAATAATATTACTAATTAATGTCAAACGTATTAATACTATAAGGGCAAAGAAACTTTGCATAGAAGAATCACAAACAAACAAGAATATAGTACAAAAATAATACAGAAAAGTAGATTAATAAATATAGAATATATTACGTAGGATGGCAATATGTTTCGCATGAGAGACGTTCTTTTCATAGGTTGTTATTCGAACTCATCGTTGGTTGTTATAACTGTTTCAGAAGAGGTGCGAGTTTTACGAATACTCGAAGTGGCGTAGTCTTTCCAGAACATTTATTCGGAGTCTGCATTTTTTTTTTTTTTTTTTTTTTTTTTTTTCGGCTGCCGCGTCTGGAACCTGGACGCGCGTTTCACAAATAGCTTGGCCTAGGAAACAAGGCACTGAGTTGGGGGTTATTTTCGGCGCTCGTGCTGTTCGAGACGCGGAGTGAGAGCCAGTGCCGATGTGGCGTTCTTTTTATACGACGGAAGTTTCGATGGAGATGTCTGCATGCTTGTGAGACGCGAGAAAAAATGTCGAAATTGTAATGTGGATACAAAAAATTGGTTCCAAACGCATACTTTTACACATCTAAGAAGACGATAGTGACGGCTGCGATATTATGTAGGATTGTTGCGAACTCGCGACTGGAGTTTTGCGAGTCCTCGAGATCCTGGGTTCGAGTTTCGATGATTTCGATTTTCGACACTAGGCGAGTAGGCGTACTGCGTGGATGAGAATTATGTAGGTCGGCAGAAGTGTCGGTAGTTTGCGTTGCGATAAATTCCTGCTGAATGACGAAGTAATATACCTCATGCAAAATGCCATGGGTTGCGGAACGTAGATAGCGCTGTGATCCTTCATCTTGTTCACAAATCATCCGTAGGGTAGAGTTTTATAGGTTTATCCTTAGGGTTGAATTGTGTGTGTGTACAGGCGGGGCCAATCGTTGCAAGTCATAAAACATAATTTCACCTTATCCTACTGTTTCAAATGTTTCGTATGACATTTGACTGAGACATTTGACACTTCGTTTCTAGACTACGTTTCTTTACGATTTCTTTCCTTCTATAACTTCCAGAAAGTTGTAATGACAGTGAGTGCAGGCTCTCGGGATTGGAGTTGCTCTACGTATTGCCGAAGAAAAAAAAAATTTTTTACAAATGAAAGACTAAAATGTGTAAATTTGCCGAATTGGGGTGCACATTACAACAGCCGTGTATCGCACGCGGTCCAATTGTGCGCTGTTAGACCTATACAGTCTGTCTTCATAATGTGTTGTTTTGCAAAAAATTACTGTCCTACTACTATCCAAATTGGTCATGACCTAATGACAGCTAACCACAAAAAGCAGTGGATGAAATCTCGACATGAAGAAATCTGGCAAGTGAACGTTGCAGTTTTCAGTTCGGAAAATGTCGAACTTGCGCTTAGGTTGTCATTCAGAAATTGTGTAGACTGGACCGTTCGCTTTCTAAAAATCTAAACGTGGATGGAAATTGTACGGGGTAATACGGTATTAATGCAGACAGATTTTTTGTTTTTGTTTTTTTGTTTTGTTTTAAAGTTCCTTGCTGGTTTTTCGCAGAGGTATTTCAGTTTCATTGCAACAGACTCCCTTGCTCACGTGCACAGCAGTCGTGTGAAGGGTGAGAGCTGTATTTTGGATTCGCGGAATTCGCGTGATCAGCTCTTCTGTAGTTCGTAACTTTGACGCAAAAAACACGCTTTGTCTTGTTCACCCGGTTGTTGGAAAATGTCAACAGCAGACGAGAAGGTAGTAAGTCGCGTATTCTTGGTAAGAAAAAAAAAAGAAAATGGCAGTAAAAGGCAAGGGATGTATTTTTCAAGGGAAATTGTGGAACATGAAGTGTATGCTACATTTTCCGTCGAGAATTTGGGTGAATGTGGAAAATTCGTATCCACCAATTTCTGGGCGATTTCCGTGATTGTGCTTTTTTACTCGTGTATCATTCTAGTTTGACGCATTTTAGTGCTCTTTGTAATAAGCAAAAGAAATACAAAAACCATTGCATTTCATACGAAGTGAGAGAGGGGGAAAAATTGATGCAGAATTATTTTTTTCGCCGAGGGCCTAAAGTGGGTGGTGACATTACAAATTGTGACGAAATCGAAAAAAATACAATTAACACTTTCTACGGAAATTGCGCTTTTGAAGCCTAAATGATAAATTAATTATTTATTGCTAATGTGAGGAACACGCTGGTTTTTCTACCACCTGAAACGACTATATTTTTTATCTTCTGGTTCTTGGATGAAATAATGGAAGTAATCTTTGTCAGATTAGATTTAATATGAGTGCACGCGTGGATCTTTCAAGCCCTCGAAGGCGATACGCGCGTCCGGCAGCTCCAGGGTTGCGCAGTGCGCTATGTCGCTGACGTGAAGGGAGACGCGGGTTGCCCGCGTCTCCACTCCACCTGTCCGCGAAGATCATCTGTCGAAGGGGCGGCAGTAGGCGCGGCGCGGCGCGGCGCGGCGCGGCGCGGCGCGGCGCGGCGCGAGCAATCGGCGTGGGCGGCTGAGCGCGTGACCGGGCAAGGGATGGGCAGAAGGGGGGGCGGAGCCGCTGCGCGACGCCCTGCGGGTTCAATTAGCGCGCCGCGCGGAAAGAGCTGCCGTCGGCCGTGGGCACGTGGGCGAGTTCGCGGAAAGCGCCATGAGAGAGACGGGAGGGACGGAGAGGAAGGGCGCGAAGCGGAGGGCATATGGAGACCAAGGAAGGCGCGAGTCTACAAGATCAGCTCATAAATGTCTACGCTTCGAATCGAGGTGTACGGCGCGGCGCGACTGGCGGAGGGGAAGGGGGTGGGGAGGGGAAAGGGGAGGAGACTGCAGGAGGAGTTGCTTATGAATAGCGATAGGGTATATCGAACGGAGAAGCAAGACAAGGCAGGATACGGGGAATGCTGTGTGTGTGTGTGGAGAGATGGCAAGTTGTAATGTCTGTGGTCCAATGCGTCGTAGGTCATGGCAGGTGAAGTCCGGACAAGACAAGACAGAGCAGGGCAGGGCAGGGCAGGGCAGGGCAGGGCAGGGCAGGGCAGGGCAGGGCAGGGTAAGGCAAGGCACGGTAAGGTAGGACAGGCAAATCTGGACAGTGTGCTGGGACTAGAGCTAGGCGTTCAATACCGTGCGGTGAGGCTGGATCCCCCCATTAGAGTCGAAGGGCGCGCCCTTTGATGGGCGTGACGTGGCCGGGAAGCGAGCGCCAGACCATGCCGGGGGATGGGGTGTCATGGAACCAAGCCAACCCGAAACTCCCCGCCCCTACGACGTCAGTTAGAGACGCCGAGGATGACGCGGGCAGCACGCGGCGATGTGAAGTAAAAAATTGAACTGAGTGGGGAGTGGCGGAGCGGAAGGAAATAGTGAGGATAGGGCGACAGTGGGTGGTGGTGAAGCTTAGTCAGGTCCGGCCCGGACAAGCGGTTGCAGATGAAAGCAAACAGCAGCAGAGCCGCCGGATTAAGAGTAATTGAGAGTGATGGCTCTCGTAATGCAAGAATGGGGACGATTCCCATGAAAGAGAAAATTTTGTTCTGGACGTAAATTTTTAGCGGCATTTTTAATTGTTCAGAACTACATTTTTCTGCGTAAAACAACAACAACAACAACAACAAACTTGTAACGTTTTTATGACATAATTTTTCGATTCGAAAAAGAGGAAGCTCTTGAATATTCCATCAATTTTACTTAGCCTTTTGGCACAAATATTTAGTTTGGCGAAATCAGAAAATTAGTTAAGGGTTACAAATTGGCGTAAAACGAGACTTGTTGGAAGTGACGAAGTTATTGTACGCGTTATTTATCGACATATATTTATATGTGCATACTTATCTGCATTAGCTAAATATAGTTTCTCGAAATGTACTCCATGTTAATCGTTTAATGGTATTCCCAAAAAACACGTAATTGTATCAGACCCGTAGCGGAACATAAACTCTGTGTAAGCAAGCTCGTTTACCTTGCGAGGGTTGTATTTCTGACGTGGCTGTCCTTATCTGCAATTTCATTGCCGTAGACTCTTGCCTCTGTCATGTGTGTCCCTGCATGATGAGACAAGCGACTCCAAAATAATCAAAACCATTGTAAAGATAAGTAACAATTTTTCAAGTATTATGACTTTAGAACATTTCATGTAACATTGCGGTTGATTTGTCGACTGCTTCACTTCTTTTCACTTCTTTGTCACATCTTTTCTTTCGAAATCTTAAGTAAACCTCCTGATAATTCTGTTAAATCTGGTAGTTTTCTCTTGTGACGTGGATAGTATGCCTTGACGTCAGTCTTTATCATGTACAGACGAAATGTTGGTGGGGTTGATCAACTCTGGCTGGTGCCACAAAAGAGAGATTAAAGTAACCTACTTGCCAGCGTGTACAATTTCTGAAGTTCCGATTTGTTAATTTTCTTGGCTCGTTGTAGTAATACAGGGTGCGGCAGAACCGACTAAGCAGTTTTAAGGAGCAATAAAAATTAAATCTGAACATATTGAGAGAAATTGTTTTTATTTTATAAATTAGTACAATATACCATTTTATATTAATTTAGTTTTGAAAATAATGCCCGGAAGGTGGCGGCCCTTAGCATCAATACATTGCTGTTGACGATCCCTGAAGTTTCGAGCAGCTCTTACACACGTATCGCGGGGTATGGCATTAACTTCGTCAATAATCCGCATTTTTAACCCTGCTAGGGTGTGAGGGCGGCTTTTGAAAACCTTTTCCTTCAGATATCCCCAAAGAAAGTAGTCACAAATGCTCAGATCTGGTGACCGCGCAGGCCACCCGACATCACCCCTCAAAGAGACGAGGCGTCCCGGAAACATTTCTCTCAAAACACCAAGTGAAACCCGAGCTGTGTGAGCAGTAGCTCCATCCTGTTGGAACCACAAGTCCCCCAGTCCATGTTCTTCAACAATCTCGTCCAATTTGGGTTGCAGAAAATTTCTCAACATTGAAACATAACGTGTGGAATTCACTGTCACGGTCACTTCTTCCTCCTCAAAAAAGTAAGGGCCAACCACGCCAAATTTTGAAATGGCACACCACACTGTCACTTTAGGGGAATGTTGCGGTCTTTCATGAATAATTCGGGGGTTATTTTCAGGCCAGTAACGAAAGTTCGAACCAGTAACGAAAGTAACCAGTAACAAAAAGCTCGTTGTGTAGCGATCACAGATCTGATGTTTTCATAATAAGCGCGAATGGCAAAACCACGATGTGCACCGGTCCACACCATGTTGGTTACTGAAATGGGGTTAACTACTGAACAAAGGCAGACCATGTGCAGCTGCCTACCCCCACTACAGCTCCCTTGGTAATCAATAGAAACTGCTTAGTCGGTTCTGCCGCACCCTGTATTAAAACGGTCAGTTTGACCTTATTCATTATTCCGTTTCGTTCAATGTAGCAAAATATTTTTAACTTTATGGTTGTCCGAGTACGTATTGATTGTTGCAGTGGTTACATGGAAGTCTCAAAGAACAAAATATGGAAAGGTTGATGTAACTTCATAATTTCTTTATTTCATATATGCAATTACAAGATCCTATTTTTAATGTTAAGTTGCATGTTAAATTTACTCTGATATAATTAAGATGGTCATTCAGATATTTCGTTGTTAATTGGTATTTTTGTTTAGTAGATTTATCAGAGCCGCTGACTATGAATCCATGTTTGTTTTTTAATATAAAGGATATGTTCTGAATTGTGTTAAATGAAACATTGGAAATTATGGAGGCGAATTGGAAATTATGAAGGCACTCGCATTCCAGCGATGCTCATGAATTTTACGGCACGGCTTGCAGCCGCTAGCGGCGTAATGTAGTAGCTTGTGTTGTGAAATGCATATTTCTATATACATATTTTGTCCGTGTATCATCGATTGAGAACGGAAGATGAATAGATTTGGATCCCAGAAATGAATGGTCGAGTGTTATAATTAACTTCATGAGAGAAATATTGATCATTTGGGTTTGGTGACAGTCAAAATAGAACTCGAGAACAAACATTGTTGTATTATGTCGTCTCAAAGGAGTGAAGTTGGGAGAATAGCCCCGAAAATATGACAACTACATTCTAAGTGACTTTGATAAAATTATTTGCGTCAGTATTAGCGACCATTAAAATCGTAAGGATTGCTAATGGCGTTGTAGGAGAAAAGAACTGTACGCAGTCCGAATATCGCAACAGAGCCTTAAAACGTTGAGTAAATAAATCGAGATTTCAAGATGTGAGGGAATGCGCGAAACCTTCATTAATAAGATTTTCACATGAATATTAATTCGATTTTCTGACCGAAAGTCATAAAGGTTTGATAGATTGCAATATTTATGTATCGTCAAAACGGTTGGAAGTTACATCTGACGTGTGGAGAAGTACAATTTGTGCAGTTTTCCTAGAGCTCCGTAATCCCTACCCCCGCTCTTTTACTATACTAAGCTTAATTTTGAATAAAGGTAGCAACGAGTGCTTTTGACAAAATTTAACAAGAAATATTCGCTCCCGTGTCGTAATGGGATATGTATATATAAAGTTACCTATTAATTAATCTGCAGTCGCCCTCTCCGCTTCGTTTGTCGACCTGGTTTGTTTATTTAGTTATTCAACGTCAAAAACAGTAAAACTCGTATGTGGCGTTTGGGGGGCGAGAAAAAAAGCTACATCTGTTGCCCACAAGCAAAGCAAGGAAGCATCATTAGTGGATATCCTCCGCCTTTGACTGCCGCACATGCTGGTAGTGCTGGAAATGAAAAGCGGTGGAAAATGGAGTTGGGAGACGCGAGGGCCGTCAGGTGGACAAGCTATCGTGCGCTTCGATAAAATGCATGTAGGTTGATGCCATGATTTTTTTTAATAGCTTGTGGAATTTTGCTTAAATAATTTCTGTCTTGGTGGATTTGATAGGGGTTTTTGTGGGAAGAGATGGAACGATAGACGGAAGGCTTGGAGAAAGCTATCATGTTTCCGTGAGTGGTGTTGGCATCATTTATGATAATGGTGTTTAATGAGTAAACAGAGGATACAGTTTTGAAGGCTAGGTATAACGTAACGGCTGGGGAGATGGATCTATCTGACTGGCTCCAGAGGTGGAGGGATGCGATGGAGAAAGCGAACACGCGAATGCGGGCGAGATCGAAGCGGGGCAAAGAAGCGCTAGAGAAGCCTCAAAGGCGTCGAGAAAAGAGCAACACTGAGATGACGAGACGAGACGAAACGAACGTTTCCCTCCTCTCCGTCTCTCCCCCCCTCCTGCCTATCACTGCGTCGTCGCCCTGGCAACGCGACGGCTGCCCGGGCCCCCCGTACCTGCAAGGGACCGCGCTCAGGGCTGGATCGGGCGGCTCTCTGTACCGGGAAGGGCCGGGACGGGGAAGAGGACGGGGATGGGGGTGGGTGGGCGCGCGCGGGGCAAGGAGGGGCGTCAGAGGACGCCGGGGCGCGTGGGGCGGGCAATCGCCGGGCGCCGCCGGGCGAGCTCGTGTCCGCCCGCGCACATTACCATGGCAACCAGACGCGCTCTCGACGCGAGGCGGTTGCCCGACGGTGGCGGCGGCGGCGGCGGAGAGAGGGGGAACGCGCGCGCGCGTCAAGGAAGGGGCGGGGCGGGTGGGGAGGTGAGGAGGAGGCGGCGGCGGCGGCGGCGGCGGTAGCGGCAGGGACAGCGGCAGCGCCGATGGTTGTTCCCGCACTCGTGCTCGCAAGTGCCGCCACCGACGACACGACACTCGAGGCTCCGCGCCCGCCACCCGTCGGTCAGGCCGCGGCACAGCCCGCTCGCGGCACCTCTCCGCCTCGTCGGGCCACCCCGGCGCAGACGCCTCCCGCACGGCCCCGGGCTCGCACCTTGTCGCCGCCGCAGCCGCTGCCGCCGGCGCACGCAGCAGGGTTGCCCTCGTCCCGGGCGTTTGTCGTCGGAGCGCCCCCGTGTCGCGCCCGTGCCCACACCCGCCCTCACCGGCGCCGGTTTTCTTCACCTGGCTGGTGAGTATTTTCCGGTACCCGACGCGCTCTTCCCCGCGTGGAGCACTCGAGGACTTCGTTTCGTTTGCTGATTTTCTTTTTCTCGCGACATGTTTCCACGTTGTATACGATTTGCGGGACTTGGGTTTCGGCTGCTGTGAGTATAGCGTGATGCTTTTCATTGTTTTCTGTTTGATTTGGTAATTAATTCTTGATGTGATTGGGTTACGTTGCGACTATGATAAATTAGCTGACTTGTTTTCGGACCATTGTCCTAAGCCCATGCAATGTGATTGAGGCCAGAGGGCAATACAAAACATAGTGTTGGTATTTGCAATTTGGTTTTCAATTCGGAATTACATTGAATATTTCTCGGGAGAAACTAATTATATTAATACCATACGGACTTTACAATATACTCTTACCTTCACAATACTTTTACGATAAAACAGTGGATTAAGGTGATACATCGGTTCCAATGGGAATTCACTTTGTCTTGAATAGGGTCTCTCATCTGATTCGATAATCGCATTTCATTTTTGTACTCGTTTCCCTGCGAGTTTCATGGTTCGACCGAAACGAAACAAAAATAAAACACGCTACTAGATCTTTGATATTTGAGATTTGCGGACAATGAAAATAAATGAATATCCATAATGGGAAGATGATAATCTGGGCCTTAGTACTCCACGCGTCCGCACGCGCGCGAGCTTCTCTCGCGGCTCCGTCCCCCTGCGCGCACCGCACCGCACCGGTCCGTCCCGGCGCGGCGCGGCGCGACGCGACGCGACGCGGCGCCGCCGCGGCGTGGCGCCGCCGCGGCGTGGCACGCGCGTCTGGGGAAGCAACAGGTCCCCGGGTTTCCTCGCACGACCCGGCCCCCTCGTCTCCGCCACGCCTCCGCCGCCGGCAGCAGCGGCGCCGCAGCAGCAACAGCTCTGCGAATGTGCTTCGCGGCGACGGGAGCGCGATTGCTCGGCTGGGACGCCCCGCGCGTGTGGAATCGCGGGGCGTAAATGGTTATATCTTGGCAATTGCGTTGGCGTCGCCCGAGCTGCGCGGCGAGAATTGCTCTTGCTGCTCGTGGCTGGAGCTGCTCGCGAAGTCGCGCGACTCGCGTGCGTGCGAAAAAAAAAAATCCCGTTGATGGTGCGGGGTGGCGGCATTTGTTCTGAAAATGCTTTTTCGTGCTACGCGCACGTTTTAGGTTGGTGGTGGATAGTATTTTTTTGAACTGGTGCAGCGAAACGAATTCACTACTGGACTTGTGTTGGTCGTCGTTTTCGGGGATATTCTAGACCAACCCTTGTATTCGCAACGGTATTTCTTTTTTTCGTCTTAGTCATCCGTTATTGAACACCTGTACATGCAGAATTATTTAGTGGTATATTTCAGGTTGCAGTCGTATGTCCCATTTTCGTTTAACACTTTCCATACCGTTCGCACGAAAATTGGAAAACATTACGTTTCTTGTGTTATTACTGTCTGGCCTTCGTGGAACATCATGTAGACACATGCTAGAATCTGTCTTAAGTGCACTCCTGCGGAGCAATTAGTACATGAATTTACAATATAAGCTTATTTTAAATATCAGCACACAGTTACGATGCTTTGCGAATAAGAGGGAATCTAAATTACTAAAGTCTTGCATCGCGAAATTTGCGCTGAAAAGTTGTACTGTTCCCGTCACTACACGGATTAATTCTGTTATTTGAATAACTGTTATGTAATGAGATTCGTGACCAATTTTTGCTTGATTGCGTTACATATTAGACGTTTACAAATTCATTAACTCCTTTTATTTTCGAAAATTGGAGACGAAACGTCATGACAAACGAAATGCGTTGATATTACAATAGAGGTAATGTTCATGTGGTGTCCTAAAACACTAGGCATTGCAGTATACGCGCAAATTTCAGCGGATGCGTCAAATTAGAATTCGTTTGGAGTTAGCGAGCTTGACAAAACAATAGAATGATTGATGTAATGTAGTTTCTGCTTCGAATTCGTAGGATCTGTTCGCCCTGCTTTTCAACTTTGTATTGGCGTTCCATTTGGTTGCGCCAGAACTCGGGAACAGCGTTCACTGTTTTTTGTATCAAAAATTTTGTGGAACACTTTCCAGGTGATGAACATCAAACCAAAGCATTGGGGTCCGCGGCGGTAATTTGGCGGGAGGAACGTTTCGTGTTGCGGATTCGTACGAACATTGTTTCGTGGTGGTCTCTCACATACGAGATCGTGGTAACGTGTGGTCCCTTAAACGAACAAACCAGAAGTCTTGACTTGTTAGTTTTGTGGGCAGTAATTGAGAACTGAAAGGATGGGAAAATATTTATATTGTGACTCTTCGCATGAAACTAAAATATTCGATTTCAACTTCATCTAAATAGTTTTCTATACCTGGGTGCTTGAATACGTGGCAGGAAATACACCCATAAAACGACGACTCAGAATTTAGTTGCAACTGAACAATACAAGGGAAAATACCACTCATTTTGTGCTTTTAAGTAATTATTTGCTGGTAAATCAAAATGTTCCATGGGAACTTCGTTTCATTTCATTATGAAATTGGTACTGTATTTTGTGACGATAATTCATGTTGCTATCAGGTTGTCTTTCCTGTTCGCACGCTGACGAATTATACGTGTATAATTTCCGATCTGTTCAACTTGTTTAAATAAATCTGAAATAAAAACCGGATGCATATTGGTTTAAATGAAGTAAATTTCTGGGTAATACAAATAAATAAAAATACTTCCATTTCGGCTTTCGGGTAGATTGGATCGCTGGCTTTGCGTCGCCGTTGCCCCGTCCCCAGCCGTTCTTCGAATTCAGACGCGTCCAGTTTTCCCGCGATAACGCTTTTAGCCCCCTCGGGGTTCTGTTTCCCCCGCGGGCGTGGGCGTGGGTCGCAAGGGGCGTCGCTCGCGTCGCCACCGCCCGCGGGCGATTTTATTTTATTCGCGATGGATGTTTTCGACGAATTTATATGCGCTGCCAAGCGAGCTTTGAAGTGGCAAATACGTCAGGCGCGCGCTCGAGTTGGAATGTGGCCGCGGTCCTGCAATTCGCGAAATCGTCTAGTGCCATAAGCTGCCGGCGGGTGGCACTGACGCGACGAGGCCGGTCGAGCGACCCGACGGACGATCGAAAAATAGAACCACTCTTCAAAATGGCGTGCCACTCGCATTGATTTCCGATGCGAACCTGGACACTGCCGTTCTCCGAATGTGGACTGTCTCAGACACCGCGGAGATGGATTTACCCTGTCCGACGACATGCCATCTTAATGCTTTACGTACTGTGTAACGTTTTGTGTAAATGAGAAGTATTTTCAATTTGTGGTAATCTGTCACCAATTTATTCGTTTATTAGCCGCGAAAGGAATGTACTATACGCATGCACATAGTTTCACGTGATTGACGCTCTGGAGCAGGCTGTGAACTAGATAGTGAATAGAATTACGCAAAAGTTTTCCATGAATAAAATGAATGCCAAGCTTTTGTTAGAATTTAAAGCAAAATAAATAATAATTTTGAAACTTGACCATTGATAAATGACTGCACAAATTCCTTGTGGTGATATTGCTCTAGTTTGTTATTGCGAAATTGAAATTCAGTAATTTTATGCTGCTCTCGGCGAGGAACAATAGAAGAAAACAAAGCTCTCGTTATTAACCGGAGAATATATTGCCGCATGAATCTATCGCGTTTTGCAGATGTCTTACTGAGAAATTAAACACAGTTGTTGACGCGTAGGAATGGGAACATTTATTGCCAGATGTTGGATAACAATAAGCTAAAACGTTTTCAACGTAGAGGTATTATAGATCTGGATGATAATGTACTGCGTGGAATGTTGGGGGAAAGTCTGTCTAGTGTCAGTAGTTGTTGGAATTGCACACATTTGTACAAAATATTTGAGAACATTATCAATGCATTGTCACAATGCGCCAGTGATGTATTCGAGCTTGCGTAGTTTATGATAATTACTACAAGTGATCATTGTAAATTCTAGGCACCACAGTTTGAGAGTGTGCTTCATCGCGCTTTACTCTCTCCATTCGTTTTTGTGTATTGATTAACTGCCACGTTCGGTCGTTTTTGCGGAAGCTGTTTTGTTTTCTCAATTAGCAGGGTCCTCTAAATCCATGTGCTTGAAGACTTTTTCTTGTCGCTGTCGATTTAGTTTTCTTTGTTAATGAATTAGTTTTTTCGATCGCTAAATGTTCGTCGACGTGGACCTTTGTCGTTATCTTTGCCAGCAATAAATTTAAATTGATGTCAGGCGTGGGAACTTGATTTTCCTCCGAGAAAGTGGTACAATTATGACAATTTTGACTACATTATTTCTTCATTAGCTGATGCAATGCAGCGTTACCCCAGTATTTAACTTAATCGTCTATTAATCAGGAAAAGGAACGAATTCTAACGACAGTATAAAATAAAAGTACTTTTAGTTGCATGCCAGTCACCTTCCACGCGCCCCGCTTGCCTTCATCCGCACCACTCCCCCCGTCATCCCAATGCCATGGCTACTGCTCCGCCATCCCTGAATACCTGGATGCGTTGCGGGTTGCATTAAATAAAATTTCGTTAACAATGTAGGTTACATTCTGACACGGGTTTTTCTCGCTCTCACAAAATTTGTGCAAACGAATTCGTGTAAAGTGTTCCAGAGTTACGATAGCACAAATTCTCGTGCATATACATTCAGTTTTATCAAGATTGATTTTCAATCGACTATTTTTGCAATTTTCTCTTGTCTGCTGCTGTATTTGAGGGTTGTCAATAAATCTTTGACGCACGTTTACAAATATTACAGTATACTATTGTTGAACACTAGGCTTTTTTCCCCGTTCGCCTTTCTCTTCGCCTGTTTCAATCAAAATGAGAAGTGTCCATGGCAGTACCTTTCGGAGGTGCCTCCGCGGATCTGGTGACCGACATCGCCTGAGCCCGCGGCGCCGCCGGCGTCCCCGACTCCAGCTGCGGCGCCGCGGGAGCGTGACTCAGCCGCCAGCAACCGTAAAGGCGACCCGCCTTGGCCCAAGTGCTCGTTCCGGGCGTCGCGCTCCCTTTAAAACTCGTCGTTTAGCATTTTGTTTCCCTCGGACAGTCGTTGGGAGGTCAGCGCTCGGTATTGCGGTGGGATTAGCTCTGCGCCGCCTCGGCTTTCCGGCTGTCTCGACGCCCCCGCTCCCCGCTCCGCGGCCCGGTCGACCCCGTTCAACCCCATCTCTTCACGGCTCTCCTTTAGCCATTCGTCCCCCATCCACCTTTTTGTTTCCCAACGCACCCCTTCGATCCCCCTGTGAACTACTGCCTGACTGCCACTGCCTCTCTGTTCCACTTCCTTTCGTCGCATTTCTCCATTCTTACTACACTGTGACGTGTTCCTCCTCGACCTTCTACCTTCACTTCCTTTTGTCGTCAAGGGAGAAATTCGATACAGTTCTGGGGTGCGCTCGGGAGGCGATCAGTAAAAGGCATTGGCGGCGTGGTGCAGAGGGAGGGGTGTGAAACGCTCGTCGGGACTGCCTTCATCCGCCGGGGATCTCCGAGGCTTGGCCGGACCAGGTTGTCTCCCGCTTGTTCTCTTTAAGTCGCCTTGCTGGTGGGCGTCTTCCCATGGTATCCATGCTGTATGTCGACCGCACACCCACCGAATCTGCCGCTTGGTTTAGATATTTGTCTGCGTAACACCGAAGTAGGGTCTCTGCCCGAGGTGTAAATTAGCTTCTACATTTATAAATTAGTGTACTAGATCGTCTGTACAACCGACACCTGCAAATGTCTTAATTCATTTTTTCCTGCCTTTCTTTTCGCCTCCGATGACACACATTTCGCTTCCGTCCGTGTTGCATGCACACCTCTCGTTCTCCGCTTCCCCTTGCCGATCGCACGTCCGACCGGAAGTCTGCGCCAGCCGTCACCACATTGCTCTGCCGCAAAGGGCCCTCAGAGTGGATTAGACAGGAGAGGGCCGTTTACAGCCGAGCCGAATGTTCGTAACGCTCACCAGAGCAAATGCAAAATTAGCGTTTAAACAAAAATTGGCGAGATGTAATGTTAATACAATAAGAGGAATGCGATTCTACTAATTTACTCCCGCCTCTCGTATTCGGGACTCGGGCGTAACTTGAAAACTTCAAATGGCAACCGTATTTTACTTTTTTGTGACAAGGCCGTTTACGTTATTGGATTACACATACATAATGGAGTTGTGTAGTTCTTAATAAAAAAAATGAAATTTATATTTTTTGTTCAGAATTCATAGCTCAGAGTAAAGTTCTTTTCGGTTAAGACATCGCCACATTCGCGGGATGGCTTTCAAGGAGGTCTTGCTCCGTGTACCATGAGCGTTCGAGTTGTTTGATGTCCATGCACGAGCAATAAACAGATAGCAACCCTCGTGTATGGTGCGTTGTACTAGTGAGAACTAAATTATCTAGCACGGGTTGCTTTAATCACGACCATGGCGCGCGTGCCCGATTATCACCGTGTGTCGCCTGTTTCCTTGCGGAGGGGCGGCCGGAGGTAATTTTGTTTACCGTTCGGATCCTGTTCACACGGGGATTGTTCGGTATCTTCGAGGAGCAGTCGGCGCGAGCGACGCCTTCCGAACGTGCGATCGTGCGTGAGCTTGCGTGCCGCTGTAATCTGCGGCGCGTGTCTGTCGGCTTGCGCGTGCTCCGTGTCTCACGCGTGTGACCGTACGCGCGTGTCGCTGCGCGGGCTCGCGAGTCGGCGGCGTTTCGTCTTAACGTCGCGGCGTCCGACGATACGCTGGGACCGGTAATGGGCCGCGCATATCGGTGCGATACATGAGGGTACAGTAAACCGTCGTTAGCACGAACTCGCTTAACACGTATTTCGCCGTGACACGAACAAAACTTGGGTCCGAATTTTTATTACAGGAATGCCGATTATTTTGGTTCCTTGGAATGCGCGTTAATGACGGTGTACTGCATTTCCCCCCGTTGTCTTTTACTTGTTGGGATATCACGAACGTCTGTAGTCCTAGCCCTGCACGGGAAAGTGTCGGTGTCCACACAAGTGTCTACGGTTACTACTCAGCGGGAAAACCTCTCAAAAAATTTGCCGACTACTGATTTTCTTGAGGGTAAAGGAACGTGGTTGCCCCTATCCGGAAGGTAAAAGTAAGCTTGCTCTGGATACGTCCTAGAGAGGGTAGGTAGGGACGTGACCCTCCCAGGTACGCAGGAACTCTCGCCAGAATTATTCGTTTTGGTTCGCACCTGCATTCAGTCTAACGTTTTCCGGTGTGGATAAAAATAAAATCAAAGTTTGCTTTTTGCAATATTTACCAAAAAGGAGGTCCGGCATTATTTGTTCAGGGGCCACCGCAACGTCTGTGTCGGTTTCCAGCGTATTACTTAAAAATAAATGCTGAATGCGGAGAAGATAAAACAATGTAGAAAGTTTGGTTGGATGCTAATCCTTCGACAGTGGACTGGCGAATTGTGAAATCCGTGTAGAATGGGTGAAAATTAATTAAGAAAATTGATTTTATGCACCGTTTTTCAATTTTTATGAAGTAATATACGATGAAAATCGTAGTCCGCTCTAGTATTATTATTTAATAAAAAAATAGGTTATTTGAATATCTCTTGGAATGTTTTGTCTAGCTTCTTTGAATATTGTATTTGTTGAAGACAGACATTTTACGGAATCATTCCGTAGAATTTGTAAGTTAATAATTTGCGAGATACGTTCGACGTGAATTTCCACCACAACTGTCGGAAACGTTAAATTTGATTTTGCATAAACTTCGGTAATTAAAAGTGATTACAAAAACGGAAGTAACATGTATTGATTCGTGGTTAGAGATAGCTGTGAATTTCTTCTTAAGTTGAAACTCATTGCAGTTGGCATTGTCGTCCGTTTCCGCAGCAATGCTAGTGAGCACCTTTCTGTTTGTGAATAGTATAAAATGTGGCCCCTTGCGGTATGCAAACAAACGATTAGAATATGCGTAAGCGTTAGCAATTACATCCGTATACGTAATGAACTTCCTTTTCAGACAGCTACGTATTGGACGGAAGTTGGTTTCCTGTACCATTGTCAGGCGCTTGAAAATTCACCGTTTTAATGAGAAATGTGTATATTTGCTGCGGTGATGTTGTGATCAGGCAGGGACTACTTTGGAAGATTGAATGACACAAAGGAGTACAACTCATACCTTTTATTCTTTTATTCTCTCCGCACGGGGTCTACTCAGCATCATTAAATACTTCATAGACGTTGGGAACAATAGTTGCTTTTTTTCTTGTGCCAGTGGTTTTGGATCGTGTACAATCAATAGTGCGATGCTTGTGTGTCTAGTTAGGTGGAGTACTCTGAATGTTGTTTTTCTGTGAGGTTATTTCCGAACGTACTTTAAAACGGGGCAGGAAAATGAATGCATTTATCAAAAGGGTATTACTACGAGCGTACTGTGCTCGTTCAATTCACTTTGACGGTCTTTCCTCGGGCCATTGCGACGGTTGTTCGGAACAGGCCGCAGGTTCTGCCAACAGACTTCCACCCACCCACCTCCTCTCCCTCCGCCCCTCGCTCTTCACGGCCGCCTTCTCACCACGACCATTTTCTACCGTCGCTTTCGTCTCAGGGGCCGCCGTCTTAAAGAAACCGTCGTTTTCCTTTAGGAAAGACGTTTAATTGACTGCTTCTTTTCGGTGCGTCTCCGTCGCAAAAGAAACGATTGTGTTTTATTGAGTCAATCAGCAGGTATCAAGACATCGCTCATAAAACCTCGCCCTTTCTGGAGCTCTACTCTTGATGCACACGTGCGCGCTTGGTGTTCTATTTTCGGCGTCAGTAATGCACACCTAAATCTCCCCTTCGGGAAACCTCACGACAATGCGCGCTTGAATCAAACACTGGGTTTTGTAGCGAGACGTCAAAAGTATAGGTGATGGGATTTAAGATGAGACCATTCAGTGACTTTATGATAACTAAAACTTTCATTTCGATGGCAATGATTATATATATTTATTGTGTTCTGGAGCCCTTGATGTGGTAGTGCTGAAGTTACCCATTTTCTATTCAGAAGCATCTGCCCTCTTTTCTTATCTAAAGAAGTTCTCCACAATTTGTGTGTGAAAACCTTGAAAACGTCGTGTACCTTATCCAACGCTATTATTAATTGCTCCAATTATTATTACTGTACAAGGGAATTACGCAACTGTGTATTTGTGTCTTGGAAACGTACACCTTTAAATTATGACTCCCATCACTTGTTGCAGTGCCATTACAACCTCGTGGAGGCGCGCGCTCAATCGCGTATGACTTGTTGAAATGTAGACAAACCAGTGGAACCATCCATGAGAATTGTTATGAGCATCTGGATGCGTTTTAGCAGCATGTCGATAGTTTCTCGGTCCGCGAAGTAAACGTAACAGCGCAGATCATTTGACCTATAAAATTAATCTTGGAAAACATATGTGTAATCCTGTATATTCAGTATTATTTCTGCGGTAGCCATTGCATCATCGTATTAGATAGGAAGCTTTTTGAATGGTGTAGTGCCTCACTAGGAATGGACCGGTTGCATACCATTCGTATTGAATTCATTTGACATTTCAACATTGCCTTGACACACACAGCGTTGATTAGACCACGTTTAATGTGGTTTAGTAAGCTATAAATTACCTGGTAAACTTGATGGTCGGTGAGTTACGAATTCGGCTCCTAGCAAAAACAAAACGGCTAAAACTCGACATTAAGAAGAAAAAAACGAATTAGGGGAACTCCGATAAGCTATGGCAAATATTTCCACAATGTCGGCTAACAATAGTTTAAATTGTGTCATGTTTTCATTGTCCTTTGATAAATATGAGGAATTGCTTTATTGCACAATGCGCTTGTTCGAAGAACTCGAAAAAGGCAATGTTCTGATGACGTTCCGATTTAAGAATAAGATTATATTGTGACGTTAAGAGTAGGTTGGGTTGACGCGGGAAGGGGGAGCACCGGGAGACTCGCCGCCGTTGGGAACTCGACAGCAAACACTAGGACTAGTCTCTCGGAGGCACGGGTCCCCGCCTCAGGGTCAGAGGGAGGAGGTGGAGGAGAAGAGGATCTGCTCCTATTGTTCGCCTCCCGCCTGCCACGGGCCCGCACCCTGAGCCTTCTGGATGTTGGGCGAATTACTCTTGTCTGCCTGCTTGCCGGTGGGCGTGATATATTTCTCGTTATGCAAGTGCGCGCGCAGGATGCCATCTCCCCCCTCCCCCCGTGATGTAGCATGTCGCTCCTGCGGAGGAGGCGGCAGTGGCTCCGGCGAGATTGGAAGACCTTAACAAAGGGGGATCACAGACTCGATCACAATAGGTCACTTTTACCCGTTGGGTTTTGCCCGTCCGGATCCATGTGGATTTTATGGTGGACACAGCAGGATCATGGCAGTTTTCCCAGAATACTCCACCATTGCTGCATCATTCATCCACAATGCCCATTCATCAGAACAATTCATCCATTCCAGATAAGACTATGCGGCTTCGGCCGCGACATGGTGAGACTTGTTTGTCCGGGTAACGAGGAACGTGCGTAGACTCATTCTTTCTAGTAGAACTGTCCGGAAATAAACCGCTCGATTTCTGGTTTTCTCTAGGAACCGGGATTGTGGTTGACCGTATCCGGAACGGGTGGGCTCGTAAATATGTAACGGGGCCATTCTTGAAAAGCTTAGTCTTTATTAAATACGTAAAACGTGTGACGGTTTTATCTAAGCACGAGACGTACAAATACGGACTGGATAGGTAAAACTGGGCGTAACTGCATAAACGATCTTCGTTTTCCACGGAACATCTCAAAAGCTAGTTTGTAACTGTGCAGGGAAGTTTGTTTCTGTAATAGACAGATTTTTGGTCAGATTTACTATTTCCGCGGTGATATGAACTCGTAAACTTGACGTGGAAGTGAAAACTGCTTTAAAATAGGCGAGCGGTTCACCTTCTAAAGTATCAATTTTCCTGTACTTTTTATTTAATTGAAATATTGTGCGTGGGGTTGAGAGCATTTATCAAGTCAGAATTAATGGAAAGCAACGTATAGACTGACAGATTCGTGGAACAAATCTTTCTCGTTATAAGGATAACAACTTCAATTTCGTGGAATGTGAGAGAAATAGAGGCGCTGTACCTTCTATTTGAATGTTGTATGACTGCGACGTGTCCCTGTTCCTTCTTGGAGCCTGAAACGCAGGCAAATGGGAGCGGTTTCGTCGTATGCAATACACAATGGTAGCAGCCCACCTAAGAATTGGTTTTGAGAAGCGTATCGAAACGTGAGAGTTTGCGTCTCAATTCCTGTAATATTAATAAGGGGTTCGTAACCCTGGTGTGGGGCCACGGAAGCTTCCCGAGAAAATGCGACACGCGTGCTTTCCGAGTTCTACCTCACTGTGCAAACAAAGTTATTTGACATGATGCGAGATACTTACACAGAAAACCTTCTGATAACTAATTTCTACAGACTACTAATTTCAAACACGGTCATGTTTCCGGAAGACTGTGCATGAACGTATTGTTAAAATTAATCTTCACTAAACATGTTTATGTCGCGATCGAAGTGTAATGTGTCTGGAAGGAAATAGGTATTTCATCGACCTACATTAAATCACGGCAGGTGCATTTTGAATTTCTTTGTATTACTATGTAACTTTGCTTACGTTTGTTTCTAAATATTTGTTGCATTCACATATACTAATTCTAATATATTTTTGTGTCTTCTCCCAATCGTTTAATATTTTGATAATTTCAATGAAAGGGTATCATTTTGCTGGCCCTTCAATTCTGCGTTGTGCATATCGCCGAGCCCTGTAGTCTTTTTTTCTCCTCTTCGAGGATACTTTGTAGCTGACCCCGATATCGTGTCAATGCGTTTGGGCGAGTAGAGATTGATCTTTCTACCGGTATTCTGCGTAAGGTGCAGATGCCTGTGATTGCGTGATCTGGGCTGTCCGTCACCCGTACAGCCCAGATCACACACATGACTCTGGCCGCGGAAGCCTAAGACTACGATGCCTGTGATTGTTAAAAAACGCGAGGCTCATCTGGCGGATACGGATTCAGTCAGAAACAGCCGAAGGAGCAACTCGATCGATTGGTATGTATTTTTCAGCAGAGGCCGAGACGGAATCGTGGAGTCCGTCTAAGTGGTTGAGGAATAAAAAGTAAGGATTTGCTAATAGTATTAAGATTTGGAAAAAGCAAATGCGTCCAATCATTTAGTGAATGCGATAGTATTTGCACAAAATTGTATCAATAATCCTTTCATAATACTATGACGGAAATTCTGGAAAGTTGGAGCCTTTTGCTTGACAATTAACAGCAAAAACAGTTGACTACCTGCTTGGGATTATGTGACGTAGGGCAGACCCACCCATCATATAAAGGCACACAGGACAGATCCATCCCTTAAAGCCCAAGTGGTGTATCTCACTTTTGTCTCGTACTGTGATATTTAATGTTTTAAGAGTTTTGCTACAGAAAATTCAGCAGTACATTACATTTTTTACATACGTGTTTGTAGAATTCTTTTAACTAGTATTGACAATCTGATTAATTTTGTGTAGCTATAGACTTGGTATGCGGGCTACAATGAAGTTAATACTTGTGATTTGAACGGGTAAAGGATATGAGAAAAGACTAAATGCAACTAACAACTACATTTTTATTACTTATCAACGTCTATATTATCATTTCTACGCAGTGTCTCATTTCTGTCAGTTCCGTTTAGTTGTATACTTGATCTTTAGTTGTATACTGGTATATTACGGTTTAAATGGAGTCACACTACTTGTGATACGAAAAAGAAGAATATGATTGGCAACCAAATAAGAAATGCATTTATCAACAATGAATTAACACAATTTTATACAAAAATCCTAAATTAAAAGAATTTTTTACAAAAAAAAAATTCACTTGACAATTTAAACGACAGAGAAGAATAGAACACTTAATTATTTTGTATGTGCGTGTAAATGTAAAGGCTAGTATACCCACGTGCTCACGTGGGTATAAGTTTAATAGGATTGGACTATTCGAAAATAGTCGTTCTTGTAAACACAAAAGATAATAAAAAATACAAGTGTATGTTTTCGTACCGACCAACGAAATGTGCCATTCGTCATTATGGCAGAACTGAAATACTGTCCTTTCCTGTCTTGCGCTGTCATGATAAAAAGCGTACAATAAATCTCAAACGCCCAAGTTGTGGTTTAATTGTACTTGATGGTGCTTTCATTGTAGATTTAGCTGCTAAATGAAGTAGTTTATTGAAGATTGCAGTTCGCCGTTAATAATTAAATTCGCTTTTCCTTTCTAGTTGGGTAAATGCGACTAGAATAGGGTTTTGTTCTCAGCTTCAATCTCCTCACTTCAGTATTTGAGAATTTATTAAAGATTGAGCCCTAAAGAATATATGTTTTGCAAACTTTTAAAGTCGCTAATTTCAACTTCGTTCAATTCAATTTGAGAATGTGCTGTGGTAATTTTCGCAAAGCTGCCGGTTGGGTGCTTATCTGAGAAACATTCACTTGCACCTCAGATAAAGATGTTGCATGGAATAATGTTTCAGGATTGTTCCTTAAAATATTTCAGGATTATTCCTTAAAATATTCCCACTATTACTTCTCCTACTTGGGGTTTTCGAGTTCAGGAATTGTTTCGTTAAAAAGGCAAACTTTTCTTTACCAATGAAAGTGCATAAAAAGTGAACATCACTTGTCCAGGCAGGAAAATTTAAATCTCCGACTTTCCGGAATTCCAGGAATTTTGCTCTTTAAAATAAAAAGCGGAATCAAGGAAGATACAGTTTAATAAAATTGCGAATTAAACTCAAGTAGTGGTTAGTTTAAAGTAACATAAATTCACTTAATTCTCAGAATTTTCTCTCGCTTAATTTCTTTTCTCGTTTTTCCATTCTAATTGGTTTAATCAGTTGGACATCTCTTTTTTGCCTTCCGATTTCTACTTTATTCTCTCTCTCCTTTGTTCACTTCGTTCCATTCTTCGATCTACACGCCCTGCCTCAGTTGCAGAGAGATTTAATCCGATGAGAAGGCGCTGTTTGCCGCGTGGCGCGCCCGATCTTTGTGAGGGTTTCCGAAGCTTCTCGGGCAGTCGCGAAGAAGCACAGAGCGCTTCCAGGAACACAGTTGGCATCAAACGATCGGTGCCGAAACGCAGCCCGGCATCGGCCTAGCAAAGGAGTCGGCGCGACCACACAACAGCATTTCGCTCCCGCTTCTACTTTCGCCCCATCCCCGCCACCGCCACCGCCCTCGCCTTGTACACACCACGGCCCGGCCTCTTCCCCCGCCCCTTGCCACCCCTCCCCATCTCGTCCCTGTCTTGTCACTGCTTCCATCCTTCCATTTTTTTTCATTGTCTCGTCTGCCGTCGTTAATGTGGCACATCTCTGAGACTTTCTCCTTTGAATCAGTACGACGCTCCCGCTGGTTTGCATTTTAACCTTGCCCTTCAACATCTATTACTGCCTATCGGGCTCTTAATTACTTTTTTCTTTTTTACATTCTTTTTTCTTCCCTTTCTTTTCTTTTTTTTCTTTTTTCTTTTCTTTCTTCCTTTCATTTCTTTTTTCTTTTTCTTTTCTTTCTTTCCTTTTTCTTTCGCTTTCGCGAATACACACAGAAACACGACAGACGCGTCACTTTCCACTATCGTGTTTTTTATTTCTCTGCCTTTTTTCTCTTATCTGCTCTTAGTTTTCCTCTACTCCCGGAATTATATAGAAAATGTTTGTCTTTCATTTTAACTAATTTACCCCTTTGCATTTTCTCATCTTTCAGCCCTATGTAGTTTCGTTGGCCCTATTGCCAGGCTACGAATTCCGCCGTAACAGTTTGTGGTCTGTTCTTCACTTAGTTTTAACCTCTAATAGCGTCCGTTTTCGAGTCCTAACTGTCCCTCTGCTGTTCGGGTTCATTGCGCCATCCCTCTCTTTTCCCACGTCATTGTGTCGTAATCTTGTTCGACTTTACAATTGTTTTTTCGGGCGCTTTGCTTTTAACTTCCATGATTCTATTAATTCGCCGCTGACTTCTGTGTTCCCTCTACGGCAATCCAGGGATCCGAGCGCGCCCTTATTTTGCTGTGTTTGGCAAAGACGCGAGACTGTTGTTAGAAACTGAGGCGACCGAAGGAGCGAAAAAAAAAAAAAGGAGGGCTCCACGACATTTATCTGCGGAAGACTCCTATTGGATACATTGCTCTCAGTTAAGGTTGTGCACTTGGTTTACTTCGCGGTGCAAAGGTACGGCTCTATTTCTAGGGGCCCGTGGTCTAGTCGCACTGGCACACTTAAGGTAATCCCCCTAGAAAAGCCGTCTCCCACGAAGGTGGGTGTGCTTAGCTACTCCCGTCTCGTAGTGGGTCTCTCCGCTGCTAGGAGAGAACGTAGGCGTACTTTTAATCCTAGACGAATGCAACGTGTTTCAGAGAATGCATTGAGATAATTAAATATTTATTTGCTATTCTAATTTCACAACGAAAATGCTGGAGAAACCGCCAAGACTTGGTAGAATGGCCATTCTAGTGTTAAAGCCTAAGAATCCTTTCAGGATGGTCGTGAATAAACATTTACAATATTTTCTAGACGTATAAAAAATCTTTGAGTAAATTCTAAACATTTTGAGCTGTTATCGCTGTTGCGTAGATATTTTTATGAAATTATATTGTGTTTTGGTAACGGAAAATTGAATTTTCACTCTTATTGTATTGCAATTGTATAAATACTGTTATTTATATTAATACTCTTTGAATTGACAAATTCTTATTTAATCAAATTATAGACTGCATTGTGTTAACGTCAATGTGTTTTTTTTCGTTAATTGTAATGTATATTTAATAGATTTAACAGTTGCTTCCTGTTTTGGCTGTTGGACAGTAAATTTAGCTGCTGTGGAAACCAATTATGGGTGAACGAATATTTGAGATAAATCGGTAATTAAATAAATAAAATTAATGGTTGCTGTGAAACGATGTCTATACAACCCTCCACGTTCACAAAATAGTATATAAAGCGTGAGTCACCGTTCAATTTAAATCTTTATGAACTCGTTTAATTTATGTTACGATTGACTAGCAGTCTTTCCATAAGTACGTTCTCAAAGGGTGCGAAATTGTCATCATTAATAAGGCTGCTATCTTTCCGTTCCTATATTTCATTTCAAAAGGACGTTGCTGTTCCATTAGGTCATATTGAACTCGGATGCTCTTCAGTTGATAATTTGTTCCCTCGCTGTACTTATTCGTATTGATGTTTTCAATGTGAAAGCGGCGTACACGAGACGCTGTTTGGTGAGTCATCTCCTAGGCAATGAAGCTAATTGAAACGAATCGTTTTGAGAGCTTTTTACAATAGAATGGCATTTCATGAATGATGCTATGGCTCCAACCAGATATGTGCGTTTTTGCTAGTGAATAGACTGCGTCATTAATCCGTGCATTAGCTTCTCAAATCCTGATAGTGTTATTGTATAATCGCAATATATAAATATTTCCCTGCATTGTTTTAACCCTTTTCCGTAAATTGAATTCTTTTGTGACTCATTGAATAAACGAAAAAATGTTTTGTTCTCACACGTAGACCAAGATTAATATTGTAATTAATCTGAATCGGACCGTAGTGTTTCTGATTAGTTTATTTTATAGGTCATTAGAGAGACATTTTGAGGAATAATAGTGTGACGTAAGAAATAACTCTTTACACTAAGTAACGTTTCAATGGCATGCAAAAGTAGTGACAGATCTTCTCACTATCGTTTGTTTTTTGGATATGGATAAAATAATTCATACCAACTATATATTGAATGTGTTTACAGTATTTCGTCTTTAACGAAATGTTAGTGACAAATTTGTTATACTCGTAGGTAACGAATGTTTATCCTGTTTTTATTCGCGTAGGTCTGCGGTACGATTTTAATGTGTGACTTCAATCACGCCTTCACTGTTAATCGATAATCCATGGGTAAATAAGCGATTATCAGATGGGTAAAAGGCAGTTTGGTTAATCTGTCAGTTAAAATAAAATATAAAAAAAACACTTTAGATGAACGTCTACGTCTAGTCCTGTACAATATTTCAAGAGATACAATGTTTCTGCATTTTAATACCTGTAAACATAAATATATATTACTATTGTGAACTTGTGTTTGAATTATTCGCTGATGCGAGCATTTAGGTTTCGTAAATGTAGAATATTTCAAATGTGTAGTGGCCATGCCTCGTATTCCCTCAACATGGAAATGTTTGTTGTCCGACGCAGAATTTTGTTCACACTCAGCTATTGAATTGGTTATTATTATGAAAGACCATGAATATATTAGTTTCTGTCGTGTGCATTGCAATTGTAACTGGATTTAAAATGTAGACAAAGGCAATAAGCGAGATATGTTGCAATATTTGTAATTTTGCGCTGTGAGTTTATAATTTGAAATCGTTCAGTCGCTAGAAATGCATCGGTAGCCGAACGGTTTGTTGTCAAAGATAGAAGTATGGAGGATTCGCAGACTTTGAATGTCAATACTTCAGTCTGTGATTCGAACAGATCTAAAAAAAAATTGTATTAATTTATAATATGGTAGTACGTGAAGTAGATTTCAGCTTCCCGTGTAACAAAATTATGGATTTACTTTCGCATATGGTAATATTTTACTGCCGTGAATTGTCTGACCTTCTATAAAAATATTTAATACATTCGAAAACAATGAAGCACTCTAATAAAAATACACGAAAGTTGCAATTATTAAATGTGTGTGTTCGTATATATGTACATAAGTGTTATCGTGCAATGTTAGAAAACGCAACGGTGAGTCTCCTCCAGAAACTGATGTTCGAAGAGTAGTTGTATTGTCGATCTTAATGTCCTTGCCATTCCTATTAAAACCTTGTGCTATGGGAGAGGTAATCAGCATGTGTATGAGATTATACAGACCAATAAACGCGTGTGTGGGATATTGCTCCCTTCGATAACATTTCGATAAAACCATACTGAACCGCAGTATTTCGTGCATGAGAGCAGCGTCACGCCGCGGCCCTCCTTTCGTTGTAGGCGAAATTCCGTTATTGCTGAGAAGTGGATAACCCGACGATGACTTTACTGCTGTGGAATGACTGCACGTTTCTCGCCAGTTCCATCCCCTGCATTTATTAATATAACGGGATCGCGATGGTGGCCTCCCTAATAAAGTCGTGTGATGGAACGTTGCCAGGTTTGCGAGGAAAATAAATCCTGGCGCATTTAACTTTCTAACCTGGACGGAAAGAGCGTCTTGACGCCCAGAGACTTTGAGCCGTCCCACTTGGAACACATTTCGGAAATCAGAAAGTGGAGTGAAATCGCATAAATTACGTACTCTGAACGAAGGAATGTTTGTAATATTTGTGGGAACAGATTAATGACCAGAAAATGAATTGAATGCAAATTCGATTATTTTTAACATTTTAATACGTTAAGTAATGTAATGAAACAAAACTATTCCAGCCTTAATTTGAAACAACACTATGTATTAACCAAACATGAGAGTTCCGTCGAGTCAGTCGTCGAACGGTCCTGAGACGTTTGAAGAGTGGCTAATGGAATTTTTGGAACCGAAAAGGTGTCTTATCATGATTCAATGTGTATCGCGCTAGCCGAGACGTGTATCGCGATTTCGACGTCATTGAGTTCCGGGGTTTAAATCTCGATCACTCAACGTGGATCACTTCAAGCGGGCTCTCGGCAAACTTCTTTGTGATACTCTTGCCTCCCCTGCCTGTCATTCCATTTATAGATGCACCTCACGGCGACGTTGATGACGACGATGTCATTGGCAATGGAGGCGGCGGTAGCGAATGGGAGAAACGCAACTTCTCGTGATCCCCGTCCCACCCCACCCTGCGTACCTCGTGCATTGGCCGTCGTCCCCCTGCCCTCGCGAACCGCTCAGCGTCTTCCGGCGGCTGCACCAGTTGAATCTGTGTACTCGGCTGCGGGAGGGAATGAAGTTGGTGGCCACTGGCTTCCTCCTCCGGCCACAGCCTTCCGCGGTCACGCGCACGACCAAACCACAAGCCGTCGTGGAGGTTGATGCCGGATCTTGTGTTCCAGCTGGGCAGGAACAGTCGCCTCCCGGATATTATGTTGTACAATACACACACACACACACACACACACAAGGCTAATGATAAATGTAGTTGACGCGCTTCTAATCACGAAATACTCGTTCATCGTCGACTAAGGGGCGGGAAGCGTACTGATTTTCGAATAAAGTTATGAATTTTCGAACTTGTAATGTAAATTTCTCTTCGTAATTCATACTTCTCAACCGTCCGTCTGCTCTATCTGCATCAAATCGTGCATCCTAAATTTATGTAACCTCCTTTTCAGGCACGCCAACTGTCATCGGATGTTACTACTCTGTGGCAGTATACAGTGCCACCGTCAAGTTCCTTCATTCTGTCCCCTTGCCGCTTCTTCGTATCACTGCTTACTGCCGCGTACGTTGATTGCGCATTCTAGCATTTGTTTCTGTTCGTTGCTTTTACGACCTCTGCAACCACCACGGACATTCCACGATCTCCACAATGTCGTTGCCTCCCCCGCTCCATACGGGCGTGGAAGGCTCCCAGCGCCCTTGCGTGGCCTAACCTTACTTTGCTCCGCCCCGCCTCTACCCTCCCCTCCCCTCCCTCCCCTCCCTCCCCTCCCCACCCCTTCTCGACTCGCCACGCCTCGCGCCGCCGCCGCCGCCTCCAGCGCCGCCAGACCTTGTCTTCGCGCGGCGGAGGCTTTCCAATCTCCTTGAAATACATATTGATCCCCGCTTCGTTCAGTAGATTTAAGGCCCGCGTTGGTATCGAACGCCGGCTCTTCCTGGTTTTCGCTGCGGCACACGCGAGCCAGGGCGCCTCGGCGCACGAAGGGACTCCCCGAGCCCACCATCCTCCCACTGACCCCGTGCTCCTTGCCCCCACTCCACCCCCTCTCTCGGTTACCCGCTAGTTGCGAGTTACTGCTGCCGCTGCCCCTGCCCCTTCTCTTCGCATCGCCGCCTCAACCGCCACCTTCCAGCCATTACAGCCACACCCCTAACGCCATTCCCACAAGTATAGTTGCCCCGATCGCCACCCCCATTTTTCCCATTATCACAACCACCACTCATTGTCTTCATATCGCTCTTGCATTCCCAATTACGTTCACTGCTAATCGCTACCGCAAATTTCCCCAAAGACTCAAGAATCCCTCGCCCTCCAGGTCCTCCTTCCTTTTCGCCGTTCGGTCGCCCCCTCTGCTTCTGACCCCGTCCTTGCCTCTCGCCGAAATCATTACAACCGTCCTAGCCGTCGTTCCTTTCTTCGCTTCCGATCCTAGCCACTGATTGTTGTACTACCCGTGGCGCACTAAAGAGCTACCCCATTACTATATCACCCCACTCTCCTTTCAATCGGCGAAAATGGATGTACGGATGGAGAATAATATCGCACCATCTTCGTTCGAAGTATTGTTGGTAGTATTTTATTTCTCACGCTGTTTTTCACACAATTTTTTCCTTCTCCTTGTCGCTCTTTTGCAGTTACCGTTGTTTCGGCTTTTGGGCTGTTATCTATTATATAAGCACGTTCGGACAGTAACCCCTATTTTAGCATTACTTTCCCGTTTTACGTGATTTCGTGCTTCTGAAATATAGATTTCGACGACGTTCTTCCTGCTTGACAGTAGAACCTATTCTTGAACCTGTTTGTACAAGAGTGGCCTTCACCATCCTGCCTCGTGTCCCTCAATCATACTGAATTGAGATTTTCTTGTGAAGTGTGCTCATAAACCTTCGATTAGTCATTGCGAACATTTTCGACGAAGTTAGAATGGTTTCGGCGAGTCAATAAAGAACTACAGTACTTGCTCTTCCTTGAGAGATGATTCACAAAGACGTCGATTCCCGCACTGCAATACTTCAAACGTCTCGAATGGACAGACAATTCTTTTCTCATTTTTTTATGATTTTGCGTTGCAAAGAAAAGAATCTGAACTTTGAAGTACTTTAGAAAATATATTTTTTAATCATACGACAAATCATTTCTAAAAAATAATTCATCAGATAAACTAATATCAAGAAACGAATTTATTGTGCATTTGTTCAGAATCTTAATTAACTTAATAATTAATAACTTCTAATCAGTAGTTAATGATCAGTGTTGACATCGTAATGAGGCAGACTATGAGAAGTGTGGGGGGACACAATATTTGCTCGTATTTCCCTTACGTGAATTCTGGCCCATTGAGATATTGTTTGAGAGGTGTGTAATGAGTAATTAATGGCTTCGGAGAAGGACTTTGGTGAACTGAGGGGCAGAGATAGCGGGAGATTTCCGGGGAAACCTGCTAGTAATTCATCAAATTGCATTTCGTCTCACATTCCACAATTATCGACGGGAATTTGAATCTCCTTACACAGTGGAATGAAAAGTACTCGCTAATTACGTGCAAATGAATTTGAAGCCGGCTGGCGAACCTGCCGGCGCTCTTGCAGCGCGTTGCGAGTCGAGCGCAATGAAGACAAAACGACATAGTTTGCCGTGAAGGTTTACGCGTAACTCCTTTATTTCCTTTCGCCGCACGTGGCAGGGACCATTTTTTGCCGGCACGTGGAGTGTCAGACGAAGCAGCTACGGGACGTATTCGTCCCAGAGAGGTTTGAGGGTCGCTCGATATCAGACCAGCCCCACTTATTTTCGTTACTTAGAACAGGAGCTTCCTCCACGAAGCATTGTTTTCGTTACATGCGCAGGACTACATAAAATTAAAGCGGTAACTTTTACCATAAATTTAATAAAACAGCCGCATAAAGTCTGCGACGTTTCAGGAAGGAGAAGTAACGTTCGCTTGAGCTCGATGGATCCCTACCGTCCTTTTATTATACATAGTTGAATTATGAATAAAGTTAGCAACGGGTGGTTGTAGGGAAACCTTCTATAACGAGAAATGTTCACTCACGTGGAATAGACGTTATTTGCATGGGCAAACGAGCTACAGGTTTGATTTGATGGTATTGGAGACGAAATGAATAAACCGGCCACTCCTGCCGCGTCTAGCGAAATGAGAGCGCCAGAGGGTGAAGTCATATTTACTATTCATTAACAATACAAGAGATCAGAATTCGCTCAATAGATCAAGGACAAGTGGACGAGAAACCCGTCGAGGTGGGAGGCGTCGACTCTGAAAATGTTTACAACAGTATTTACAGTCTTCGAATTATCGAATACAAAATGAAAGTAATGATTTATCCTTATTTACACGGTACTGTCCCGTTTTCTAAAAATCAAATCTAAAAGTAATTGATAAGCGTTTTCTACCGCGTCACACAAACCATTATCTGTTGCGTCAGAAGCAGCAGTCGCGGAGCCCATGCTTGTGACTCGAGAATGCGTCTCAGTGACTCAGACCAATCGGTCGTGCCCACGTCGCAACCACTTTGTGTGTGCGTGCATGCATGCATGTTAAGTGACGGTCGTGCGTCAATGCGAGGGTGACGCGGCTTGCAGGAAATCCGAAGGAATTTTTCTTTTCTGCTGTGGTAGGTCGTGGATTTCCGTTTCCGTTCCCGAACCGAGTTTCTGGCTGCTGAAGCGAGCGTAAACACTGGGAATGGTTTGTAGGAAAGGCGAGGCGTGTGAAATCGCACGTCACGTCGGGGTCATGTCAAATAGAGCTGTTCAGTGGGGCATTCGAGATTTGGAGGTCTGAAGTTTCTGAGACGGCATTCAACATGTAATGGAGGACATTAAGCCGAAATGATACGACGTTCCTATATGAAGTATGTGATTGCATTAACCTAATTTGCAGTTTTTTTGTGGAGATTCAACTAAAACAATGATTTTAGATGCAAATCACATTTGTTGTATGATAATGCGAAAAAGTTTCGCTCGTGGCGTCCAGCGACATTGTGGATCGCATGACCGCATCAAAGCTTTCAGCTTTGATTGCTTCTAAGCCTTGACGGTGGGCAGAGATCGTCATGTAGGTGCGTACAATTTCCTGCCATAATTCGCCTCGAGTTTTCCTGTTAACCGGAGTTTCCGATTGTATCTTCTCGGGTTACTCGACGCCGCCACGTAGATGGCCTTGAATGGACCCCAGTGGCGTCACGTTTTCAGCGCCTGAGGCAGACCCTACGTCGGCGATCTCATCGTGCAGCTTTGAGGGCTCGGTCGTCTCGAACGCCGGCGCGCCTCTGCGTATCGCCTATCGGAGCGGCACCCGCTGCCACCAACTCCACCGCCTGTGTCCTCCCAATAGAGGCGCGCGTCGTGCGAGCTCGCGACCGCTACGTTTTGCAGCCGGCGAGCAGCCGTCCGCTGAGGCGGGCTTCGCGCGCGACTCACGCTCACGCGGTCGGCGGACGCCATGGAGGCGGTCGCCGGCGGCGGCGACGACTCCGCGGCGGCGGTGACGACGATGTTGGCTCCGGCGGTCGCGCCCACGCCCGCGGCGCCGGCCTCCGCCCCCACCGCGCTGCCCTCGGGCCCCGCGGCGGCCTCGCCCCCGTCCCCGCCGCCGGTGGAGGCGGGGGCGGCAGCGGGCGCGGGGTCGCTGCGGGGCGAGGCGGAGGCCGACGCGCGCTCCGTGGCAGGTGGGTGCGGTTGGTGTGACTGTGGGGGTTGGTGGGGGTGGGGTGCTTATTGCTGCGTTGGGGTGATTTGCGGAAGGCTCCGCTTGTCGTCATTCAACGGGTTCAAAGTCGTTCAAAGGGCGGCGAACCACGGGTTCACTTCACGGTGTGGTTGTTTTTCCTTTTTTTTTCTTTTTTTCGTTCAGTGACGAACATTCGACACGATGACATATAGTCCCTCATAATGTTTCAGCGAATGTCTTGAAAATGTTTCCGAAAATGTTTATATCTACACAAGAATTGCATTGAGAATTACATATTTTAGAATTTGAAACTGTAGAATTGGCGGCAGCATTTAAAATATTTAAACAATATATTGAGTAATAGAATCCATATTGCCATGAATTTTCTCACGCCTTTTCATCTACAAAAACAACCAAAAAACTACATAATAAGGATGAGAGCTTAACCCAAAACTAATTGTCTAGTATAATTAGCTTCATGTTTAATTCCAGTTTTTTTTGTGCCGGAAAACTTTGGTTTATCTAGGATTTGCTTAGGTTTGATTTTTCTCTTTCTCGGATGTGATACTGAGAATTGTTTCGCACGTCTCACCATCCCACTTCTGGATTTACTTTTTCGAGAGCATCGCATGAAAGTTTCTCGTCGAATATTTTGAGTCATCTGTCGACGATGTTCTTACAGCAGTTGGGAATATGTGATTTTTTGGTGTTATTGCTGTTCGTAGTTGTTTGTGTGTGATCACCGAGTGCTGCGGAATCTCGCAGATTGTTTTTCACCGCACCATCGGTTTTCGAGTTGTGTTATTTGCCATTTGCATGGTGTGTTGATCAGTGGTCTCGTCTTCCTTCGACTGACATTTCCTATGAATCACGTTTGCGGTTGTGTATCTGCGTTCTTCTTTCTGATGGGGGAACCTAACGCCCCCTCACACTATCTTTCCATGACGTGCACGAATTCGTGTCGGGGATGTGTGACGTCTGTTTGTAAATGTGAACGAGCTGGTGTAAATAATGGTTATTTGGGAAACAGTAATACAAACGTCAGAGTGAATCATAGGATTACGGGGCAAAGATGGAAATGTTCAGAAATGTGAGCCGGAATTAAACAGATTCTTAAAACAAATTAATAAATTATTAGTATGAATTAAGGTAAAATAATAGATGCATCTCAGAACGTTCCTGTGATGTGAAGAAAAAAGAAACAATAGATACGTGTTCAGCTTCAGACGTACACTTTTCAAAGAACCGAAGATGGGGCAGACAAGACCTATGAAACAATTTGTAATGAGGCGCTCAATTGTGTGGAATTGAATGCGTCTTGCCGCTATATTCAAGTTCTTGTTTTCATTTTAAAATAAATTCCTTTTTCCTAGGTTCAAATCACGAGGCAGTCTAGTGTTGAAAATACGGAAGGAAACAGCGCCCCGGTTATCAGAATATCTATTTCTTAACATACAACAAATATTTCTCCACCTCTAACTGTAACGATTTACATAAGCCGTTGGTTTCTAAAGAGAATTTGATCCGAAATAACAAAACTTAATTTCGAAATAAGCAACTTGTAGTTAAACTTACAAACAAGTGTGTGTGCGCCCCTCCTAGTGCTTTTATCGAAACGTCTTCCTACGCGATTTTCGTAAATTTCAGCAAGGATACAGTGTGCGTTTTCTGCGCCGATTTTTTTGCTTTCGGACGGCAAATTTACCAATAATCTCTCCTAACATGAAATAGTGTACATTGCAAGCGGTTGTAATTCAACTGCCTGTAAGTAAATGTTTTTCCGGCCACACATTTCACCTCTTGGCTCCGGCGTTGGGGCGCGGACGCGTTTCCGAGCTGGGCGCGAGCGCGCGTGTGCGCCTCTTGCAGCGGACGACGGCTTGATAGTCGCTCCGCTCGCATCGGCGCCGCCGTCGCCTGTGGAGCCGCCTCCGCCTTCGCCGCCTCCGCCGCCGTCGCCTCCGCTTCTGCCGTGCCCCGAGGTGGCCGGCGCTGCTCCGTGCCTGGCGCCCGGCAGCGGGTCGGCTTCCGACGCGGAGAGCACGGCCTGCCAGGAAGAGATGCAAGGTAGGGCGGTCTCGGGGCGACTAGGCTGTTCTTGGAAGGGACCGAGCTGCTTTATTTACGAAAGCATCGTCTTTGTTGACAAAGAAAGAAAATAAGAAGAAAAAAACACGAACAAAGAAACACGACCTACTTCAAGGTAACTAAATGTTTTTTTTTTTACAAATTGCAGCATTTGAAGTTGCTAAGGCTGCTGGGTCGTAGCTGCCTGGTGCCTGAAGGGTTGCGGGTTAAAATCACGCTCGGGGCATGGATGTTTGTGTATGTCCGTATGTTTTCACTACCGGTACCCCCAAAGTTACATAACCAATGTTAATTAGTGGTCTCTGTATGATCTTGGTTGTTGAAAAGCGACCTTAAATAAGTAAAAACAATGCAGCTCAATGTCAAAATTCTGAGCACATTTTGATATCACATCGAAGTGAGTTTCTACTGAATATTATGATAAAAATATTAATTTAAAAATGTCGGAGCAATAAAACATGATGGCATCTAATGACGGAACAATGTCTTCTGACAGTATTCTCAATCCAGAAGATATCGTCCCAAAATTCCTCTGAAGTTCTCTCTCACTCCGGACCCATAAGCATTCGTATGGTCCCGGACCGCTTATGGCTTCTCCCCTGTCAAGTGCACAAAGTGATCAATTACTGCTTTTCTATTTTGATTACCCCCTTCTTCGTGGAGTTCCACGGGGTATCCCGCAGGGCTTGTTTTGTCCCGTTTAACCCCTGACCTTACACAACGAGTGGGGTGCATTGGGCAGACGCACGCAAACGCAGTTATCGCAGCGGGGGTTCGGCTGTCGAGCGGTGACCGACCGCGTGGGAATGTAAATATATGAGGGTGAGGGCGCGTCGTGCAAAAATGTAATATATCCTATCTTTCGAGGCGATCTGGAAGGCGCGGGGGTGGGGGTGGAGGCTCGTAAACGCGCGCGCGCGCGCGACGACGGTGGTGCCGGCGCGCGGCGGTGACGCATTCGGGCCTCGCACCCTTCCTTCCTGCCCCCGCTTACTTTGCCCTCCACTGGGTCGATTATCCACTTGGGCGATTTTCAATGTATCGACCGCGTCGCCCCATCTCTCCTCCTCTCCTCTCTTCTCTTCGCCTCCCGCGCGGCGCGCCCGGCTTCGGCGGACACATCGCAAACCCGCCCACCCCCTGCGCCCCGCTATTGTTTCGTACGAGTGTGACGACATAAAAGGAGGCGGGCGCGTCGAGAGTGCCACGCCCCCTCTCTCCGTCCCCCGGGCGACGGCGCGGGCGGCTGTTTAAAAAACACCCGCGCCACCTGCGCTCGCCCGCCCACCCGCGCGTGCGCTTGGCGCCGCGTCGCTCCGAGGGGAAAGGGGGGTGAGGCGGGATGTTTGCGCACGAGGTGCGTGATTGGGCGGAGCTCCGAGGAAGGCGGCGGAGTCGAGCACCTGGACGGTAGCGGGTATTGATCGAATCGCAAGGGCAAAGAAGTTACGCTTGTTAGGAATTTATATTTTGCTGTGTAAACGCGTCTCCACTGGCGTGTTCTTCAAGGTTATTTTCTGTTCGTTAGAGATGTCTTCGTGTCCTCGCTAGCGCAACCGTGATTTTTTTTGTAGTTTTTGAGCACTTTTCCCTTCTTTCCCTAGCAATTATGCCGTGGAATTAGCTCTCAAGCAGAAAAAGCATTGGTCCGAAAGGTCATTGAACAAATGCTATGTGAATCAAATGATTGACGAAAAAAATCTCCGAAACATCCGTCGTAATGATTTACTGGAATACAGGTGTACATGCCGTTGTACTTCTTTTTAGGAAATCATTTTATCTTGAGGAAAATCTGTCACTAGTTTATTTCAATTGCCATTTGAAACTCGTCTTCCGAAACTCTAATTACATGCGGATCATAAAATTCGTGCTGTTTAGGATTCTTCGTTTAACCGCCCTATGAAGCACACGATAAGCTGCATTTGCCGCTGTATAACGCGATGCGGGGTAGGAGTGAGAGTGGCAGTGTCCTTCACCCTGCGAATGAAATGGGCGCATACTCCGTCATGTTTGTTCATGCACTGTCGTGATGTGTTTTGCGGGACGCTGACCCTTCTATCGCTTGACCGGTACTAATCCGATGTTCCACGCTGAACGTAAGGTCTTGTGTTTCGACAATTTTGGGACAAGGAACTGGGCACAGGGGATGAGGACCAGCTCGGCGTGGAAGCTAGTTGAAGGGAGAAGACACCGGATACCTCGTACTGTGTAATCCTCTTTCTGCCTTTCGTAGAAGCCCCGTGTACCCATGGATCTAAGACAAAAGTTTGAGGGCCACCATCAATTCAATCCCCCTGAGATCTAAGCGGAAAAGCAAAATTTGAGGTAGCTGCCGCGTCCGGGAAGGTTCGGTAATTTAGCAAGCTCTCCTAGAAAACTGTGTTCAGAGGGCTTACTTTCCTGGAAGGAAAGCAAACTAGTTAAACAATTATTAGGTGAGGTGAAAGCCGCATGTCTCGTGATGTAAAAGTCTAGTTGACAATTCTCCGTCAGAACCTTGTAGATTCCAAAAAACAACGGAAAATGTCTGGGAATTGACTATGATGGAATTGGCCCGAGAACAGAACTTCTACCGCATTGTGGGTTAGGTAATGAACGGTTTGCGTGAGTACTGTATGATGAGTTTGGTAGAGACGACCAGTTTGATTAAACGATTAAATACGCTCAGCAAACAGCTCCTCTCCGAGAAACGAGTAGATCAATCGATCTGAGAATCAAGAGGTCAGCGACACTGTACAGTAACTTTGTGTAGTGAAGATAAAAATGATTGACATTTGTACCCAAACAATCGTCTAGAAACCATATTTCATAATGTTCACGTTGGCTTTGTCACCAATGAGAGCTACGTCTTTTTTTGACTGAAGGCTGTTGTTCATTAATGCGCAGCTTTGTCATTTTGTGCATTCTCAGACATGTTTGAGCAAGTTAAACCATTTTCTACATTAACAGTAGAGATGTTAATGTAGAAAATCTATATCGATAACCACCAATGGTTTCTTTTACCGAAACGTCATCTTCGATTTTCTTTATTTTAATTGGATTTTGCGTCGCCGGCATAGAACGATTGTTACTAAAGACACCTCTGTGAATACAGAGCTTCGTCCCGATCGGATCCGCTCGGGTAGGTGTGAAGGTTGACAACAGTAGAAATTGAGCCTGGTGACGCCGCTGTCGCGGTGGCGGGAGCGGGAACAACCGTGATGACAAGAAGCGTTCGTGTTGGCGTTAGAACGTTAAATGTAACTTCAAATTAACTTGTCCCCATAGCACGTCTCACACAGTTTTTAACTGTTTTTGACGTAAATAAATTAAATAAATAAATAAAATAAATAAATAAACAAAACCTCTGAAAGGATCGGTTTGGTACCGCACAGGGCGCAAAGGAGCCGTCGGTGGCCGGTGATGGAGCCGACATAGCAGGGGTAGGAGCGGGCGAGCAGAAAGTGACGGGGATGGGTGGGAGTGGCGGTGCAGGACGTGGCAGGGATGGGTGGGAGTGGGAGGATTAGTTCGGAGGGGGGCGGGATATGGACGCCGAAAGGGGTGTGGCAGGGCCGGGAGGAGCGGAAGAGGCGGGGCGGCGGCGCGAAGGCCCTGGCGCTGCTCTCGGCGGCTCCTCTCAACGCGCCGCTTCGCCGCCTTCCTTCCGGCGTCGGTAAACACGGTGCGGAGGCGGGCGGGTCGGTGCGGGCGAAGGGGTAGGCAAGGTGCCGCGCGAAGAGGGCGGCGCGTTCGATTGCGTCGCCGCTTCTCCTCTCCCTCGTCGTCCTCCTCCTCCTTCTCCTTCTTCTCCTTCTCCTCCTTCTCCTTCTTCTCCTTCTCCTCCTTCTCCTTCTTCTCCTTCTCCTCCTTCTTCTCCTCCTTCTCCTCCTTCTTCTCCTCCTTCTCCTCCTCCTCCTTCTCCTCCTTCTCCTTCTTCTCCTCCTTCTCCTTCTTCTCCTCCTTCTCCTCCTTCTCCTTCTTCTCCTTCTCCTCCTTCTCCTCCTTCTCCTCCTCCTTCTCCTCCTTCTCCTCCTTCTCCTCCTTCTCCTCCTTCTCCTCCTTCTCCTCCTTCTCCTCCTTCTCCTCCTTCTCCTCCTTCTCCTCCTTCTCCTCCTTCTCCTCCTTCTCCTCCTTCTCCTCCTTCTCCTCCTTCTCCTCCTTCTCCTCCTTCTCCTCCTTCTCCTCCTTCTCCTCCTTCTCCTCCTTCTCCTCCTTCTCCTCCTTCTCCTCCTTCTCCTTCTCCTTCTCCTTCTCCTCCTCCTCCTCCTCCTCCTTCTCCTCCTTCTCCTCCTCCTCCTTCTCCTCCTCCTCCTTCTCCTCCTCCTCCTTCTCCTCCTCCTCCTTCTCCTCCTCCTCCTTCTCCTCCTCCTCCTTCTCCTCCTCCTCCTTCTCCTCCTCCTCCTTCTCCTCCTCCTCCTCCTCCTCCTTCTCCTCCTCCTCCTTCTCCTCCTCCTCCTTCTCCTCCTCCTCCTTCTCCTCCTCCTCCTCCTCCTCCTTCTCCTCCTCCTCCTTCTCCTCCTCCTCCTTCTCCTCCTCCTCCTTCTCCTCCTCCTTCTCCACCTCCTTCTCCACCTCCTCCCCTCCCCCGTCCTTCGCTGAGGTCACGCCGCGCGGGGCGTGCGACGATTTGGGCGCAGAACTCTCCTGAGTGAAATTACGGTTGATGTCTTCGCCTCTACTTTCTTTTCGTTCCATCTCCACGTTCTTTCTTACTTTTTTTTCTCTTTTCGTGTTTCTGCCTTGGCCAGCCGCGAGCCTGCGGGGTCAAAAGTTCGCGCGTTCAGATCTGAACGAGCTGTTCGCTTTTTTTTCTTTTTTCGAGAGAGCTGTCGGATCACTTGCCATATGCGAGTTCGAAAAAGAAGGGGGGAAAAGGAGCGTCCCTTCGACAAATTTAATCTCGGGAGAGTATCATTCGTGCAAGAGCTCCGGATTATGCTATCTTTTAGCGGAAAGCTGGATGTCAAAATCTTAGGGCTGTGAATCAATCTTTCTGGCATCCTGTAATAAGTGTATTGATGCGTATGCTGTTGACCTATCAGTTCTTGATTTTCCACCAGGCGCAGAACTGCCTACACATCTTTCGTATGTCATTCCTGATTTACATGAAAACGGAAAACAATTCAGATATCCATTTTGTACCGCACTTCAAAGAGGGGTACTCACGTCATCAGTGGAAAAAGTGGACAAAGAGCGATGGTGTTTCTTTGTTCTTATTCGTTAAGTTTGTACTCGTCGCATTATATCGGGAAAATATTTGGTCACAGCAACTAGCTGAATTCGAAACTGTTCTGTTCATTCGACCTAGTTGTGCAGCCCGGTTTCGACTGTTGCGTCTCTTCAGTAAGTCTGCTTGCTTTCCAATATTACAGCTCTCGAAACTACCACCTTACTTTGTTCTTTCTTTCGTCTTCTCTTCCTTTTTTCTCTCTGAGTCGTCCCTTTCTCTGTGTAGTTTCTTTTTTCTCCTTCTCCACGTACTGCACACAAAGCTGATTGGCTTGACCAGTCGAGCGGTCTTCGTGGTTCGTTTGATTTTATAGATCGAATGCGGCGGAGTTTGTGATCACGAGCGCGCTTCTGTAATCAGGGCCGGGATATTCGCATGGCATCCCGTGAAATCCTCGGCAGGAACATAATCCTATCCTCCCTAATTCGAATGGTGTCCCGTGGCTTAGTGACATTTCTCATAACTCCTTTTGTTGCGTATGTACTTCAGATGAGATGGAATAAATTACGCATTAAATTGGAGATTTTTTAAAACTTAACAAAAATGTGCATCTGATGCAGTGTTTAGTTCGTCTTGATACTGAAAATGGTGATGGTCAGGCAGTATGTCCAAATTTAATTTAAAATAGTCTCCTATACATTAATGTTTTAAAAAAATGGTTGCCACTTTGGTAACTAAACCTGGATAAAATATAAAGAACTGATAGAGTAGGTAGAGTAGAATTTACCTTGTTGATCAAATACTCGCTGACTTTGACCTAACTGACATGATTGATTTATGACTATACTGACAACTTTCTTTATTCCTGTGGTTCCCAGACAAAAATATTTTGTAAGCCGTAAATCTTTTCTATTGGGATTCACAAATTCAGAATAAACATTTACTTCAAGATCAGCAATGATTTATTATTATTATTATTATTATTATTATTTCGACGCGTTATTTTTCGACATCGTCAGATTGGTTACATTTATGACCCTTCGAGATTGCCCCGGATGCTCAGGCTTAGTTTTGTCCATTGCTTTTTAATTTTTTTCGTTTAAATTTCAATTATAAAGTAATATACACCGCATCTCTGAAATTAAATTTTGCTGCGCACAAATTTAATGCTAGAGGTGGCTACTAAATCACCTATGGTTGTTGGTCGATGTATTAATAACACGTTTTTAATTTTGAACATTGTTTGGTAACGCCGATAACAAAGCATGGGTGCCCCATCGCTCGGCTGAAAGCGTCTGCGCGGGCTCCGCGCCACTCTGCGCGGGCCGGCTCGTGTCGTGAGGCTGGTGGCGCCCGCCGCGTCGACGCTAGCACGCGAGGCAGGGGAAGTCCCTGGAAGCGCCCTTGCACCCCGGCTGTGCGCTCCCCCTCCCACATCCATCTCCATCCCCGTCCCCACTACTGCCCGTCTCCGCTCCGACGCTGCCCTCGTCGCTACCGACGTCGGCTCGTGGTGTCGTTCGATGAGAGCGTTCGCGTCGGGGCTGGTCATATGCCCCGTGGGGGAGCAAAGGTGATCGGCAGATGTGTACGCGCGCGCTGTGATGGGACTCCCCAATTTGCCTCTTGTCTGGGGGTAAAATGGAGAACATAAATTTCGTTAAATGAATCTCTTAGAGATTCTTTTGCCATTTTTTGTGGTTTTGTTTGTTTGTTTGTTTGTTTGTGGTTTTAGTAGGACGAAAATTAAGGCAATTGTGTTACATTAACCATCCCTTTATTTGACGAGTCTTCGTTCTCATCCCCTATTATTCCTCGTATAACCAAAGAAAATAACTTCTCGTTTTTATCCTAGGTCAAACGATATGAAAATAAATTTTTAGAAAACAGTATTATGTAATTGTTAGTTAATATATGTATCTGCGTCCTCTGATTCCGCCCATCTACTCTCTCTCTCTCTCTCTCTCTCTCTCTCTCTCTCTCTCTCTCTCTCTCCCCTCTCTCTCTCTCCCTCTCTCTCTCCCTCTCCCACTCTTTCCCACCGCTCCCAGTCCGTGTGATTGGACCACGATGTTGCGGTCGATAAACAAGCCCTGAGCCCTCGCAGTGAGATAATGCACGTTTAATGGGTGTACCCGCACACGCGCGCAGACTTGTATTTCTGATCGAATTATCACCCGTTCTTAGCGTGAGGTGCTTTGGGCTAGTGTATGTCCCACGCCAACCGGAGATACGGCAGAACTTCTAGTATCGATTGTCGCTAAAGTGAGTTCAGAGTCGCTTTCCAGTCTTGTGTACGAGTTGATCGGTAATGGCTATGCGATGGCATTTCTAGGAAGATCTTCTTTTAATATTAAATTTTAACCTCGAGTTTACATTAATAATACGGTGACGAAAAAGAATGACGCTTACGTTAAAAATGTGGCTTTTTGCGCATTATTGGCTGTTATAATTGGCGTGTTACCTCCTCCTACCATGTCTCAATACCTATCTTTAATATTATAAAAATGGCTGTGAGCTTTTACGAGTTTCCTGTTTCGTTACGCTGTAAAACCGTGTACGACGCACGGGAGACTACGATAGTCTGTCCATGACCTACTTTAGCAGCCCGAACCAGTGAACTGATTTTGATGAAATTTTATAGTCGAGCTCTTTAGAAAGAGCGGTGCAAAAGGGGGCGGTCTTAGCGAGTACCGTTAGAATGGAGGCGATCATCCCGATGGCTATCGTTCACTGGGCTCCACTGATCGACGCTAGAGCTGCTCCGGCAGCGGTTGATATTTTCAAGCTGAGGTAGGCATTTTGAGAAAGACAACGCCACGGCAAGGGTCTTTTTACCGTTGGGCCTTGTACTTGAGCGGGAATCTTTATGGTATTACTATTGTTGTTGTTATTGTTTATTAAATTATTACTTTTCTAATGTTACAAATATATTTTTTATAACATTTCTTAATATTCTGGGTTAATGTTAACTTATTTCAAGGAGGTTTTAAGGGATTAGACCCCCAATACTCTACCAAAAGTATTTCTGCCTCCACAGTAATTTTATATTTGCTAGTTTAATATTGTTGGTTCATTAGAGATTCCAGTTTCTACTAAATTTTGGCGTGTGTATAACATTTTAGGGGATATTGCAAGTTTTACTATAAATATACTCAGGCTCAGTATATACATCAGACATACAGAAGAATAGCTCAAAAATGTTCAGTTAAGGAAAATTAATGTTATTTTGAGTCGAATGTAAATGAAAACATTCATTGATCTCTTCTGAAATCACGAGTGCCTGATTGTGCCGTCACGATGTTTGTGCGTCAACATGAGAGTTATGAAAACATTGATAATTAACTCTGGAACAAAGAAGATAATTAAATGTAACATTCTCGTGGTACCCTTAGTTTAGATAGTCCTTACAACCTTGGAAAGTCAGAGGTGGCTCGTTATTCCAGTGTAGAATGCTGTTTTTATGGATTAATGGAAGGCAGATATTGTCATTTAAGAGATTACTGTTTTCCTAATCACGTTACCATTGACGTCTAAATTGTAGAGATTTTGCATTGATACATTATATTGATGTATGTTTATTGTATTGGAAATTCTGCGAAAAAAATTGCGAATTAGAAATGACGAATGTTTGATGTTAATTCCATTTGAACAATTAATAAACTAACTTATGTTTTCCATTAAATCTAGAAGTCTTACTTTTTAAAAGATTTTTGATATAAAAATGTTGGAGCTCAAATGTTAAAAGCTCACAAACCGAAAGCGTTATTTCTTTGGCCAAGATTGTGAATTCAATTGCGGAAAACGCTTGCATTTCATGTCCAGATTCATAAGCCACACATTCTGTTGGTTGTTGACCGGATAGCTCTCAAGTTAGTTTATTCGAAGTAATAGCGGAAGTGTTTGAAGAAACAACTGCAGAAAAACGTATGAATCGCCATTTTTTGCACAATGTCCAAAGTGCTTCGCGTTTTTTCTTTCTTCGACCTCGGCTCTTACTTAGCGAGGCAAAGTCGGTCTTCGTTGTTATTACCCTGAGCCAGCACTCCGACCCCGGCATTACCCGGACGTCTTGCGTTGGCTGCCAGTTCACAGAAGTACTTTTTCTTTGGGCGAAATATCGAGAAACTCCCTCGTTCGAGCGAAGGTGTGCAATAATTCACGGCGATCGTCCGTGAGTTCGTATTTCCATTTTGTATGTAACTGAAGTTGCTAATGTCTTGGAGACAGGGAAACAATTTAAAATAGTGATGTGATGAAAATGGATTCTTGTACTGACCATTACTTCATGAGCATTATGCCGTGCACTCAGCATTGTAAATCACAACTCATTCAATCTTTTTTACATGTACTCGAGTTTTTATTCTAAAGGAGGAGTTAATTTCACTATAATAATTTCTACAAACCGAGATTGCAAATGGTCACACACACACACGTCGCCTTTTTTGCCAACCGGCAGAATTCATTGTCGTTATATTTTTTCGTGTCAGGTCTACATTGCCATTCTCGGCCGTTATTTCACCTGTCTCCTCTTTGCCTCTCCTTCCGATCGTCGCGTTCCGAACCTGAAAGCCGAGCGACTCGTGCACGCCAGCCTTCGGGCCCGGGCCTTTTCTCATTTGCTGGCGTAATGCGCTGAATTCGCCCTCGCTTCCTCCGGCTATAAACACGTCATTCCCGCCCACGCCACCTCTCTGCGATGAGCTAATGCGGCCCCGCAGACGAGAAAAAGCGCCGGGAGAGGAGGAGGAGAGGCAGCAGCAGTCATCGCGCGGACCACAATAAATGCTTGTGATGACGTTACTTCGGCATATGGCGCATCGCTTTGGAGCTCGGACTAGCGGAGTGCCGCTCGTGCTAGGCGCTGTCGGCTCAACGTAACTGACCCGTTGTCTCTTCGAGCCTTTGTGGAACACAAGAGCACGACTGTTTGCTCAGGTTATGAGGAATCCGGCTGAATTTAGTTGGATCTCGACGATGAACTCGAGGGTAATACAGTGAAACGAAAGGATAACTAGTGCTGCCACTCCACTAATTTATCGTATTATTTGTTACAGTTCCTTAATATTAAAGTTTAATAAAAAAATGGTACTGCAGTATTGTTCGAGTACTTTGCTTTATACTGTCCGAAAGGTGGAGTAGTTCTTGAATGTTTTATACATTTACAAAAAGTCATCAAATCAAGATAGCGGGTCATTCACCCACAAGCTTGGGGTACAATACTTGCTACAGTTATATTCAGTCTTTTAAAACTGTCTAAATTGTAACTATACAGTTAATTAATGTTTCATTTTTATTTGCGCGACTGAAAATAAAATGTAAAGATAAGTTACTTTTCTTTTTTAGAGAAGTGTAGTTGGCAGCGTTTGTTAAAATTTACTTCACGGAAATGTCCTACAAAGTTGTATTTTGAAATTTAAATGTCCTTATGATCGCATTTCTGTTGTATTCTCGTGCAATTTTCCAGTAAATTGTTGTAATATAAGGTGCTTACGCATACTCTAAAAGTGTTTGCAAAACCAGATGACACTAGTTCGAGCTCAACGGTTAAGAATATAGGTTGTTTGCATCTGAGCAGTTAAAGTAATTGAATGTCTTGTACATTGGATTATTTACTCCAACTATTCTTATTAATGTTTTTGAAAAGTTGATTCACTCCCGTGTTATCGGTGGTCGTTCATAGTGTGCTTAATTTTGGGCAGAATATTAATCTACACTTTGCATACGTTCGCATCGTACTTAGCATTCTGTAGTGCTTTACATCTCGGCTCGTTTTATCATTCAGTCCCTCTAACTCATTTAAATAGGCCAAGCACTCTTAATAGTCCTGGAGGGAAACACGCTACAAGGCATTCATGAATATTGCTATGACAACAATCTGATGATACACTGGCGTTCCATCATTGTCACTGACTTGCATCATACCTGTCAAGTGTGAACGTCTACATTATAATTCAACCATGGATATCTTTGCCCATATTCCTTTGTCCTATTTTGTGAAGCCCTTGATTATTCTTTACAAAAGTATTTTATTGATTCACAGCCTGGGATATTTATTCGTAAGTTTCTTGTGTACAATGCGCTTTTCGTTAATGTGCTTACTGTGAACGAATAATTGCATTGCCTACAAACGTGTTAACACGTTGATGGAATAATGATCATTCTCCTTTCGAGGTGGTTAGTATACGATTTACACCTCCTTTTTGGATCTAGAAACTTCAGTTAACAAACGAGTAAACACATGTGCAGAACTTTGTGCGGAGGCGTCAGTGTGAAAAACGCGATTTTCCTGAACATTCTCCAGCGAAACAAATTCAAATAACAGTACGGTTAGAGGTATTCTGAGATCTGTTCAGTTTCACATTACATTCACTTTATTTCAAACAACCACCGCGTTACTTCGCTGCGTCAGCAGCATTCTCCCACCCTTTCCCTTAATTGTGCACCGATACTCGACGAATATTGCACAAACTTTCGTCAAAGAAATTAATATTAGGTCAACATGCCCTCACCCCACTTTCTACGTTCTTCTCATTCCCTTCTCCCCTTCGCTGCTGCAATAACGGCAACACAGCGCCACAAAACGCCTTTGTTCCATTTACAGGGCTCCTACCTTCCATTTGCAGCACTTAAGACCCTCCCTTCTCTCTTCTCTCCCTTCTTTCCGGCTCGCGCGTCGCAGTTTGATCGACGAGCAGGCTTCGCAGGCCGCATAGAGATTTTTTCTTTTTTACTTCTTTTTTATTTGGCAGTCCGTTGTGAGCGTCTCGCTCTTCCGATAGTGATTGATCGTACGGGTTTAGAAGAATTCGTCTGATGAGAGAGAGAGAGAGAGAGAGAGAGAGAGAGAGAGAGAGAGAGAGAGAAGACTAGGGACAGAAAGGCCACGAACGGGAATCACCTGAAAACCAACAGAAACAAATGCCTCTCATGGCTCTCTTCACCCCACCCTTCCCGCCTTCCTGTCTTCTCGCTAGTTTATCTTTCCTCCCGCGCCTCTCTTCTCTCTCCCCTCGCTTTCTTCTCCCCCCCTCGCTTTTTTCTCCCCCTCTTCGCTCTTGTCCACCGCCTGACTCTCTTCAGACTCCTTTACCATTTACCTTTCCTCCCCTGCCGCCCCGCCTTTCTTCTACCATTCCCGTCCGCAGTCTTTACAGAAGTGTCCCTCTGCGTCCTGAGTCTAGTTGCTCCCTGACGTGTCGTTTGCTGGGCGACGCCGTAACGAGAGTTCGATGTTGAGCGCGTAACTGTAGAGCGCTGAGCGCGGCGGCATGCGTTGTTTCTGTTGCTTCGAGGAAGCGCCGCTAACCTTCCTGAGAGGTCGATCAACTATGGTGCGACGTAGACGCGGTCTTAATATCGCATTACCACCTCAGGAAAGCATCAAAGGTGATGAATAGAGTGCAGGAAAATACATGATATTGAGAGGCAAAAGATGTTCAAAAATATTTAATAAAAATATCAGAATGTGTAGTAAAAATATATCAAAATACGCTCTGATTTTTCTCGTGACTAACAAATTAAATGTGCACAATTTGAAGATACATTCATAAAACGTGTATTAAACAATTTTAAAAATAAATATTGCTTGGCCATCTGTTCTATTAAATTTTTAAGAGTATTGTTAATTTTATTAGGGCAATGAAATCAATGACTGACAATCACTGTGGCATTGTTTCCGTAGTGCTACATATCTGCGACATCCAGTACTTCTTCGAAATTGGGATTAAAAATAAAAAAAAACACGTCACTGATACTTTCCACCCCCTAAAGTTAATATTCTGTCTACCGGCCGTTAACCTACATGCAGAGCACGAGATCAAACCTGTCACCGCGTTCATACGACTTGTTTACGTGGAGCACCACGCGTCGTCTGTAATTCTGATTTTGTGTAAGAAAACAATATGCCGATTTTTAAAGGGGAAAAACTTACTTAGTAAAAAATTTTCATTTTTTACTAAATATATTTTTCAAATAAGTTTAAAGAAAATTGGTAGTAAAATGAAAAAATTTTGTAAAATGTGTTAAATATAAGTAAATCGTGTAATATAGTACAAAAATGTGAAAATAAAAGTAACGAAATAATTGGATATTGTGGTAGGATTGCAGTGATAGCCAAGAGAGCAGTTTGGAGTTGAAATACAAAGACAAATGTGTAATTTCATGAGAATCCGAAATGTAGTGATGAATAAACCATGTATTCTTCACTGACGTTTAATCCTGGTTTTCACATTTTTTTACTTGTTATTTTCTCCATAGTTTCCTACGATGTTTGATGAGCCTTTCGAATTGTACTTGGAAGGATTGAGTCAGTTTCTGTGGATGTTGATGGTATTCCAGTTTTGTAGCTTCGTTTAAAAATTGACTGCCCAGGATCCAACTATGTTAATCGTTTAGTAAATGAAATCTTAAGAATCAAAATTAAGTGCTCATAAAAATGAATTATTTTTTTTATGTGAACCATGTTATCTTCAGTTATAAAATACTGGAGCGACATCATGAGCAAAGTAGCATTCCTAAAACTGCGTATAACCTTCGTCTTCTCAAACATAATGTCAAGTTCTCGTGCACGAAATTTCGTGGGTCGTCTGACATACGACACTCTAGACCTCCCAAGTATTCGACACGCGGTCTGAGATGCACGTTCTACGTTGATGTGCATAGTTCATCATAGCTGATTCGGGCGCAATGGATCGAAGTTCACATTCCACCACATGGTCAAGTCTGCTCTGCAAGTCTGTCGAAGGTGCGCCGAAAGCACACAGTATTTCGTACCTCACAGCTCCGCAGATGTTTATGGCGAAGAAAATATTTTCATTTAGAGGCGCCTCAAGCGTTTAGAACGTACATTTATTAATGATGTGATATGGATTTTCTTTACACGCGAGTATGTTTGCATGACGAATTCAGTGTATATTTGTGTTGAGTAGTGTTGTTCGCCAGCCACGTGAATGAGACAACTCCTTCGGTTAAAACTAATATTATCTCTGTATCTATTCGATATCGATACCCTCTCTAATTTATAGAATCAATTATGGAGTAGAAAATGTTATACTTCACTCTTCAACGTGGGTATTGATGTTTATCCTTTAATGTCGCGAGGCAATGCGGTGTAAAATAATGAGTGTTTTTATTTTAAAAATTTTCGTTATTTTCGAAAGTTGGTATTATTGCGTATTTATACCGCAATGTACGCCACCACCAAAGAGTAGCATGTGGAGCATTGGATCCTCGTCTCCGAAGAGCACGGTCATCGGCATTTTGCAGTGTTCCGGTGCAGCGTTGGCTGTTCTTGGGGCCAATTCCGCCGTAAGCCAAAGCGCGTGCTTACGCACCGACGCCGAGCGTCCATTTTCGTGCGGCCAAAGGTCGACGAGGGAGGAGGAGGTAGGGAAGGAAAAAAAAATTAAATCGTCAAGGTTTTCGAGCAGAAACATAGATACTATATCATCGATGTTTTGCTTTCAATGTTTTCTTCTGATATATATATATATATATATATATATATATATATATATATATATATATATATATTGTGACGTACCTGGTGATGCCGGTACTTTCACTGCAAGAAATTACTAAAGGAGGGTATCTTTTTCGTGAAAGGGTCCCTACGAGAAGTCGGTATAACATTAGGAAATTTAATTAGTAAATGAAGTACAATCATGAACAGTATTTATTCACAAACCAAATTTGTTAATTATATGATTTAACAACAATTATACACTTTGCCTTGGTACCAAGATCAGGTGTAATGCAAGTTTTATCATACCTTTGGGGCCCCAACCAATACCTTCGATGCTTGGATCACGGTTCGCGTCGGTAGGGGTCGCCGACCTTCGCAGCAGCTGGGCGTAGTCGGCGGCTGATGGTGTGGCGGTCGCCTCGGCTGGTGGTTTCTTGAATTCTTCCTGATTCAGCTCCTGGTACCTCGGTGTCGCACCTCTCTCTAATTATCTTCCGTCGCTTGATTTAATTTCTTAACACGCGGCCACTGCACGTGCTGGCCTCAGTTTCACACCACACAGTTCCGGTATTGTTCATACCACGACAACTAATACAAGCGCGATTGATTGTTCTCTTGGCGCGGATCTCTCATCCTAATAACATTCCCGATCCCAACCTCACGTGTCTATTGTTTTGCATTGGCTACTATTCTATAATACACACCGCATGCTCCCTTTGTCCATGCAAAAGCGGCGAGCTCCTCACCACACGTCCGTATCTACCGGCCACTTCTCCGCGACTGTCCCAACGGCTGAAATCTTCGCCGCTGCCCTGCTCAGTTCGTAACCGTCGTTCTCACGCTGCGTTCGTGGCAGCGGCAACGGCGGCGGTAGCGACCGTTGCTAGCTCCCACCGCTGTTCGCCGCGCTTGTCGTACGTACCACGCAGTCCAAAATATATACTAATTACTTACGCTAATGTTCTAATTAGTGTAAGGAAACACATTATGTGTTTCAATATATATATTTGCAGGAACATCTATGTTTAAAATAAATCCCTTGATATGAATAAACTTTCCAGTACGTATTTTATTTGTAAATTGCTCGCCATCAACAGCAATGTGACAAGTAATATTTCAGTTTCATTTTACAAGTACACATTTCAGTTACAGAAGTTAGTGTCGAGTAATATTTCTGTTGCTCCTTGTCTCTACAATAATACCGCAAAAAGGAAAAAGGTATTGATATCAACAATCATATTGAGTGTATTGGTTACTATTGAGAATATATAATTCTAAAAGACTAAATATACCTGCGCCAAGTATTGTACCTCAGCTTTTGGATCAGTGAGCCCGTCTCGATCGGCTTTATCGTCCATTTTCCGCGATCCTATAAGCAATGGCCCATTCTTCCTCCCCTCTCACTCCTTGACCCTTTCTCTTTCTCCTCCCTCAAATTTCATAAACTATTTTGGCATTGTTCCTTTTCTCTTAGTTTTAAATCTTTCAATGGTGAAAACTTATGGTGTGTACGACTTATAAACTTCTTTTCTTTTGAATCTGCTCTCTCTTCACTCAATAACATTGTGTTCAGAACGTGTATGCGTATTATTGAAGGTGCAATTGCTTTGGGAGGACCGAGAGACCCTACTTCTGGAATCAACCCCTCCGTATAGCCTTGCGAAGAGGGGTCAGATATTGACCGAACAAATCGGCTATGTGTGTGTGTGGATGAGTGTATTTTATTCTCTTCCGCCGGTAATAATCTGAAACGTGCTGATTGCTTCACGTATTTCTCCACTTCTCACCTCACGCGTCAGGCCAATGCGACACTCGTCCCCCTCCCAATACTTCCACCAGCCACGCGCCTGTGCCTCCTCCACGCGGCCCCGACGTCAACGCTCCAGCCGTCCCGCTGTGGCAGAAGAACGTGTTTGGGGATCTACCTCCTTTTTCACCCTCCTCGCATAGCAAAAATACCAATCTCACCCTCCGTCCTGCTGTCTAATTCAGCCTCGCTATCTATCTCATCTGATCTCGCCGCGCCGCACCGCTGTCACATCTCCAGTCTGGTGCAGTCCTTCTTCAAACCTGCCAAGTAGCCATGCAACCACTTAATTTCCCTCTAGTTCTCACGCGTCGCCGACCGGTCCTCTTGTGGGCGGAAAGGACCTTTCTTTCCTTTCACCGTTTTATCATATCGCCGTAGCCCCATCAGCCGATTTTCGGTGTCTCCCTCACTCTTTCGTGCTCCCTCACTCTTTCGTGCTCCCTCACTCTTTCGTGCTCCCTCACTCTTTCGTGCTCCCTCACTCTTTCGTGCTCCCTCACTCTTTCGTGCTCCCTCACTCTTTCGTGCTCCCTCACTCTTTCGTGCTCCCTCACTCTTTCGTGCTCCCTCACTCTTTCGTGCTCCCTCACTCTTTCGTGCTCCCTCACTCTTTCGTGCTCCCTCACTCTTTCGTGCTCCCTCACTCTTTCGTGCTCCCTCACTCTTTCGTGCTCCCTCACTCTTTCGTGCTCCCTCACTCTTTCGTGCTCCCTCACTCTTTCGTGCTCCCTCACTCTTTCGTGCTCCCTCACTCTTTCGTGCTCCCTCACTCTTTCGTGCTCCCTCACTCTTTCGTGCTCCCTCACTCTTTCGTGCTCCCTCACTCTTTCGTGCTCCCTCACTCTTTCGTGCTCCCTCACTCTTTCGTGCTCCCTCACTCTTTCGTGCTCCCTCACTCTTTCGTGCTCCCTCACTCTTTCGAGCTCCCTCACTCTTTCGTGCTCCCTCACTCTTTCGTGCTCCCTCACTCTTTCGAGCTCCCTCACTCTTTCGTGCTCCCTCACTCTTTCGAGCTCCCTCACTCTTTCGTGCTCCCTCACTCTTTCGTGCTCCCTCACTCTTTCGTGCTCCCTCACTCTTTCGTGCTCCCTCACTCTTTCGTGCTCCCTCACTCTTTCGTGCTCCCTCACTCTTTCGTGCTCCCTCACTCTTTCGTGCTCCCTCACTCTTTCGTGCTCCCTCACTCTTTCGTGCTCCCTCACTCTTTCGTGCTCCCTCACTCTTTCGTGCTCCCTCACTCTTTCGTGCTCCCTCACTCTTTCGTGCTCCCTCACTCTTTCGTGCTCCCTCACTCTTTCGTGCTCCCTCACTCTTTCGTGCTCCCTCACTCTTTCGTGCTCCCTCACTCTTTCGTGCTCCCTCACTCTTTCGTGCTCCCTCACTCTTTCGTGCTCCCTCAATTGTTCGCCATCCTCCCCCTCTCTTTCGTTCCTTCTACCTCTTTTCCGTCGACTCACGCGCGCGCAGACGAGATAGAGCGTAAAGGGGGGAGTGCGCGCGGCTCTTTGCGCCGCTGATGTACGGCCCTCCGTGCTCTTCGCGCGTCGCTTCCATCCGGGGCCGGGATCACTAGGACGCGCTTTGCGGCAGGGCGCGGCGTAGACTGAGGCAAGGCGCGGGATGCGACGTAGGGTGCTATGCGGAACGGGCGGGTCCGAGGGGGGGTATCCTCATCGCACTTGGGAACCAGGGCGGGGCGGGAGAGGAGTGGCCGGAGATAAAAGTAGGAAGTGCCTTTGCCCGGGGAAGCCGTTCTCTTTAAATAACCTCGCCAGCGTAACGTCTGTATATTTAGTGCGGGTCTTGCGGCTTTGTAGCGAACAAGTGGGAGTGCGAGCGGTGGAAAGTGCGCTCGTGTGCGTGCGTGGCGAAGACTTGATTTCCTAGCGCGGCTGTGTGTGAAAGTTTTTCACCTTGCGTGTACTGGACGCGGATTCTGGTTTTTCTAAGATCTGGTCATGAGTATTTTTTCTGTGTTTGCGAAGAACTCTACCTGTGCTTACTTACGTAGTACGAAGCAAACGTAACGGCGCTCGATGGTAGTTTTAGTGCGTGTTATGAATGCATTTTAAAAGCATATCCAAACTACGTCGCAAATTTGACGTATCTGGGTTATGATTCTTCTTTATTATGATCCTAATTCCGTTATTATGACTTCACTGTTAGTCACCTTGCGTAAGAATGCTGTTCTGAACCTCTGTATTCACGTTTCAACTTCTGCGACCTCATTTTCTCGGGCGACGTAGAATGCTTTTTGTCTCCCTTTTTCTTGTGCTCTGTCCTTTTTTAGTCCTTTTCAGTTCTTTTTTCTTAACTGTCTTTATTTACCATATCTTTACAGTATCTGCTTCTTCCCGAGAGGTCGCTAATAATGGCAGTCCTGCTTGTTGGAGTACTTCAGTTATGTCGTAATTTTATTCTCGTTTTCCTTCGTTGTCCCCAGACCGCCCTAAATGTGGTTTAAATTAACTACATTCCGCGTGTCATATAATTTTAGCATGTTTTTTTTTTTTTTTTTGTGCGAGATGAATAAAATCTCGATAAAGAACGAAACGTCATCCGTTTATAATGGTACATACATTTCAAGAAAATTACGCCTGTAACTAAATAGGTGATTAAGTATAAGAAGATCTTGTTTATCATTTCCTTTCTTATTTTTTTTTTAATTCTACTAGTTTTGACCTGTTATTTAATTGCTTTCTTGTGACTTTTCATTTTTTTTTCTTTTTCTTTTTTTTCTTCCTCTTCTTGGCGTAGGGCCTGCGGGGAGGGGGGGCCTTGGTTGCGCAGTTGCGGTGCTAGGGACTCAAGTGGCGTGGTCACCGCTCCGTTCGGATCGTCGTCGTCGTCGTCGCCGTCGTGTCCCGTTTCGTCTCGCTTCTCTCTGCGCGGCAGTCGCCGGTGTGACGGAGATCAACGACGCCCGCCCGTCGACAGGGACCACACGCGGCGCCCCCCCCCCCCCTCCTACACGTGGCACTTGGCAGCAACGGGCGGCGCATCAAACGCTCCTATTTCGAGTTATCGACAGCTGGAACGAGGTTGCGGTAGGGGCGGATCGATTCGTCCAGTTTGGAGGGGAGGGTACGTTCTTGTGGTTTGATGTTCTAATGCGGGGCCTGTGGGACCCTTGCGAATGTTCTGCTCTTTGTAAGTCGTCTTAAAAGTGAAAATTACTTCAGAGACAGCCTGTAGATCCAACATCTCCGACAATCCGTGCTACGGAGTGTCGGAATCTTTCACAAATTTGAGAAACATAATTCGGATCTCTTAGTAATCATGAAAACGTCGTGTCTAGGATACACCATTTCCAAATCGAGCAGAATGGTAATACCTGAGTGTGTAATACCCGAGTGTTGCAGGGTGCGTATACGCCTGTTATATCTTCACGTGTAATTTCCAAACTTCTATTGTTTTCGTTTTAAATCCTTTTGATGTAGGCCTGGGAGTATTTACCTATCTAGGCCGATGCTCATGTTAATTTTTTTGTCGGTTTCTTATAAAATATACAAATTTATCATCTTAGCGTTCTATGAATAGAGAGAAAGGTGTTCTTGGACGCGCGTCTGGGCGCTTATGGGTAAAAGCGGATATTTGTGACCCCTGTTTTTTTTATGTAACCCTGGGAATTTGTAGTTTGCTAATAGGTTTATTATCTGCACAAACAAGAAACGCGCTGAAAAATTACTCGTGATGCAATCATCGGGTTGTAATACAAGCGCTTACTTGATTTTCCTTTTTCAGATAGCATCGATTTTTTTTCTTTATGATCGGAGTTGATCATAATCCTCACGTTACCCTGGAACCGACACTGTAAAAAAGCTGAGACAGTGCTTAGGAGATAGGTCATGTTATGGAAATCGTGAAAAGCTTAGTTACTAGTTTTTACCAAATATTGTCAAACTGTGGATTTATTTGGTCTGTTACCAGCCTTGTCTATTGCAAAGGAATTTAACACGATCAGTACACGTTCGATACCTCGAGTTATAAACCCATTTTCAGGCCGGCACGCTGGACGTGTGGGCGCAAGTACTTCCATTTAAAGCATTTTCTCATTCTTCCGCTGAGCTTGTATTTGCAGTCAATTGTGTTGCCTCTTCGTAATTTCATCTGTCCTGGCTCTTAGATGTGACCGGCTCTTAGATGTGAAGATTTTTAATTTTCTTTTTTGATACATCTGCATTTCTTTGAGAGTCAAATTCCATGGCTCTCAACTTCACTGCTATTCCTGAAATGAAATGTAGTTTTGCAGTATAATGCGACGCTTTCGATGATTAAGATATTGTTTTGTATAGTCTTCGCTACTGTCTGAATATAATTAAACGGGCATCAAGGCGTCTTAGAGCTTTTTACGTTCGTTTTATTCGATCATACAATTCCTTTGGAGAAGTATTAAGCGTAATTTGATGACCTACTTACGTCGCCAATTTCGGATATCAGTACGTCTATTCTCTAATGTAGTTACGAAATGAGAAGAAAGGTGTCGCCTGTACTATCATTTTTATTTAAACCCCCCGCAAATAGTGTTTGAAAACGTATCTTTAAAACCGAACAGTTCTGTCAAAATCATCCTGTCGTACGAAGCATGTATTTCCTTAACGCAGTGTTTCCTTAACGTGTAACTACTTTGTGTGGGCGACTGTCACTGCCGCAACCCGTAGCGGAGCGTAAGAGACGGTTTTGAAGCCCAGGTCGCGTCGGGCTTCTCGTTACGTAACGCCACGCTCGCGCCGTCTGCGTCTCGCGAGTCCAAGGTGCCGTCGGCTGACGTCAGGGCTGCAACATCTTCAAAAATCTTGAGCGTCCTTTCCTGTGCTGTGTTGGCCGAGGAATTACGACACGCTCGCAAAAACCAAACCGGACTTTAAATTTGCTTTCTGCTCCGTGGCTGCTGGCGCCTTCGTGTCTACGAAGCGTGGCCTGCTCTCGGAAATCAATTACCGATATGCGACCTTAATGCCGTTACGCTTCTGACAGGATGCGAGTTTCAACGTTTCTTCAGAGGGACCACAAATGTCTATATACATCGTTGGGAGGGACGTAAAATAAAATTTTTAAAAACAAATGGCAAGAGAGCAATCGGAGTTGATACGATTCTGTCGCCAGAGGGCAGTGTGTTCGAATTGAATAGTGAAACTATATAAAATTACTTTAGATAAATCATCGCTTGTGCACCACGGTCGGAACGAATCCCAGTAATGCTCTTGGGAGGGTTTTCTCTACCAATTTCCTTAATTAAAATGTTCGCATCGTCGAATTCAAAAGTGTATAAGTCATAAATGAGGGACCTCCGTTTGAATTATATCCCTGGCTGGTAAAACAACTTTGCCAGGTTCAGTTCTGATTGTGATTTTATCATTGTAATCATCTCTCGGAGCAAAATCCTGTGTCTTACCTCCGGTGTGTACGCTTTTCTCGAATTAATTTTTTATACAACAAACTGTTATTCTTCAAGCTTTCGTCAGAAAAATCTTTGCCGCTGGAAACAATTTGACTCACAAACTACCAGTGCGCTAGCATCCAAGTTTTCAATAAAAGGTCATTTGATAAGCGCTCCCAATTTCCAGCCACTACTTTTGTTGTTTTTTCACCGTGTGTTTGGTTCTTTATTGTTTCTTTTTCCTTCTCCGTTCCGCTTCTCTCCATTCCTGAGATTCACTACCTAGTCGGCGAATCCCAGAAATGGTACCCGCCAAGCACGGACTTTTCTGCTGCGCTCGCTGCGTTTACGGGAGATCGATTTCAGCTTTTCTCGCGCGCGCGTTGTCGACGAGGGTGTCTACCCCATCGCTTCCCTCCCTTGTCTACTGGCCGTCGCCCTCCCCCTTTTTGTTTCCGCGGGCGCGCCGGCGTACGCGGAAACTCTCCTCAGTCCCGCCCGGCCCCGCCCCGCCCCGCCCCGCCCCGCCCCGCCCCGCCCCGCCCCGCCCCGCCCCGCCCCGCCCCGCCCCGCCCCGCCCCGCCCCGCCCCGCCCCGCACTGCATGACTTAGCGGGGACGGAAACCTGGGCGGACTATCGCGCGCGCAGGGGTGCAGTAGCGATCGTCGCGCGCCACTAGACGCTACTCCCGTCTGGCCCCCGGTCTGGTACCCGCCTGCCACCCTCTTCTCGTCTGGCCCCTGGTCTGGGGTCTCTTCCCCATCGCGTCTGGTATCCGCGTGCTCCCCCCTCCCAGCCTGGTATGCGCCTGCCTCCCCCGTGGCACCCGCGCCTCCACCTTGCATGTTCTCGCTTCTCCACCTCACGGTCCCCTTCAATCTCCTCGCTCGCCTTGCCCCCACATCCCTCGCCACGTCCCCACCCACCTCGCCTGAGCCCGGCCCGACCCGAAATTGCCTCTCGCGTCAAATGAGATGGAGACCGCAATCTGCGTAAGGGGACCCAAGTGACATGGATATATCACCGCCGTATGTTGTGTGTTCGCTCATGCCTGGGCTCAGAGTGCAAGTGGTGATATATAGTAGGTATTCGTAGTGGAAATCGAATTAGACTTTTTTATTAGAAAGAAAAAGGTTTTTGGCACCTTAGTCACTGCGATCGTTAGGCGTAGTAACTGTACAATCGTTAGGCGATCGTTAGGCGTAGTAACGGACACAACTCTGACGATCGGGACGACAGATATGGGCACACTGGAAAATAATCCCGGATTGTTCGTATAAATAGGGCTATTAATAAGAACATATTCAGCAATCAATCAGTCGGTGCGGCCGTTCTATGGTAAGATTCCTCCCTCAATCAGCTCAGTCGTTCTGCGGCCTTCGAGAGTGATTTGACACGACCAGTATACATTCGATGCCTCGAATTGTAATTACATTTCCAGGCCGCTGCTCCCCACGTGCGGGCTCCAGACAACCGACCTCCGTTAGACTCCACTGAGCCACCGCCACCGCCACCGCCACCTCTCGCTCTCCGTTCCACATTTCCATGAAAAATGTGTGAACGTTTTGATCATTTTGAAATATTAACGCATGAGGATAGGAAAGAATATGATTATCCAAAACCCGAATTAACTTACAGATGTAATTTCTACAAACATTTCACCGCCTCCCAGCTCGAAAGCTCTACATAGTTTTCTTTCAAGTTATTGCTTAATACACTTCTTCAAAACATGGATTGTCAATTTTGCTCCAGTTTTGTGATTAGTCATCGATTGTTAGTTCGAGCGCTAGGACTCTGCGATTCGTTATTGCATTTGAAATATTGTGGTGATGTGTTAGTGAACGGTCTTGTGGTAATGCACGTTCATATCGATTTTAGATTTCCCACACTTCAGTGTCAATGTTGTTGTCTAAACCATGAAAAGCCGTTTATCAAATTTACAGAGAAAATATTTGTAAACTAAGCTTAATTGAAACGATCCAGTATTGCGTTTTCATAGTCCGCTGTATCAAGGTGCAGGCCCGGCTATTCGACGAACCTGGTTGCACATGCCTTTGACAGCGACTCCCTGAGTGGACGTAGGCACGGCACGAGGGAAGTCTCGCAACACGCGTTTTCAAAATGTGCGGAGGCCGAAATGATCGCCGCCGGACAAACAGCGCGCGTTTTTTGTTGTTGTTGTTGTTGTTTTCAACCCCAAAAAAGTGAAACGAACCGAAGAACATGATGCGACGTTTCGAACTTCTGCTTTCCATTGTCCCTCGAGTTGTGCCATCACCACCACCCGGCCGCAATGAACGCGCGCGTTGGCCGAAATAAACGAGTTTGGGTGGAGCCGGGCGTTGGCTTCCAGCCTTTTATAAACGCAGTGTGCCGCGGTACGCGGAGTGAACCGGAGTGATTAAAGAGTTTTAAAAATTTGGCGTGGTTCCCTTTGAAATCCCGCTGGGGTTGCACCAATGAATATCGAAAGCTGGCCCAAGCGTCTCGGCCGCATTCAAACGTTTTAAGTGTTTAATGTTGGATATCATTCAAAGAAACGTGTAGCATGGAGGATGGAGAAAGGTAATTAATGAAGGGTTATGGATGTACACGGTTGAACGTTAGTTTGTGATCAGTCATTAGGCTTTTGGTAATACTCGTAGTTCTGTATCTAATGGAATTTCTACGTTATAACCTCTTACGTGCGCTTAGAGTTTGTCTTCATTTTTAATGCGACGCAGTAGTCGGTCACGTTGGGATGTACCAATTCATCATACGCCTCAAAATACGCTCTGTGTAACAGCACGAGATTTATATTACTTACCTCTTTTTCTGTATAAAAGCACGTAATTGCTCGAATAAGAATATAATTGCCATTACTTGAATTACTTCCTTAACATTAATTCAATTATTTCTAATATTTGTTCGAAACATTCATGTGGATGGGATGGAAACAAAAGATCGATTTTCGGTCATGAAGCAAAGTAAAGGAAAATTTGCTCTATTGGTCGAGGAAATCGAGTCGCTGTTGCCCGGAACAATTTCCTCACGGAGACGATTGTATGCGACATATAGAGCATACACACTAAGTATTTTCTTTATTCGAACATCGTCAAACATTCATTGAATGTATAGGAAGAAATATTGTCGCGTTCGTTCAATGTGATGCGAGAAGGGGAGAGGACAGGAGGGTGCGGGTGGCATGGCCACATACACGTATACGTATATTCGGCTTAGCTCGTTATTTTACCCGACATGGCTGGCGAAAGGAGAGGTCTCGCCCTTGAGGCAGCGTGGCCGCATGCGTGAGTGGAGGTAGAGTGACGCACCTTGGGGTCCTGCGACCGTGGCAAAGAGAGGGTGGGCGTGCTGGGAGGAGATCTGCTCCTTGCCTACGCGAACGAAGCCGGACAGGGCTTATCGGGTGAAAGTCGCTCGCTTCGCCGAGCATCCAGTTTTTGTTTCCAAATAGTTGGAAAATCTTGCCAGATACTCAGGTCTCCACTCCAGTAGGGAGGAGCTGCAAACAAAATAGGTTTGATGCTGTGTATCTTAATCGATGCTCGATTTGAAGTAACAACGTGTGCAATATGTAAAGTTTCCTTAGTTATATGAACAGCCGCTGATAAAATGTGTAAGTTGTATTGCCCAACGACCGAAAAGTATCTACAATTGGATAACCGAGACAAACTCATAATACCAAACGAGTTTGTGCTGCTGCGTAAGAGAACGAAGAGAACGCCTTTGCATTCACACCTCCGGCTCGTAGGCCTGGCTGGCGTCGCGGTGGCGCAGGGCCCGGCGGCGTTCGGAAGCCGCCCAGGCGCGGGGGCGGGGGCGCTGGAGCATCGGCATGCGGCGCGCGGCGGTCCGGCGACTGCCAGTTGCATGGCGATGGCCGCCGTCGCCCACCGCTGCCGGCCTTCTATGGGCAGCGCCTGCGCCGCGGCGGCCGTACGCGCCAGGGCTGTCCACTTCACGCCACACCTTGCCGCACTACACACATCACATCACACCACACCACATCACACCACACCACACCACACCACACCACGCCACGCCACGCCACGTCTCACCACGCCACGCCATACCACACCACACCACACCACGCCACGCCACGCCACGCCACGCCACGCCACGCCACGCCACACCACACCACGCCACACCACGTCTCGCCACGCCACACCACGTCTCGCCACGCCACACCACGTCTCGCCACACCACACCACACCACACCACACCACACCACGTCTCGCCACACCACACCACACCACACCACACCACGTCTCGCCACACCACACCACACCACACCACACCACGTCTCGCCACACCACACCACACCACGTCTCGCCACACCACACCACACCACACCACACCACGTCTCGCCACACCACACCACACCACGTCTCGCCACACCACACCACACCACACCACGTCTCGCCACACCACACCACACCACACCACACCACACCACACCACGTCTCGCCACACCACACCACACCACACCACACCACACCACACCACGTCTCGCCACACCACACCACACCACACCACACCACACCACACCACGTCTCGCCACACCACACCACACCACACCACACCACACCACGTCTCGCCACACCACACCACACCACACCACACCACGTCTCGCCACACCACACCACACCACACCACACCACACCACGTCTCGCCACACCACACCACACCACACCACACCACACCACGTCTCGCCACATTATACACACAAATACTACACCGCACTGTTCAATATACACTACACATATCACCTCACCACAGGGTTGGCCCAAGGATCGCGCGTGATCCCTTCTCTTCTCTCACGCACACATACATACACAACCACATATGTCGGGAGACTATTAAAGAGTTTAGTACTTGTTCCGGCTGGTGCGATGCCCCGTTGGAACAGATAATTTTAGATCAATAGCTTTCGCTAGCCGACGCGGACGTCGCTGGAGTATCTCACCATCCAGAGGGAAGGAACGAACACCGGCACCTCTCGAGGTAAAACAGTCGGTACACTAACGGAACTAATGACCGTAGCTGTTGACGTGCCCAGAGACTATCAATAAATCGAGATTCCCCACTTAGAATTCAATAATTTCTGTTTTCGTTATTGTCTTTCAGTAAGTTTTGTCATTTCGATAGATGATAGGAAGTTGTATTCCTTACTTGCAAGAAAAAGATGAAGACTTCGGATTACAGTTTTCGACTTATCGAGGTTTTACCGTATGAAAACGGAGCCTCTATAAGAGAGCATCAGCAGCGAGAAATCTGCGAAAAGACAAAGGGAGAGCGCTGTCTGTGGAGTTCTAATTACAGCTTCTTTCAAAGAATGTCTTCCCATTTCGTTCAGCCGCATGGAGGTGGTGTGGCGATGCCGCGGCGAGCCGGGGAGTGGGCGCTTCTTGAAAAGAAACTTGGACGGGGTCTGCGTTCGGATTTTGTTCTTCGTCTCGACGCGATGTGACGTGAAGGAATGGATGTGGAAAGACGAGATACATCGGAAAAATGGTTGTGAATAGTCTTCTTTCCTGCTGCTAAAAGAATGGTGCGGACGGACCGAAAACTGTCGGGAATGGAAATGCAGATAGCAATGCATTCCAATTAAATATTATACATCAAGATTATAATGACGAGTTAGGTAATATTTTTCGCATGTACTATTCAAAACAATAAATACATTAATAGAAATTTTGTGCACTTGCTTATGTTCATTTCTTTGTCAGAAAACGTATTTGACAAAACTGCGCACTTATTCTTGGACTCCAGGGTACCCAACCCAGCTTTTGAGTATGTATATTTGAATTATGAATTTCAACAAGTGTAGTTGACAACATTTAATAAAACGAAACGTCATCTACCGAGTAAAAGGAAACGTATTTGCATTGGCAAACGATGATTTTATGTTATTGTTCAGAAAATATCCCCCCTCCGCCCTACTGCTTCTGCAACTGGCAAAAGTGAGGTTAATAAAACATGAGCATACTAAAGCTTCGTTTAGTCTGAAAGCAAAGGAAGAGGGGCAGAAAAAGTCGATCGAGAAGGAAAGGAAAGCCAGCTACATAAAGTATTTTAGTGAGATGTATGTGGCTTTCCCCTGTAATGAGATGTACCTCGCCAAAATAATTTTAAAAACAAAATGATATTTTTCATATTTAATAATATTAATTTAATAATGTACATGTGTATTAACAAGATCATTGTTAACGGTTTCGTCTTTTCACCTAGAGATTGAAACGTTCACGCTTTCGGGTTCGAGAAACAGTGATCTTGAATAATCTATTTATATTTCAGGCATAATAAGCGTTCATATTAGGCGAGCGGGTTTTCTAATTGCAGGAACAGAAAGGCGACTGCTGTGTATATCGATAAGAAATGCGATGGTCCCTCGCGAACGTTCCCGCCTTGTTAACGTACGACCGTACTAGGAACGTGAGAGGTGCCGATCCTGGGGGCGACGGCCAATTGAGCCAGATTTGTTTTGAGTCGAGCGCTGGCGACTTCTCGCTTAAGAGGCGCCTCCACGCTCTCTCCTCTCCTCTCCGTAATTCCGTCTCCTTCACCCGTTCTTCCGTCCGTCGCCGCTGCCTGTTCTCTGCCCGTCTCTCCGCCCACGCCTCCGCTGGGAAGGGTTGACTTCGCGAGGCGTTTTGTACATGCGCTCACGCCTGCTCGCCGGCGCTCACTCTCAGCTTGCCTCTGACGACGCGCTCGCTGCTATTGACTGGGACCTTCCAGGGCTTTTCTCCGATTTTCCTCCAGGCCCGGGCCGTAATGTCTTCAAACTTCGTTGTGGTTGGGCTCTGTACATAAAGCAATTTTGAGTACAATATTGCAAAGTGCTCCAGTTGATATAGTTTTACTTGTCTTGTACCTACCCTTCAACCCTATCGCTTCTTAATATCGCTTTAAAAACAAACTATTTCTATTTTATCTTCTCAATTGACCATTCCATGACATTATTCCATTCAGTGTCTTTCTTCGTGGTAAAACTTCAGTTTTGACGATTTATCTATGACCACTGAATATGTTTCGATTGACAACAGCTGCAAGGGTTCTGGGTGGTGTAACTTGGGGGGGGGGGGAGAAGATAAGTACGCAATAGCAAGGGCGTTTCTTGCTCCAACGCCATCACGAAGAAAACTTCAAAACGTAAACTATTAACCTGTTGTCGTGCTCATTCTAAGCGCACCACTTTCATGGCATGTATTCATTTTTACCGTCAGTCCTCCCGTGTCCTCGGTCGTGTCTGTAATTTCAGTCTTTCCATCGTACCTGAGCATGTCTGTCCCTCGTACATCTGCCTGTCCCTCGTACATCTAGACGCAAACGCGGTTGTCTGTGGTGTGCAATACACTTACTTGTGCACGTATCAATTAGATCGTGAAAGACACCGTTTAACTTGGCTCCCCGTCCCGCTCAGTTCACCAGGCCGCCCACCATTTCCCCAACCCCCATACTCCTTTTCGTCACTTTCAAACCCTTGTGCCCTATCTTTCTTGCATCTTTTCTCCCCTCGAGCCAATGAAGCCCGCTCCTTTCTTGCGAACTTTTCCCTTAGTAACGCGCCCCCCCCCCCACCCTGACGCGGCCCCGCCCTTGCTCCTCGATACCTCACCACCTCCAGCGAGGGACAGGGAAGGGCGGTGGACGAAGGCGGCGGAAAGCCAGTCGCTGTTGCCGGGCGCTTCGATCGCCGGGAACGCTGAGTACGACGGTGTGGGCGGGAGGGGGCGGCGACGGTGACGGCGCGGCCGCCCGCATCGCTTTTGACGTCGCGCTTTGGCGAGGCTCCCGGTGGCCGCGATTCGCAGGAGTTAACGACCCCGAACCAACGGAAACGCAACGCAACGCAACGCGTCGGGAGACGCGACGCATCCCCCGTCCCCACACCGTCATTGCCGCCATCGCTACCATCACATCAATCACTCCATCGCTGCCGCCACCACCACCACCATCACCACCACCACCACCATCACCATCACCACCACCACCATCACCATCACCATCACCACCATCACCACCACCATCACCATCATCACCACCACCACCACCATCACCACCATCACCACCACCATCACCATCATCACCACCACCACCACCACCATCACCACCACCATCACCACCACCATCACCACCACCATCACCACCACCATCATCACCACCATCATCACCACCACCATCACCACCACCATCACCATCATCACCAGCATCACCACCACCATCACCACCACCACCATCACCAGCATCACCACCACCACCATCACCAGCATCACCACCACCACCATCACCAGCATCACCACCATCACCACCACCACCACCACCACCACCACCTCCATTGCAGCTGCCGTCACACCAACGCCTCCCCGACAGCACCGCCAAAGCCACATGCCCCTATAGGGGAGAAGCATCCACATGGACAGATTCTGGATGCGAAAATAGGATGTTACAGGGTGGCTAAGAAACATATGTATTCAGCGGGTTGTGCAGACGATGGACAATTTTAAGTTATACGTTTACGCAAATGTTATGTTATATTCTTAGTAAACATTGTAATAAATTCGTTATTTTTTTACCAAAAGAGAATAATCTCATTTAAACGTGTGTATTATTTGGAATATTTTTTCCTGTTTAGAACATTCCAGTTTCTATACAAATGTATGAGGGAAGGTGTCGTACTTTAATAGAAGTAGCAATGATTCCAAAGGTGTTGTGTTGTAAAAGCTTATTTCTGAAATCATTTTTCCAAGAAAGGAATTCTTATTTTGTAGTGTGTTCATTCTGTACATTCACATGTTGACATTCTTTAATTTATTCTTATTAGAAATACATGCGTCGGTCGTCGTATTGACCCATTCGTTCATTTGCCACAAGTGCCCCGAAAGAAACTTTTCGAACAGCCCGATAATTACACCGTTCTCCATCTCGCCTTGTTTCGATGTTGACGCAGAATTCATTAAGCAATACGACCGCGTCCAGTGTGGCCGTGAACTGCTTTTAAACCAACCTGTCAGTTGCGGCATCGTGCACGATCTTCTGCGATTAGACAAGTCGAGGAAACTACGAACTCGTACTACTTGGCCTGGAGGCTGTGTTGCCGCTATTATAGTTCCACAAACTGTTAGATCAGTAACATCCCAAACTCAGTTAAGCGTGAAGAACCTAAACAATTTTGATTTTTGTCATCAACCTGCGAGATGGTTTCGAATGTAGGCGTTTGGTGTCAATTCTTTAATTTTTGTAACCTTAATTATTGAATGAGTTTTAATTTTTTACCATTTTACTGTGACGTCCGTCCTTCCTTCTTTCTTCCGTTCTTCCTTTTTTTCATTATTTGAGTATCTCTTTCTCTTTATTTCTCTACTTAAATAATGTATATTTTAGCAATTTATACTTTAAGTATTTTCTGGGATTGTAATGAAAATACTAGTGTCAGATATTTAGCAGTACAAATACTCGTAGCAGTGTCTAATATTTAATTAAAATATGTTTTAAGAATAAGTTGCTATTTAGAACTCTTGGCTCTTAAAAACTGTAAAAAAAAAAATTCGGCCAAGAAAACAGAGAACAGATGTAGGTAAATTCTCATTTTTAAACAGAACAATTCAAAATTGGAACGAATTGCCTGCATCAGTGCTGGAAATTTTCCCTCAGACTGTCAAAAAGTTTTAAATTAGAAAAAAATAATTTGTAATTGTTTTTAGAATACGTTAATATCCATTTTTTTAAAATAATTATTGGCATTTTATGTCAGCTCTAGCATGATAGATTTGATATACTAATCTTGTAAAATTGTGTTAAGTGATATGTAAATATTGTAATGTCCCTTTGATTGTGTTGTGTACTTGTAGTAACTACTTAGAAAACGCTACCACCGGAAATATTCCAAGTATTCCTAAGTAGTAAAATATTATATTCTATTTTATTCTTTTCTATTTCTGTGATATGCCTTTCGGATATTTGATTACTTGCTTCAGTTTTTCATTAGTCTTTGTCCTGCATTCTGAATAATCGATGATTGAAAAGATACTAAAGATATAAAAGGTCTAACTAGCAAAACAAGAAACAAAAATCACTAGTTCATGAAATGTGTGTTATTAGCGTAACACCTATCTCCAGAAGTCGCAGCGGCGTCTATGGGCGTTCACCAGTGCTACTCGGATTACCAGTCCCACGCGGTGAATCAGAAGTGAGGTAATGAAGAGGCCCCGGCGGTGCCGCTCTGATTAAGGCGCGCGTTTCGTTGGTCCGCCGGGTCTTACGGGAACGTTGGAGTGAAAAATCGGCCTTGACCCATTGCCTTCTTTTTGAATGCACGGCTTCTGGCGCAGTTAATAAGAACGCCGTGTGTATGATAGTAATTAGTTTGTAGTTATTAAATATTTCGTAAGCGAAAATGAATGTCTACGAAAAAACTGAACTTCATTTCCTTGAATGAAATATCAATGTTGGTCAAGTACTTGGTAAAACTTGTTCTTCTTTTACATCATTTACTCTTACCAAGTGCTTTCATCCTCCTTTCAAGTTTTTATGTATTCTAAGTGGAAAGGAATTTAATAGTGCAATATAGTGGAGTTTCCCAAATAAATATTTATCGTATTTTCTCATGAACGGAGTTGGAGAAAAATTACAAAACCTAATTTCAAAAAATAACTACTAAACTTTTGAATTGCACAGCCCCAATGAAACATGACAGTTTTTACCTCCCAATTGCAAGGTATTTTTCATACTCCAGTACGTTTTGCACAAGTAAGACATCAGATAATGGGACCACTCAGGACTTCTTCAGATGAATATCAAATAACTATTTTCCGTAATTTCTTGGTTTGATGAGGACATTGTTGTGAAGTGCATTTTACAGATCTTCCAAGACTTCAATTTTATGGCACAAGATCCTGAAAATTGATCAGAGATTCAAGGTGATCTGTAAAATTTTGTCTGGAGTACCCGATTTCGTCATGAGTTAATCTCCATGACATTAACATAAAATTACTCATTCAGTGCACTCCCGATGGCCCCGATAGATTGTCATTTGTTGATGCTCGAAAATCAACGTGCGTGCGTGTGTGTTTGTGAGCTTGTGTGTGTGTGTGTGTGTGTGTGTGTGTGTGTGTGTGTGTGTGTGTGTGGCATGCCTGGTGGCCTTCGTAGGCGCGTGAACCGGCTCGTACACACACGCGCGCGTTCCTGCGCTGACGTAACGGAGCTGCCCGGATCAATGGAGGGCCACCGCCGACTGTCTCCGAGGTCGCGCGGTCCTGCGCCCGCCGGCTACACAGTGTTCCAGCTCGAAAGAAAGTGCGATTTTGTTGACGTTTAAGGCTAAAATGAAATGATCTCGCTTAGGTGATGAATTCGGCATTTGCGTCGTCCGCCAGGAAGAGATTTTCGGGGGGCGAGTGACAAACGATAAAAATGGTGGGCAAATGATGCCGGAACTGGCATTGGGGGCGGATCAGAGGGGAATTTAATTGGTGGAACTGGGGTCGACGTCCTTCTGCCGCTAAAAAAAGGGAATTCCCTCTTAATGAGTAACGTACGCTTAAAATGAAATATCATTACGTGATTGGAATATGTGTACATTACACGAGATAATGTACAATAAATACTAAAAAAGCTTTTCTATATAAAGCGTCAATTGTCCAGTGCTCACTTCTTAAGTAGTTCGTAAAAAACATCTTTGAGTGGCATATGGGGGGGGGGGAGAAGTACATTTCCTGCGTCAGTTATTTTGTGGATTCATGTGTTCTTTATGCCTCCTGCGGTCCGCGTCTCTCTCGCCTTCTCTTCGGCGTGGAGATGCCCGCGGGGCGAACAAACAGGGGGGAAAAAACGCTTCTGATTCCGATCGGAGTGTAGCCTCGTTCGCTGACGTAACGGCGCGACGGCGGCCGGCCTCTGGTCAATGGAGCGGCCGGCAATCGATGGGCTTTCGCGGAGGTCGCCGGCGGCAGGCGTGTCAGCCCCCGGAGCGCGTGGCCACGCGAAGTGCAACGGGGGCACGCGCGTGGTGGCGGGGGAAGCAGGTCCGGCTGCCCCTCCCTGTAAAAATAGCTCCATCTTGTATAAGATTTTTGTAAATGCAATAAAGTGCTTTCTGTACAAATACAAAAGAAAACTAATAGTTTTATGTACAATTTTTCATATTGTATTACATTAAATACATTTTGTTACAAACTCCTCCTCCTTTTATTTCTTCTTTCTTTTCTTTCTTTCGAAGTGCGGGCCATTCTCATGAATGGGAGCTTGAGGACTAGCGTGACAATTTTATTTTATTTAGTGAATGAGTTGGAGGGGAATCCGTCATACACCGCCTGCTGTGATCAGTGGTTTGTGCGGTTTTCCTCATCCCTTCCTAGCGTATGGTGGAGTAGTTCCTTAAATAATAGGCCATGAACCCCCCCGTGATCAGACTTTCTCAACCCGACGCCATACCCGTCTAATTAGTTCAATGAGCATTTAAAGCGCAGTAAGATAAGTCAAAAGAAAATCTCACCAGTGCAGTCAATAAGTACTCTCGTCCCGCATGTCGTGAGGTTAGCCCCGGGGGATGAAAAAAATGTATTCGGAAAAGATATTTTGGATTATGACTTACTTGTTCACTCTAAAACTTTTTAAGCAAATTTTAAATATAGTTTCTTACCTACATTCGTTGCCTACACGAGACAGATTACTCCCATTACTATTTCATTCGCCGAACGTTTATTCGTCGAAAATTCCGTCACTTACGAAGCCGCCATTTCAGTCACGTGACTGGCGACGTACTGGTTCTGCGGGAACGAGGCGAAAAATCACTCAGTGTTAAAGCACCCTATTGTCCCTTTTAAATATTGCGAGTTGTAACGGATCATCAGCCGTGGCGCAGATTTGTCATTGGGAGATTCAATACTTAAAATTGAAGTCCTACTGAAACTACCGATTGGATAGACGGGTTCAGCTTGAAGTCACAAGTAACTATATTCAAATCGGACAATCTATATTCAAATGGTGTACTTTTCGTGGATAACTGGTGCGCTCGCTCGAGAAGAACGCCGGAGTGACGGAATGCGCAAGGACAAAGGAGAGGAGAGAAAAGGAGGAAAGGAGAGAAGGGTGCACACCTTGCATGGACGGACGGGAGTGCTACGAAGGGACGCGAATGACCCACTTCACTGCACTCGTGGGTGGCGGCGTGCCAATGCTCGTGGGGGGGGGGCGAGGAGCGGAGCGGGGCGCGGCGCGGGGGCAGAGGGGCGCCGATCGATGCGCTTGGTTGGCTTACGAGCGCTCGGACCGCGGGGAGGAGCTCGGCGAGGGGAAGAGCCGGCCGACCCCAACCGACCGCGCGCGGGCGGGCGACGCCCTGGCCGAATTTTTCGATGCGCTCCTTGAGACTGGAAACGGAATCTCGATATTGTGTTCTCGTGCATTGCGATGACTGCCGTACTCTTTTTGTAAGCGTAAGCGCGGAAAGATGCTTACATCGTTGGTCTGTCGCCGTTCCTGGCGCGGTGGTGGGGTTCCTTCTCTTTTTTGTACGGTATTATAGATGGTGGAGGATCATCATCAGGGGTGGTTGACTGCATTTGGGAAGGTGGTTTTATATGATACGTGGTGGTGTGAAAGGAGAGCATCCCGCAACTATTTATTGAACACGTTCGTGCCGCATGCGGGGCTCGAACCCACAACACTCGAGCGAGCGTGTTGGGCCGCTGACCTACGCCCTATCGTCGTCGTAGTTGTCGTTCTCGTCGTTGTCGTTGTCGTCGTTCTCGTCGTTGTCGTCGTCGTTCTCGTCGTTGTCGTTGTCGTCGTAGTTGCCGTCGTCGTTGTCGTAGTTGCCGTCGTCGTTGTCGTAGTTGCCGTCGTCGTGGTCGTAGTTGCCGTTGTCGTTGTCGTAGTTGCCGTCGTCGTTGTCGTAGTTGCCGTCGTCGTTGTCGTAGTTGCCGTCGTCGTTGTCGTAGTTGCCGTCGTCGTTGTCGTAGTTGCCGTCGTCGTTGTCGTAGTTGCCGTCGTCGTTGTAGTTGCCGTCGTCGTTGTCGTAGTTGCCGTCGTCGTTGTCGTAGTTGCCGTCGTCGTTGTCGTAGTTGCCGTCGTCGTTGTCGTAGTTGCCGTCGTCGTTGTCGTCGTTGTCGTAGTTGCCGTCGTCGTTGTCGTAGTTGCCGTCGTCGTTGTCGTAGTTGCCGTCGTCGTTGTCGTAGTTGCCGTCGTCGTTGTCGTAGTTGCCGTCGTCGTTGTCGCAGTTGCCGTCGTCGTTGTCGCAGTTGCCGTCGTTGTCGTCGTCGTCGTCGTCGTCGTCGTCGTCGTCGTAGTTGTCTTTGTGGCCGCCGCCGCCTCCTGCTCTGCCGTCGCTTATATTCCGAACTATTAATACGATGGACGGTGTCAGGGTGCCAAAAACGAGGAATTGATTCGTTTAGTTTCGTGTGAGAAATGGTTGTATTCTAATTCGTTCTTAATCGACAAGTGGAACGTACTTTGTTGGACGTGAAGGTATTCAATGATCCATTGTCGATTCTGTGAAGAACCAACTCGCGGGGTTTTCTCGTTCGTGCTGGACGCCCAGGGTGGCACGCTGGTGGCGCGTCTGCGGCAACGGGTTCGCCTGCCCGTCTGCCCCTGCGCGCGCGTGATTGTGTATGTGGGGTGGGGGCAGGGCTCGCGCACGCGCACGCTTGTGCAGTGCGTTGCGACACGCAGTTTCGTCATCGGGGCGAGGCGAGGCGTGGCTAGGCGGGACGAGGCGAGGCGAGGCGAGACGAGGCGAGGCGGGTCCACGGGTCGGAGCGGTGTTGTGCGGAGGGAACGAGGGGGTAGGGCGTGGCGTGGCGTGGCGTGGCGGGGAGGCGGGTGCGGCAGGTGAGGCCGTGGTGTGCCCCGGGGGCGGCGGCGGCGGCCGTGATGTGGTCGTGAAGGCGGGATTGCGGCGTGCCCGTAGGCGCACCAGGGCGAGCCCAGACTGCCCGCGGTCGCCACGAAACGAGGAGATCGCGCCGGTGAAAGGCTGACGTGCTTCGTTAAAGGAATTCGTGATTTAAATATGAAGGGTTCTGGCGTAGTCCTACGCCACTGCTGACGGTAATTGACTTGTGAGAAAAGAAATGTTTGGGCTGGAACTGCAAGAAAACTATTACATATTTTTCTGCAATACTCAGCATTTTGTGGTCAAAATGTAATTTCACTTAGTCTCGATTTACACCCTTTGTTTCTACGAACAATTTCGTGAGTTTTAATGAACGCGAAATCATTCGTCAAAAGAAAGCGTGTAATTTGTCTTGTCTACAAGAGATGGAAAGCGGAGAGCTGTGTAGGTATTACTATCTCCTCTTCGTACAAATATAGAACTGATCTCAAGCCTTCATTTCGGATTGAAAACTCCTGCCAGTGGTGAATTGGAGTTTTCTGGTTACACGAATTCCTGGCTCTAATAAAGGAAGTGGCGTGGCGAATCGATTACTTTATTGCTAGGATTCTGTGCTAATTATTATGAATATCGAACGTGAATATTATGCAGTATTAACAGTGTGCACGTATGCAGGTCCACTTCGTTAATTGGCGATCGCTCATTTCGTCTGAGACCGCCTCACTGAAGAAAAGTAGGGTGAGCGGGGCAGGGGGATGGTCTGTGCACACAGCAGGCACATTTCAGTGACGGCGGATGTTTGAGGCCGGGCTGTCATAGTCTCGGGAGGTGAATGGTGACGTGGGATTCATTTACAATAGGGAATGCGGTTAATCGAAAATGCGAATGAGGGTGTGTCTGAATGTACACCTCTGACTCTCAAAGTTTTTATGTAATGGCAGTAGTGAGTGAGGGCGATAAGGGCCGAAGCCGAATAAAAACTTGTTTGACCGCTAATTAAGAAGTAGAAGGGATTGAACTAATAGATTTTCAGTTCTTTTCTTTGCCTTGAGAGCAGGGTAGGCATGATTGTGGAGTCACGTCGATTAATCAATTACTAAAAAAGTCATGGGAGGCATAAATGACTGTTCAATTTTACCAACAATCTAGTTCTAAGATCGTACAGCGTTTGTTACCTTTTGAAAAATGCCGTGTTGGACATATAGAAATCGGTCTTGTAACTGACGATCAAGCATGTTAATTCTGCCTGGCAACGTGTCAGTGCGATAAAATAGCGTTATTTTTATAGTCTCAGGAAATTAGTATAAGCATAATTAAAATTAATACCGTGAACGCTAACGGTCCAAGCAAACTTGTACCTTTCATAATTTCTTAGCATTTTTATACTTAAGAGTGATGTGAAAACAACAAAAATTGCTGGTCATTCTGAATTCGACCTTCTGGTTGTTTTTAAGATGTTCAAAATTCTGACATTACGATCTCTCCTCGACAAACTCGGTATCTTCATGTTAAGTTTCGCGTATCAAATTCAATAAATATTTAAAAAGCTTTCTAGAGAAACTATACTTTGAATATAATTCGGCGCTCAAACAATTACAAAGAGGAAAGTGTACTAGATGTCGGCAACGTAATTTGATACTTTCCAAGTATTTTTATTCAAAACTTGTTAATTCGGTGGGTCTTGCTATCACGAATTTTCTTTACCTCAAGAAGTTAACAAATCATTGCCTCATTAGGCGGGCAAGGTTTGTAATTAGTCTTGTGGATACTATACCAGTGAATGCACGCAATGTTTCTCATTCGAAGTCGTAAAGAGCATTGAAACCTTACAACACGTGAACAGACACAAAAACATGAATGCCGGATCGATACTCCTGGTTGGCTGTGTACCAAAACGAAACCCAAGCTTTTCAATGAAGAGAAAGAGATTAAAAAGAAGGGAGAGAGGAAATACGCTTTCCGTGGACGCAAGAATGGAGAAATGACGGATTGGAATAAATGAAGAGGGATGTTGAATGGTGGGCATTGCGGAAAGGGACAATGGAAATTTTGTATTAATTTGCGAGATTTTGTTTTAATGATTGCGAAAATAATTGACAAAAAAACAAAAAAAACAAAGACTTGAGAAGAAAATATATTGTGGCGGTAAGAAGCAGAATGAAGCGGAGCAAACCAGAACAGCAGGAATTGTCGGGAGGGAGGGTAAGTGGGAGGGGTGGGAGGGGGTATGGGTGGAGGCATTGCGTGCGCGAGGGCGTGTCCTGACGGAGGTAGGTGGCCCCGCGGCGCTCCCCCTCCCACCCACCCTTTCCATCATATACCGCAATTGCTCTTACGCCGCCGGCGTCGCTTCGTCTTTTCCTCGCTGCGCCTTCAGCTTCGCAATCAACGTGCAGCGCGAATTTGACTTTCCTTCGCTGTGTATGCTGCCACTGCTTCTATCACCATATCTCTTGACCGGCTGACGTCACTGCAGCATTGCCTCTGACAGGGCGAGGTCCAGCGGTTCGAGTACGTACTGTGGCCGGATTTTCGACACTAGGGAAATAGCAAGGGCGAAACGCCTTCAGCCGCTGTCTGGAGGATGCTTCTAGCACTCGGCTGCTCTGATCAGTAGTTTTTCGTGGTTTCTCCGATCAATATCGGGCGAATGCCGGAGCAGTACTCTTACGAGCGCGTCACGGACCATCTTTCCTTCCGATTCCTTCTCGTATTCCCACCCCGTACTTACACACTCACTTACTTCACTTAGATGCATTACTCTGACACATGTCGGGAGACCATTCGGGAGCTTCAAGCTAGTCTCTAATGGGGGCGATGCCCGCTGATGAGAAATACTTTAAGAAAATCTGTGAGCCAACGTGTAAGTTGCCGTCGGATTTCGCTGTTCAGCGGGGAAAGAACACCGCCACCTCCCGCTCGGAAGCATGCCCTACACTTCCGGCAGTGATGACCGTAACAGTTGACTCTCCTGCAAACATGAAATAATAAATAAATCAGCATCTCTTGTGTTTCTTAGATTTCTTTTATCTCCTGTCTCTTCTGCGTCCTCTCGTCTGCCGGCCACTCCTCGTCGTGGACTTCTCTCCGCTGTCTCTGCCTTTACCTGACAGACTTCTTCGGCCAACTGCCACCCCTGGGAACGTCTGACATGCCATATTCACTGCCCCAACTACATGTCTGTGCCTCCATTTTCATTTACGTGCCCGCATTAATCTTTATCGCCATCTCTACTCATTTGCCGTTGGCGTGTGACGGTCACCTATTCCGCGTTTCTGTGACCAGACCAGCGCTCACCACCACCACCACCACCACCACCACTTTTTATTTTACCTTACATCATAGTCCCCAACTTTTCGTTATACTCGTTATAGATCTTACTGAAACGCGCGGATGAAGTTTACCTCAGTACCTACTATCAGGCAGTCATCTATCTGATGGGGTACGCCGCTTTTTCAAGCTCTTTCCATTTCTTTACCCTAGGTAGTGGGACACTTATTCGTAGTCAAACAAAAATTAGCACACACAAAGGCGGACTTCCAAACCACGTCTCCCCGAATACAAGAAATAACGACCTCATCTACCTTTATTATTATTATTATTATTATTATTATTATTATTATTATTATTATTATTATTATTATTATTACTACTATTATTATTATTACTATTATTATTCACCCCTTGACATTTCTCTCCACCATTGCCTCCTGGTGGATACCGGGTGTTGTCACTCGCGACGGCGACGTTGCCTCTAGAGCGTGCGCATTGCCCCTCTGGCCGCTCGTCCCCATTCCCCAAATGCCGAAGCCCGCCATGTCTTGTATAATCCAACCACACGTCCCATCGATCCCCTGCGCTCGTTTTCGACCGGCACGCCAGCCCCCGGAGCCGCCCGGGCGCACGAGCCACGTCGCCTTTCATATTTGGCGATTTTAGATTTTTAAATAAACATTGTCGTTTATTTTGGATTTACGCAGGTTAACGAATTGTGGTTACACGACTCTAGTGTATGGCCATTCGTTGTTGAATACACCTGGATGGAAGCGGAAAGGATTGTGGGGGAAAATAAATAAGCAATTAGTAACCAGATTGTTTACGGTAAATCAGCAGGTTTCTTAATGGGTGAAACATAAAATTTTAATTTTTAATTTTGTTTTTCATATTTCTTTATATCAAACTGCTTTTAGTGCCTTTTTAGAGATGGGGGGTAACAACTACACCTACAATAAACTTCATATTCTGTAGCCAAAATCGATTGTTCCGAACATTGATTACAAAGGAAAAAGTTTAATAATCACGTTTCGTGACACTATCGTCAGGTGAAAACAGTTCATTCAGCCTCTTCTCTCTCTTCATGGAGGTATTTATAAAGTCGCAGTTTCCCGGAAGATCACATTGTCAACTCGGGGGAAGAAATAAATTTTCGTTACGAAATCGAAAGTAGGCTATCCGAAATGGCAGTCCGGAAGGCGTAAAGAGCCAACTCAGCATTCACAACCCCCGCCGTAATTCGAACTCATCTGTCGCCGGGGTTCGGATTACGACCCTTTCGGAGGGTGAATATTTCAGGGAATTCATCGGGAGTTTGTCGACGGCGCTGCGGCGGAATGGCGAGCGGATGGGGGGGGGGAAGGAGTTCTCCATCTTTGTAAAATGAGATTTGTAAATAAGTTTTCTCGCGCGCGGATTCCCCCCGTCCCTGGGGAACGGTGGGGGCGGCGGCGGCGGTGGTGACGGGGAACGTCGAAAGCCAGTAGCGTAGCGTAAGCGCAGGAGGCGACTTGTGATTTTCTGCCCCCGCTTGCTCACTCCCGCCGGCGCCTTTCTACGCCGCCTTGTGTAATCTGAGACGCATCGCCATAATTACTAAATAAAAAAAGTTTAAAAAATCGTTTTTGGCGGTTTTCCGTAAACATTGTTAAAGAGAAAGATCTACCGGCTTGGTTTAGCTCCGAGCCAGCATTGCCGTCGACCCTTCAGCAACACTGACCTGGGGGCCCTAGGGTTCGTGCCCCCGACAGAGGTTGATTTGCATACTAGCTACAAAGCTAGGCACACAGTGTGTTGCTACATACATACATACATACACACTACACTACCAAACATGACGGGAGATTAGAACGTGTCCCAACTGGGGCGGTGCCACTCTGAAGAAGATACCTAGATGGGAAAATCTCCAACAAGCCGAAGGGTAGGTCGGCGCCAGGTTCCATCATCGAGAGGAGAAGGAATCACCTCCCGAGATAAAAAAAACAAACAAACGCTATACTAACAGAACTTGTCACGAACATATCATTTGTCATGAACTGAGTTGTCAGTTCAATATATTGAAACGTTTCTTTCAATTTATTTGAATGCAATCCTCATATCAGTGGTTTTGTTTTTGTCGTATTCCATGTCACCGTTTGTTCTGCGTAAGCCTGTCTCCCAATACTTCAGCAACAACAGAACCTGAAATTTACTGTACCGAAATTAAACGTGTAGTTCTATGTCAGAATTTGCTCTCAGAACCTCTGGCCAACTGGGAGGAAGCCACGATAGAAGAGGAAATATGTCGCACAAATGGGCATGAGTTGGCGAATTACATTACGAAAAATACGTTCGAGCTTCTTAACAGAAACTGAAGTAATTGATTCAAATGAGTCATTTGAGTTATTTAAATGTAAAACTAGTAATTGAAATTTAAAGAAAAATCTTTGAAGATTCAAGCAACAAGGGAGGCGGACAAGTACTTGGTTCATTATTAAGACGTCCTAGTTCATGGTCCCGTCCTCTAATTTTCCTCGAGTTTCCCCTAATCTATTGCTCCCGGATCGTACGCCTAAATGGAGACTATTGATTTATTTAATTAGCTTCAATAACAGTAAAAACTTCATTTGATACGTCGTAACGAATAGAGAAAATTTACTTCAAAAACAAAGGAACAATGGAAAAATCTGCTCAGTAAATCTACGGCAACTAGAACCACAAACCCTACCGACGTAGTGTGATAAAGTACCAGAAGAACTTTACAATACTTGTTTAAGTCTTCTAAAATTATATAATAGTAAACTAAACCGTCAGTATCATTTTTATAAAATAAGTATTCTTGGACTGTTTATACTTTGAAAAGTCTCAAATTGTGTAAGAGTTGCCCAACAGAGACTATTTTACTTTGTGCGTAAAGCGCCTTACGCCTCTCCCCCACGCTCCTCACCCCCTCATTCTGCTGTCGCCCTCTCCCTTCCAGGCTCTCGTCGTTCCCAGCCGCACAACCGCACTCTAATTATCGGGTTTTACGGCTTGCCACCCGCGCTCGCAAAATGAAGCGCTGTGTGCAGTTAGGCGTTTGTGAAAAATATGACTCTGGTTTTAGCGGGCTTTCAGCATTTTTATTTGGCGGCCACAGTCTGCCTCCGTTGTTCTCTTGAGCCCGTACTTTCGCGGAATTTCATCTCGGTTTTCTACCACGTAGGCAGAAACGGAGGATGGAAAAGAGTTGGCGGCAGTTTTCGAGTGCAAGGCGCAAGTCTCAACGCAAAAAATAATCTAGCATTATACAACGATGTTCAACAAACAATGTGAAAGAAAATGTACATTTCGAACGATTATTGGCAGGCGTGTTAATATATGGAGAGAAACATGTAAAACTACACTCATTTTTTTCGATGATTCGTTTAGCAAGCTACCCATTTTTTAAAATCTCAAAAGTTTTAAGGGAAGAAACAATTTTGTTTTTATATTTTCTGAATTTACGTTTTTAATATGATACCCTTTAGACTCTTAATGTATATAATGACCTCGTGTTTACGTTGGAATCTCCATTGCCTAATAATTTTATCTGTATGACTGTACGTACAATGAGTGGATTGTGAAATCATAGAAAACGTCTGCCTTGAAACTAGATCATTGCCATTATAATCATGAATATTCAAAATAAGCATATGCGAAAGAAAGTAATTGAAATTCCAGCATGCCAATACGTTACTTCATTGACACAGCGTTTTGTTTCGCATTCTGTTAAAGTATTGTATTAAACAATTTTAGTCGTTTAAATGACAGTTAAAAAATGACTTCCTTCGCAATACTGTACTAACGGAGCAAACCATTTCTATTATTGTCCCTCCACTTTATAGACATGCAATTGATTGCACGACAAGCTACGTAATATATCGCTTGTATTTCATTCACTACTCTCGTTGTTAAAGATAAGTTGGTAGCACGCCAACTGTGCTCGGCTTTGTCGAAAGCATCGTGCGGTTGTTTGGCCGACTTTCTCCCGCCTCGGGGAGTGACGATTCCGGATGCGCGGCCTATCTAATCGATGCCGTAATCTTGTTCATACAGATTACGTGATCACCATATGAACTCCGTATCTTCGGATATTGAGAGATCTTGAAAATGGAACGGCCCGGCCGCTTTGCACGTGTAGTGCAAATTACACGATTCTCTGACAGTTGGCAAATGTTCCGTGACTGTTTGGCACCTCATTAAAACCTAATTAATAACTTTTGAGTATAATAAACGACTTTATCAACGTTGTTAAATATAGCCAAATTTTGTCATGTGCTCCCTCTCCTTTCGTTTGCTGAACAGATTATCATGCTTCATGTGCGTGATTGAGCTGATCTGTCTTCGCCATTGTTTTTAGATTGTACTATTATATTGCTATATTGTACAATTAGCGAAAGGGGGAGAAATTTCATATCCGCTGTAAGTTTAGCTTGCAGACTTGGACCATTTTGATTGTGCATTTTATCTTTCACAAAGAATGTGCAGCGATCAATACACAACGTACTGTTAAGAGCTCTGAACATCAACCATCGGTTCTCGTGAGGGTGATACGGGATGACTGTACATCGCTACCGCAGTGTTTCTCATTGTGCTAACAATAACTCTGTACATCTGCCGCCCCTGCAGTGTTCTCGTTGTGCGACCAATACTTGGGTAGAACTGGCGCAGGCCTGACAACCGACCTGAGGCAAGGCGAGGCCTACACGTAGGTGCCTAGTCTTAGGCTAAGATAGTTTCCCGAAGCATATGAACACCTAACATATTCTGTAGCTACTACTAATGAGGGCAGCAGGTGATAATTTGTGTGAAGTTGCGTCGAACTACACAATTTGCTTATACCAGTATAAAAACTGAATTGATTGTACTCAATTTCAACGTTGATTTGAATTTTAGAATTAATAGTTCAATGAATAAAATGTACCATATTTGGTAAAAATCACTCGTTCCTACCGTGTGTGATGGGTGAAATATATCTGGGCCCCAGCCTACTAGGAATCACTGTTCTTGGTGATCCATAGTCGACAATGATATACGGGTAATAATAATAATGATAATGATAATGGTAGTAGTAATTTTCTCACGGGATACCACAAGTGTAAAATTACAGACTGCTGAAGATTAATATTCACGGGAAGTTCGGGATTTCATATATTCCGTTTTTCGGTCTTACCATAAAACAGTGGTGTTCAAACAAGAATATGCGTATACGCGCTCCTGCCATACCGTTCTACTCAGATTGATACAGCACACCACACCACGTCATCTTGAACATAAATGATAAATCAATAACGGAATATTGCCTACCCGGATTTGACGAGGCTTGAGCAGGTTTGAAGCGGGAGCAGCGTTCGAAAGGTCGCGCGTTCGAATCCCGTCTTGGGTATGTTTCGTGCTCGTTTCACTAAAAATGTGGGTTCTAGGGCCGACAGTTCTAGTCAGAAAACATGGCAGTGACATGAAACCCCTTTCTTCCCTTTATAGATCATTATGATGACGTCCTAAAAGTTGACACTGCCACAGACGTGGTCCAAAGACAGGGAAACTAAACAAAAGAATGGAGATTTTTGTGACAGTCGTTAGTAGTGGACTCCCCCTCCTTCTCAATCCTCACCCCTCGGTGGTGGAATGCTAGGGAAGGGCGAACCTGCTCAGGAACCCGACCAGCTGGGAAGGGGAGAAGCCGACACGACAAAGCCTGGGGCGGGGCTGGGTAGGGGCAGGGGCAGGGGCAGGGGCAGGGGCAGGGGCAGGAGCAGGAGCAGGTACAAGCCCAGCCATGAGGGCAGGCAACCCCGGAGGGGCCGCGGAGGATAGAATCTGAGGGAACTGTGCCGGCGGCTGGTATAGCGCATTCGCATAATTTCTTGAACAGTTATCTTTGTATTCAATTCTTTCAAGACCTTAGATTTCTCAATGATACGAGCCCTGCTAAGGTAAACATAAAACAAATGCTATTCAGTACACACGAGATGCAGTATACACGTACGACGCAACAATATTTCGCCGTTTCAAATGTCGCGCATTTTTGTGTAAATTCCGTGTTCACGATTACTTCTAAATATGCGCTGCAGGGGCGCTTCAAGCGTACTTCGCGAGATCTTTGCGTTCCGTGACGGTGGGGAAGCCGCTGGTCAGTCGGTCGCGAATGACGCGCCCGGGGTGCATCGTGGCTGGGCGCCCGCGCGGCGCGCCGCTCTCCACGTCGGTCGTGTGCATTTTGCCTCGCGGAGGGGCGGCAGGTGAGAGTTTGTGGTGTTTCCTGTGCGTGTGTGGTTGTATGAAGCTGGTGTTGGGTCGGGACGCTCGTAGACGTGTGATGGCAGCGGTGGTCAAAACAGATTCGCAACAAGCCGCCGGGCGGCAACTTGAGCAAAAATTTGCACCGTTGTGTTGATTAGTATCCGATTACATCGATATTTTAAACTTATTCGTAGAAGTGTATATTATCAATTTAGTATAACCTGTAAATTATGATGATCATCTCTTGCAATAACGGTATTCCAGTGCGAAATGTATTTGAGAAAAATGTTTGTGCAGATGCGGTTTTTGCGCACTCTATTCCCCTCATCCCCGTGTAATCTTCTCATTCTTAGTATTTCAGTGGAAACTGTAAAATAAGATGCATGACGGTTAGGCTCAGTTGAACGCCAGTGCTGTAGACCTGTGTAGGTTTCGACGTCCTCTAATGAAGGCGGCGAACACATTTGTTATTTGTTCAGTATCGAGCAACCGCTCGCTTAATCCTATGTAGTGTGGATGAATTGCTTGCGATTTGCCGAGTGACGAACATTCCGTGCTCGCCCTAAATCACCGCGTGTCGTTCTTTTGGGACACATCAAAGAACGCTCCCCCCCCCCCCCAATATCCATCGGGTTTTTGTCCAGTTCTCCTGATCCATTGAGCAAATGCTGAGATGGCACCTTGTTATGCTTCTGGACGTAAATGTAGCTTCACTATGCGCACGCTTGTTGAACTCTCCTTTTGCTTGTAATGGAATGGATGTGAAGGAGCATGGCTTGAAAGCGAGTAGAGGTAAGGGCGAGTTAATATTTTGTTAGCAATGCAGAAAAATCATACTTGCTATTCGTTTACCGGTACATATACGGTTTCTACAACTCGGGAAAGAAAATGTCCATTTTTTCAAATATTGTTAACCTTTCGCTTTTTTAAAAAAATGGTTATTTTTTTTAACTTTTACTCATCTATTTATAGTTAAAATGATGGGAAGGAATTCTAGAACACGAGTTAACACGAGCAGATGATCTTCTCCTCCATACGTCACATACTGTTTTTTTTTTCCTAAATAAATCTAAAATAAATAAAGCGAACAATCGCCAAACATCAGCTGTTCAGAAAGGGGAAAAGTAGTTCGATGTCCGGCGATTGCCGAATGTGTGCAGCCGCCGTAAGGGGAGGACGTATGGCGCTGTAATTAATCTGCGGCGCCTGCTCAGTTGTTCAGAATAGTGCTTGCTTGCTTACTAGTTTAAAGCTGCAGTTTATTATTACATGGAAGCGAACATTTCGGGTTTTCACACTAACGACGTTCGCGCATTCTACTTCTCCCACGTAAGTTTCATAGTTTTTATCATTGTTTTTGCGATGATAAATAGATAAATAATAAATGGTAGTACTTCATTCCATCTCGTCTCGTACCAACTTGTTTCGTAACATCTCGCCTTGTCGTGTCTAGTGTAGTCTCGTTTAGACCTGTCTTGCGTACATTCGTCTGGTCTGGTCTGGTCTGGTCTAGCCTAGCCTAGCCTAGCCTAGCCTAGCCTAGCCTAGCCTAGCCTAGCCTAGCCTAGCCTAGTGTACACTAGAAAAGTCTCATGCCATTGAAAGCTGCTCTCGGCGACGCTGGCACTTAAAGAAAAATGTTTCCAGGTCGCTCCCGGCGACGCGTCGGCGCACAGGGTCATTTCTGGGCTCTCATCCTTTTTTAACCCGCGCAGCGCGGCGGGGTTTGTGGGCCGAGGGATTACGAGGTGGCTGCCACCCTGCCCTTCTCCCCGCCCCCTCCACCTCCTCACGGCCGTCCGACGCACGCGCGACTCCCGAGTTCCGACGGTCGCTTCTCATTTTCCTCTCTCTTCAGTCGGTTCCGCTCCCAACGCCGCGGATAGGCTGCTCGGCTGGCAGCAAGGGCGAGCACGAGGCGAGCACCGGGTTGTGCCAATATTGGAGTATTAAAATGAGCACGGGGTTGACATTTTTGTATGAAAAGACAGATTGCAGCTTGTAAGTGGCTGTTTTCTCGCATGTCTACAGGCTTCGATAGTAGGATGATTAATACTTAACTATACGTTAATTAATGGTACTAGTTATTGCTTTTGTAGTACGATAGTTCTTCCCATTTGAATTAGAAAGCAATTTTTTAAAATTATAATTCACATCGGTAGCCCAAATATTCTGTAGAGAGCAGGTACTGGTCCCAGGGCACAACCCCGTACATGTACGTTCTTCCGTGTTTTCATGAAGTTCTGTGACAGAAGACTTGTACAGATCACAGCATTGTGACTACGGTTTTGGACTTGAAATCGCGCCCGACTTCGACCACCCGGGTCCGTTGGGGAGGGAGGGGGGCTTCCGCCGGGGGCGGGGCGACGTGGGGGCGAAGGCGGGTGAACATCGTTTCCGGTGCGCGCAGGAAGTGCACCCGCCCGTCACGGCACCGTGGATCCGTTCGTTTGGACTTAATTCGTTCCCCTACTAGAGTCCGCATTCTCGTTCGCCCCTACTTTTCTCTTCTCCTGTCTCTACCGGCACCGTTGCCTCTGATTTCGCCTATTTTTTCCCCCTCGCGTTTTCGTCATTTCAGATTCTGTTGGTTGTATGTATCATCTGATGGAAACAGTTTTAAGGAAAGAAGAACGCTAGGGTAAATGTGTGTTAAAATTATAATGGTTAATAATTGTAGTTTTTTGGGTTGTATCGCGCTAGTTTGACAATCGCATAGTGAGCTGGCGGCATTGTTCACGTCATTTTTCTACATTTGTTTGTTTCTAACTTCATTTCTTTGTCTCTAACTAAATGTCTTCTCTAATAGAAAATAAATGTAACAGATAAACCAGCGTCTTCTTCTTTCGCCATCCACCAGCTTTTCTTCGATCGTTGTCTTGTGCTTGTATGAGAGACTTAAATCCTTGGTGATAGTATTTTTAAAAAAACATTTGAACCATTAAAAAGAAGGTACGGAATGATTCTCAAATTTGGCTCCCCTCTAGAGCCCCAACCCCTTCAGGGTCAAAGGTCTATTTCAGTTAGTCGTACATAGTTTGTTAGACAAGGGGGACAGAGGAGAGAAGCAAGAGGAGGAGGAGGAGGAATGTGAAAGAAATCGCACCGCCGACGCCCACGAGCAGAGCGGCCTGGAGGCGTGGATGGCACGAACGGCGAGGGTGGCAACGAAAATCAATCGATAGAGGCAGCGGCGGCACCAAGCAAGGTTTCTTGCACCCGTTCGCGCAGAATCGAGACTTCCAGGGTCACGATTCGCTACAGCTAGACCACTACAGCTGCCCTTGCCGCTACCGTCGCCCCCCCCCCTCGCCTATGCTTGCCTTATCTCTACATCTTTTTCACTAACACGTGTTCACTGATCGACGCCGCACGTCGCGAGTGTTATGCGTACCCAGGCTTGTTTTCTATAATTATTTTAAGTAATGCATACTGTCTGTAGGAAATCTTAACTGTAAAACTTCAGGAATGGATTGTTTCATACACAGTAAGAACGTCGATCACTATACGGGCCCGGTATGTGCTTAATTACTGTCATTAGATTTACTACTTCGAGCGCTCTGTTTATCACATCAAATGTAGAAAATGATCACCCTTGCCTGTATGTAGCCCTCTGCTCCTCTTGACATTGAGTGCAAAGTGTCTGCCACAAAGCGTGTATTGATAACGTCGAATACTTCAAGAAGTTGTGAAGCAAGGTAAAAGTTCAGGTGCATAAAATTCGAAAACATCGAGGTAGTTCGTAAATGGAAAGAAAAAAAGGAGGAAAATAGAAAAACAGAAAAGAAAAAAGGAGGAAAATAGAAAAACAGAAAAGAAAAAAGGAGGAAAATAGAAAAACAGAAAAGAAAAAAGGAGGAAAATAGAAAAACAGAAAAGAAAAAAGGAGGAAAATAGAAAAACAGAAAAGAAAAAAGGAGGAAAATAGAAAAACAGAAAAGAAAAAAGGAGGAAAATAGAAAAACAGAAAAGAAAAAAGGAGGAAAATAGAAAAACAGAAAAGAAAAAAGGAGGAAAATAGAAAAACAGAAAAGAAAAAAGGAGGAAAATAGAAAAAAAGAAGAAAAAAACAGTTGCAATATACCAGATCCATAATACTATAACAAGGGAACTTGTTACAGTATCATGGATCTGGTATACTGCAACGGTTTTCCATGTACGCTGTCTATTCAGATTGGGGGAAAACCATTTGCGAACCAAGAGGTAGGCAGGTCAACAAATGTTGTTCAGTGCATGATTAAGTAATGATAGTAAGAAGAATTTTACAATTTACTCCAGCGATGAAGACATCCGCCAACAACAATGACAGTTCAGATCGTTCACTTTTTTTCCTGGTAGTTCTATAATCAAGTATTTTCGCATTGTAATGGTCGTTCACTCTTCAGTATGAAGATTCCATTGGTGAATTTTACCAAAGTGTTTCAGTATACTCGTTATTCCGTGAAGGCGAGGACTTTAGCGTTTGTACCTAAAACAAATTGATATCGTAGGATAAATGAAAAAAAAATAACTCTCCCATTTTTAGAAGCGTAAGTATTTTTACTGTATTAGAGAAAAAAAAAACTTCTGGAGTTATTTTTGAGCAAAATTTGAAAATGTCGGAGGTTTCAACTTAAGCACTTCCCAAAATGAAAAGATGGTTTGAAATTCACAGGGCGGCGAGATCAGATCGATTGGAGGAAATACATTTTTGTGAAAATTCTCTATACTGTTTAGGCGCTAGTGTTTAGAGACGGACAAATTAAAACTAATTTTTTAAAAAATCGGTGTTAGTGACCCTTCTCAAAAACTTGTATTTCCGTGAAAACCACGACTTTACTTTAGCATTCCAATACTTTTCGGCATTATAATGTACTATATTTGAAAAAGTAAAATGCAGTGAATGGGTCTTTCATTGAGAACTCCTGCTACATGTTATCCATTTTACGCTGAGCCCAAGGAACGTCCGCCCTCGATTGCATTCTGGAGCAACGTTGAAAGGGGCCAGAGATCCTCTTTGTTAATTTCATTGTAACCTCACTCTAGGTAATGGCCGGGTGGTGAGCGCTCGTGGGGTAAACCGCTTTCTCCGTAGTTCGTCAAGTGTTCGTTCATGATCGCGCTTAGACCCTCGGCCACGCACACTAGAGGGCTGAATTACAGTACTGAGGAAACACGAGCGTATGTATGAGGAATGAAATGGTGCTCCGTCGATGCGGGCAAAATGGATTGCAATGGACTCGAACGCTTAAGTGCGTAGAGTTATTCACTGTTTATTTTATAAAACTTTTTCTACATGAAGTTTAAATAAAAAACGTGCACAGTCTTTAACAGTAGGTTAAGGACTTAAAAAACTTGCTTTTTTCTCCCATAATTCACTCTTCGATTAAAATGTAAAATTTGAATGCGAAATGAATTTGGTAATTTTACGGATTTTTCATTTATTGCGCATTCCCTTATATTTATTTGGTGTTTCGTACTTTTGATGTCACGTACTTAATGCTTTTTTAGCATTTGCAGTTTTAGTCCAAAATAGACCAAAATTTACAGTTTTTGCTTACGTTGAACGGTTTGGTTGTTGGCACAATCGTGTTGATACGCGAGAAATAGGTCTGCCCGCAAGAGCCGTGGCATTTGACGCTAAGCTCGAACGTAAGCGTGACATTTAGCATAAATCTAGGAGTTGGAGGATCGTTGACGGTGTCAAATGAATGTTTACAAAATGGTCGTTAATCTGAGGTAAATGGCACTTTGGAGATCCCTAGACGTTCAGCTGCTGTTATTTAATCGTGGAAACTGTGGAGCTGCATTACTAGCGATTAACTATTACCGCACGGAACGAGCGAAGCGCTTTGTACTATATTACATTGAGATTGTGAAAGTGAGACCGTGGGGTTACTATCACCATTTACTACTTTAAAACCAGCTCCGTGAACTGTAATTTTAGATTGTTCAGCAAATATATCAACGCCAATTGTATGCTACAAACTTGGACATACATAAAAAAATCCTTCATTACTAACAATTTTATTGTTGATAATTTCTATATTTTGTACCACTCTTCGTCGTGTTCAACAGTTAGGCTTAGGCAGAGCGGCGTTGCTGTTCTTTACTGCCGTTGTCACATGCGCGCTGAGACTTTCATGGGCTATTTAAAGCGAATTTCAGCCCTATACTTATATTTTTAAATCCAAGGCCTATACTATCTGGACACTTCAATTGTGTTATTTTGATTTTGGACGTCATAAATACGTGGCAGAAACGCTCAATTGATAAATCGCTCTATTCTTGTCATTTATTCATTCCGAGTTGGTGGCAACTAGGGAAGATTGTCACTAGTAAAACTGCTACTCTTGCGTATCACTAGGAAACCACTGTCCACGTCATCACGTGACTCAAGCCTAAAGAAGATTGGTGCACCGTGTATGTGTATATGTACACGTATGCATACTTCGATTGAGATTTGAGTCAAAAAACAGTAAAAATTGTATGTGGCATAAGGTGGAGAAGATTTATCTGTACTCGCGCGTACACCCGAATACTCGCGCGCGCGCAGTAACGCATACTCACGCACCCAATCCCATGAGCGCACATACGCATACACTACGGAAGTTATTGGCGACAGAATGTACAATTTCCATGAATTGAATTTAAAAATATACCAAAGCATTTAAGAACTTGATTTTTTTATACAATTAAAATTTTGCTTAAGTTTCATTTCATTCGTAGAAATCGACAGCAATAAACTTGTCTTAAGTTCATTACTCGTACTATTACTATTAATAACCATATTATTAACTGCTAGTATTAATAGACAACTTCGTATGGCTGAATACTAAATAAAAGACATGAAATACCTTTTCCATTCCACTCGAACAAAATCCCTAATCGGACATTCATTGTGACGAACTAACAGAAGGAGCGCGATAAATCCTCGCCTCCGCTCCTGTTCACTTCCGTTGCTATGTTTACGTGGCTGATCGGTGCGGCACAGGGCGAGCGTGGGCGGAGGGAAGAGGGGCGTTGGGCGCGGCCCGCGAAAGGCGGCGCGTGGCGTGCGAGGGAGGAGGCGCGGGCGGGGGCGGGGCGCGAGCGACGCTGCACGCGAGATGCGCCGGCAGCACGATAGCCCTGCCGGTCGATACAATGGGTGCGCAGCAACACGTCCCCGCCCCCGCTTTGTTTCTCTTACCATTCCCGAATCTTTTCCTGCACCTTCTCCGCACCGGGGGAGGTGACCCAGAATTTAGAGCGGATCCATTTTTTGGGGGCGGGGGTAGATATACCACCTAACTTGCAACACGCCTATCACTTCGGGTCACGCTACTGTCGCTCATCCGTGATTGCAGATGATCGGGTGTGCAGCCTTACGGCAGAGAGAATACGTAAACGATGTTGGACTGATCCGGAAAGTTTTTATAGATACGGATGTAGTTTTCAGAAGATGAAAGTTATCGCACAAATGCATTCCATGTTTCCGTTTTCTACACATGCTTATTGTCATTTCGACATTCTCTTCGTCTCCTTGTTCTGCGCTATGTTGGAATGTATACTGCATGAGGCGATTATCCTGATAGCTAACAATATTTTAAATAGATTTCCAGGAATCTCAAGCGTCATTCGTATCAACCTTTTCCCCTTTTAATTGTAATCCTTATTGCATTCGACAAAGGAGACGTGAGTGACAGCTCTGACAATCTGAATTGGAGAGAACTCGTGTTTTTCATATTCCGAATAAAGAATAAAATTCGTTGCTAAATCTCCTGAAAGGGTGTAAAACTATTCGATCATTAATTTAGAATGAATAGTGATATTCACTAATCACGGGAGTTTTCAAATATAAACACTGAAGTTTCACAAAGTTTCTTAAATCGTGAGATAATGTTGGTTCCATCATATTGCTTGGACCGAAATAGATTGTGCTGTTGAAGTAATATACATATAGAACGCCCAAATTAAATCTAACTCGAACCCCAGATCAATTCCTTTTCTTTGTCGAGAATGGGAGTATGTGAGTGCGAGCGGTCAAGTGGCCCAATGAACTCTCTCAAGAATATATTTCTTTGGAGTTCGACGTATTAAATTAGTTAAAAACATGCTTTTGCGATAAATTAATGTTCATTACTTCGCCGTCATGTGACGTTAGAAGGGTCGTGATAAAAATGTCCGTCACTGGGCTTTTGTCGAACGGACAGCACGCTGCTAGGAAAATTGATTTTTTTTTATCTGGACAACTTTTCATTTTTTTCCGTATTTCCTCTTGATGGATTCCTGGGGTTGGCTTTTTCAGGAGTAAATGGGGGGGGGGGAACGGCGTCTGTTTGCAATGTTGCTTCGCCAGGATTGCATCTCTCTCGACTCCCAATTACCATAACAGTTTTGCAAATGGGAAGTTGCTTTCAGTTCCCGTAGGACATTGCATTACTGCTGTCGCCGCCCCCACACCCTCACCCCGCCTCCGGCCCCACCCCTCGTTCCGACCACCACCCACCCCCACCTCCACCTCCACCCCACCCCGCCGCCGACCCACCCCCGCTCCCAACCCGATTTGCACCCTGTCCAACTTTACCTTCATCTCCACCCCGCAGCCGCCTCCATCGACACCGCGTCTCTGAAATGCCATTTTTTTTATTGTTAATATGGAGCAAAAATAAAGTTAGCACTTAAAGCCTGGCGCAAGTGGCCACCAGTGACCGCAGGCGATTTGGACTCAGCCACTTTAAAGCAACCCTTGAAGTTCGGTCGTTAATCGATTGGATTATGGTGACCCATCACGGACGCTTGGACGCACTCCTGTCTCGTCTCGTCTCGTCTCGTCTCGTCTCGCCCCATTCTCTTGTCCGCCCTCAGTCCCTTCTCCCCCCTCCCCCCGCAGTCCCTGGCCATCCTCTCCGTATCCCCGTCCCGAGCTCGCTGCGTCCGTCCCCGAACGGTAGCCGCTGCCCTACTAACATGGAAATAAACGGCTCGTGTGTTGCGGTATTGACCCGCGAAGTTTGGTGGGAAGGGACGAACGCACTGGGGATAGGGGCGGGGGCGGCCGGCAGGCGGAGGGCGCTCTGGGCCACGTACATATTGCACGTGGCTTCGAGATATTTCAAAAAATACTCACATGCTATTGAGAGAACTACTTGGACACATTGTTCCGCAGTTATGCAATGGTGCAAGAGAGCAATTGAAAAGTACCTATGTAAACTATTACAAAAATTGGAGACTTATTGGTAGATTGAATACGATAAGTGTTCCAAATACGTTTTACCGAGAACAGTGCGTATAGGCTAATAAATTTCTTCAGTAATGGTTTGGATATTAATGATGATTGTCAAATTCTTTAGTCATAGTGGGAATATTACGTTTTAGGATTTTTGTGAGTTGTAAAGAGGGTGTTCATGATGTATTAGTATACAAAATTTTTGATACGAAATTGTACGAGGGGGACAGGGTAAAAAAAAAAAAAAAAACAACAAACAAACGATATTCGTGTATAAGTTTGTTGAACAATCCCTCACACGAGCTTGCGCTCCAGTCCCTAACTCCAGAGCTTCCCAATCATTTTGATTTTGCGTCACATTGCTAATGTAGAAGCAGCACTGGTTTAGCCTAAATTATTCTTACTTCTATCAGTACTATGCCGCGTTGAATTTTGACTTATTTTTTTCTGATGACTGTTCAGTTCGTTCCATCTTCGACTCGGTCTTCTCAGCCTTCTTACCACGCTCCAAACCAGTGACGGCTCCACTGAGTCTGACTAATAGGCAGGACGCAGGACAGTGGCAAGTCCATGGGGGCCTTCCCCCAGAAAGCCTCTAGTTTTCGTTTACCTTTATTTGATTATGCAATTATTTAAACAATAATATTGTATATCACCATATACACGTAACAAACAATATACTATATATATATATATATATATATATATATATATATATATATATATATATATAACAAAAATCCGTGATGCCCCCCCCCCCCCACACACACACACACAAAGATCGGCTGGATCCGTTTCAGGCACAGGACATTGAAATAAATAATCTAAGTGACCTGCAATCAACCTGACGTACTTAATTTTTGAAAATACCTTGCTGTTTTGTAAATACCTTACTTCATTATTATTTGGCTTGGTATTCACAATTACACTTCACAAAAAAACTTTTCTACGGCAGAATTAGCGGCGCAGTCACAGAATTTGTGACCTGTGCGTGCCATATGCTTACACAACCCCCTCTCAAATCCCGCCGTTCTACGAAGACAGCCCCCGACAAACGGCGAGGCAGTCGGCGAGGGCTTCCCGTGACCAAAGCCCTGTCCCAGGTAGATGCCTTTACTGGATCTCGTTCATTTCCTCAGGACAACAATTAAAATAGCGCGCTTATATTCATCAAGTAGCAATTGTTCGAATAATAATATAAATAATTTTAAAATACTATTGATTACGTGGTGGGGGGCACGTGACCATGTGACCTTACGATAGAGCCGCCTCTGCTCTATACATAGTCAGGAGTTTCAAAACTCCATCTAGTGGTCTTTCTTTGCTTCTCCTAGCATTCTGTTCGTTCTTACAAGACTTACGCGTTCCAACCTGGTCAACATTAAAAATAAATGTGCGTGACTTCTTGTCGTCATAAACAGATTAGTAAATTTAAAAAAACTCACTCGACATTTAAAAACGCGAACATACAATTCTCTTCTACATCTTACAATTCGGCAAGTACTTCGTTTAACAAAAAAATAGTCGTTTTAATTGAATGTCATATAGTCATTGCCGAATGGAAAGAATAAATATATTCGAAATTATTTTTCAATTTTAAATGACATTTTATATTTCGAAATCGGTTTCACGTTTTTAATGTAAAATAAAATTAATTTTAAAAAATTCTTTATACCCAATGTATTGTTTGCGGCATACCTTTGGAGTGCTCATGCCCCTGCCCTTATTTGAATGGCTAGCGTTACAGGCTTCCTAGTATTGTATAACAATGATGCGGTACTACAGTGTCTTTACGTGCCAAGAATATAAAAAATGATGCTGATATTAAACGCAACTCTTGAATAACAAATATCTAATTGCGGGCGACCACTTCCGTGGAGAATTGCTGTTTCATGACGTTACCTATGTCTTAAGAAGTGACGTACTGAGTATGAGAATCCAGTCGATATGCGCAATATGAGACAAAGTGGAATAACGAAAAGAAATGTTTGCATTTTTCGGACAAAATTGAAACTACCTTGGTTCTGAAGGTTTTCAGAGTTTTTAGGTATCTAGTAAAACCATAGAAACCTCTCACATCGCCAGAGGATGCGTAGTTTCCCGTTAATTTATGTGTATATTCAAAATTAATAATATGATGTGTAGTGCATGAATTTGTTGGATAGTTCAGAAATGTATCTTCTACCCTGATTTTCAAAAATTGTTCCCGGTGTTCCTTACTTCCATGTGTCGTCGATATCCACTTCATTCCCACTTTGTATTAGGTTCTCTTTAAATATTTTTAGGGATAAAAAGTTACGTTTGTAATGGTAATTTATACTTTTGATAGATGTAAAATGTAACTTCGCTGACGTTGAGAACATACATAGTCGAAAGTGAAAGACGTTCAGTTTACCAGTCGTATATGCTCGCCTGAACTGATTTAATGATCCAGGTTTATTTCTTAGGATTCATTTCTGAGCCAACCCAGGAGCTCAACGTCCTCCGTTCAACTTTCGGGCCCGAAGCTAGAGAAGCACTTGCATTGTAGCATGATCACCACCCTTCCCCCGCATTAGACGATCTTGAAGTCGCGATAATGGATTTTCTCGGCGCAAGCTTTCGCTTTGTGAAAAAGTGCCTCTGGTGGGCTCGCTGCCGTGAAAGAAAGGTGTGCGAGACGCGGCGGAGAAAACAAGATAAAAAGGAGGAAAACGGAAGCGATACTAGGAGAACGGAACACTATGTGGAAGCGAAGAGATGGGGATGGAGCCGCAGCCTGGTTAGTCAGATACGGAACGGGTGCGGGAACGAATGAAAGGGATACGGGAAGGGGAAGAACACGAAACAGTGGAGAGAGGTGAAGAAAGAAAAGCAACGGAGATGGCCGAATAAAAGCCGGGACCGATACCATGCGAGGTGGAATGGTACGGCATGAAGTGTGAATAACAATGGGGGAGGGGGAAGGGAAAAGGAGAGAGATGCACATGCAGCGGCGGAGGTGGTTTATGGAGGACATCACGAAACGCGTCGGGGGTGGGTGGACGGCCAGAGCAGAGCCCGTTGCGGGGGAGGGGGCGAGGAGGCCGGTGCGGAGCGGAGAGCGCCTCTCGGCTCGCGTGTCTGGGCGGTGTCTGCCTGCGCCTGATGAGTAGCCGCGCCCCGATGGCCGACAAGGCACGCCTCGGGCTGGAGACGGGGACTAGGTTGCGGGCCTCCGTTGGGGAGAGACGAGAAATGGAGGCGGGGCGGGGAAGCTCGCGTGAGGCGCAAGGTGAAGGCGCTTCAGAGACTTTTCTGCCCCCCCCCCCTTCCCATCCCTTCTTTTCAAGTTGACTCCATATTTGAGGGAAGTCACTGTGTGTGTGTGTGGGGGGGGGGAGGGAGAGCGTGAATTGTCAACTTGCTACTTCTTTCTTGGATTTTGTGATTGAATTTGATGAATTTGAGGCTAGTTACTTGTACTTTCTCGCCTAATTCGCGTAGTAAAGAGTGCGGTGGAAATCGGCGATTATTCGACAAACAAACTAATTGTAGAGTCCTGGATAAATCTCGTTTCTGTATGTTGTAAATTACTTCCTCTAATACGTTGTGTATTTAAAATCCACGTTGTGTGGGTCATTGTATCCAGACCGTACATCGTACGGAGTTAATTGTGGACTGCCTAAAGCATTTAATTATTATGCTCAGTCTGGAACCCTACGGAGCTCTGCTCGGTCCTAACAAGCACGGTATTAGGATGAGATACCCGGTGAGATACACACTTTCATCTCACACATTTAATAAAATAAATTTGGTACATAATCATGTCGCCTGTAAGGAAGAGGTACGCTTTTACAGTGAACACTAGTGTGCCGCCAGAAAGGAAAGACAAAGCACCTTGGCGCATGTACACCAATATTTTAGTTTGAAATCATGTCCAATACTACGAAGCACTGGATTGCGCCGAAAAGTCCCGTAGTAAGTACGGAGACACCCAGAGCTATCCGCACATCACTCTGGCAGGTGGAATGAGCGCATGTAATTGCAGTGCACCGCAAGAGACGGTCGATATCACGCTGTCCAGGTGCGTGTAACATAGAACAAGCAGGGCGTTACAGTGCTTAAAATTCACGGTTATCACTAGAAACGCACGAAAGGCAAGATTCAATTGTTCATTAGTACAAGTTATAAGATGCGACGAAAACAGTCGACGCATTAATGCTCTGCTAGCAGCTGCTTCCTCACACCACAGTCTCTAATAGAAATCCAAAAATTGTCCTTCTACCTACAAAAAAAATATATGGAGAGAGCTATGTGAGATGTATCTGAATCTGATTTTGGCCATTTCAGCGCCGTGAATCGGAAGAATTGGCTTGAGTAGGGATAGATACATTGCAGTGGCTTTGGCGCATAGATATTGTACGTGGCCAATAAATCTGTTTCCTCTCAAATACAAATTGGTGAGGAGGTGGTTAGCGCCTAAACCGTTTAAATGCATTTCTCAAAAATTGTTCTCCCATCGACCTAGCCGAAGATTCGTAACTGATATTTTGATTTGTGGGGATACTTTACACGAAGTCTTAACATTTTCATTTTGTTCTCGCAAAAAAATTTCAAATTTTTGATTTTTTTTCTCAGGTACAACAAAGAAAAAATTTAAAAAAGAGACTTTGTTGTCGACAGTTGTAAAATTTCTACTTCTTTTCTGCACTTTCTTACAACGACCGTATTGAAGATAGTTTTTGTTAATGAAATCTTTTCGATTACCAATTTTTAAATAAGGTAATGTACAATTTTTCTAAAATGAGAAGTTTTCGTAAAATTTTGCGTAAAACATACGCAATTTTAAAATTCCTCTTAAAAATGGTGCAGATCGCATTTTCGGTTGACCATATATTTTCAAAAATTGCAAAACATTAACACTACCAAACAATAATATTGATCGAAGTTTTTTTTCCCCCCTCTCCTGAATGAAATCTGTTTTAAGACAGTACTCTTCTTTCTTAGTAGTGTTCAACTTTGACTTCTTTCAAAAAGTCATGTTAAACTTTTCGAAAATTAGAAGTTTTCGTTTAACTTTTGTTTGAAGTGTAAGCAATTTTAAAAAAATCTCAAAAACGGCTCAATTTTTTTTTTTTTTTTTTTTTTTTTTTTTTTTTGCCATACTACGTACGTAAGTAAATTGCTTGACGGTAAAACGTTTGACCGTCCTTGGTCAACGCTAGCGTTTAAACCGGTCAGATTGCCTCCAAAATTGATATTCCAGTATCGGACGAACTTGAGGCCCCGCGAGTTTGAAACGGATATTTTGATGTCGGGGTAGTTTACATGATACCTCAACATTCTCAAAATTTTCTCAAAAATGACTCCACATTTTTTATTACGAGTAACCTGTTTCTTCGGATAGCGCAATGGACGCAAAATAATGGCGCAGGATTCATTTTCCTTCAACTCTTATTGCAAAAGTTGATTTTTTTTTCGTCTACAACTACAATATTGAAAACAGATATTTTTTCTTGGTGAAATCTATTCTTCAAAGACATTTTTATGTAAGGCCATGTGCAATTTTTATATTACAACTTTTCGTTGAATTTTTGAAAATTTCTTAAGTTAAAAATGTGTGGAACTGTGTAAAGTCGTAGTTCCACTGTTCTGGGATTTTGTGAAAACAATTTGAGGAGAGTTCTTCGCTTCTCTGTGAGGCGCACTGGACTCGACTTGGGTATTTATGATGGCGTCACACGCATGTACTATTTAGTTTTAACATCTAAATTATGCAAAAGTTCCTAGTAATTTAATATTAAGAAATGCCTATTTACTTTTTCGTAGAAATTATTCGAATTTATTAAGAACATTCCGTATTTTCAAAAAATATTTTTATATTCTTTAATTATACAACTTAATGCGTGCAGTAAGTACTATTTTCTAATTAACTATAAACGTACGATAATGTGACCAATTTTTTCTATAAAAATTTTTCACATGATGTACCATGCATTTTTACCATTTCGATAGAGCATGCCCGAGTAATGGATTAGCATGCGATAGAAGTCGCCCGCTAAGTCCGTCGGAATAGTGGGCTCCGTTATCATTTCGAGTTGTATGCCAAAGATATTCTCCATATATTTTCTAGTAAAGCTCTGGTTAATTTATTAGTGGAATATTCAATCAAATAGAAATTGTCCCGTGTACTTTACTCGACTCTGAATATGATATAGTCAATAGAATATGAGATTTCTCTTTGGATTCATACTTGTATAATCTGTAAGTAAATGTATAATCTAATAAGTAAGAGATTTCATTATTTTGGTTCTATTCAATTTAAATGTACATACCTTAATAAAAGTTATCTAGTGCTATAAAATCTCTCTTACCTCCTGTATTCTCAATTAAAATATCTATAAAATAATTTAAAATAATATTCATTAAAAATAATAAAGTACAATTTGTATGACAACAGCACGATAACAAATGGCGCAGTACGATATTGTCTTTTCTATCTGGCAACCGTGGAATCTACTGAACACTTCTGCCGTGCATTCATGACGTCCAACGTCAAAATTTCACCTCATTAAAAGATCCAGATAGTATAGGCATCGAACTTAAAATTATCAAAAGTATAAGACTGAAATCAGGTATTCGCTTTAGATTATCCGCGAAAGATTTTGCAACACCCACGTGGCAATGACAGTAAAGCGCGGCAACGCTGCTCTGTCGAGGCTCAATTATCAAGCACGAAGAATGATTCGTGTATATATGTGACGAATACTTCTGTTTTTCACATTTCACAATATTGTTTGGATAATATTTGAAAATTACTTAATTTATAATTATCGTACAGTGTAAGAAAATTCTTAATGTGTTTTTACCATATTTGTCGAAACAATTTTCTTTGCTGAAGTGTTTCGCAATTGTTAACTTCGCTGTTTAATTTCGTCTTTTTCTGTGGCTTAACTTATAGTACCACATATTTTGAATATCTGCATGCTTCGGAACTGAAAGCAAAGGTACAGATAATATTTACATGAATCACTAAAAGTATCACATGCACCACTTTTGATCAATTTTTCAGACTACTTTGATTATTTTGCCACTCAAATAACTTAAGAATTCACCACCACGAAACGACACATCATTGGTCGACATCTTGCCTCCAAATTATTCAAGTGGTTCGCAGCGCAATATGCGAGAACTGTGAGAACTAGCTTCAAATATTGTTTCGTCTGGGAATTGGTACTTATTCTATTACCTTGTGCGGAAACGGGAGTGTTTTGACGTTCGAGCGTTAGCCTGAGTTGGTGATAAATTGGGAATTCGCGAATCTGGATAGCCTGCAAATTTTCCTGCAAGGTGGCCGAGAGATTCTCGAAGTATTAAGTGAACAGGTATTTCAATTTATTTAAAAAACTGTTGACACTTGTACCTGACATTAAGGAATATGTTATATGTATTATTCTACCTAGTGCAACACACAGCGTCTGAATTTAGTAAACATACGAAAACCTTTTGAGATGTGGCTAACTCTGATGCATTCCGGAGTGTAGATATTTGTAAAAATTGCATATAGCGAAATGAATTGAATGTGTTTTCATGTGATTTAATTGAACTTCATTACCAATGTGTTCTTTTTCTGCTTGCAGTTGAAGTCCAAGCTGGGGGTATGGCGACGATCGACGGCCGGCCAGCGCAGTATGGTATTACCCTGAAACAACTCCGGGAGCTCATGGAGACCCGGGGTAGTGAAGGGGTAGCCAAAGTAAATGAATATGGGGGTGTACAAGAGATATGCAAAAAGCTTTACACATCGCCTAGTGAAGGTATGCTTACTGGTGTTCTAACATGTAGTATTGTAATAGAAGTTAACTTCTATACTCCACTATTATACTTCCCTCCACGTACGTCACATTCCGTTTTTACTTCTTGTTTTAAGTTTTTGACGAAATCAAATCAATTTCTGCTGATATTATTATTTTGTGGCTCGGTCCTTGATGACAGCGTGTCTTTCACGCAAGAGATTGTGGAGTTAGTTCTTTTATCCATCCATGGTCTCGTGCATCCATCGATCCGACCGTGCTTGGATTCATTCATCCATTAATTCGTTTTGTTATTCGTCAGTGTTTTCAAATTAATTTATTGCCTACAGGTCTCAGTGGATCAGCAGTGGATATGGAACACAGAAGAGAGACCTTTGGTTCCAATACAATACCTCCAAAACCACCAAAGACGTTCCTACAGCTAGTATGGGAGGCATTACAAGATGTTACGTTAATAATTTTAGAAATTGCTGCTATCGTTTCGTTGGGCTTATCGTTTTACTTAGCAAGTGATGAGTCAACACGTAAGTTCCAAATTGTATTAACTAATATTTGTAGGATATAATGTAATAAATTTTCAGAACCTGCAGTTTCTGAAATGATTTTTCTCTCAATTATATATTAATTTTGAAGTTTATTTACTGATTCATACGGTTTAGTTTTCCATTCATAGAGAAATATTTACTTTAATCCCTGCCTCACATTAACAAGCAGTTGTCTGAAAGATATGATCATTTAATCTAATGTTCTTACCCAAAATTTGTAGAGAACAAAACATTTTTTGGCTGTACATTTTGATTTTAAATATTGTTGATATCAGATTGAGAGAACAGAATAGTATGTTCCTCAACAAATATTAACTGTTCTTTTTTTTCTTGGATTGCCATCTACAGAAGATATAGATGACGGTAAATACATAGATGTTTTCACTGTTCTGTAGTTTTGATACTCTAGTGGTGTCCCTATTTTGCCTGAATGTAAGCCACTCGTCCTACTGTTTTGTGTTGGCTTGTAATGTTACTCAGGCCCCCACTGTGCACCCATATTATGCTATAAAGTGAATTGAGAGAAAGTGATCCTGTAGACACAAAGTTCTAGTTCTAGTGTTAATTTTTGAAATGCTGAAGCACCAATTTTGCTTTTAGTTGTCTTGTATTCATGGATTGCTGTCTGTATAATATATTATTTATTCATTGGTGCTAATTTGTACCCTCTGAATTCATTCTAAGAACTGGAATGAATTAAAAGTCAAAATAATAGTGGGCAAAGAGTAACAAAAATTAGTAGTTTTGCAGAGAAAGAAAATACCTAATTTTTGGACACCATATAAAGTGAATATGGTTCCTAAAATCTTTTAAGCTATATGCCCTTTGTTTTCCAAAAACAGAATGGTACCTGTATAAAATCTTATGTTGAAGGTTTGTTGTAGAATTATTCAATTCAATTTAATATATGCCCGTAATGTGTGTAATTCTTTACTTTGAATATAGAATGAAAACATACTTAATCAATGTTGAATCTCTGTGATGGCTAAAACACGCAATTATTTGGGGATCTCAGAATGTGCTTAGCCTTATGCCCTGCGGTGCATGAATGCTTGTTCCCAGCCACAAAGAACCACCCATAATATTTGTAAAAATAGTTAGTCTCACCACCTTTTTTCCTTTCAGTGTATAAAATGTTACCAAGATAAGTAAATTACATAAATGACTGCCTATCACCACATTTCTATGTTAATTATAAGGGTAATTGATAGACAGAAGTATAATTTGTAGAGGATCCTATAAAGCTATGCAAATGATAAATTAACAATTTTAGCATATAATATTAGTATTCCATGCACACAACTTATATTTTGTTTAATATAAAAAAAGTGAACGCGCGCGCGCGCGTGTGTGTGTATGTGTCTCTTCATGCGTGTACGCACGTGTTTTATTTCATTAGTGTAATGAAAATGCGAGATTATTGACGAATAATACGAAGTATATGGGGTTAGACATCTTGGGTTCATTCAATCTGTGCGAAAGCGCCCTTATCCTGCGTGGTTCTTATCGCATGGCCAAGCATGTTGGAAGTGTAACTTGACTGCTTCATCTTGAATGTTGTCAGGCTTTCTAAAAAGTGGAGCAGTAGAAAATTATTTTTCTTCACACATTTAAGTGTGGTTGAGTGCAATAGATGTATACTACGTAAATAATTTTATTTAATATTTCTGTGAATGGGGGATAAACGAGGTGACAAAAAGAGAGAAGCACTTCGTTATTAAGGAAATGGCTATAAATTGAATGCATGTTGAGATCTTAACTCTTCCTATTCCTTTGTCCAATTTTCAAACACTGCACATTATTTAAGTTGATATGAAACTTCAACTCCCAATGAAGTTAAATGGCGTTTTCCGCGGTGTATTTCACTTTTAGTCCTAGTATGTCTCATTGAAAATGCCAACATTGTAATTTTTTTTTTTTAAAGCTCGGCAAATATTCTTAGAGGTGACGGAAAAGTTGACTTTATCTTTCCTAGATTTAAGGTAATTTTCAATAAAATGTAGCCAATGAATATTAATTTCACGATTTTATTACCTTCGCATGTGGTGGCGGAGGACATACGTATATTTAGTGATTTAGTAAGATTCTTTGAATGTAAATGCACTCTTCCTCCAGAAGCGCTTTTAGTAGCACTAGGCCACCCTGCCTTGAGGCGAGATGCTGCAATGCGGAGTTAATTCGTTGGCGTGTGTATTTAAAACAAAACCAAAAACGAATGCAGATTCACTTCAGTCTCCCCGCGCGCCCATACGCCTTGGAAAGCCTTCATTTGGGATATTATATTTTTCCTAAAATTTAAGCTCTAACTGCATTGCTTCATGCATCTTAACGCGGATTTAAAATGACCTATTGCCTAAAAGCGTTTCGCGGGCGACTGGCAAAAACGGTGGGCACGACTCGTTACTGAATTTTGGTCGATATTAGTTTTATAGTTTCTCTGACTTTTTCCTTTTTCCTTGATTATGCAAGAAATTGTACTAATATTGTTTTGTTTAACCTTTTGCAGCTGAAGCTGAAGATGAAGGAAAACACGGATGGATCGAAGGATTGGCTATACTTATTTCAGTTATTGTAGTAGTCCTTGTAACAGCTTTCAATGATTATACAAAAGAACGACAATTTCGGGGTTTACAAAACAGAATTGAAGGGGAACACAAATTCTCCGTTATACGACAAGGAGAAGTGAAACAAATATCTGTTGGTGACATCGTTGTGGGAGATATTTGCCAGGTATGTGACTGAATTGAAGGAATATGTTTTAGATGTTTGCTTTAAATAAAAATGTAATGGGATATGGCAAACCTGACAGCCCTGAAGGCAAAAGTTCATTTCTACATGCATTGCAATATGAATAGGAAGCGAGATGGGAAAAATTTAAGAACATTGTGTTAAAAACCCGGTCGCTTTCTTTTGTAATGTGTGTTAAAGCAAATGATGTTAGTCATACAAATGGAGTGCAGTAGGTCGATGTGTTGTGGATTCGAGACGGAGACCCGCGTGAAGCTCGAGTGTTTATACATTGCGATTGGGGGGCGTAAACAGAATAGGACTACCCGTCGTTCCAACCATGTTACACATTGTTTGAGTCTCCCGACATCAGTATTACCGGAAATGTTTGATTCTGTAATGAAAACATCTTAAAGAATACTGATGATCACCGCTTGAACTTTTCACGGTATTGTGTTAGAAGAAAAGGACGTGTCGTATTCTAAATACCGGCCCATTAGGGGATTTAGGAAACAGGATTTCTTCCTGCCAACTCGCCTGTTGAGAACTCTTGCCATATTCCCGACGTAACATTTAGGATTTGTGAAGGTGTATTAAAATGTTTATTATTATTATTATTATTATTATTATTATTATTATTATTATTATTTGTTTTGTTTTGTTTTGGTATGCTTAAATACTGTATAACGAAACTTTGAATAGTTGCTTCCATTAGATTGAATTGAATTAATGCCTTATTTTACGTGGCGAGACTCGGGCCATCAGGCCCGCTCTTCCGTCTAACCACGCAAATTGGCTCTGTAGTATCTGTAAATTGTATCTGTAAAGTAAATTGGCTCTGTAGTAATCCATTGGCTCTGTAGGATTTCCCCCCAGCTGGATAGTGAGATGCGGCGCCGACATACACGTCAACTCGCAGGGTTTTCACGTCAACTCACAGGGTTTTCCCTATCTAGGCATCTCCTTCCCCCAGCGAATCACCCCAGCCGGGACAAGCTCGAACCTCCCATTTTTGGTTGTGTCGTGCGTGTGAGTGTAAGTAAGAGATGATAGGACAAGGAAGAGAGAAGAAAAGTCGCGCACAGTTCGTGGCTCGTTTTCTGTTGTATAACTACGACATTCGCTTGGTATTAATCAGAGAAACGGGAAACTACCGATCAGAACAACCGGCCGCTAGAATTATTTTCCAAGCATTCTCTCGTCTACTTATGTAGTATAGAGGAAGTATTGTAATGTAGCAAAATAAGGAGATTTTTCGCCAAAGAATCATTTTTTTGGGTCCCAGATACCGAAAGAGTGGAAAAATCTTGTTCTTGTACATTGTAACTTCCTCTTACACATTATGTAGTTAGAGTTCACATTTTCTGGGTCTTTGATGCTAAAGTATTACACGTGCAGGTTTTCTTGAGCCCGGAATACCCACTCCCACACCTTCACTAACATTAGTTGCAGTACCATAAATGATGGCAACGAGCATTGTTGGCAAAATCGAATACCCAGAAATGTTTACTCTTGTGTAAGAAAACTATTTTGCATTGAGAAACAAGTTACAGATTTGATATAATAGTCCTGTCGTCATAATGAACAACCCTCCAATGCCTCTCGCATCTAGCAAAATGAAAGCTCAACAAAACATGTGCAGATAATAGCTGGAAAGAAGGCGAGGGCAAAACAGAAAAGGCAAAACAGAAAAGATAGCCCAGACTAAAGAGATAAGGAAGTTAACTAGTACGAGATAGTCTGTGCTTCTGTTGCACCGCTTTCTCGAATATACTTTGTAGAAAGAAAGTGGGTGATTTTTCTGGAAAAAGTTAGGAGCTTTTGACAAAAGCACATTTTTGTGGATCCTAGATACCGGGAAGATGGATGTTTCTTGTGCCTTTTATTTATGGTAATTTTCTTTCTCAGATATGTAATGGAATCAGAAACCATGTTTTATGGAACCATAATGCCAACAATTGTTTTTTTAATTTGCTCCTCTGCCGGTGAACTAGCACCTAAACCTACACAGGATAAAAATTAAAAAAATAAAAGCACACTCCGGTGACTTAAGTGGTTAGCTTACTGCCTTCTTAAGCCCCAAAGTGCAGATTCGATGGGATCACATATGAAAGAACCCAAGCTGTCTGCCAAGCAATCAAATTCTCCCATCCTAATCATCCCATTTTCAAATAATGGATAAATGGTATACTGAGACTGTTGTTATGGTGCAACCTGGTGACTAATAAGAGTCAAATTTCACTGGCAATGCTAAGAGCCTGTAAGGGTGTCAAGCAGAAAATTCCCAGCAATTTCACCCCTATGTTGGGAGTGGCTTTCCAAGTTTCTGGGCATTTCTAACAAGCAAAGAAACAAACAGATATCTCAAAAACACTTTTGTTTTTTACTCGCTTAATAATATGGCATAAGGTATGGGTTTCTTTAAAACCTACTTTCTTTTAGATGCATTGGGAATGTTGTTGGTATATAAACTGGTTGATGTAGTCGTAACGGATAAGTCAGTTGCTTGTGGATCCTATGCGGTTCAAAGTACAGTAGTTCAGGTAATATTATATAACCATTACAAATACAAGAAAGAATGTGTTGTTGTAGTTCCCTTCCCCCTCTTATCCTACTACTTTATTCAGATTCTTTTGTAATTGAGACTATCAGTAAATTATAGAATGTCATTGAAGCTCTAATATTGCTTCTGATAATCCATTCTTTTAAACAGTTACTGAAATAATTAGACTTTCAGCAACATTAAAATATCACATAGCTGGTATCACAACTAGGTTATTAACTGTGCATGTCCTGAATAAAAAATGCGTATACTATTGTTTCAACGTTATTTTTCAATGGATATACTTAATTCAAAACACTTCAATATAATATTGGTAATATTGGTAGAAAATGAGGGGGAAAGGAAAAATAAAAAACAGCAAATTAAATTAATATGCGTCTACATAAAATATACGCAAAATGAAATACGAAAACAATGTAGAGAATGAATATTTTTACACTATTTTTCTTAGCGGGTCCCACGTATTTGCAGGGTTGGTGAGGCCTCTGTACCGATGTGTGCTAGTAATGAAGGAGAGGGTTAGGATGGGATGTACTCCTCTAAGGCACCAGAGGCTGGATTGGGGAGAAGAGACTGATGGAAATATCAAGATATTGTTGATTCCTTAGTCAACTCTATATAATTTCCTCATGCTTTTCATAAATGTTCCTCCAAACAATTTGTCAGTGAAAACTTGTTTCAATTCTTAAGAAAGAACAATTTCTAGTATGTATCATTTTGTTAATTTCACTGGAGCACACACAGGATTAATTCCATGTGGAAGTCATTATTATTTTTATAATGTAATAAATTTGTACTTCCGTCTGTAATAAATATATAATAATAAATAATAAATTTCCTAAGCACTTGAGGCATTACCTATGATGATGATGATCGTGCTTACCTCTGAAAGTACAAACTGCTTGTTCAACAATGTGGCCACTCTTAGGCTGAATTTGGAGTGAAGTGGCATCCCATCAAGGGTGCTCTAGAGCCTGAACGGCATTTCCGTACTGATTTTGTGCAGTTTTACTTCTTTTGGGGATTTTGCGCTTTGCCTTAATACTCTCAAAAATTCCAGTAATTGAAAGTCAAAAGTGCAGACCAGACCCTCTATCTTTTTGTTACCATATTTCAAATATTCTTGATCTACATGTCTTTGAAAATGAAGTAAAAAGTATGTTTGTCTAAATTTTCATGACTGCTAAAATATGATTGTCATCCGATATCTTGATAAACTAAAATGAACACACACCTTTGGTGGGCATCCAGAAGGGATTCACAGAAACAGTATTAAAATCCTCTTGTAACTGGAATTGTCAGTCAAGGGCAGTATGTGTAGCATTCAGACATTATGCCTATTAATTAACATTAGTCCTTGTATCCTCCCCCACCCCCTGCCCACTGTGTCCCATAGGTCTAGCCAACTACACCTTATTTGGCTATGGGTTGTGACCAGAAGTGAACAACTTCACTGTTACAGACAGCATATTGATAAGCATCTAAGACTGCACACTATCTCTTCCAAACGGATCAAACAAAGATGTAATCCTTAATTAAATTAAATATGTCAAACTGATAAACCTTTTGATTGTAGCATAAATTTGCTCCTTTTAAAAAGCCAATTCCAGCAACATAGCAAACTGATTATGGTAAAGCGTCCAAAAATGTGGATATGAAAAACATTTTAATGATGTATTTACTACAATTCACAACGCAATTACATACATTTATCTTTTTTTTTTTGCCTCCATTCAATTGTCATTTTGTTTATTTCTGATAGTATCTTTAAAAATCAGTTGAACGATCTTGTATTCAGTACTGAATCATTCGTTTACTACAAACTTGAAGATGGGAAGATTAAGAGAAATAACACTGGACAACAATTTTAAACTTTTTCTCTGGTTCGTAGAGGAAAGTAGGCAATTTTTAGTCAAGGAAATGCTAAATCCTTGTACGTCTTCAGTTGTGTTCTATCATGTATAGTTTTTAGGAAATTGACAATATTAATGATTTACATAATTTGGTGAATTGTGTTAATATTAAAGTACATATTACATAATTATTACCTTCCTGCAAGGACCTATTAGTTCTCTTTTGTTTGTATAATAATGATGGTTTACCCTCGCTGCTAACCAACACTTATCTGGTAATAAATCTCGGGTCCATCTTTCCTGGAAAACTTTTTCAGTAGCCAAAATGTCCTAATGGAATCATTCTCCATGTTCGTTCCTGACAGCTTCGAAAGTGTCGGAAAAAATTCAAGTGGGAGTGCAAGAGATGAAGGTCTATAAACATGTTATCTCTTCTCACTGTATGCCAATAACGTGTTTTCCTCATAATGTTGAAGTCTTTGGATTTCCTATCCATAATAATTGCTTTGTGACATCTTTAAAGCATTCCCAGGCATCCCAGACTCCTCCAAATGCACAAAATGAGCAATTTAAATTAACGGACTTTGTTACAATTATATAGTAAAATGGTTTTCAAACCAACTTTTGATGCATTTATGAAGTGGTGTCATTTATTTGCATGGTGCATAATTCCAAGGATTTGCATTAAGCCATTTAAATTATTGCAGAGTGTGATAAGTTTCTAACCAAGTCATTTACTTCCTCTTGAGATACCATACGGGTTTGTTGACATTAGAAACATGGAAATCATCGTTGTCTTCCAAATGTATTCCTTCACCTTCTCCTACCTATGATTGTGGGTGAACAGGATTAGGAAGATCTGGACCATGAGCAACTGGTTGTGATACTGAAGGTAAATTGGGATACATGATTGCTTTCTTGCTCTTTGCAGTGAAACCTACTATTTTTGTGACAAAAATAGTAGTAATTTAAGTGATACTGTTGCCCCCCTTCAAAACATTGGTACAGCAAACAGTGTACATGAGATAGAACCTTTAAGCCATTAATGTAATATATTTGCACATGATGCACCGCAAATATGAAGTGGCCATTTCTTGACTGCTCCCAAACACTGCTCCCAAACACTGCACCCAAAATACGTGGTAGCAGTTTTTATCAGAAAAGTAACAAGTTTCCTCCTTTGCACTGAAATCTCCACTCGTGTAACAAATTGCCTGGTACATTCATAAATTTGTGACATTTTTATAGATCTGTCTATTTAAGAAATACACACTTCTCGGAGTAAAACTCTGGTGACATATGCACTATGAACACAACTAAGACACTGACTGTAAAGCATGTATATGCAATTCACTTTCCAAGAAGTAAAGCTTATCTGACAATGACAATTACAAGAGTTGTTTTTCTTTGTTAAAATGTGCTAAACAATAACTTATTTATAGGATGAAACAAAAGTTACACAATTTATGAACACAGAAAAAACAGTCATGCTTAAAAAAGGATCTTATATTCAACAATGAATTCGAAATATTTCTGCCAAACCTTGCATGATAGCCCAAAACTGATATCACTTCTGGATTCAGAATATAAAATGCTTTTACACAAAGTTCTCAATTTATGGGAACCAAAAACCTTGTTGACCAGTGTAATCAAAGCTGTTCTTTCTAGTTCTCCATGTACTTATGTCCTAAAGGTTATCAGTATTTTTTTAATGTGCCAATTTTGCTAATGGAGTATTATAATGAAATGCAGAATGTGATATGGAAAGATTAATTCTGAAGTTCCCTTGATACTATAAATATTATCCTTTTAGGTAAAATATGGTGATTTGCTCCCAGCTGATGGTATTGTCATTCAAAGCAATGATTTGAAAATTGATGAATCCTCATTGACTGGAGAATCCGATCATGTCAAGAAGGGAGAAGGTTTTGATCCAATGGTACTATCC